>CM077663.1:74994703-75624510 GCA_039707655.1 Elymus sibiricus | reverse complement strand
GCAGCGCTGGATCAAGCACGTTGTGGCGGCCCAGGCCGCAGGACAGCAATTGGCTGCACTCGAAGCTGACGAGTCAGTCCACTGCCTTTTCTCGTCTTCGGATGACGACTCCTCTGATGCTGCTGGTTTCGAGAGCAGCGGCGAAGTGGTGGAGGTCTTGATGGCAGGCCCGGCCCGAGACGCTGCCCCTCCAGGGCATTCGGTGGGAGACACCCGCGATCGGGACGGCAATAGCCGCAACGCCAGCTCCGACGGCTACGTTCCCCGACCCCTCACTCGGGAGCAGTGGGAGGAAATCAGGCGCAGGAATGACCAGGTCCTCCAAACGCCCATTGCGGGGAACACCCCCGAAGAGATAGCCCTGGAGGCTGCTCGCCAAGCCACTATGGCTGAGCGCGAGCGTCTCGAGCGGCTACAGCATTCACTCGACGAACGCGCGGCAAGGGAACTTCCCAGTTCTAGCCATAGCCGCCGCCAGTTGACGTTCACAAAGGATCGTCCATACACCATCCCGATGATGCGCACACCTTTGATGAATCTGGCCGCGGCCACTCGGATCGCAGATTCGATCCAGCCGTCCAATTCGGCGGCAGGCGAGGGCATTCGGCAAATCCAGGCTTTGCTGAAGACCGCCCTACAACAAAACTCAGAGGTATCAAAATCTCATCAGCGCATTCACAATGAATCTACTCGGGAGATACTGTGCAGTCGGCTCACAGTTCGCTCGCGCCGAGGAAGGATCCGCGAACTCCTCCTCATCCGAGAGGCCCGTACGGAGGACGCGGGCGCGACGACCGCGATTTCAGTCGGACCCCCCCCCCCCCCACCGAGGGATGGTCTGCGTGGCCAACGTCCATATGACGGAGGCTACCCGCTCGGGAGAAACCGTGAGCGGAGCCCTGTTCGACACAGAGGCTATGATGCCCGATCCGATATCACTCAGCGAGTGGTCGATCGGAACAGATATGATAGAGACCGAGCGAGTGGCTGGGGAGTTACCGGCCTTGGGTGTTTCAGCAGATACATCCGAGAGGCGGAAATACCCCCCAATTACTGACTGGCAACCGGAATTGGAAAGTTTAATGGCGAATCCAAGCCAAAGACTTGGCTTGAAGATTATCGAGTCGCTGTCCAGATCGGTGGTGGCGACGATTTTGTTGCCATGAAGCACCTTCCGCTCATGTTGGAAGGGTCTACGCGGGCGTGGCTAAATCAGTTGCGTGCCAACTGCATTTACTGTTGGGAAGACCTAACCCGAGTGTTCGTCAAAACATTTGAAGGCACCTACAAGCGCCCGGGTGGATTGACGGAACTCCAGCACTGCGTTCAGAAGAGCAATGAAACTCTCCGAGAGTACATTCAGCGCTGGACCACGTTGCATAACATCGTGGAAAATGTCACCGAGCATCAGGCCGTGTGTGCCTTCAAGGCAGGCACTCAGTATCGGGAGTTAGTCTTGAAGTTCGGTCGGTCTGGGGATCTGTCCCTCAGTCGGGCCATGGAGATTGCGAACAAGTACGCCAATGGAGAAGAAGAAGACCACCTCCGCAGCGGCAAAGCGAGAGCCGGCAACACCCCTCAGTCGGGAGGCAACGCCGGGAAAAATCAGAAGCGGAAGGCTGACGCCTCCGGCAAAGCAGAGGTCGCAGCCGTCCAAGGGCAGGGGCAAGGCAAGCCGAAGCCCAAGAAAAGGAAGAAAGAATGGATTCCCAAGAAGAAGTCCGAGTACAAATCCGACATTCTCGACCAACGGTGCCAAATTCATACCAAGACGGATGAAGAAGGCAATGTTGTGCTCCCAAAGCATACCACTCGGGAATCTCGCCTGCTCAAGCAAGAGATGGGCGTTGAGCCCTCGAGTGAGAAGGTCGATGTCAAAGACAAAGAAGATACTTCCGAGTATCCGAAAGTCGACAAGGTCCTCAATGTGATCTTCGCCGACGTTGAAAGCAAGAGGCAGTTGAAAGTTATGAATCGGGAGGTCAATATGGCAGTTACGACTGCTACCAAGTACCCCTACTGGACGAAGATGCCTATCACCTTCGACCAGTCCGATCATCCGCCCCACATTGCCACCCCTTGGAGGCAGGCGCTGGTCGTGGACCCAGCGGTAGGTGGCGTCCGACTGCGCAAGGTCCTAATGGATGGAGGCAGCGGGCTTAACATCATATATGCTGACACGCTCAAGGCCATGGGCATCCCGATGTCCCGATTGAGCAAGAGCAGCATGCATTTCCACGGGATCGTCCCTGGGAAGAAGGCAGAGTCACTCGGTCAGATCGCTCTGGACGTAGTATTCGGAGGCGAGAAGAACTTCCGAAAGGAAAGATTAATCTTTGAGGTGGTTGACTTCCGCAGTGCTTACCACGCCATCCTGGGTAGGCCTGCTTACGCACGTTTCATGGCCAGACCATGTTACGTGTATCTCAAGCTCAAGATGCCAGGACCTAAGGGTGTGATTACGGTCACTGGCGACCAGAAGATCGCCGAAGAGTGCCTTCAGCAGGGTACAAAGATCGCCAATGAACAAGTACTTGCAGTCGAGCTTGAAGGGTACAAGAAAGAAGTAGATACTGCTGATCTGCTCAGATCAAAGCGGTCAGCTTCAGAATCAGCCTTTCAGTCGGCTGGCGAGACTAAGCAAATCAATGTTCATCCGAGTGACCCCGACGAACATCTCCACTTCACTCAGAGACAAATAGGAAGCCGAGCTCATCCAGTTACTCCGTGATAACTGGGACATCTTCGCATGGAAGCCGTCTGACATGCCTGGTGTTCCCAGGGAACTGGCTGAGCACCGACTCCGAACTGACCCCAAGGCCAAGCCAGTCAAGGAGTACTTGCGCCGATCCTCCGTCGAGAAGCCCAAGGTGATTGGTCAAGAGATAGCTCGGCTCCTCACCGCCGAGTTCATTCGCGAGATTTACCACTCTGAGTGGCTCGCGAATGTTGTCTTGGTACCGAAGAAGGACAAGTCACTCCGTATGTGTATTGACTTCAATCATCTCAATCGGGCCTGCCCGAAGGATCATTTTCCTTTACCTCGGATAGATCAGATAGTAGACTCTACAGCCGGATGCGAACGTCTGTCGTTCTTGGATGCGTACTCCGGGTACCACCAGATCCGAATGTACGGTCCTGAAATAAAAACAGCCTTCATCACCCCATTCGGGTGTTTCTGCTACATTACCATGCCATTCGGTCCGAAAAATGCTGGCGCTACTTTCCAACGCATGATACAGAAATGCTTGCGAGAGCAGATCAGTCGGAACGTGGAGGCATATATGGATGACATCGTGGTCAAGTCAAGGAAAGGTTCTGACCTCCTGACTGACCTCGCCGAGACCTTCGCGAACCTACGACGCTTTGGAATAAAACTGAATCCAGCGAAGTGCACGTTCGGAGTGCCCGCCGGAAAGTTACTCGGTTTCCTTGTTTCCGAACGAGGAATCGATGCAAATCCGGATAAGATTGGTGCTATAATCCGAATGAAACAACCTGAATGCCTGCACGACGTACAAAGGTTGACCGGTTGCCTTGCGGCTCTGAGCCGATTCATCTCAAGACTCAGTGAGAAGGCATTGCCGCTCTACCGACTGAAGAAGAAGTCTGACAAATTCGAGTGGACACCCGAAGCGCAAGCCACGTTCAAGGAACTCAAGGCATTGCTTTCCACCCAGCCGATGTTAGCTGCTCCGGGCAGCCAGGAACCTCTACTCCTATACATCGCGGCCACTAGCCAGGTGGTGAGCATTGTCCTGGTTGTAGAGCGCGAGGAGCCAGGAAAAACATTTAAAGTGCAAAGACCTATATACTATATCTCAGAAGTCTTGACCCCTTCCAAGCAAAGGTACCCACATTACCAAAAGCTTGTCTATGGCATTTACCTAACGGTAAAGAAGGTGGTTCATTACTTTCAAGATCACTCGGTCACAGTCGTTAGCAACGCTCCCGTGTCAGAGATTCTGCACAACAGAGACGCTGCTGGCCGAGTGGCGAAATGGGCAATCGAACTCCTGCCGCTGGAAATAAAATTTGAAGCCAAGAAAGCAATCAAGTCTCAGGCCTTGGTGGATTTTATGGCCGAATGGATGGAACAAGAACAACCGACCCTGAGTGTCTCCGAGCATTGGACCATGTTCTTTGATGGATCTAAGATGCTCAATGGCTTGGGAGCTGGAGTCGTCCTTGTCTCTCCCAGAGGGGATAAGTTGAATTACGTACTCCAGATCCATTTTGATTCGTCAAACAATGAGGCCGAATACGAAGCCCTCCTGTATGGCCTCCGTATGGCCGTCTCACTCGGCATTCGTCGTTTGATGGTCTACGGTGATTCGGACCTCGTCGTCAATCAAGTCATGAAGGAATGGGACATTTGGAGCCCAACTATCACCGGCTACTGCAACGCAGTCCGAAAGCTGGAGAAGAACTTTGAAGGATTGGAGCTGCATCACGTTCCTCGTGCGAAGAACCAGGCAGCAGACGACCTAGCAAAGATTGGATCCACTCGGCGGGCAGTCCCCGGGGACATATTCCTCGAACATCTACACGCTCCAACAATCGCAGAAGATCCTTTCACAGAGGAGCCCCCGCAAGCAGTCGGTCCATCCGATCCGACTAAGGTTGAAGTTCCAGCTATAGTGGATCTGGTCCACGAAATGCTGGTGATCACTCCCGAGTGGACTCAACCCTATTTGGCATACTTGCTTAGACAAGAACTCCCCGAAGACGAAGAAGAAGCCCGTCGGATCGTACGTCGATCCAAGTCATTCGAAGTTATGGGAGACCAGTTGTACAAGAAAAGCACCACAGGAGTCATCCAAAAATGCATCTCTCCAGAGGAAGGGCTGCAAATCTTACATGAAATCCACTCGGGAACCTGCGGCCACCATGCGTCCTCTCGGACTTTGGTTGCAAAGGCTTTCCGAGCGGGTTTTTATTGGCCCCGAGCCAATGAAGCAGCAAGGGACCTGGTGGACCTGTGTGTTGGGTGTCAGTTCTACAAGAATAAGTCCCACAAGCTAGCGTCCGCGCTCAAGACGATCCCGATCACTTGGCCGTTCGCAGTATGGGGCCTCGATATGGTCGGTCCCCTGCGGACTGGGTCGAGTGGATTCACACATCTGCTCATGGTTGTTCAGAAGTGTTGGAAATATGCCCTAGAGGCAATAATAAATTAGTTATTATCATATTTCCCCATTCATGATAATAGTTTATTATTCATGCTAGAATTGTATTGACCGGAAACTAAATACATGTGTGAATAGATAAACAAATACTGTGTCCCTAGTAAGCCTCTACTAGACTAGCTCGTTGATCAAAAGATGGTCAAGATTTCCTGACCATGGACATGAGTTGTCATTTGATAATGGGATCACATCATTAGGAGAATGATGTGATGGACTTGACCCAACCGTTAGCATAGCAAATGATCGTTCAGTTTATTGCTATTGCTTTCACTATGTCAAATACACGTTCCTCTGACCATGAGATCATGCAACTCCCGGATACCGTAGGAATACTTTGGGTGTATCAAACGTCACAACGTAACTGGGTGATTATAAAGGTGCACTACAGGTATCTCCAAAAGTGTTTGTTGAGTTGGCATGGATCGAGATTGGAATTTGTCACTCCGACTATCGGAGAGATATCTCTGGGCCCTCTCGGTAATACAGCATCACAGAAGCCTTGCAAGCACCATGACTAAAGAGTTAGTTACAAGATGACGTATTACGGAACGAGTAAAGAGACTTTCCAGTAACGAGATTGAACTAGGTATTGGATACCGACGATCGAATCTCGGGCAAGTAACATACCGCCAGACAAAGGGAACAACGTATGTTGACATATGAGGTTCACCGATAAAGATCTTCGTGGAATATGTAGGAACCAATATGAGCATCCAGGTTCCGCTGTTGGTTATTGACCGGAGAGTCGTCTTGGTCATGTCTACATCATTCCCGAACCCGTAGGGTCCGCACACTTAAGGTTCGATGACGATTTAGTATTATATGAGTTATGTGATTGGTGGCCGAAGTTTGTTCGGAGTCCCGGATGAGATCACGGACATGACGAGGAGTCTCGAAATGGTCGAGAGGTAAAGATTCATATATTGGAAGGCTATATTCGGACGTCGGAAAGGTTCCGAGTGATTCGGATATTTTTCGGAGTACCGGGGAGTTACGGGAATTCACCGGGAGAAGTAATGGGCCTTATTGGGCCATACGGGAAAAGGAGAGGCAGGCCACGTGAGGAGGCTCGCGCCCCCCTTCCCCAAACCGAATTGGACTAGGGGAGGGGGCGCAGCCCCCTCTTTCCTTTCCCTCTCCCTTCCCTCTTTCCTACTCCGTATGGGAGGTGGAATCCTACTAGGACTAAGGAGTCCTAGTAGGACTCCCCACACTTGGCGCACCCCTAGGGGGCCGGCCTCCTCCCTCTCATCCTTTATATACGGGGGCAAGGGGGCACCCCAAAGTACACAATTGTCCCATAGCCGTGTGCGGTGCCCCGATCTCCGTTTTCCACCTCGGTCATATTTTCGGAGAGCTTAGGCGAAGGCCTGCCGGAATCACTTCACCGTCACCGTCGCCACGCCGTCGTGCTGACGGAACTCATCTACTACCTCGACGTCTTGCTGGATCAAGAAGGCGAGGAACGTCACCGAGCTGCACGTGTGTAGAACTCGGAGGTGCCGTACGTTCGGTACTTGATCGGTGGAGCTCGAAGGATTGTTCGACTACATCAACCGCGTTGTGAGACGCTTCCGCTAACGGTCTACGAGGGTACGTAGACACACTCTCCCCTCTTGTAGCGATACATCTCCATGGATAGATCTTGCGTGAGCGTAGGAAATTTTTTGAAATTCATGCTCCGTTCCCTAACAACAAGTTCACCAAATGGGTCGAAGCGAAGCCCATCAAGAGTTTGGATGCAGGTACTGCCGTCAGTTTCATTCGGCAGATCATCTTCAGATTTGGCGTACCGCATGATATTATCACCGATAACGGGAAGAACTTCGACTCGGAAGAGTTCCGTGAATTCAGTTTCTCTCAAGGCACTCGGGTTAATTACGCCTCAGTGGCTCACCCGTAGTCGAATGGGTAGGCAGAGCGCGCAAACGGAATGATTCTGCAAGGTCTGAAGCCCCGATTGATGAGAGACCTGAAGTATGCTGCTGGAGCTTGGGTCTAAGAATTGCCTTCTATCTTATGGGGCATTCGGACAACCCCAAACCGCTCTACGAAGCGCACGCCTTTCTTCATGGTATACGGATCAGAGGCTGTGTTGCCGAGTGATCTTCAGCACAATTCCCCCCGAGTGGAACTATATGATGAAGCTGAAGCCGAAGCCGCTCGGCAAGACGGCCTCGACCTTTTAGAGGAAGAGAGAGAGCTAGCCCTCATCAGATCGATGCTCTATCAGCAAGATCTGAGGCGTTACCATGACAGACACGTCCAGGGCCGAGCTTTTCAGGAGGGAGACCTTGTTCTCCAACTGGATCAGCAGAAACCTCACAAGCTGGTGCCTCCATGGCAGGGGCCTTATGCAGTCTCCAAAGTCTTGCACAATGGAGCCTACCGGCTTTACAATATCGAAGATGGAGTAGAAGAGCCCCGGACTTGGAACGCGGACCTGCTTCGCAAGTTCTACACGTAGAACATAACTACTTTAGTTTGTCATTCCAGAAATGAATCCGAGTGATCTCGATGAATAAAGTTTAGTTCCTTTATATTCTGTCGAAATTTAACTCGTGTCACTCCGGTGAATCAGTTTCGTATGTCGCCCCCAGTGGGTGTAAAAATGCTTAGCTGCGATCCCGCATCGCCTAAGTTAAAAATGTCTAGAGTGGGACATCCTTCTCACTCGGACGACAAGATGGACAGGACCATCATTGTTCGCAAGAACTAATCTGAGTGTAGGTCTCACCTACACTCAGGGGCTTAGCCGCGGTCCCGCATCGCCTAAGTTAAAAATGTCTAGAGTGGGACATCCTTCTCACTCGGACGACAAGATGGACAGGACCATCATTGTTCGCAAGAACTAATCCGAGTGCAGGTCTCACCTACACTCAGGGGCTTAGCCGCGGTCCCGCATCGCCTATGTTAAAAATGTCTAGAGTGGGACATCCTTCTCACTCGGACGACAAGATGGACAGGACCATCATTGTTCGCAAGAACTAATCCGAGTGCAGGTCTCACCTACACTCGGGGGGCTTAGCCGCGGTCCCGCATCGCCTAAGTTAAAAATGTCTAGAGTGGGACATCCTTCTCACTCGGACGACAAGATGGACAAGACCATCATTGTTCGCAAGAACTAATCCGAGTGCAGGTCTCACCTACACTCGGGGGCTTAGCCGCGGTCCCGCATCGCCTAAGTTAAAAATGTCTAGAGTGGGACATCCTTCTCACTCGGACGACAAGATGGACAGGACCATCATTGTTCGCAAGAACTAATCCGAGTGCATGTCTCACCTACACTCGGGGGCTTAGCCGCGGTCCCGCATCGCCTAAGTTAAAAATGTCTAGAGTGGGACATCCTTCTCACTCGGACGACAAGATGGACATGACCATCATTGTTTGCAAGAACTAATCCGAGTGCAGGTCTCACCTACACTCGGGGGCTTAGCCGCGGCCCCGCATCGCCTAAGTTAAAAATGTCTAGAGTGGGACATCCTTCTCACTCGGAAGACAAGATGGACGGGACCATCATTGTTCGCAAGAACTAATCCGAGTGCAGGTCTCACCTACACTCGGGGGCTTAGCCGCGGTCCCGCATCGCCTAAGTTAAAAATGTCTAGAGTGGGACATCCTTCTCACTCGGACGACAAGATGGACAGGACCATCATTGTTCGCAAGAACTAATGCCGAGTGCAGGTCTCACCTACACTCGGGGGCTTAGCCGCGGTCCCGCATCGCCTAAGTTAAAAATGTCTAGAGTGGAACATCCCTCCCACTCGGACGACAAGATGGACACGACCATCATTGTTCCAATGAACAATCCCAAGTGCGGGTCACGCCTGTACTCAGGGACTTAGCTACGACTCCGCATCACCTAAGCACAAACGTTCAGAAAGCAGAGGTTGAACAAAACCAAGGCAAATAAAAACTGTGTCACTCGAAATAAGAATCCGGATAAAAGTCTTAACGACGGGAGCCCCAGGCTCGTTCAAAGTATTATGGTTACAGCTACCACTCGGCATTCCGAGGCAAAAGCTTAAAGAGTTTTAACCTGACGATCACTCAGGCTGAGGCACTGCTTCTACGAAGGTGTCCAGGTCGATGTTGTCCGCTATCCGAGTGGTAGCCTCCATGAACATCTCCATGAAGTCATCAATCTTGGCATGCTTCCTGTTGGCCACCTCGAGAGACTTCTACTTCTTCTCATCCACCCCCTTGCAGTGGATACGGACTAACGAGAGGGCGATGTCAACACCAGCCCGAGCTGCAGATTTCTTCCAGTTTTTCACTCGGCTGGGCACCGCCTTCACTCGAGCAAGCATGGTCTCCAGGTCCTTTGAAGGCTCATCATCGGAAAAGACGTCGCGATCGATTGCGGAGATGGCGGCGCTAAGCTCCCTGATATACAGGGCCACCTGCTCGTCACGCTCTTCCAAGCGGAGCACGCCCATGGCAGCGCTGTCCTTAAGCAGACCTTGAGAAGGATCCAGCTCCTTCTCAATCTTGTGCGTCTCCTCCGCCACGTCATCACAAAATGCTGGGTTCGGCCGAATGAAGAAAGAAGTTAGAAACAGATAAAATTCATTCGGTTTAATCGAGCTCCATGAGAATCACTTGGGAAAGTTACCTTTGAGCTTGTCGTTGGCTTCACCACTGAATTCTTCAACATACTCCTCCAGCTCTGCTTTCTTGGCAGTAATGTGCTTGAGCTTGGTCTCCCACTGTCTTCAGTTCCTTTTCAGTTCCACAAGCTCTTCCTTGGACTTCTGCACGGTGGCTTCCAAAGTTTTCTTCTCCTCCTCCAGCTTTCCGACTGTCTTCAGTTTCTCCTCAGCCTCCTTGGCCTTTCGGCTGGCTTCCTTCTGAGCGGCCGCCAGATTGATGTCCTTCTTTTCAAGAGCATTCTTCACAGTTTCTAAAGAAATAGAATTCTTCAGCCTCTGGACAAGTTTACAATTTTCTCCACGAAGATCTGATGAAGCATATTCAGTCGGATGGGGAAGGAGAGAAGTTACTATTACAGTCGGACAGGAAGGACTTACCTTCGATTGACTTCTTCTCCTGCTCCAGTTGAGCATTTTTGGCCTTCTCGGCCTCCAGGTTGAGACGCGGCTCCTGCACCTCCTTCTGCAAAAAATTATAATGGTTTCCGAGTTCGCAAACAGCCTGCCCACAAGAAACAAAAGACAAACATTGGTCAGACTTTGGTTTAGACTCTAAGACTCCCGCCGACTGCATCAGTCGATGTAAGCCTCGGGGACTACACCCAGTGGGTGCGCTCAGCGCGCCCCCAATGGAAAATAAACACAAGGCTCTATTTGAGCTCGTCGATGTATTGAAATCCGCGTTCACTCGCTTTCCTAGACTCCCGTCGACTGCTTCAGCCGACGGTAGCCTCGGGGACTACACCCAGTGGGTGCGCTCAGCGCGCCCCCACTGGAAAATAAAGACAAGGCTCTATTTGATCTCGTCAATGTATTGAACTCCGCGTTCACTCGGTTTTATAGACTCCCGCCGACTACTTCAGTCGACGGCAGCCTCGGGGACTACACCCAGTGGGTGCGCTCAGCGCGCCCCCACTGGAAATCGAAACACCCAGTGGGTGTGCCCAGACACAAACCCACTCGGGATCAAAACAAAAATCACACGAATCAAAAATCCCGACTGAGGAAGGTACTTACAAGAGTACTTACTCGGACATTCTTCTGCAGTGCCTCACTCGCATCATAAGCTGTCTTCAGCCGCTCGCTCATCACCCCCAGTTGGATCAATGCTTCTTTGGTCGCCCCCACCTGATCCTCCGGGACATGGTGTAGCGTGAAGATATTGGTAGCAGGAGGAATGGGTGAAAGGGATACAGTTTCAGTCCCGAATGCAGCTCCGGCCCCTGAGCTGGTCCCCTGTGCCGACGCTAAAACACTGGCAGGCGGCAGCTCCTGCATCACAACATCCGTGTCAACGGATGACTTCGGCGGTTCGACCTTGTCACCTGCGTCGAGGTCTATCACTTCACGCGGAGCTGCAAGCGTTCAGAAGAGCAGTCAGAAACAAGCAGAAAGAAAAATTGAAATGTGCGCTCGAGTGAATCAGAAGCTTACCCTTGGAGGACGCAACATCAATGTCAGCCTTTTCCTTCTCCGGAGATTGAGGGCCAGGCGAGGCAGTCGAAGTATCAGCACTGCAATGAAACCACTCGGAATATCATAACACTCAGATTGAGCCATGACAATAAATGTCGAAGTGAAGATACTTACGCTGAGGCTACATGAATGCTCATCTTGATGTTGGGAACAAACACGGCCTTCCGAGGCTTGGAGGTGGTGATCTTGGCTTGCTTGGGCGCCTTTTCGGGTGACAAGGCAGGCTCTCCACGTCCACGCTTTGAGCTACGAGTCGGGAGGGCAGTTCCACTCGGCTTGGTAGCACTCGGGGCTTTGGGACCGCCGCCACGGACCCTCGGGTCTTGGCATGCCTTGGAACGGCTCTCAGGAACCCGTTCCTCAGAACAAGAAGACACCGCTTCATCACCCTCGTCCGAGTCATCTTCGTCGTCACCACTTTCGCTGCTTTCGCCATTTCCTTGACCGCCCCCTGCTTTCCCGCATTGGGTGCAAGTTGTTTGCTCTTTTGTGTGCAGCCGCTAAAGACGGTTGAGGATTGCTATTCCTATTGGTTTGATAAATCTTGGTTTCGTAACTGAGGGAAATACTTACCCACTTTCTGCTGCAATTACCCGTTCCTCTTCACGGAAAACCCAACGCAAATCACAAGTATCAGGAAGGATTTCTGGCACCGTTGCCGGGGAATATCATGACCAACTATCAAGTAACTTCACAAAAAAATTCATTCACTTGTTTATCTTTTTATTTGCTGTTATATTTAGTTTGTTTCATAAAAATAAAAAATACAAAAATATTTATCCTTGCTTGTCACTAGTTTACTTCTTTGCTTGCTAGTTTACTTGTCTTGCTTGTTACTTTGCTTGCTCGGTCACCATGTCTCAAGATACTACTAAGTTGTGTGACTTCTCAAATACTAATAACAATGATTTTATTAGTACTCCTATACCACCCGCCACTAGTGCGGAGGCTTTTGATATTAATGTTGCATTGCTAAATCTTGTCACGAAGGATCAATTTTCTGGAAGTCCTAATGAGGATCCCGCGTCACATCTTAATACCTTTGTTGAATTATGTGATATGCAAAATAAAAAAGATATGGATAATGATAATGTGAAATTAAAGTTATTTACTTTTTCACTAAGAGATAAAGCTAGGGCTTGGTTTTCATCTTTACCTCGTAATAGTATTGGAACATGGGATAAGTGTAAAGATGCTTTTATTGCCAAGCATTTTCCTCCTGCTAAAATCATTTCCCTTAGAAATCAGATAATAAATTTTAAACAGCAAGATCAAGAGCATGTTGCACAAGCTTGGGAGAGAATGAAATTGATGATAAGAAATTGTCCCACTCATGGCTTAAATTTGTGGATGATTATCCAAAACTTCTATGCTAGACTAAACTTTGTGTCTAGAAATCTTCTAGATTATGCTGCATGTGGTACCTTTATGGATGTGATCTTAGGATAGTCCACAAAACTTCTAGAGAACATTATGACAATTTATTCTCAATGGCATACCAAAAGAGCTCCAACCGGTAAGAAGATAAGTTTTGTTGAAGAAATTGCTACTTTGAGTGAAAAAGTGGATGCTCTTATGAATATGGTTGCTAGTAAAAATGCTCATGTTGATCCCAATGATATGCATGATTTTAATGAGACTATTAAATCTATCAAAATATCTATTAAATCGCTACTTTGAGTGAAAAAGTGGATGCTCTTTGAAATCGCTACTTTGAGTGAAATCGCTACTTTGTGTGAAAAAGTGGATGCTCTTAAGCATGATTTTAATGAGACTATTAAATCTATCTAAATATCTATTAATGAAACTAAGGAGAGGACCGCTAACTTGAAAGCTAAGCGGGAATTCTTAGAAAAGGCTCTTCCACCCAGTTTTTACCGGAATCATGATGAAGGTCATAAAATGATTGGTACTTCTCCTATTGAACCTTTGTTTACTTCTCTGAATATAAATGATAAAGGTACTGGAGATGATTCAACTCTAGTTGAGAAGCGTCCCGTTTGCTTGGAGGGTGATGATTTTGATGCTAAAACAGAAAAAACGTGGGTTTGGAGAGGTCAAAACTTTAACTAGTGATGTGCCCACTATTTTGGATTACAAAGACTTTAATTATGATAATTGCTCTTTAGTAGAATGTATTTCCTTGTTGCAAACCATTATTATCTCACCCAATGCTTTTGAACAAAACAAAGCTTTTACCGAACATATAGTAGAAGCTATGATACAAGCTTATGATGAGAAACTTGAGCTTGAAGTTTCTATTCCTAGAAAATTGCATGATGAGTGGGAACCAAATATCAAAATAAAGATAAATAAATATGAATGCAATGACTTGTGTGACCTTGGTGCTAGTGTTTCAAATATTCCAAAATCTCTTTGTGATGTGCTTGGTCTCACTAATATTGAAGATTGTTCCCTTAACTTGCACCTTGCAGATTCTACCATTAAGAAACCTCTAGGTAGGATTAATGATGTGCTCATTATTGCAAATAAAAAATTATGTGCCTGTAGATTTTATTGTGCTTGATATTGATTGCAATCCTACTTGGAAGACCTTTCCTACGAACTATAGGGGCAATTATTGACATGAAAGAGGGAAACATAAGGTTCCAATTCCCATTAAAGAAAGGGATGGAACACTTCCCTAGATAGAGAATCAAACCACCTTATGAATCAATCATGAGAGCTACTTATGGGTGGAGTGTCAAAGATGACAACACTTGAAACTATGCAATATGCCTAGCTAGGGGCATAAAACAATAGCGCTTGTTGGGAGGCAACCCAATAGTTATCTTTATTTTTGCTTTTTACTTCCTGTTTGTTTTTTATAACATGATTATTTCCTCTTTAATGATTATGTTTTTATGTTAAATTAGTGTTTGTGCCAAGTAAAGCCTTTGGGATGACTCATAAGATGAGTAGAATCGATGCTGAAACAAAACATAAACTTTTGACTCCAGTACAGGAATTTTCATTTTTTATTGGAGTGTGATAATGATCTGAATTTTTTACATGGTATTTCTATACAATGTTAGAGGTTTTCCTATTTTTTAAGAATTTTTAGATTTACAGAAGTATAGGTTCTCTATAGATTGCTATAGACTGTTCTGTTTTAGACAGATTCTGTTTTTGCTTGCATAGTTTACTTGTTTTGATTATGCTATGGATTGTATAGTGTAGGAGATATGCCCTAGAGGCAATAATAAATGTTATTTATCTCCCTGTTCATAATTATGTTTATGTTCCATGCTATAACTGCAATGATTCTCGAGTCTACAAATAAAACGAGGCTCGGAGGAAGACTCATTTGCACGTGTGGAATAATAAACGGTAAAATGTATTCCTAGTCTGGCCTCTAAGACTAGCTCAAGTATTGCATGATGATCCTGTTTTCCTGATCATGGGCATGGCTATGCCGGCAATTTTGAGGGCGCAATGTTGGTAGAACACTTGTGTTGAATCGACCCGAATTGATGTTATGCTATGAGATACATTCGTCATAAGTTAATGGTTAATAACACAGAGATGGTTAATGTTTGCATGATTCCTTAGACCATGAGAGTATCGAGTTTCTTCATGCTTGCTTCATGAACTTTGGGGTTTGTTAAACGTCATCTGTAAATGGGTGGCTATTACGGCGGCTTACGGGTTCATGGAAAAGTATGTCAAGTAACTTGATAGCTCAAGATTGGGATTTGCTCCTCCGACGATGGAGAGATATCTCTAGGCCCTCTCGGTGTTACGGTATCCATCATCGTCTGGCCAGACACTTTGTGATTTGATCACGGGGATGCCAGAACACGGAACGAGAAAAGAGAACAATACCGGTAACGAGGTAACTGGCATAGTGGACAAGGTGTTGATCCACGGGGATGCCAACATGTCTCACCTCAGGTATTTGTAACATATCGCGAAGCAACAGGAATAGCACACGGCAACTGGAGGTTCACTCGAATATTCATTCGTGTGGGTATAGGGGTCAATATGGGTGTCCACGGCTTCGATGTTGATCATTGATCGGAAGGGGTTCCGGGTCATGTCTATACTTCACCGAACCTATAGGGTCACATGCTTAAGGGTCATCTATCTGCTGAATACTAGACGGGGAGTCTGAGAGAAAATCACCGAAAAAGTTTCGGACGAAACGGAAACGTTCCGGAGAGGATATCGGAATAGTTCCGGTGAAACTGAAAAGTTGTTTCAGGGTATTCCATAAAGTCAAATTGGTTTCGGCACATGCCTGGAAATTATTGGAAGGTACCAGAATTGTTCCGGTAACTTCTGAGATTTTTCAGAGACAAAAACCGGAAATGTTCCGGACTGCCGGAACCGCTTTAGTTGCTTTTCACAGATGAAAATCACTAAACCGAAAAGTTGTTTCGGAGTACACCATAAAGTCAAATTGGTTTCGGCACATGCCTGATAATTCTTGGAGGGTGCCAGAATCATTCTGGAATTTTCCGGAATGAAAACCGGAAATGTTCCGGAGCTGCCGAAACCGCTTCAGATGCTTTTCGCAGATGAAAATCACTAAACCGGAATTGTTCCGGCTCGCGTTGAAAATTATTTTGGTGGGTACTGGAAATGTTCTAAGCCCACATGAATATTTTCAGTTCGATCAGACGCTGAAAAATGTCATCGTGAATAGTGAAAGTGCTTTTTGGGATATTTATGGAAAAGTCACCTTTTGGGATATTTTCCCAAAAAGGTTTCTAGAAGGCTTGGGGGCCAAGAAACCCTACCCCTTGGATTTCCTATAAATAGAGGTGGAGGGGCTGCCTCCACACTCACTTCCTTCTCACATACAAGTGCCATGACATTTCTGGCTTCTCTCTCCCTCCCAGCGAAATAGTTTCGTAGAGCCGAAAGGCTGTCTGGGTTCCGGTGGGAACTAGTTCTGGACGGCGAAGCCCTGCCGGATAGATGACACCGTATGTGTGCAACTCTGTAGAGAGATCGTAGTTTTGGTCTTAGTTCGAGAGTGCCTCCCGAAGGGCTGTCAGTGTGACCGTCCGAGTTTTGGAGGTCCTCCCGAAGGGCTGTCCGAGTGACAGTCCGAGTTTCAGAGGTCCTCCCGAAGGGCTGTCCGCGACACCGTCCGGGGACTGTGCGACCGCCTCCCGGAGGGCTGTCCGCGGGGCAGATGAGGGTATACATCCTCGCGGTTGGGAGGTTGTAAAATCCTAGCTGCGGGGATCTGCACCGCCGATCGTCATCGACTCTACTTCCGCTGCGCTACGAGTCGGTAACGAAACAGATCAAACCTTGTATGCAGTCTCCATAGTGATCCTGGGCTGGTGCGTAGGTCGAAATTTTTTGTTTTCTGCTACGTTACCCTACAGTGGCATCAAGAGCCGTGCTATGCGAAGATGCAGGTTACGATCTAGAATACATGAGATGTATGGGTGTTGCACAATATAATTAGGTAGTAGATGAGTTCTATTGTTGAAAATTATTTGTGCGGGTGACAGATGAAGTCTGTTACCCGATGTTCTTGTTGCTTCCCTAGAATTTGCGTTTGCTCAATCTCGAGACAGTATGGTGGAATTTCACAAAGTTCTGGCAATCCACGATCCTGATTGATCAACGAAGTGCTTCAGTTCTTTGGGTTCCGCCATAGTCAAAAGAAAGATGAAATTCGCAGATGAAAGGGCATTGCAGATATGATCTGCACGGGGGTCATGCGTATGACGAAGTTTAGTATGGGGCTCGAGATTTAATTATCTCGTGTTTCATACACCCCGCGATGTTAATCTAGCGACTTGAATTATCATACTTGATGATAAAACGTTGGTAGCTGCGGTTTGTTCGAAACCTTAGAAGCCACGTAAAATGAAAATTTGCATAAACCGATTAGAGGCGTCTAACTTGGTTTTGCAGGATGGTTTGCATGTGCATGTGATGTGGTATAGCAGTGTTCATAATAATTTGATTATGTATGAGATGACTATATGATGTAAATTGATTAACATGACCTGCGTGTCATGATTCCGCATGATGGCTGGAGCCATATGATTGCACTTTAATGACCTGCGTGTCAACCTTATGTAATGCACTTATTTTATTAGCTATAGAGATAGCAATATTATCTGGTGCATCGACAAGGTGGTGGCAATCTTCGCGAAGGTGAACACCGACGCGAATGACGAAGACGAAGAGATACTTGACTTCTCCGTCAGAAAGGGCTATACCATATCATGCTATTATGAATTGCCTGAGATGTTTATCCCTTATGATGCACCCTTCTTGATTGCGCGGTAGTCGCTTTTTATTAGGGTGATCTCTCACAAAAAAATATCAAGTAGTTAGTGTTCTCCCAAGTGTAGCACCGTCACGGCACCTATCTCTTCGGGGTATCACATGGTTGCATGGGTACGAACGATTAGAGAAGTGTGAGCCGGGTGAGTTGATGACCTCGCAGCGAGATCACTTGGTTGTCTTGACTTTCAGGCATGGAAGTCATGAGCTCGGAACACACGCATCGAAAGATGAACAAGAGTCACATAGAGATGTGATTGGCAAAGTTGTCCTACCGATTGCAATTCTCGTCACTTGAGATGGTTGCATCCTTGGCGTTGAATTGTAATTTGGATCTTGAATCACTCACAATCAATTATGAGAGATATTGATTTGAGTGGGAGCGCACTATAGAATTAACTTGTTTAATTCTCAGTGCAATTAATTTTGAACACTGTCTAGGTGTGATTTGCAAAATAGTTGTAGAATAATGGCTCGCGTTTCCACCTTCCCTATTAAAATTGAATAGCTGTTAAATATCTGGTTAAAACGTTACGGTTGGTAAACGTAATGTGAGGATTGTCCTCAATAGTGCCGAGAAGGACTTTGTCCTATCGCATACTTTCGGTATTCTCCCGCTAAATGCTATGGATCATGTGGCTCTCGTCCTTCGATCCAAAAGCTAGAATTCTGTTTCAGTCAAGTGCAATACGTTTGCTTCCATGAGACCCGAACTTCGAAAGTTTGGATAGTTATGTGATATTCATGGAATCTGAAAATCATTTTCAGAGACAGACAAAGGCTAAAAGATATGAGATATCCAAAGCATTGTTTGTTTGCAAACTATTAGTAAAAGTGTTTACTGGGCATTTGACTAATAAGAGAGGGATCCAGGAGAACGCCTGTCATATGATGAAAGGTGAATAAAACAACAACTTAAAGAGAAAGGAAGTGTCCGAAGGGTGTTAGTGAGACTTTCACGCCTAGGAAGTCCGGGGCTAACGCCACTCTTAAGTTGGATGCTTCTTCTGAGAGTAGGAGAAATACTAAAAGTTAAACTGTTAGAAGTATAAAGGCAAAAGGATAGAAGACTGGAATATCCAGCTCATGTATGAATGTCATACAGGTTTTTGATGTATAGAAGGCTGGTCAAAGATATAGTTCTTGGGAATTATGGTTAAACATGTTAATCACTAATTCTTGGGTATTGTGAGTTAATCACAAAGATACCCGCTCGATTGCATTATGTTGCAACTCGATGTAAGAACTACTATGGCCTGAAAGACTAGCCAGGAATGAGGTTTAGATACACGCAGGGAACATAGTAAATGTTACTATGCCTTCCATAGGTGTATTCCCTATGTATTTACTTTCATAATTCATTTTAGAGTTTCACACTCTAGCCCTTTGCATAAGGTATCTTGCAAGAAGGTTGTTCATAAGAGAACTTTTGATGTTCGGTGTTATGAATAAACATAAGGGCCATACTTTCATTATGAATGAGATGTATGTTATGAATATTGATATTAATACATTACCTCTGTATTTACTTTCATAATTCATTTAGAGTTTCATACACTCTAGCCCTTTGCATAAGGTATTTTGCAAGAAGGTTATTCATAAGAGAACTTTTGATGTTCGATGTTATGAATAAACATAAGGGCCATACTTTCATTATGAATGAGATGTATGTTATGAATATTGATATTAATACATTACCTCCGTATTTACTTTCATAATTCATTTAGAGTTTCATACACTCTAGCCCTTTGCATAAGGTATTTTGCAAGAAGGTTATTCATAAGAGAACTTTTGATGTTCGGTGTTATGAATAACATGAAGGGCCATGCTTCCATACAGGATGGGATGTATGCTGTGAATATTGATGGTAATATGATACATCCATAACACTGACGCTAAATGTCGCAAGACTAAAAAAAATACCACATATGTGTGGCACTGCATTTGGTCACATTGGAAAACCCCGCATGGAAAATTCCATTATGATGGATTTTGATGTCGTTTGATTTTGAATCATCTGACACTTGCAACTTTCCTCTGAAAAGTGAAGTGACTGAAATACCGTTCACAGGCCATAAGGAACGAGCAAAGAACATATTGGTGATCATACATTATGATGTGTGTAGGCCAATAAATGTTGTTGCAAGTAGTGGATTTGTCTATCTTCAGAAATGACTCAAGTAGATATATGGATATTTACTTGTTGAGACGTAAGTCTGGATCTTTTGAATTCATATATAAGGTTTTCAAAAATGAAGTAGAAGTTATTGTAACAAGAAAATTATGTTTCTACAATTCGATTGCAGAAAGGAATATTTGAGTTACAACTTTAGCGAATGTCTGATGAGTTATGAAAGGGGTTTTTCATAACTTGCACCTCCTGGAACACCACTGCAAGTGGAAAGTCCGTGAAGATGTAATCGAACCATTCATGACATGGTAAGATCAAAGATGACATAAATAAATTTGCCATTATCCCTTTTAAAGTGATGCTTTAGAGACTGCGGCTTTTACACTGAAAAGAGCTCCATCGGGTCTGTTGAAATGACACCATGGTATGGTACGCCCAACCATGTTATATCTTTTCTTAACATTTGGAATATGGGGCTTGTGTAAAAGGTTACAAACCTATTCCAAATCAGACAAGTGCTACTTTGTAGGTTATCCCAAGTCATTGGGTATTTCCCCACCACTATACCGAGGCAAAGGATTTTGCCACAAAACGGTATGCTTTTAAAGAGAATAGTTCTTACAAAAGGTGAGTGGGAGGACAGTGCAACTCGACGAGATAACCAGTATCTTCGTCATCAGGTCAAAGGAAAGAAACCTTGGAAGTGATTCCGGAGTTTCCTACTGCGACTGATACGGAAGTCTCTACAATAAAATGTATGGACTTCAGTCGAACTTGCAGCTGAACCGCGTAGGAAAAACTCATGCAAACCTCTCAGGTGCGCATACGAGATATTGTTGTTAGACAACAGTATACCTACGATACACAAGGAAGCGTTGATGGGCCCTGACTCCGGAATTGGCTAAATGCCAATACAATCCGAGATAGTTCCCATATATGTGATTCGAGATTAAAATCTTGATACACCTTTCGGAAGACTTAGAGTCTAACGAATATTTATGGAACTAAAAACTGATATGGATAAAATGTTTTATCCATGAAGCTCGACTTGTTGCAATAACAAGTTCAAGGAGTTGACTACGATGAGATTGTCTCACCGTAGCGATGCTTGAAGTCGGTTCGGGTTGAACTAGCAATTAATACATATTTCAATCATGAGATATGAAACATGGATGACAAAAGGATTTCCATCTGATGGAAATGAAACCTAGGACTTGTATGTGATACAGTCCAAAGTAATTTGTCGATCCAGAGGATGCTAGTAAGTATGCAAACTTCAGAGTTCCAGCGATGGACAGAAGAGAGCAAAGTGGAGTTGGAATCTTCGTTTCTGAAGGAATGGTCAATGGGGTTTGACTTCATCAAATGGGTATCGAAGATGCTTGTGATTCAAGAAAGTAAGTGGGAGCATAATAATATTTCTAGAAACCTTGTGAACTTGACACATTGTTAATTGGAAATAAATTTCTTGACACGAATTAGGACTTCGTTTGAAAATAGTTTTTCGATGAAGTGCTTAGGCTAAATAGCCTCAATATTAGGAATGATGATCTATGGAGATAGATTTACCTAATGGGGCTAAGCTATGAATACATATTGACAAGGTGCTAAAACCTTTTAGCATTTAAAACGCCAAGGAGTGATTCCTGCCGAAGTCACATGGGAAGAGTTTTGCAAGACTCGGTGTCTCAAAACACAGATGAGCAAAAATACATGATGGTGATTCCACACACTCTTGTGTTTGGATTAATCATGTATTCCATGGTATGTAAAACAACCAGATATGTCCAATACTCCAAAGTTGTTGCGAGTATAGATACCAAAGTGATCAAAAGTACTGATCATGGGACAACAGTGAAAGATGTCATTAGGTACTAGAGTAGTACTGATGACATGTTTTCTCGCAAGCAGAGATTATGAAGTGCTCGTTGTAAGTAATTACATCGATACAGTCTTCATCAATGCTCCATGCGATTTTCGATTTAAGTTAAGGGTTTTGTGTGATACACAATATGGTGGCACGGTAGTTGGAAATTGTTCCAAACAAGATACGGTGGCGAATTCTATAACAAAGGCTAAGTATGTTGACGCTAGAGAAGCGACAAAGAAGTTGTTGAATCATATAGTTCATTCATGAACTTAGTATGGTTCCAAGATGGCTTTGGTCTATGGGACACTATTGCAGATAGTTGCTCCATAGCTCAGTCTGAGGAATCAGGTTTCGACCAATGATTCACACATATGCAAAGCCAAGTCCACACAAAATATGAATTTTGTGAAAGCGTGAAAACGCGAGGATATGCAAAGTTACACACGGAGCTGAAGTCGTCAGATCCGTTGGACATCAGGCTATACCACAAGCGAAGCATATTTTACACCAGAATGCCATAGGTGTAAAGTGCACTAGCATTGACTAGATTATTGACTCTAGTGCAAGTGGGAGTCTGTAGGAGATATGCCCTAGAGGCAATAATAAATGTTATTTATCTCCCTGTTCATAATTATGTTTATGTTCCATGCTATAACTGCAATGATTCTCGAGTCTACAAATAAAACGAGGCTCGGAGGAAGACTCATTTGCACGTGTGGAATAATAAACGGTAAAATGTATTCCTAGTCTGGCCTCTAAGACTAGCTCAAGTATTGCATGATGATCCTGTTTTCCTGATCATGGGCATGGCTATGCCGACAATTTTGAGGGCGCAATGTTGGTAGAACACTTGTGTTGAATCGACCCGAATTGATGTTATGCTATGAGATACATTCGTCATAAGTTAATGGTTAATAACACATAGATGGTTAATGTTTGCATGATTCCTTAGACCATGAGAGTATCGAGTTTCTTCATGCTTGCTTCATGAACTTTGGGGTTTGTTAAACGTCATCCGTAAATGGGTGGCTATTACGGCGGCTTACGGGTTCATGGAAAAGTATGTCAAGTAACTTGATAGCTCAAGATTGGGATTTGCTCCTCCGACGATGGAGAGATATCTCTAGGCCCTCTCGGTGTTACGGTATCCATCATCGTCTGGCCAGACACTTTGTGATTTGGTCACGGGAATGCCAGAACACGGAACGAGAAAAGAGAACAATACCGGTAACGAGGTAACTGGCATAGTGGACAAGGTGTTGATCCACGGGGATGCCAACATGTCTCACCTTAGGTATTTGTAACATATCGCGAAGCAACAGGAATAGCACACGGCAACTGGAGGTTCACTCGAATATTCATTCGTGTGGGTATAGGGGTCAATATGGGTGTCCACGGCTTCGATGTTGATCATTGATCGGAAGGGGTTCCGGGTCATGTCTATACTTCACCGAACCTATAGGGTCACACGCTTAAGGGTCATCTATCTGCTGAATACTAGACGGGGAGTCTGAGAGAAAATCACCGAAAAAGTTTCGGACGAAACGGAAACGTTCCGGAGAGGATATCGGAATAGTTCCGGTGAAACTGAAAAGTTGTTTCAGGGTATTCCATAAAGTCAAATTGGTTTCGGCACATGCCTGGAAATTATTGGAAGGTACCAGAATTGTTCCGGTAACTTCTGAGATTTTTCAGAGACAAAAACCGGAAATGTTCCGGACTGCCGGAACCGCTTTAGTTGCTTTTCACAGATGAAAATCACTAAACCGAAAAGTTGTTTCGGAGTACACCATAAAGTCAAATTGGTTTCGGCACATGCCTGATAATTCTTGGAGGGTGCCAGAATCATTCTGGAATTTTCCAGAATGAAAACCGGAAATGTTCCGGAGCTGCCGAAACCGCTTCAGATGCTTTTCGCAGATGAAAATCACTAAACCGGAATTGTTCCGGCTCGCGTTGAAAATTATTTTGGTGGGTACTGGAAATGTTCTAAGCCCACATGAATATTTTCAGTTCGATCAGACGCTGAAAAATGTCGTCGTGAATAGTGAAAGTGCTTTTTGGGATATTTATGGAAAAGTCACCTTTTGGGATATTTTCCCAAAAAGGTTTCTAGAAGGCTTGGGGGCCAAGAAACCCTACCCCTTGGATTTCCTATAAATAGAGGTGGAGGGGCTGCCTCCACACTCACTTCCTTCTCACATACAAGTGCCATGACATTTCTGGCTTCTCTCTCCCTCCCAGCGAAATAGTTTCGTAGAGCCGAAAGGCTGTCTGGGTTCCGGTGGGAACTAGTTCTGGACGGCGAAGCCCTGCCGGATAGATGACACCGTATGTGTGCAACTCTGTAGAGAGATCGTAGTTTCGGTCTTAGTTCGAGAGTGCCTCCCGAAGGGCTGTCAGTGTGACCGTCCGAGTTTTGGAGGTCCTCCCGAAGGGCTGTCCGAGTGACAGTCCGAGTTTCGGAGGTCCTCCCGAAGGGCTGTCCGCGACACCGTCCGGGGACTGTGCGACCGCCTCCCGGAGGGCTGTCCGCGGGGCAGATGAGGGTATACATCCTCGCGGTTGGGAGGTTGTAAAATCCTAGCTGCGGGGATCTGCACCGCCGATCGTCATCGACTCTACTTCCGCTGCGCTACGAGTCGGTAACGAAACAGATCAAACCTTGTATGCAGTCTCCATAGTGATCCTGGGCTGGTGCGTAGGTCGAATTTTTTTGTTTTCTGCTGCGTTACCCTACATATAGGGGGGGTATAAGCCATGGAGAAGTTAGAATACAGTAACTATTATGCAATTATGAAATAAGAATCAATTTATAACAGTACTTAAAGTATTCAATATGTTTCTTATACTAATGAATCTCACGAAGTTTTGTGTGATTGAAGTTTTCAAGTTTTGAGTGTTATCACGATGGACAAAGGAATAAGGAGCGGCAAGAGCCTAATCTTGGGGGTGTCCAAGGCACCCCAAGGTAATATTGTAAGGAAGACTCAAGCGTCTAAGCTTGGGCGGAGGGCATCCCCTCTTTCGTCTCAATCCATCGGTATGTCACTTGAAGCTATATTTTTATTCATCACATGATATGAGTTTTGCTTGGAGCGTCGTTTGTTTTTGTTTGCTTTTACTTTCATTTTACCACAATCATCATTTGCTGGACACACCTATTTAAGAGAGACACACCTTCATCATAATTTGTTAGAATACTCTATGTGCTTCACTTATATCTTTTGAGCTTAGCAGTTGCTCTAGTACTTCACTTATATATCTTTTTGAGCACGGTGGCGTGTAGGTTTTATAGAAATAATTTCACTCTCGCTATTCACTTATATTTGTTTGAGAGTTAGTAAATAGTGACGGTAATTTGCATGGGTCATAAGACTAGTCCAAAAATATTAGGTATTCAAAGAGTGATAATTAAAGCCATCATGTAACACATATAGAAAAATTGTGGGTTAATGATATTGATGTGGTAATATGAAAATGGTGTGAGTTCATAATTATTGATTCGTAGAAGTGTCGATATTCAGAGAGGTTAACTTCTTGTTCGTCTAAAAATTAAAGAGACATGGTGATGATGTGTGAGCATTTCTATTCCTCGTTGAAATCCTAGTGTTGTTTCGAGTCGGAGGCGCGCAATGGTTAACTCCTACGAACCTCCTCCCTCGGGGCATGCGAGTAGCACTTTGATTTGTGATAAAACTAATAATACTTTGCAATAAGTATATGAGTTCTTTATGACTAATGTGAAACCATGGACATATGCAATCTCACCTCCTCATATTTGCTAGCCTCTTCGGTATCATGCATAGCCCGTTCTCACCTTGAGGATCGGTGCAACTTTCGCTGGTGTATCCAAACCCCATGACATGATACGCTCTGTTGCACATAAGCCTCATTATATCTTCCTCAAAACAGCCACCATACCTACCTATCATGGCATTTTCATAGCCATTCCGTGATATATTGCCATGCAAATTCCATCGTCACTTCACATGACTAGTTCGTTCATCATCATATTGCTTTGCATGATCATATAGAGTGACATAGTATTTGTGGCAAAGACACTGTTCATCATATTTTTGATACATGTCACGCTAGATCTTTGCACATCCTGGTACACTGCCAGAGGCATTCATATAGAGTCATATCTTCCTATCGGTTCTTCATATCGAGTTGTAAGTAAATAAAAGTGTGATGATCATCATTGTTAGAGCATTGTCCCAGTGAGGAAATAAAAATGGGGGAGGCCAAATGAGCCGACCATTATGAATAAAAAAATGATGAGAGAAAATGAGAGAAGGGACTTTGCTACTATCCTTTACCACACTTGTGCCTCAAAGTGGCACCTTGTTCCTCATATAGAGAGTCACATGATATGTCATTTTCATATGCTAGTGGGAATTACTTTTTCATTATTCCAAACTTGGTTTGTATATTCCTATGACGGGCTTCCTCAAATACCCGAGGTCTTCATGAGTAAGCAAGTTGGATGCACACCTCACTTAGCTTCAGTTGAGCTTTCATACACTTATAGCTCTAGTGCATGATTTGCATGGCAATCCCTACTCCTTGCATTGACATCTATCGATGGGCATCTCCATAGCTCGTCGGTACGCCTAGTTGATGTGAGACTATCTTCTCCACCTTTTGCCCCTTTGATATCTACCACCATATTCTATTCCACCTAAATGCTATGTCCAATGGCTCACGCTCATGTATTGCGTGAAGAATAAAAAGTTGATGCATATTGAAAAGTACGATCCAATTGCCTGACTTGGACACCGTGGTGCTTGACATTTGTATTAATGTGGTGAAGATGGAGCCATGACTTGCTAATATAATAAGATGAATGGGGGGTAAACATTCTTTGAGGATCGTATACTTTGAAAGATTGATGATTTTGTTTCTTATACTATAAGTATTGCTATGTTAATACTTGTTAATTCATCATTTCTCAATGAGCATGCATGCAAAAGATTTTTTTGTTTTTATCATTTACCTACTCGAGGACGAGCAGGAATTAAGCTTGGGGATGGTTGATACGTCTCCAACGTATCTATAATTTTTGATTGTTCAATGCTGATATATTACCATTCTAGGATACTTTTTGGGTCTTTATTTACCAATTTATAATAGTTTTGAGCACTAACCTATTGACCCAACGCCCAGTGCCAGTTGTTGTTGTCTGCATGTTTTTCACTTTTCAGGTTTACAGTAACTAACGAAGTCCAATTGCCACAAAACTTTTTTATGATTTTTTCTGGACCAAAAGAAGACATGGAAGCTTCGGGAGGAGACCGGAGGCCGCACGAGGGCACCAGCGCGCAACATGGCGCGCCCTGATGTGTGTTGGCCCCCTCGGGCGTCTCCCGACGCCCCTCTCTGGCCTATAAATTCTCATATATTCTAAAAACCCTAGAGGCAGTCCCGAAACCTTTTTTACGTCGCCGCAAGTCTCTGTTCCGCCGCGAGGCCATCTGGAGCTTCGTTCCGACACCCTGCTGGAGGGGGGATCGATCACGGAGGGCCTCTTCATCAACCTTGCTGCCCTCATGATGATGTGTGAGTAGTTCACCACATACCTACGGGTCCATAGCTAGTACCTAGATGGAAATCTCTCTATCTCTTGATCTTCAATAAAATGATCATCGCATCTTCGCTTTGATCTATCTGATGTAATCCTATTGTGTGGTGTGTTTGTTGGGATCCGATGAATTATGGGTTTATGTTCAGATTATTCATGAAAAGTATTTGAGTCACCTCTGAATATTAAGATTCTTATTTGCATGATCATTATAGCTTTGTAATTCTCTCCGATCTATTAGTTTGCTTTGGCCAAGTAGATTGACCTATCTTCAGTGAGAGAGGTGCGTTATGGTAGGTTCAACCTGAGGGTGCTCTATATTCCAGTGACAGAAAGGGACAAGACACGTCTTTGTGTTTTTGCTAATAAGGATAACATGATGGGGTTTATTCATATTGTTTGAGTTTACTTTGTCTACATCATGTCATCGTTCTCCATGCATTACTCTGTTTTACTTAATACTCTAGATGCATGTTGGATAACGGTCGATGAGTGGAGTAATAGTAATAGGTGTAGGTAGGAGTCGGCCTATTTGTTTATGGACGTGATGCCTATATTCACATGATCATTGCCGTGAAAATCGCATAACTATCCGCATTTCTATCAATTGCCCAACAGTAATTTGTTACCCACCATATGCTGCCTACGTGAGAGATGCCGCTAGGGAAATCTATGACCCCCGGGTCTATTCACTTATAAATTCATAAACGTTATTATCACCTCGCTGCCTTTACTTATCTTTTTTTATTTACAATTATCTACTATTATCTACACACTTCACTTGCTTGCAAATAACGAGATCAAGGGGATTGACAACCCTCTTGCTTTGAAGTCTCATGGGTCTGAGACGATCATGTACACCAAGGAGAAATCCGTACCTCGCCTTGATTCGAGAAAGGGAAATCTTCGTCCAAGTCATGTATCAGAGAACATCAATATGAGCGATGGGGAACATAACATGGATGGGGCGGCTAGTATGGAGTTGGATACATTGGTGCAGTCTGTTTCATAGGTGGCAGTGATGATTTTGTTGAACCTTCACCGGCGCAGCAAAAACGAAAGGAAGCCATGAACCCCAAGCTGTCACCTAGATACAAAGCATGTACGTTGAAGCGACCACAAAGACAGTCCATCCTTGAGTCAGAGAACAGAAAGGCAGACCAAGAGGCAAAGAAGAGAAAGTCGATGGAACAACAAGGGTTAGGTAGCAATACTAAAACATTTAGCCAGAAGACTAAGGCGAGCAAAATGCTTCTAATTATGAGGATTAGAGGAACTAGACCTAGATGAACTAAAGGAGACTCCAAAACTTGTATATTAAAAAGGGCCTATACATCCACTACATATAGGTTAGAGGGAGAGGGAGGGCTGCCACCAAGGGGGTAGGAATCCCCCTTAGTGCGCTGCTAAGGAGGGGAGGAGTCCGACTCCCCCTCCAGCCCAATTCAGCCTCCTTCCTTTAGGGAAAGGGCGCCTCCCCACTTGGGCCCTTGTGGCCCAAGTTGCCTTCTCCGGTTTGGCCTTTTAAGGCATGCTTGTATGAAATTAAATATAAAAGTGTTATAAATATTTTCAGACTATTATATATATAATTTAACATCTCCAGAAATATTTTCCACCTATATATATTTATCAGTAATACCCGGTATTACCCGATACTCTCTGAAACCCTTCCGATGACCCCGAAACGCTCCCGGATCCTCTCGGAACTATTCCGAATATTCATGAAATAATTCCACAAATATACTCTCATGACTCCCATCCTACTAAAACTCAACAGATCATGATTGCCTTAGGCTTGTGACCCTGTAGGTTCGGTAACTCATAGACATGAACGAAACCCCTTCGTTCAATGACCAACAACAGAACCGTGGACGTCCATATTGATCCCTATGAGCACACGAATGATATTCGAGTTATCATGCGATGTTCCCTTTGCTTCGCAATACTTCACAAAACTCACGATGCATCGGTATCCTCCTTAGCCATCACATGCTCACTTCTAATTGTGAGCTGCGTCAAAATTTTCCCCGAAGAGGAAGGGTGAAGCAATATAGTAGCTGATAAGTGTTTCCCTGAGTGAGAACCAAGGTTATCAAATCAAAAGGAGAATCACGCAAACCCTAGTCAATAGTACCTGCACACATAAGAGCAAATACTTGTACTCAACGCTGGCAAGAGAGTTGTCAATCCCCTTGAACTCATTACTTGCAAGGATTAAATCTGGTAGTGGTAGATAGATAAATTGCAAAACAAAATAAAAGTAAATAAATTGCAGCAAAGTATTTTTGATTTTAGTAATATGATAATGCTAGACCTGTGAGCCATAATTTTCACTAGAGACTTCTCTCTCGAAATAAAGCATACGGTGGGTAAACAAATTACTGTTGGGCAATTGATAGAAAAACGCACTGTGTAGGATCCAAGTTATGTCTAGAGGGGGGGTGATTAGACTACTTGACCAAAATAAAATTCTAGCCCTTTCCCAATTTTAGATGTTGGCAAGTTTTAGCAAATGTATTAAGTCAAGCACACCCTACGCATGCAAGTCTAAGTGTATAGTAGCAGAAAGTAAAGACATGCACATATAAGTAGAGGGAAGTGATAGGAGGATCAAACGCAATGGGGGACACGGAGATTTTTCCCATGGTTCCGATAGGTGGTGCTATCATACGTCCACGTCAATGGAGACTTCAACCCACAGAGGGTAAGGTCGCGAGAGTCCACGGAGGGCTCCACCCATAAGGGTTCACAAAGTAGCAACCTCGTCTATTCCATCACGACTTACGTCCACGAAGGACTAGCCTCACTTGGGGTAGATCTTCACGAAGTAGGCGATCTCCTTTTCCTTACAAACTACTTGGTTCAACTCCACACATGAATACGGAGGCTTCCAAGCGACACCTAACCAATCTAGGAGACACCACTCTCCAAAAGGTAATAGATGCGGCAAGAATGATGAACTGCTCTTGTGCTTCAAAAGATAGTCTCCTCAACACACAGTAACTCTCTCACATATTTGCCTTGGTAGAAGAGGTTGATTGGGTGGAAAGCAACTTGGGGAGGCTAGAAATCAAGATTCATATGGTTGGAGTGGAAGATCTTGATCTCAACACATGAGTAGGTGGTTCTCTCTCAGAAAATGGATGGGGCAAGTGTTGGTTTGTTCTGAGTGCTTCCTCTACGAGTGAGAGGTAGGTGGAGGGGTATATATAGGCATCTCTAATAATCCAACTGTTACAACATTATTGCCCAACTCGGTGAAACCAAAGCAAAAAATTCGGTTGCACTGACTAGTGCAAAATGTGGCAACTTTTGGCGTTTCGGTGAGACCGATAGATAATTCTCGGTGGGTCAGATTTCGACTGACCTAGGCAGTTTCCATTTTCAATGTCACCGATTTCTAAAACTCGAAAATTCCTACTCTTAGAAATTAGACACCCGAGAGTTGGTCACTGATTTCGGTTGCACCGAAAAAGGACTTTGTGTCACCGAGAAGCTAGGGTTTCGCTTTGGATATGTCTAGGGTAAAACTCGGTAGGGACGATTAGGAAATATTGGTGGCACTGAATTTGAGTGATAGGGTTTAGACAGAGTATTTTTGTGGGAGAATTCATGAGTATTTTTGGTGGCTAACTCTAATCACTTGAGCAACCAGATCATCATGAATACCTCATCCCCTTTTAATAGTACTGGCTTTCATATGGACTCAAATGTGATTTCTCTCAAAATGCAAAATGTAGAGTCTTGAAGCTTGATGCCAATTGATGTTCCTTGCATCTAGGTGATCTCCACACAATCCTTTGCCAATCCATTCATTGAACTTTTCCTGAAATATGCTTGATAAGATCATTAGTCCAATGAAATATATGTTGTTATTAATTACCAAAACCACCTAGGGAGAAGTTGTGCTTTCACACAGTTTTGACGTATTCATGGCAATGATCATGTATATAGGCATCACGTCTGTGACAAGTAGACCGACTCATGCCTGCGTCCACTGCTATTCCTCCACTTCGAGAGCGCTTCTATGCTTGCCTCTCTAGGTATTAAGTTCATAACAGATAGAGTAATGCATGAGGTATGATGACATGATGTAGACAAAGTAAACACGACCAATATGAATAAACCCCATCGTTTTATCCTTAATGGCAACAATACAAATACGTGCCTCGCTACCCCTTCTTTCACGAGGTGAGGACCGCAAGATTGAACCCATTACAAAGCACCTCTCCCACTGAAGATAAATCAATCTAGTTGGCCAAACCAAACGGATAGATCAGAGAGAAATAGAAAGCTATAATAATCATGCACAATAAAGTTTAGAAAATGCTCAATTACTTTCAATGAATAATCTGATCATAAACCCGCAATTCATCAGATCCCAATAAACACACCGCAAAAGAAGAATATGTCGGATAGAAGTCCATGGAGATCATGGAGAACTTTGTATTGAAGTCTGGAGAGAGAGAATAAGCCATCTAGCTACTAGCTATGGACCCGTAGGTCTGTGGTAAACTACTCACACATCATTGGAGGGCAACAAGGTTGATGTATAAGCCCTCCGTGATCGATTCCCCCTCCGACAGAGTACCGGAACAGGCCTCCAGATGGGATCACGGAAGAAAACAAGGCTTGCGGCGGCAGAAAAAGTGTTTTGGGTGGCTCTCTATTGGTTTGGGAATATTTGGGAATTTATAGAGGTGGGATTAGGTCAAACGGAGTTGCATAGGAGTCACGAGCTCAGGGGCGTGCCCTACCCCCTAAGGCGTGCCCTGTGTTTTGGGGACCGATGCATGGGAAACAACAAAATTCCTACGCACACGCAATATCTATCCATGGTGATGAGCATCTACGAGAGGGAGACTGGATCTACATACCCTTGTAGATCGCTAAGCGGAAACATTAAGAAACACGGTTGATGTAGTCGAACGTCTTCGCGATCCAAATCGCAAGCCGTCCCGCGATCCCATCACGATCCGTCTCGCGATCCAATCACGATCCGTCCCGCGATCCAATCACGGTCCTTCCAATCTAGTGCTGAACGGACATCACCTCCGCGTTCAGCACACGTACAGCTCGATGACGATCTCCGCCTTCTTGATCCAGCAAGAGGGAAAGGAGAGGTAGATGAGTTTCCGGCAGCGTGACGGTGCGGCGGCGGTGGTGGTGGAACTATTCCGGCAGGGCTTCGCCTAAGCACCGCCGAAACTAGACTAGAGGAGAAACGATCTAGAGGAAGAAGAGGGCAGCACGTGGCAGTTAGGGTTGGGGCTGCCCTCAAATCCTCTAGTATATATAGGAGGAAGGGAGGAGGGGCTGGCGCCCTAGGGATCCTCCCCTAGGGTTGGCCGAACCAGAGGTGGAGGAGTCCACCTCCAACTAGGAGGTGGGCGTGGGGGGAATCCTACTCCGACTAGGATTCCTCCCCCTCTCCTCTTTCTCCTGCGCATAGGCCCTCTTGGGCTGGCTGCCCAGCCCACCAGGGGCTGGTGCGCCACCACTAAGGTCCATGTGGCCCCTTGGGGTGTGTGCGCCCCACTTGGTGGTCCCCCGGAACCCATTCGTCACCCCCGGTACACTACCGGAAATGCCCGAAACATTTCCGGAGTTCAAACACCACTTTCCTATATATCAATCTTTACCTCCGGACCATTCCGGAGCTCCTCGTGACGTCCGGGATCTCATCCGGGACTCCGAACAACCTTCGGTCACCACCACACATAACTCAATACTACCGAAACGTCACTGAACGTTAAGTGTGCAGACCCTGCGGGTTCGAGAACTATGTAGACATGACCGAGACACCTCTACGGTCAATAACCAATAGCGGGACCTGGATGCCCATATTGGTTCCTACATATTTTACGAAGATCTATATCGGTTGAACCTCTATGTCAAGGATTCAGTTAATCCCGTATGCTGTTCTCTTTGTTCTTCGGTATGTTACTTGCCTGAGATTCGATCGTTGGTATCTCTATACCTAGTTCAATCTCGTTACCGGCAAGTCTCTTTACTCGTTCCGTAATACAAGATCCCGTGGCTAACACTTTAGTCACATTGCTTGCAAGGCCCTGAGATACCTCTCCGTCATACGGAGTAACAAATCCCAGTCTCGATCCATGCCCACTCAACAGACACCCTCGGAGATACCTGCAGGATACCTGTAGAGCACCTTTATAGTCATCCAGTTACGTTGCGACGTTTGATAAACACAAGGTACTCCTCCGGTGTCAGTGAGTTGCATGATCTCATGGTCATAGGAACAGATACTTGACATGCAGAAAACTATAGCAATAAACTGACACGATCATATGCTATGTTTATAGTTTGGGTCTTGTCCATCACATCATTCTCCTAATGATGTGATCCTGTTATCAAATGACATCTCATGTCTATGGCCAGAAAACCTTGACCATCTTTGATCTACGAGCTAGTTTACTAGAGGCATACTAGGGACACAGTGTTGTCTATGTACCCACACATGTATCTGAGTTTCCAATCAATACAATTATAGCATGGATAATAAACGATTATCATGAACAAGGAAATATAATAATAACCAATTTAGTATTGCCTCTAGGGCATATTTCCAACAGTCTCCCACTTGCACTAGAGTCAATAATCTAGTTCACATCACCATGTGATTTACATTGTTATGAATCTAACACCCAATGAGTTCTGGGGTTCGATCATGCTTTGCATGTGAGAGAGGTCTTTAGTCAACGGTCTGCAACATTCAGATCTGTGTGTTCTTTGCAAATCTATATGTCATACTGCAGATGCTACCACGCTCCACTTGGAACTATTCCAAATGGCTGCTCCACTACACGTATCCGGTTTGCTACTCAGTGTCATCCGGATTGGTGTCAAAGCTTGCATCAACGTAACTCTTTACGACGAACTCTTTATCACCTCCATAATCGAGAAACATTTCCTTAGTCCTCTAGTTACTAAGGATAATTTTGACCGCTGTTCAGTGGTCCACTCCTGGATCACTCTTGTACCCCTTGACAGAATCATGGCAAGGCACACACTAGGTGCGGTACACAGCATGGCATACTATACAGAGCCTATGGATAAGGCATAGGGGACGACCTTCGTCCTTTCTCTTTCTTCTGCCGTGGTCGAGCTTTGAGTCTCACTCAACTCCACACCTTACAAATCAGGCAAGAACTCTTTCTTTGACTCATCCATTTTGAACTCTTTCAAAATCTTTGTCAAGTTATGTACTCATTGAAAGTTTTATCAGACGTCTTGATCTATCTATATAGATCCTGATGCCCAATATTTAAGTAGCTTCTTTCCAGGTTTTCCTTTGAAAAACTCCTTTTCAAACAACCCTTTATGCTTTCCAGAAATTCTACATCATTTCTGATCAACAATATGTCATCCACATATACTTATCAGAAATTCTATAGTGCTCCCACTCACTTTATTGTAAATACAAGTTTCTCATAAACTTTGTATAGACCCAAAAACTTTGATCACCTCATCAAAGCGTATATTCCAACTCCGAGATGCTTGCTCCAGTCCATAGAAGGATCGCTGGAGCTTGCATACATTTTAGCATCCTTAGGACTGACAAAACCTTCTGGTTGTATCACATACAACCTTTCCTCACGGAAACCGTTAAGGAAACTCTGTTTTGACATCCATCTGCCAGATTTCATAATCGAAAAATGCAGCAACTGCTAACATAATTCCAACAGACTTTTAGCATCGCTACGGGTGAGAAAGTCTCATCGTAGTTAACTCCTTGAACTTGTCGAAAACCTCTTTGCGACAAGTCGAGCTTTATAAATGGTGACATTTACCATCAGCGTATGTCTTCTTCTTAAAAGTCCATTTGTACTCAACGGCCTGCCGTTTAACAGGCAAGTCTACCAAAGTCCATACTTGGTTTTCATACATGGAACCTTTCTCGGATTTCATGGCTCCTAGCCATTTGTTGGAATCCGGGCCCACCATCGCTTCTTCATAGCTCGTAGGTTCACTGTTGTCTAACAACATGACCTCCAAGACAGGATTGACGTACCACTCAGAGGTGGTACGAGTTCTTGTCGGCCTACGAGGTTCGGTAGTAACTTGATCCGAAGTGTCATGATCATCATCATTAACTTCCTCTTCATTCGGTGTAGGCGCCACAGAAACATCTTTCTACGTCGTGCTACCATCCAACTAAAGTGACGATTCAATAACCTCATCAAGTTCTACCTTCCTCCCACTCAATTCTTTCGAGAGAAACCCTTTCTCGAGAAAGGACCCGTTTTTAGCAACAAACACTTTGCCCTTGGATCTGAGATAGAAGGTATACCCAACTGTTTCCTTAGGGTATCCTATGAAGATGCATTTTTCCGCTTTGGGATCGAGCTTATCAGACATAAGCTTTGCATTCCCAAACTCTGAGAAATGACAGCTTAGGTTTCTGCCAAACCAAAATTCATACGGTGTCATTTTCAACGGACTTAGATGGTGCCCTATTTAAAGTGAATGTAGTTGTCTCTAATGCATAACCCCAAAACGATAGTGGCAAATCGATAAGAGACATCATAGTACGCACCATATCCAATAGGACACGACTACGACGTTCGGACACACCATCACACTATGGTGTTCCAGGTGGCGTGAGTTGTGAAACAACTTCCACATTGTCTTGAGTTGTATACCAAACTCGCAACTCAGATATTTACCTCCACGATCATATCGTAGACATTTTATCTTCTTGTCACGATGATCTCAAACTTCACTCTGAATTTGCTTGAACTTTTCAAACGCTTCAGACTTGTGTTTCATCAAGTAAATATGCCCATATCTACTCAAATCATCAGTGAAGGTAGGAAAATAACGATATCCACCGCACGCTACAATACTCATTGGACCGAATACATCAACATGTATCATTTCCAATAAGTCACTTGCCCGCTCCATCATACCGAAAAACGGGGTATTAGTCATCTTACCCAAGAGGCATGGTCCGCATGTCTCAACCGATTTGAAATCAAGTGAGTCAAAAGATCCATCAGCATGGAGTTTCTTCATGCGCTTTACACCAATATGACATTTAGCGGCAGTGCCACAAGTATGTGGTACTATCATTATTAACTTTATATCTTTTGGCATCAATATTATGAACATGTGTATTACTACGATCAAGATTCAATAAACCGTTCTCATTGGGCGCATGACCATTGAAGGTATTATTCATGTAAACAGAATAACCATTATTCTCTAACTTAAATGAATAACCGTATTGCAATAAACATGATCTAATCACGTTCATGCTCAACGCGAACACCAAATAACATTTATTAATGTTCATCACTAATCCCGAAGGTAGAGAGAGCGTGTGATGGTGATCACATCAACCTTGGAAATACTTCCAACACTCATCGTCACCTCACCCTTAGCTAGCCTCCGTTTATTCCGTAGCTTTTATTTCGAGTTACTAACATTTAGCAACCGAACCGGTATCCAATACCTAGGTGCTACTAGGAGTACTAGTAAGGTACACATCAATAACATGTATATCAAATATACTTCTGTTGACGTTGCCAGCCTTCTTATCTACCAAGTATCTAGGGTTGTTCCGCTTCAGCGACCGTTCTCCTCATAATAGAAGCACTTAGTCTCGGGTTTGGGTTCAACCTTGGGTTTCTTCTCTAGAGCGGCAACTGGCTTGCCATTCTTGAAGTTTTTCCCTTCTTGCCCTTGCCCTTCTTGAAACTAGTGGTTTTACTAACCATCAACACTTGATGCTCCTTCTTGATTTCTACCTTCTCGGTGTCAAACATCGCGAACAGCTCAGGGATCATCTTCTCTATCCCTGGCATGTTATAGTTCATCACGAAGTTCTAGCAGCTTGGTGACAGTGACTTGGAGAACTATATCAATCACTATCTTATCTGGAAGATCAACTCCCACTCGATTCAAGCGATTGTAGCACCTAGACAATCTGAGTACATGCTCACTGATTGAGCCATTCTCCTTCATCTTGCAGGCAAAGAATCTTGTTGGAGGTCTCATACCTCTCAACACGGGCACGAGCCTGAGATCTCAATTTCAGCTCTTAGAACATCTCATATGTTTCGTGACGTTCAAAACGTTTTGGAGCCTCAATTCTAATCCGTAATGCATGACGCACTGAACTATCAAGTAGTCATCAGAACGTGCCTGTCAGATGTTCACAACATCTACAGACGACGCTTGAGGGGGTGGCACACCGAGCGGTGCATTAAGTACATAAGCCTTCTGTGCAGCAATGAGGACAATCCTCAGATCACGGACCCAGTCCGCATTATTGCTACCATCATCTTTCAACTCTATTTTCTCTAGGAACGTATAAAAACACAGGGGAGCTACAACGCGAGCTAGTGATCTACAACATAATTTGCAAAGCCATTTTGACTATGTTCATGATAATGAGTTCAATTAATAATATTACTAAAGAACTCCCACTCAAATTGACATCCCTCTGGTCATTCGAGTGTCACATGATCCAAATTCACCAACTCAAGTCCGATCATCACGTGAGATGAGGTGGTTTCAATGGTGAACATCTTCATGTTGATCATATCTACTATATGACTCATGTTCGACCTTTCGGTCTCTTGTGTTCTGAGGCCATGTCTGTACATGCTAGGCTCGTCAAGTTTAACCCGAGTGTTCTGCATGTGCAACACTGGCTTGCACCCGTTGTATGTGAACGTAGAGTCTATCACACCCGATCATCACGTGGTGTCTCGAAACGACGAACTTTCGCAACGGTGCACACTCGGGGAGAACACAATTTATCTTGAAATTTTAGTGAGGGATCACCTTATAATGCTACCGTCGTCCTAAGCAAAATTAGATGCATAAAAGGATTAACATCACATGCAAATCATAAGTGACATGATATGGCCATGAACTTGTGCTTTTGATCTCCATCTCCAAAGCACCGACATGATCTCCATCGTCACCGGCATGACACCATGATCTCCATCATCTTGATCTCCATCAATGTGTCGCCATGAGGTTGTTGTGCCAACTGTTGCTTCTACGACTATTGCTAACTCATAGCGATAAAGTAAAGCAAAACGGCGAAAATAAATTAAAGACAACCCTATGGCTCCTGCCGGTTGCCGTACTCATCGACATGCAAGTTGTGATATTCTATACAATACATGATCATCTCATACATCACATATATCTCATCATATAATTGGCCATATCACATCACAACATACCCTGCAAAAACAAGTTAGATGTCCTCTAATTGTTGTTGCATGTTTTACGTGGCTGCTACGGGTATCTAGCAAGAACAATTCTTACCTACGCATAAACCACAACGGTGATACACAAATTGCTATTCAACCTTCTCAAGGACCGCCTTTGTCGAATCCGATCCAACTAAAGTGGGAGAGACAGACACCCGCCAGCCATCTTTATGCAACGAAGTTACATGTCAGTTGATGGAACCGGTCTCTCGTAAGCGTACGAGTAAGATTGGTCCGGGCCGCTTCATCCCACAATACCGCCGAATCAAGAAAAGACCAAGGGAGGAAGCAATCTGAATATCAACGCCCACAAACTCCTTTGTGTTCTACTCGTGATCTCATCTACACATAGACCTAGCTCATGATGCCACTGTTAGGGAACGATGCATGGGAAACAAAAAATTTCCTACGCACACACAATATCTATCCATGGTGATGAGCATCTACGAGAGGGAGAGTGGATCTACATACCCTTGTAGATCGCTAAGCGGAAGCGTTAAGAAACGCGGTTGATGTAGTCGAACGTCTTCGCGATCCAAATTGCAAGCCGTCCCGTGATCCCATCACGATCCGTCTCGCGATCCAATCACGATCCGTCCCGCGATCCAATCACGGTCCTTCCAATCTAGTGCCGAACGGACAGCACCTCCGCGTTCAGCACACGTACAGCTCGATGACGATCTCCGCCTTCTTGATCCAGCAAGAGGGAGAGGAGAGGTATATGAGTTCTTCGGCAGCGCGATGGCGCGGCGGCGGCGGTGGTGGAACTATTCCGGCAGGGCTTCGCCTAAGCACCGCCGAAACTAGACTAGAGGAGAAACGATCTAGAGGAAGAAGAGGGCAGCACGTGGCAATTAGGGTTGGGGCTTCCCTCAAATCCTCTAGTATATATAGGAGGAAGGGAGGAGGGGCTGGCGCCCTAGGGATCCTCCCCTAGGGTCGGCCGAACAAGAGGTGGAGGAGTCCACCTCCAACTAGGAGGTGGGCGTGGGGGGAATCCTACTCCGACTAGGATTCCTCCCCCTCTCCTCTTTCTCCTGCGCATAGGCCCTCTTGGGCTGGCTGCCCAGCCCACCAGGGGCTGGTGCGCCACCACTAAGGTCCATGTGGCCCCTTGGGGTGTGTGCGCCCCACTTGGTGGTCCCCCGGAACCCATTCGTCACCCCCGGTACACTACCGGAAATGCCCGAAACATTTCCGGAGTTCAAACACCACTTTCCTATATATCAATCTTTACCTCCGGACCATTCCGGAGCTCCTCGTGACGTCCGGGATCTCATCCGGGACTCCGAACAACCTTCGGTCACCACCACACATAACTCAATACTACCGAAACGTCACTGAACGTTAAGTGTGCAGACCCTGCGGGTTCGAGAACTATGTAGACATGACCGAGACACCTCTACGGTCAATAACCAATAGCGGGACCTGGATGCCCATATTGGTTCCTACATATTCTAGGAAGATCTTTATCGGTTGAACCTCTATGTCAAGGATTCAGTAAATCCCGTATGTTGTTCCCTTTGTTCTTCGGTATGTTACTTGCCCGAGATTCGATCGTCGGTATCTCTATACCTAGTTCAATCTCGTTACCGGCAAGTCTCTATACTCGTTCCGTAATACAATATCCCGTGGCTAACACTTTAGTCACATTGCTTGCAAGGCTTATTGTGATGTTGTACTACCGAGTGGGCCCTGAGATACCTCTCCGTCATACGGAGTAATAAATCCCAGTCTCGATCCACGCCCACTCAACAGACACCCTCGGAGATACCTGTAGAGCACCTTTATAGTCACCCAGTTACGTTGCGACGTTTGATACACACAAGGTACTCCTCCGGTGTCAGTGAGTTGCATGATCTCATGGTCATAGGAACATATACTTGACATGCAGAAAACTATAGCAATAAACTGACACGATCGTATGCTATGTTTATAGTTTGGGTCTTGTCCATCACATCATTCTCCTAATGATGTGATCCTGTTATCAAATGACATCTCATGTCTATGCCAGAAAACCTTGACCATCTTTGATCAACGAGCTAGTTTACTAGAGGCATACTAGGGACACAGTGTTGTCTATGTACCCACACATGTATCTGAGTTTCCAATCAATACAATTATAGCATGGATAATAAACGATTATCATGAACAAGAAAATATAATAATAACCAATTTATTATTGCCTCTAGGGCATATTTCCAACACTGTGAGCTCGTGGCTCAACCATAAGTCTTTTGGACTCCTCCTGAACCTTCTAGGGTCCCTTCCGGTCCAGAAAAAAATCATCATAAAGTTTCATCGTGTTTGGACTTCGTTTGGTACTGATTTTCTGAAAAGCCAAAAACAAGCAAAAAAACCGCAACTAGCACTGATTAATAGGTTAATCCCAAATAATGATATAAAATAGCATATAAAGGCATATAAAGCATCCAAGATTGGTAATATAATAGCATTAAACAATAAAAAATTATAAATACGTTGGAGATGTATCACTCATTATACCGATATCCTCGTTATCGATCTTGTTCTTCTTTCTCGTTATTGTGTTCCGGCATCTCGTGACGAAGTCACCTGTGTCTGGCTAGACGATGATTGATGCCGTCACACCGAGAGAGCCCTAAGAATATCTCTCCCTCATCGGAGGAGCAAATCCCACTCTCAAGCTTTCTAGTCCCTTGTCAAACTTTTCCGATGCACTTGTAAGTTGTTGTTATGATCACCGTGTTACATGTGACGTTTGAGCAACCCCAAAGCCCATCGTATGGAAAGAAGTGACTACAATACTCTCCTGGTCTAAGGAGCAAAATCACACGTCCGTGTTATTACAATTGATTACAGACGATATTATCTCAATTCATAACAAACAAGTTTGAGTCGATTCAATATGATTGTTCTTCCAACATCATAATCTCAATGTTGTTTTAGGACTATCGTTACACTTAACGATATCCTAAGATCCGTGTCGCATGAGAGATGAGACGAGTAAGCAGAGCGGCGCAAATGAGGGTGTGAATCGACGGGTAGGGAAACCCTAGTCCTCTTACTCGGGTGGGTGCACGCGCGGGTGGTAGCTCACGAAAACGTCCGAAACTTGCGTTTCCGCTCAGCCGGGCTGGGGGTGTGTCCTTTTTGCATCTGTCGGGCCAGGCCCAGCTAGACATGCAGCATACGAAACAACGAGATTAATTGCATGATGGGTACAAGTCAGGTGGAATACAAAAAACCAAACACGCCCTTAGGCTCTGGACGTCTGCGACGACTTGATCTTGACGGGCCTCCGGAGCCGCCGAGAATACGACTTGTTCTCACAGCACAGTTTTTTTTTCTTTTGAGGTGGTGTTCTCACAGGCAGTGGAGCGTTAACATCCTCCCCGAAGTCACGTGGGCTGCATACACATAGTGCCTTCGGCCGAACGGACGAACTCAGCCGGCCCAACAAATGCGGAGTCAACCCCTCCAAAAAAAAAAGGCGGAGTCATGAGACCTGTAGCCCCGGCCCACGTCTTCTTCTGCTCGCTCTTCCTCTCCGTCCGGGCTCTCCGCAGCTCGGCGGTTTCAGCGCAGTGCACTCGGCAGCCAGGACCAACCCCTCAAAAAAAAAAAAAAACCCGGCAGCCAGGACCAACGACCCTCGCGGCGACGACGGCGAGCGCGCCCAGCCTCCCTGCAGATCCGCGCGGCGGCCGGCAAGGTGCGATCGTCTCACCTGCTCTCTTCTCTCAGATCGCACAGGGAGAATCTGCTCGCCCGAGGAGTTCCTGCCCGTCCCGCCGCGGCTTCTTCCGCCTTCCTCGTCGTGGTTCCGAGCAGATCCGTTCGATTCGGGGCGGGATCCGCATCTGTCTACGCGGGGTCACCAGGGGCAGGGGGCCGACCGAGTGGCGCGGCTGCTTGGCCACGATCTCTCCCGCGCCGGATTTGCGCGTTTTACCCTCTTCTCCTCGATTTCTTGGTTTTAGCCGCCCCCGATTCGACGCGCATTGGTTTGTTCCGGCTGTATGCATGCGGGGGTTTAGAAATGGTGGCGCGATTTCGCGGATTTACGGGAATTTTGAGTCCGATCCCGCTCCTGGACGGGATTGGGATCTGGGAGGGGAAGGACGTAGTGGCATCGGTGGGAGATCTCTATCGGTGAAGCCGTGTCCAATCGGTTCCGCCTGGGCCGAATTGGTGCCGTTTATTCGGTTTGATCGAGAACCCAAGATGGTGTCGGTAGATGCTCTGGATTAATCCGCTGTTTGGAAAATTGTGTAGTTTGCGATATCATGCTTTGCAAGTGCGGCGGGCAGGGCAGGGAATCGCGTTGGTGATACTGTGCTGGAGCCGGTGATTGTTGCAACTTTGCAAGCCGGAGCCTGCTCGTTGTCCAGTGTTTAGTTGATTCAGTTTCATACGTTCGATCGTCCCTCAAGGCATGTGTTTGTAACATGAGGTTGACTTTTCAGTTTCAGGGATCATCTGCGCTGTAAGCTGGTAGCTGATTGAGAAGAGGGGAATACCAGCAATGTTCTCCTTGTTTCATGGTCTATGGAACCATGTGTTCAGCAAGACAGAGTTCCGTGTGCTCATCCTTGGAGTCCATAAGGCTGGGAAGACGGTAATTCATCTCAAACTTATGTTTACATCTATGAAGTATTGAGTCAACTATCTCCCTTATGTATTGAAGATTGAGTTTATTTGTATTCGTATCAAAACTTGATGTGCTTCTAATAATGACTATGTAGACCTTGCTAGAAAAGTTGAAGTCAATCTATTTGAAAGGAGAAGGTCTTCCACATGATCGTATCGGTCCAACTGTGGGGCTTAATATTGGACGTATTGAAGATGCAAATGTAAAACTTGTTTTCTGGGATCTGGGAGGTCAGGTATGGTTTCTTGTGCTATTGGCCAAAATTTCTGGTTGATAAGCTCTTCAATGAAATTTCTCCATTCACCATCCAGGACTATTTTCATTTCATCAAAGATAGGTTGATATTTGCTCATTTCTCCGATCTCCATTTTCATTAATGGAGATCAAAATGATGAAATCTGGAAATCGAGATTCTTGCTCAAGAAAATTAATCGTAATCATGGTAGAGCTGCACATGTTGTATCTAATTTTGCTAGAACCGGGTCGCACTGGTTAATGGATTGTGTTTCACTGCTTTCTAAACCTTTAACTGAGCAATAAAGATCCATTTCCGTGTAAGGAAAAAAAGGAACTAATTGACGTTAAGATCAATGCATTTGTACTTTATTTTTTTCATGATCTTACTTTAATACCTGGAGATAGAATACGCTTCATTTTTGCGACCAAAGTACCTGGATTAGATAAATGACAAGTGTAGGCCAGTTTTCATCCCTTATTTAGAATCCTCAAAAGTAAAAGTTTGCTCTGGACATGCAAATTATTAGAACATTAGAGTTGATGCTTATACTGAAGGCATGTAACCATCATGTTTATAAGTTTTTTCATGTTTATGGCAAAACTGAAGCAAATGCCTATCTTAAGTAAGACCTTATACTTTGATACTAGAGATCCTGGTCTACGTTCGTGATCATGTACCTAATATTTTTGCGGAAGCTTCTTTCTTACTGCTCCTGCTGTCTGATGTACTTTCAGCCTTTTAAGAACATAAACTTTGGTAATACTGATAATTGACAAGTTAGACCTTTCCCATTATGTTGTTTAAGTTTTGCTTAAGGAAGCGTACTAAACAGTAGTTATGACCTTCACTTTGTGAAAGCTAACAGGCAAAAATAAACTTCATTCCATAATTTCACAAAGACTACAGTTTAGATAGCATTCTTTTTCTAGACATTGCAAATTCTAATGCTAACTACATGTTTTTGACAGCCTGGCCTAAGAACTATATGGGAGAAATATTATGATGAGGCTCATGCTATAGTATATGTTATCGACTCTGCCTCCGCATCAACATTTGAAGATGCCAAATCTGCTCTTGGTAAGTTGCTTCCATTTCTTTCGTCACAAAACATTCATGTAACTTGTGCCGTTAACTGTATGTTCTAGTAAAGTCTGTCAAGGACTGGAAAAGTTAGGATCATTACTGGAGTGAATGGTGACTCAAACATTTTTTGTTGCAGAGAAAGTGCTTCGTCACGAGGATCTGCAAGAGGCACCACTGCTCGTATTCGCCAACAAACAGGTTGAGTAATATACACCATACTTAAATTACCTTACAAAACTCAATGCATTCACTCTGAACTGAAAACTGCAATTACTTGGATGAAAATTGGCACTTCTGGGAAAATTCTTTTTCATGTGCATATAATGCACAGTAGTTGTAACTGTAAACCAATCCACAACTGTTTAAATGTCAGAGGATATCAGTTTCCATGCTCCTTAGGCCATTAATATGCATCCTATGTAGAGCTCAGAGCATGGAAGAGGTGAAACATGCTTTAACCCAACGTTTACGAGTCGAAGAGTTGACGAGTCGTTCCAAGGTTGAGACTCATAGACTAGTCTAGACTAGTCTAGACTAGTGCGAGACTAGTCGACATGGTACTGTAGAACTGAACTTACAGTACATAACTACTAATACCTAGTAGTAGTATGTAGTATTACACTATATAAGTATACAAGTACAGTATACAATACAAATGAATGCATGGGAAGTGGATGAAGAACCTGAGGCTGTGCCAATTGCAATATCCAATGGCCAGGGCCTCTGCTTCTCCACAAACCAGCAACAACAGTCTACAAAAGATAAAACCAATCAAATATGCACTATCAAACAACAGTCCAGCACAGCAGCACTAGCATAAAAAACAAGTTCAGAACTCCATAATCCATATGCAATTGCAAACATAGCAGAACACCTTAGTGTGACAACTTCCCAAGACCAACATAAGGTTCAACATGTAGTCCAACATCAAGGTCTGAATTACAAAAGAAAGGTTCAACAACACCACAAGCAACAAGTCCAGTCTTGTAGCCTTAGCCCTCAAATCAATCCAGATCTATATCCAGCTGAAAATCAGGGTCTATATCATTCGCTCGTGTAGGGCCATCATTGTCTTCACCATTGGTCTCCGTGTCACTATCAATATCTTCAGCTTCCAATTCAGCCCGCAAGTCTTCATCATGGACAACCACACTTGTCCTTCGAGTGTAAAAGATATCAGAGCCAGCGGGAGGACTAGACTCACTGAAATCACCACGAGCCCTCCTTGGAAGATGGCGTCCACTTAGACCATCGGTCGCGCCAACGGCCTGATCAACATGGGACCAAAGTAGTGGATTGTCATCGTCCATAGCATCATTTTGATGAACCAATTCAGCAGTAACATCAACCCATTCATTATCCCATCGGTCGCACTCCAGAAGTGATGTTTTTGCCACACAAAACACACTGGAGTGTCAATTTGTCCTGCAGATCAGGCCAAAAGGCATATTTCCATGCTGGGTCCTTGCTCCTACGTGGCTTCCTTGCAGGATCCTTCGATGGATCGTAATGCTCATCGGCTTGAGCTGCAGCTGCTGCTGAACACGAGGGGCCGGCGGCGAGAGGAGGGGCGCGACCGCGCGAGACGAAGGAGCAGGAGGAGCGCGCCTCCAGCAGCCGGCGGCGCGTCCAGGTGAGGAGGGGCCGGCGGCGCGAGGAGGGGCCGGCGGCGCGAGGAGGGGACGGCGGCTCGAGGAGGGGCCGACGGCGCGAGGAGGAGCGAGCAGAAACTAGGTCGAGGAGGAGGGAGCCAGATATTTACACTAGTCCAGTTTTTTGAGTCGCTCGACTCGAACACGTCGACTAGTCCAGACTAGTCGTCGACTAGTCGATCCACAGCTCGACTCGTCTTTGTAGTCTACACGAGAAAACGAGTCGGCAGCCACTTTGCGACTCGTAGACTAGTCGAGCGACTAGTCTAGACTAGTCGTTCGACTCGTAATCGCTGCTTTAACCATGTGCTTGCGCATAATTGAAGTTGTTCAAGAATTGACGCATTATCGCACTCGGTGGTATTCGTAACATTTTGAAGATGAGAGACACGCTGCAGGAAAAAATAACTGTCCATATTATTCATTTAGTCCCCTGCAAGTTCATTTCATCTTGATATGTTGCTTTAGCCATTTTCCTCGTGCCTCTTATATTTTTCATGTTTGGATGCTCCTCTCAACAGGATTTACCAGCAGCTGTCACAGAAGAAGAATTGGATAGACATCTTCACCTTAAAGAGTTTGATGAGAGGCCATATATGTTTGTTGCGGGATCTGCATATGATGGGTAAGTAGAGCAATCCCTTCAGTTCCCAAACTTATTTGCTTCATACTGAAGGATGATCCATTATTATGCATATATCAAGATGGAGTTTCAGTGATTCAGTTTGGGCTAGCAACCACATTGCTTAACTCATTCTTATTTAAATATACATCGCTTAATATTTTCTTCTTCTATGAATATATGATAGTCAAGGATACATTGAACTATCCACTTGGAAGGTAGACATGAAGAAAGTTGTGCATACCTCTCTTTTTTAATGACCTTTTTATGGCAGGACGGGGATAAAACTGGGTATCGACTGGTTGGTAGAAGGAATGGGAAAGAGTAGGCGCACCGAGGCTCTGAGGGCACGCACTGACACATATGCGAAGATTTAGCACCATGACTCAAAACTCTGGTATCTTTGATTTTGAGAAGCACAAAGCATTTGAGGACTGGCTGATGTCGTTGATCTCGTGTATACGCACTTCAGCATAATGTCATGATCAGTTGAAGCCCATCGTCATCCTCACTCTTGTATAGCCCCAGAACAAAATGCCTTAGATGCGGCTCTTGCAGTAGTGATGGCAGAAGCGATTGTTCGTTCATTACTCCAAGGATATACAATCATTACTCATTTGGATTTGTGTTCATATGATCTTTCATTTCTTGAAAGTTGAAACATGCTGAGTGGCAATGTTGAGCACATGGTAGCTTTGTACGTCCGTAATGTTTGTCCCATAATTACATGCTGATGAGTGGCAATGTTGAGCACATGGTAGCTTTGTACGTCCGTAATGTTTGTCCCATAATTACATGCTGATGAGTGGCAATGTTGAGCACATGGTAGCTTTGTACGTCCGCAATGTTTGTCAACTTAAAAAGAATGCAGTTTCAAACAAGATTGCCACTGTCCTAAAATCCTCATTTCGGGTTCTCATCCGGCATCACCAATAGAAATACTCCCTCCATCCGTCCCTAAATATAAGCCTTTTCAGAGATTCCAATATGGACTACTACATACGGAGCAAAACTACGTCCCTAAATATAAGCCTTTTTATAAATTCCAATATGAACTAGATACGGAGCAAAATGAGTAAATCTACACTCTAAAATACGTCTATATATATATCCGTATGTAGCCTGTATTGAAATCTCTAAAAGGCTTATATATTTAGAAATGGAGGGAGTATAAAGCAGCCGATGGTCCGATGCTTTCCATCATATGATTCATCTTTCCGAAGTGAGACAGTTTCAGTTTGCCCAAGAAAGAATGTTCCCTGGAGGTGGCTGATTTTAGGCCGATCAACTTGATTCATGGTGTGGCAAAAATCTTTGCCAAGGTGCTAGCGGTTCGGCTTGCTCCCCTCCTACCTGCCCTAATTTCGCAAGTTCAAAGTGCTTTCACCAGCCGGAGGAGTATTCATGAGAATTTCAAGTTTGTCCGTAATACGGCTAAAGCGCTGCATAGGAGGAAGGAGCAGGCTGTGCTTATGAAAATTGATATCTCCAAGGCCTTTGACACTCCTGTCCTGGGAGTTTATTATTCAGATTTTGAAGCGAAGGGGTTTTGGGCAGCGTTGGTGCTCATGGATCTGCGGCCTCCTGCGCACGGCATCTTCCTCGGTGTTGATAAATGGCGAAACTTGCGTGCCTTTCTTCCTGGCCAGCGGAGTGAGACAAGGCGAGTCTTTGTCCCCAGCTCTCTTCATTTTGGCTATGGATGCCCTGCAAGCTATTCTCAGTTGGGCGGTACAAAACAATTTGCTTTCAAGCTGGGGACTGGACTCCAAGGTTCCGAGGGCCTCTTTCTTCGCGGATGATGCTGTACTTTTTTTCAAGCCCTGCTCGAGTGATCTGGAGACCATCTCAGCCATTCTGAAGTTCTTTGGTCAAGCATCCGGTCTTCGCATCAATCTGCATAAAAGTACAGTCACATGCATCAGGAGCGAAGACTCAATTTCTACTATGGTGGCTCAACACTTCGGCTGCCAACATAAGCCGTTTCCGTTGCAGTACCTTGGTCTTCCGCTATCCATATATCGTTTGAGGAGACAGGATATATGGCCTCTTATTGATAAATATTCCAGCAAGATGAAGGGGTGGAAACCAAAACTGATGGCTCCTGCTGGCCGCCTGACTCTCGCCCAATCGGTCCTCATGGCTATGCCTATCCACTTTCTTTCAGTTCTGCAACTGCCGGCATGGGCGATGAAGATCATTAACAGAAGATGTCGGGGTTTCCTATGGAAGGGTGATGAGGACATCAATGGGGGACACTGTCTTTTGCCTTGGTCGCGAGTGTGCATGCCCAAGGAGTGTGGAGGCTTGGGAATTTTGAATCTCAAATGGTTCGGATATGCACTACGCTGTCGTTGGCCGAGTCTGAGATGGGAGGCTGAAGTCAGGCCATGGTGCCTGCTACCTGATGAAACGGAGAAGGAAGTTTCAGCCATGGTTAAAGCAGCCACGGTCGTCCGCCTGGGTGATGGGCGTAAAGCCAAGTTTTGGACGGATAGATGGCTGCCGGGTGGATGTTCCATAGAGGAGATGGCCCCTGCCTTGTTCTCATTCGTCAACGACTCCGGGTGCTCGGTTAAGGAAGCTCTTCACAACAGGGGCTGGATTGGGGAGATCTCGGGAGGTGTTTCTATTCAGGCTATGGCTCAATATCTCCAAGTCTGGGACATGGTTCAGGATATAATTCTTTTAGAGGAGGTGCCTGATACCTTGCTTTGGAAATGGACAGGAGACCTTAAGTTCTCGGTCAGCAGTGCTTATGGAATGTTCTTCGCTGCCAATACACGATTCGCCTGCAATAAACCTATTTGGAAATCTAAGGCTCCGCCCAGATGCAAATTCTTCATGTGGCTGGTCGTCCACAAGAGATGTTTAACTGCAGACAACCTGGAACGAAGGGGATGGCCTTCAAATGGAGCATGCCCGCTATGCCTCTCGACACACGAAGATTGCACGCATCTGTTTTTAGGATGCCGTTTTTCGTTGCAGGTTTGGTCCAAGTTTAGAGACTGGACACAGGCATCCTTCATATTACCAGACGAATGCTTTGGCAGTACAGAGAATTGGTGGATCAATGCGCGGATGGGTATCCCCAAGGTGGCCCGTAGAAACTTCGACACCTTCATCATCCTCATCCACTGGAGAATCTGGAAAGAAAGAAATGCGAGGATTTTTGATAATGTGGCCAGCAATGTGGACAGGGTGCTGGAGATCATTAAGGAAGATATCGCTGTTTGGAGAGCGGCTGGTTGTGTGGGAGACTGCTTTTGATGTATTTGCTCTTCTTCTGTTTGGCCCTCGCATGTATTTAGGCTGGGCGTGTTTTCCTCTTCTTTTGAGCTTAGGCTCTGTTGGCTGACAGTTCTAGATCGCCTAGACTGTCTCGCTCTGTTGAACTCTCTTCTATCTAATAAAGATCGGCCATTGGCCCTTCGATAATTACCAGATGAAGAGGAAATTTATTCACTTCTCAGAATACAAACAACCATCATGTATTTTCTGCATATTACAGAAGGAAAAGCTAACACTAAAAGAAAGTTAAGCTACAGGAGCAGAGTGATGTTGGGATCCCGATACAAACCCCATACAAATACATGTCACTCTGTCCAAAGCTTCCAAGATAATTGCACAAGGAACAGGTGGGAAGGGCCTTCAGAAGAATTGCACAAGCAATGTCCTCATAGGCGAGCTACATACGAGTTGGCCTGCGTCACATATATATCTCACCCACCTGTATGGATTGTATGTTTTGGATTTCATCGCTATCTGAAGATATCTGACCTGCAGCGGGGAAGGGAATAGTTCAGTCGTGTAGGTGGTGTTTGTGTTCAGGAAGCATAAAAGCGATACATCGATCAGTAACTAGCTGTTCAAACACATGGAATAATACAACAGCTAAGAAAAAGAAAAATCTTAAATCATGTTGGTGTTGGCACAGAGATGGCAGCAGATGGTCTTACCTGTAACATTGAAGCATTGTACACAGTGGCGGAGGACGAAAATAATTTAAGGTGAGGCGAACGCTAAAGCTTAAAAAATGATTTGATGCAATATTAAAATATATAACATGTACGCACTAATAATTTTACATGATTCTGAGCCGAATCATCAAATACAATGAAAAGGCAAGCATATTCGACCTAAAAACATACAAATAATAAGGCTTTAATGTCATTGGGACGGAATCGAGCTTGGAAAGCCATGGTGCCGGCCGCGAGGGCCATGCTCTTACGCCCTGCCTAGCCTTCGGTACTGCATCTTGATGACTGTGACGTGTAATATGGTCCTACCGCAGAACGATTTTCATCTGCCCGTCGCCGCTGGCTAGCCGCTAGGGTTCTCCATGTATCAGCGTGTTGTACTAATTTGTGCGCTCGATCGATTGGAATTGGCTTGATTAGAGCATCTTCAGCCACCGTCCCTCAAACGCCCGGTCAGTGACCGGGCGTGTCCGCTTTGAACCCCTACTTTTTCATCCGTGCAGCCGCATCTCTCATATTTTTCCTCATATGTCCGGTCACTTGCACGTGATTGGTGAAGAAGAAGAGAGAGAAAGAAAAGAATGAATAAAGAAAGAGAAAAGGTGGTCCGGGGTGAGGTCACGTCCTACATGACGGACTGACCGGGCGCGCCCGGGGCGTCCGCGACCCCTCATATCGTCCTCATATTTGAGATGGATATGAGGGGTGTCGGTCAGTCCGGGCGTTTGAGATGAGTATGAAGGGTCCGCCTGGGTCGATTTTTTGTGACCGGACAGTGAGCGGGCGGTCTGTCTGGGCGTTTGAGAAGGGTATGAGGGGTCCGGCTGTAGATGCTCTTAGCTTTAGCAGTTCAGTTTAGGTGCATAGCGAAAGATGCCTAGCGGCACACTCATGGGCCCAAATAATGTGGCCCCAACCCCCAAGGTACACCAACCAGATAGTGACTGTGAGTCCACGCCGATGTATGCGTACATGTACGAAAATCAAGGTAGGGCGGGCGCCCTGCCTCGCCCTACCGGGAGCTCCGCCCCTGATTGTACATAGGTATAGCGAAGTTCATGTTTACTGGTCTGACTTCTTTTGCGAGGTTTCCTGTGTTCATAAAGATGCGTGTCATAAAAACATAGTATAATGGTCACTCAGAGCATAGACAGGCCATGTTAAAGTCAAGTGCATACGTGGCAAAATCGACAAATCTGACCTGAAGACGCAACTAATTTACAAAGTGGGTGAAAGTTTTTCACTCACATGACCCTTTTGTGTAGCGCCCGACAGCCGGGCGCTACACCTCTAGCCAGTGTGGCACCCTGGGGCCCACTCCTGGTTGTGTAGCGCCTAGGTAAAATGAGCTACACTACCTCATATTAAAACATCTATAACTTTTAATCCGTGCATCCGATGAAAGCGTGACTTATATGAATGTTGTGCATTTTTCTGTGTTCGACGCAATGGTGGCATTTTCATCTATGTTAGGATTAATTTTCTTGACGAAAACTCTGTTGCAAAAGTGCATCATAATATAACTGACAGAATTTGTTATAACTTACAAACTTGGCATGATGATAGCCATTGACCAATGGCTCTTATGCGTTTGCATCCTACATGAGTTTTGCACTACATAATGTGTACTTTCACGCCATGTCTATTCTTGCCATGTTAATCATCTTTAACATGTTAATGTCTTGCATCTAAGTGACTAACATGATATAAATGTAATTCTGTTACAGAAAGTTGCATTTTGTAGGATCCATAGTAAATAATCATGGCATCATATGAATATGATATAATTATGAAAGTTGAAATTTTTTATGTCTACGTTAAGTCCATGTCATTTTCATACCCACTAAATATCTGCATCACTATGGTTTGAGACACTAAAGTACCTAAGGCAATGTTCTGCGAGATTGACACTTGTTAACTTCACCAAGTCCCTGGATGTCAACAGAACTTTACATTTTGTAAAGTACATAGTAAATCAACCATGCTTCATATGGAATAACTTTATATTTGAATTTTGAGCATCTCCATATGAGCATCTCAAAATTCATATATAATCTTTGATCTTTCATTAGCTCACTCAACAAACACCCAATGACAAATAATAGTCGCACATTGAGTTCTAATCACATCATATACAGCACCAGCACGCGCACAATGACAGGGCACCAACGAACAAAAAATTCCAATCTTTTTACACACACCACCAACATCGCCAGGCAGGATCAACAGGGAAACGCCCGCGATCTCGATCCTTTATGAGAACTCGAAGCGCATGAGGAGCTTGACCGAGCGCAGCACCTCGCCGTCGCGGGCGTAGAGCCTGACGGATCGTATCCCGGACCGGAGCTCCCACACCGGCAGGCAGGTCTGGCCGGCGAAGTCGTCCTTCTGGTGGTTGTCGGACTCGTGCACCTTGACGCGGAGCAGCGCGAGCTCCGGCACGGCCAACGGGAACTCGAACTCGTGGTCCCATGTCGGTATCCAGTTATCCATGATCACCTTGGTCTCCTTCATCGTTGTGTCTGCAACAACCCCTGCTATACCCACCTGCACTTATTTTCCAGACATTAGACATACATTTTTTCAGTAAGTAATTACATCACTGATCAATTATCTGATGCATGAGGCAAGGACTGACCCTTGCATAAAAGTCTGGTGGCGAGCACTTGTCGAAATGCGTCTTACGGAAGTCAAATCGCCATCCGTCTCCCATGTAGACAGTCACCTTCAGATGGTAACAGCATTGAGAAGAAAACAAGTTACATACGGAAGTCACTGTAGCAAATCCGACAAATAGAAAATGTTGCATACTGGCAGAAATTTAGCACGGTGTGTGTGTGGTAATTTTTGTTCGCTTGGTTCATAATAAAGGAAAAAATAAAACTTCGCTTCACCTTGAGCCTTGTCTTCACTGGTAGTTTGGATCTAGGGTCAAACATTTTATCCGCGTTCATAAGAAAATCAGGCTTTTTCACATAACCACAACCGCCATTTGCTCGGAACATCCCTTGAGTCAGCCATAGTTTCCTTCCATGGCCCTGCAGAATGCCAGAAAATTTCAAAGTCAAATTGGGAAACACTTAGATTCGGTAACCTTAGTTTTGTGGATAAATAAGATCAATAATACTGCAGAAGCCTGAAGAAAATGATAGATGCTACCTGCATGTTTGCTGCAACCATCTGAGCTCCATATCTCCATCCCATCAGTGGATTGTAATTGGATGAAGTAATGCGCGTTGTCTTTGGGAAAATCCGTAGCAAGTTCCTCTGTGTAAACCTGAAAGAAAGTTACCGAAGATTCGTTAATCTGCCGTATTAACTTAAATTTTATCGGCGAGCGCTGAAGAAAAAAAATGTCACACAAAAAGACACTTAAATTTATCTCACTTTATAATTTCAGATCCATGAGTAACGGTGGCCTTCTCGTATGCCGCCTCCCCCAAGCTCATCCGAGACACTTTCTCGGGATCAACCTTGAGATCCTGATCCATATCGTGCTTTCTCCGGGTGAGGCTGATTGAGATGAGACTTTTATACTCCCCGTTGACCCCCAGTTGTACCTTCTTCTCCATCTCTTCATCCTCTTCCACATACCGCTCGGTGTCCTTCTCCGAAACCTGCAAATCGGATTCACAGCTTTTACATCATAACCTGAATATATTTAGGCTGTTCCAGTGCAAAATTTGTGACCATTTGATCACTGTATTTTAGGCTTCCAATAACGTTTAGATCAATGTAATAATTTAAGTAAATTCATCTTTTTACCCCTGAGTTGTGACTTTCTGAGAGCTTCTACACTACTAAAGAAAACTCTTGCTAAACTTTTATCCTGTCGCAGATTTTACCTAATTTAACATTATTTTCACCAAACTGAAAAACTGGATCTATCTGTCTAGTGAGTTGTCACATCTTCCTGACACATGCATCTGTGTTGTTAGTTTGCAAAAAATAATGAAATAGGGCAATAGTCATCACAAAGTCACAACTGAAGGTAAAATGTGGCGAAAAGAAACGAAACGGGGTAAATTTTGTCACAAGATTGCAACTAGAAGGTCAAACCTTGAATCTTGTTTAATGATTTAGTTATATATTCTGTCAAAACTATATCAATACTTATATATTTCATATTTTCCACACGTAGAAAAATTATAAAGGTCAAGTACGCCATACTGGAGACCATGCCAAGTAAAAGTTAATACCTGGCGAGCAGTAGCCACCTGAGCCTTGTTGTTGGGGATCTCATCCCCCCACACGCTCTCCTCCTCTGTAGTACCGTTTTGGGCCTCCTCCTTGCTGCTCTTGGTTTCAAGGTACTCTTTTGGTGGTTTGGTCGATATGATGATCTTGCCCCTGAGGTCCTCGGGGGAAGGGAACACCGGCATTGCCTCGGACTCCGAGAGGTGGAGCAAGTCCCCGAATGTCTCCTTGATCATCTACGACATGTTCAAACATGCATGGTCATCATCCGATCCTCCCAAAAAATACGGAAATGCTAAAATCCGACGTGAGATTTTTAGGCATGACAAACCGAATGTTTTTCATAGCAATTTATACTGGCTTGAGGATGGAAAATTTAGTTTGCAAGCACAACCATTTCCTGGCCAAAAAATGAACTGAGGCGGATTTGCGACGCTCGCCAACTAAACCTGTTATCTTCGACGAACATAACTTGCCATGAAAAAACGTTCGATTTGTCATGCCCAAAAATCCGACGTTCCCTGGATATTCGTGTCCAAAATTTAGCTCAAATAAAATAAAACATTTTTAAAATGCTCCAGCGTAATCTGGCATTTGATAAGGCATGACATTTTATCGAAGATAAGATTCCCCGCAAAAAGGAAAAGAAGACTTGGCATTTTTTAAGCGAATCTCCCCCTGAATATCGGAGTTGAAGAGTGCAGATGAGGAAAAGGCCAGTATAGTATTGAGGAATCCAGGAATATACCTTTGCTACTTTGGCTTGAAGATGGGGAGTGAGGTGATCTTCCAGGGTGAGGATGACGGGGTATGGGGAGGAGACAAAGGCGTGCTCCTTGACGGTCTCCAGGCATTTCATCAGGTCCACGGGCGACGTCCATGTCCTGCAAAACGCAAATCCGTGTCACCTCACTGATCAAAGGTTTGCCACAACGACCACCGCCGTCGGTCGCCGTTGCGGCGTCACCGGCCGCATATTCCGTAACTTGGGCCTGTAACTGGATCGATTCTATGGTAACTTGGGCCTGTAATTGGATCGATACTATGGTAACTTGGGCCTACGCCAGCATTATCTCTGGCCATTTCAGCATGATCATGGATCCCTCAAAAAAATAAAAATCAACATGATCCTGTAATATAATTCTCTGAACGTCGTTGTTGATCAATAAAGTACAGCAAAGTTCTTTATAAAAATAATTGTTTCCACTTATAATTCTAAAAAAGGTTTGTTTACACTTGTTCTCAACAAATAAAACACGTCATTGTCAATTGTTCTCAAGAAAAGGAAACTTCATTTTCACCTTTTTAGAGGTTCACACCATTAGGCTTAAGCTGGGCCCTGGTGTCATTCAGAGCACCAAAATTATTCTAACGTGCCAAACGTGCCCCAACAAAACATTCCATCGTCTTTAATCACGCTATCTCTGGATGAAGGAGACGTTGTCTTCGGCCTCATCATCGATCGATCGACCGACGTCTAATCATGTGTTTATTCTTGTTTCGTTTTCCATCGGATTGGGAACGAACGAATGACCCATCAATTTTTCCAGGTGTGTATCTCGTGTCGTCCGGTAGCCAATTTTACCAACAAGTGTAGGGGAAAAGAAGAGAGACTGCCCATGCATGCAACTCGATCATACCTGCCATGGAGGACCTCGACGTCGTCCTTGGCGGCGTTGGGCCAGAGGTCGAGCTCGATGACCCTGACGCCGTCGCGGAGGGCCTTGGCGATGGGCGCCTCGCTGCAGCCGCTGCTCAGCTGGTTCCCGGTCAGGTACGAGTTGTGGCCCGTGTAGATGAAGTAGTGCGACAGCGGCAGACCCATGTCATGGTGAACCTGCACCAAATTTGGTAAATAATCCAAAGATATGTAGGAACAAAAACAGAAGGATGGTTGGAGAAAGCTCCCCGGCACCAACTGTGAGAATTTAGATACATACATACGGCCAAGAGGAAAGTACGGTTGCAGCTACCAAATACGTCCAATAATATGCAATCATACGTCGACATCGGCCAGGTCAGAGTCGGGCCGAAGGATCCACGCACACAACCGTCCAAACATTCTATATGGGCCGCTTAAATACTTAATTCATATATGATTTGTTTTCCGTACTATACTGAAGAAGTCATGACATTTTCCAGCAAATTAATTCTCTCTGGGACTTCAATAGATTTAGCGGCTGAACGAAGAATGTTTTGGAGAAAATGTTAACCAAGCCAATAATTTAGGGACGGACAGAAGGATCTACACATATAGGTGGGGTATCCAAACGTCGCTATTGAACAATTAATTCATTCCGCAAAAAGAAAGAGCAATTTCCAACATTTTGGTGCAGACTTTGTTTTAACTCATATCGGGCAAAAGAAGTCTGCGAGGAAATGTCGTCTAGCTAACATTGTAGGTGGTTTAATGGAAGTGTTAACGTGTACATTTATATTGTTGGTCCGCCAACTCTATCCTGTAAAAAGGAAAATTGTATACCGAGTTCAACAAAGTTGAAGGGTCATGCTTTCTCTTCTATATATTCAAGTTGATAGACGAATGCTATTTTGGTCTGTAGCTAACGGAACAATTAATGATAAAATATATATTTCTGTTTTTTATTTATCACTATGTTCCAAGGGCAGTTGCAGATGGATCATGTATGAACAATAACAACCCACCCATGCTTCAAGACCAGACCATGTGAGACTCACAAAATTATGCACAGCTGACGAGCTTGGTGTCCAAAAATGTCTATTCTATTATTCGAAAAAAAAAAGAGTCTATTCTATTGAACCATTCATGTTGCGGTGTTGACTGAACAGGCCGTTGTGTTCTTATTCTGATGCTTTTATATTTATTTGTTTTTCCAGATTGAAAAAGATGTACTCCCTCTGTAGAGAAATATAAGATCGTTTACACCACTACTTTACAGAGGGAGTACTTGTTTAAGGACGTCCTAATAATGTGATCAACATCCCATTTCATCAGGGCACTTTTTGATGAACAAATAATCACTAGGCATAGTGAGTTAAGCAACGAATAACACTAGCTCAAAGGGTGGGGGCAGGTGACTTAGTTCACTAAGTACATGTACCTAGTGTCCTTTACTGTTTAACCTCACATGTTGCATGCATGATCGTTTTAGCATGCTTTCTAGAAAAAGTTTGAACATATATATACATGTAAATGCTTGCGGAAACGTGGGAAGTGGTCCAATTTGATAGCTTTGTGCACTGGCAGCAGGTTCAAAACTGCTCCAAAGTGTAAAGTGTTTGCTTGTATATAAGCGGAACCTTATCTGTCTCACGCACGTCCAACAGAAGGAGCAGATAAGCTTAAGAACTCTTCTGCTGATCCTTATTCGACTATAAAGTAGTTGTAGTTCTGAATTGATAGAGTTACATGCATATCATGGAATTTAAAGTTGCACAAAACTGTGTGTAGTTTCAAGAATTACAAATGTAGTCGCGCAGTTCTCGCAGTATCATCGCACACGAATTTTAGAATGTTCCCCTACCTAATTGTTGTGGAATCTAATTCCTACTGCTTGCATGGCCTGACTCGGATTTCATAACTAAGATTCGACAGATTCTCTGTCAAGTTTACACCAGAGATGCCCTTCAATCAATCAATCAATGGCATAATTTTCCCGCATAAAAACAATTCTTGTAAGTTACAATAGAATAGTACTAGTACCATGGGTATTTACTAGACAGCTTCATCATCTTATGATGATGATTGCCAAACGTTCTAGCTAGGTCTCTGACCAATAACCGAGAGAAGCAGAAACAAAAGACAGAAAATCCTCATATATGTTTTGGAAACGTTCTAGCTAGGTAGAGCTAGTAGTACGTGGAAAGATCCTAATCTTGGCGTCACTCTCTAACATGGGGGACACCGCACAAGCTTAACACTGCTGTATGATATATCCAGGGACATTGCACATGTGCCTAAACTATTTGTCGACAGTACCGGTGACTCAATTTATGACTGTGTTGTACCGTGTTGACATAAATGGAGGAGCTGAATCATGTTTGCAGTAACCACCCCATTTCTTTATGAAATTATTATCTACTCGACTTTGTTACTGGCCTAGCCATATCTGACCAGGAATCAATCAATCATTCAACATAAGTGATTTTAAAAGGAGAACTCAATTAATCAGCCCACCATTAACCAATATGTATTTACTAGTAGAAAAATATTTCAGGATCTCTGTGCAATTCAAACCATGGAAACTCGTAGAAGCTGTTTTCTTGGAAAGGTTCATTCTGACATTTTTTAAGGAGGAAGAAGATAGCTGTTTTGATTAGTACGGGCGGGTGGATGGATCGAGGTGTGGGCTGCTAGCGAGCTTACCCCACGGCGAGGATGGAGGGCGGCGTTGGCGTCGCTGCAGAGCCACCGGTGGAAGCCCTCGACGGTGAGCCCGCCGCCCTTCTTGAGCAGCCGGTGCTCCGCCGCGAACGCCACGACCTCCCTCGCCGCCGCCTCGACGTCGTCGTCGCCGGCCTCCCCCTGCACCTCCCGGAGGAACCTCCTGAGCGCCTCCTCCCCGAGCGCGCCGTCGGCGCCGGCGTACGCCTGGAACACGTCGCCGATGGCCTCCGACGGCTCGTTGGACGCCGGCCGGAACCGCCGGAGGAAGCAGCACACCCTGTACGTCGTCATGGGCGGGCGGGCCTCGCTCCACGGACGTATTCGCCCACTATGTACAGGTAGCTAGCTTGAGTGAACTGATTCTGGTTTGGCGCGTCTGTGAGTGCTAGCTAGCTGGTGCACATCCCTGTGTATATGGTGTGTGTGTTCTCAAGGTTCTTGTTATGTGTCCAGTGTCTCGTTGGTTGGCGACAATATTAAAAGCAGCTCCTCACCAAAAAAAAAAGTACAGGGGTGGCAGGTAATAGAAAAAATCTAGCGTATCACTGACACGTGGCTCTAACCTCACATGTCATCTCTTGCATGCTGGATGAGACTGTAAAAAACTTTGACTGAATTTATTTGATTGCATCATAGAAAAAACAAAATATTTTTCTTAGATCTTTAAGGTGAATGGTAGATTTCTTATGAAATGTAGTTTAAATTGTTCCTTAGAGAAAAATTGTATAGGATTCAATCCTATGGATGAAAGATCAATGCAGAAACAAAAATCGTAGGACTCTAATCCTCTGAAAATTCTATGAAGAATCCTTTGAATCAAAAAGGTCCTGAAATGTTGCATGGAAACATAAGCCGCCTGTAGTCAAAGTTTTAAAACTTTGACCACTAATAATATGTATGAAAGCATAGACATTTATCATGTACTCCGCGAGCGCCAGATGGCGGCCGAACAAGGTATGAATTGTTTGCCAGAAAGAACTTTATAGTTTGTTCAGGATCCTGAACAAGATGTCAGAAAGATTCTGAACAAGGTATGAAAGTATGAAAGTATAGACATTTATCAAGATATTTTACTTGCCTTGTATAGTTTGTGTCACATATTTTCTACTAATCTCGCAAGCATTTTTTAAATAAAATATTGTATAGTCAAAGTCGTACCTTGAAGCTTATGAAGAATATAACTTGCCTTAGGGCATGTTCAAGATGGACCCTCAAGCCACCCGGATCCATCCGGACTACACGGTACGAACGTGCTTTGTCATCTAACACGGCCCTATATCCGTCCGCGGGCCGGTTCGGATATCCATTTTTCCGCAAATTGAAAGCAACGTAGGAGGCGAGAGGGACCGGCTCCTCCGCGAGTGCCAGATGGCGGCCGAACAAGGTTTCAGGGGGGGGGGGGGGGGGGGGGAGTGCTGGAGGCATGACAACATCAATGACAATGGCGGTGCGGCCGGTAGGGAGGCCAAGCGTACAAGGTCGTCGTCCGCTACAGGTTAGCCTCCTACATTTTTTTTCTAGTTCTTAGTTAGTCTACCGAAATATCTCGACCGTTTTACGTAAATTATGTCCAAACTTTAATGACATATGTTGTATTTGATATAATTTGTCTTGTTTATTCAAATTGGGTTTGACTGTATGAGGGCAACTTTGGATGGCCGGATCTTATATTAGTGTCCGCGAGCTGGTTCTCGTCCGTCCGCGAACGAATACAGTGTGCGGTTTAAGAGCATTGGAGATGCCCTAATTTCTTAAAACCAATGGAGTATATATAGCACTATAGCTCTGGTCTCTACTCCTCTATCAGATCTCTCTCCCAGCCCATGCAACCGCCCACCCAGAGAGTGCAGCCGTCGTCATCGGCCGCTCTCCGACGCGTCATATCAAAAAATTTAACGCGTGCTTTTTGTCGTGGTACCTAGATGACTATCCGCCAAGAGATATAAAAAGAAAGTTGTTATACGCGAGTGGAGCGGACAAGGCATGCATACACGGATTGCTAGTGTTGGGTGTGGCTAGCTCGCTCCATATCTTCGATCACGAGTGCATGTGCATCAGTGCATGGGACCATGCAAGATTACACAATGAGCATGCGTTTGACGGCAACGGGATCGCCAGTGCCCAGTGATACGTAGCAATCAGTCTATTCCGGCCAACATCAAGCATCACCCCGGCTGGTTAACGGCGAGCGCACGATGCCTATGCTATGGATGGCGGCCCCGTCCGGTCGGCCACACACTCGATGTAGCTGACGTGTGGGCCCCACGCAAACGCAACCGTACGCACCATGCGTTAACCAAATAAATAGTGGCGGCACAAAGCTGAGGCGAGAGCGACCTGTCCAAATGGCCGTTTTCAAAATACAGTGGCGGCACAAAGGACAGATCACGGATGGATCGCATGCCCCACGTTCCACGTAGCTCGATCGTGCATGTACGCCCCAATTCTTCGCCCATCGTTATCGTCAGCATATGTCGATCGGGGCAAGGGAGCTGGGGCCGAATGGGGGGTGGAACACATGGCGTGGAGCGCTTTCTCGCGGGCTTTCCATATCGCCTACCCACCAAATAGCCCCAATTGGCACGGGGTCAGTACTGTCCCCCTCGTGGGTCACTGCTCTGATCCCTCTTTTTGCAGCACACGTTACCTCATCACGTAGTAGTACAATGTATGCAGGTCAGGAGTACTAATTGTTACGTGCGGTGGTGCATGAGGTTGCAAATTAACCTAGCTACCGTGAATGATTAGGCGATGAGATGTTTTTTTTATTTAGGGAAAGCCATTATGGCTAGCTTTAAATATGGAGTAGAGATACATCGTCTACGAGCGAATTCACCAGACATACAGGTGGTTCGTCGATCCAACTACTAGAAGTCTTATTACAGAAACTATAATTAGCTAGCACATGCGCCGCTTGATTAGCCGAACGAGAACAATGCATAAAATTGACCTTCCCAATTGATACTCCGATGTCCAAACACTCTGCAAAAATCGCTGCCGCCGGATCCCACCAAGTATCTTGTCCCGAGCAAAAATTTATAACCTCCAAGGAGTCTGATTCTGCCTCAACCCGATGAAATCCCATATTGTTTGCAAACAACAGGCCATCACTCATCGCTGATGCTTCTGAGGTGACTGCGTCCGTTGCCACAGATATATATTTACACTGGCCCGCAAGGAAAATCCCTTTCTCATCCCGTATAACTGCCGCTGTAGCTCCCGCACCTACATCTGCAAAGTACGCAACATACACATTTAGCTTGACAAATTTTGGCTCCGGTCGACCCCACTTCTGCTGAACTATAGTTGTGGACTTCACATTCGCTTTCTGAAAATTTAGAGCAATTGCTAGAACCGCTAGTGGCCATCTCATTGGAGGAGGGCAAATTTCATTGTGGGTTAGCAGTCTACGAGTCCACCATAGGTACCAACACCCCACCAGTACTACTTGTTTGGTATCCAGGGAAGGCATAATTTGTACAGGTGTATCAGGTAACAGCAAGATGTGTTCCAAAATAACTGGGCCGGAACGATCCACTAGCGAAGCTTCTTCTATGAGTTTCAATCCAAGACGATGCCAAAATTCCTTCGCGTGAATGCATTGGAAGAACATATGTTTAATATCTTCAGCATGTTGATTGCATATAGGGCAGGAGCCAATAGTGCCAATGTGGCGATTAGCAAGTATACCTTTTAAAGGGATTATACCATGTAGCATCCTCCATCCAAAAATTGAAACTTTACGTGGCACTTGAAGTTTCCACAAAGAACTCCACACAGCTGGGATATTAGAGCTGCCCGGCCGTGCCAAAGCATTTGCTTGGACTCGGTAAGTGCGCAACCACTGGACATGGTAGGCCGAACGAACTGTAAATATACCTCGTCTGTCAGGATGCCAGGCAATAAAATCATCAAACGCTTGAAGATTCAGATGGATTTGTAAGATTCTTCGTACATCCACGGGATTAAAAATCATCCTTATAAGGTCCTCATCCCACACTCCAGTATATGGGTTAATTAGATCATTCACAGAACTCACCACAGTATGGCCACGAGGTATAATGATTTTCCTGTCCGGGCTAGAGGGAATCAACCAAACCGACTTCCGGTGACGATGGCGAAAGGAGGATCGATGTAAGGTTCAGTTAGTTTTTCTTTAAAAAAAAACACTACAGACGGCAGATGTGTTTACGTACACACACCTATACCCACATGTATGAATACACGCACGCACATCTTACCTCTATGCACACTAATTTCAAGTACCGAGCTGGCAAATCTTGAAATTGATGAAGTCACCATAGACACCTCGTAGCCGATGGGATCATCGTGTCCCACTGAGCGATCATTGCCGTAACTCTGGGAAAATACGAGCACACGCGCTAAGTCTAAGACTTGCATTCGGATAAGCTAGTTACCCCACCCCAAAAAAAAGGATAAGCTAGTTACCCAACAAGGCACTTAAAAAGTTTGATGATGGCATTTTGAAGGTTAAGCCAATACACATAGTATTCTTGATATATCTCAAGATTGCATTAGCTTATTCAATGAGCAATTGTACGAACATGTGAATATCAACATATCTTTTTTTTACAGAGAAATCAATGCCTCGCCTTTTGAGGGTTAAGTATTGAAGTGAACGAACTATACTCTTGTATCTAGCGCTATCTGTCGACTGGTCTTGTGACACTTTCGTGTGATATGAAAAATATATGTCTCCACCCTCATGAGAACCCTAGTCGTCGCGCAACATCAATATCCGTCACCTCCCTCCCCACACAAGCCCTTGTACCCTATTCCTTCTCCCATGCAGAGGCGAGGGCCTCTCCATCAATTAGAGTGCGGTCATCTCTTCTGATCTACCCCACTGTCACTGTCGTCTCCAGCCTTACTAGGGTGACAGTGGATGCCTAAAAAGGGCTATGAAGGCCTTCATCCTAGGCACGATGGAGCGGTGACATCTGGTTGTCAACTTATTGGGCCACAGTCTATATACCGGTTTGGCTAGTTTTTTGGATTTGTGTTGAGCTTTAGCCCCATGGTGTATGGTACACCAAACAAATGATGCAGGAGCCCCATCATGTGTGGCACACAACCAAACAGTGGGGTATCACTCGTTTGGCTGGTGTACCACACACAATGGAGTTTTAGCTAGGGGCTTGCTTGCAGATGATAGGCCAGGACGGTGGCGCTTCGATGTTGTGTGAGTATGTTGTGGCATGGATGTTCACGATTTGATCTTAGATCGTTCATGGTGGTTTATCGATGTAGTAAGATCCGATTCTCCTTGGTGGTTTCTCTCCCCTTGCTACCCCCGATGGTGGTGGAGATTTTCCTCCTTTGGACGTGTGAGGATGGCTCACTATTTTTCATATCTAGTGTTTATGAGTCGATGCTATGATGTGACAAACCATGGTTGCGAGAATGCAAATAGTGCCCATGTAGGTTGTCCGAATCGTGATTCTGTTTGTACGATTCTATAGCTTTACGATCCAAATTAGCCCCTATGACTCTACAATTTTGGTTAGTAGAATATACGTTTCTATGATTCCGATAGTGAAAATTAAACGATTTGCGATCCTACCATCAAAGCTTCGATATGATTCTGAATCACGATTCTGACAACCTTACCCATGAGAGAAACTGGATTAGCCGATTCCAATGGTTGTTCATTGTGTTGCCATCTCCCCACGCTGACAAGTGCATGCATAAAGTAGAGGAATACCGATTCAGTCTGATTGGTGATGATATTTGTTGTGTCGATTCGGCAAAGGAAGATATTTTGGTGGCCTTGGCAGACTCCAGAGGTCACCATGGTTGATTCGCTCATAGTACCAAGTGGAACAATCATTAGAAGATCTACCATCAAGACGGTGACTGGAACACAGTTTGAAATCCAGGGTGTGAAAACCTACGTCCTGGCCTGCAGTAGTTGGACCTGGTGACAATAAACTTGTTTCATCTCCTTATTGAAGTCATTTTCTTTGTGTTGATGCTTTAGCCTCGATTGGTTGACCCCCTCCCCCCTAGGGTGAAAATCCTTGTGGGATAGGATGGGGATGGAGGGGGCACATATAGTAAATCTTCTTAACTTCTGTTCCCAAAAGGAAAGGTCAATATCCTAGCAAGCAACATTGGAGCTTAAATCCTATGAGAATGTTGATATTGCTTAATTGCATGAACTTGTAAAATTATGAGCATGTTTGGCTCATGACTAACCTTGCAAAACCGTGGCTTCCCCAGGACATGTGGCGAACAAAATGATCATCATAAGCGTGAAAATATTTGGCAAAAAAAAGCTAGAGCCTATGACATGTAGACCATATAGCTAAAAAAGTGTGCGAAGGCATAACCGGAGCAATGTACTAAACGCATGACTAAGGTGTTGTGACATGACTAAGGTTAAGTGTGGCAAACTTCTACAAACCAAACATGCTCTATACCATCTACATATATGATACAAACATGGTTGTGCCAACTTATTGAAATGCATAATAATGATGTACCAGACTTAGAAGGCATTAGTCCAAAATTGTGCACCTTTGAGCTTAAATGGATGTAACATGTAGGTGTAGTTTGCTTAAGGCCTTACATGTAGGGGCGGCAAGTCAGCAAGAGGGCCCCATACCCACCAAACTCATGGAGGGCTTCATCTATTAGGGGATGGGCACGGGCATAAACCTTCCTCATGTGGATATTTATCGAATCAGTTATTCCCCAGAGGGTAACGGAGATGGAGACGACATCGATTCCTCATACCTAATACCTGTTGGGGACCCCTTTTATATATGACAAGTAGGACCATGTATATTTCTACACACACACACATTTGTGATCAACCCTAAAAACTCACAAAAAATTAGCAAAACAACAAAAGCCCTAAAACAATCTTAACTTTACCTCACGTCCTCACCTCAGCAAAATCATATTTTCAATCTATTCAATATTTTTATGTTGGAAGCATGCTCGTTATGGCTTGTTATGTGTTTAGTAATGGTGCATACAACATCTTGTTGTCACTTCTCACTATTAGTGCATTTTGTCTTTTGTTTTTGTTTTTGTTTTATTCACATGTATATATATATTGTTTATAGTCTGTCATATAATATAGTGTATTTACCACATGGTATTTGCTGGGGATACCCATTATAGGTAGGGTCATAAGAGGCACATGCCGACTCATATGAAGGACCCACAATACCAGACATTAAAGACCCCCTGGTTGTCAATCCATTTGGACACCAGCCAAGATTCCCTCCATTCGGATGACACTCATCCGCTCTGACGACACTCATTCACGCGGGGGCACCAAGTGCACTGGGCCGCCTCGTAATGGCTCGGGCAAGAGAAGGTAGCCAGCCGGCGCGGAACCTGGAGCGTCAAGAGGCGCACTTCTACGTGCGTTACTAGCGTTTATTATGGCAGTTACCATATGCAATAAGCGCCGTCAATGCAATCACACAAAGCCTTATAACGTAGCTAGTCGAGGAGGGGACAACGCATTCTATATAAGCAACCCCGTAGCTCAGGAACAAGGGTTCGCTTCTCATTGTAATACCCAGACACAATAAAAGCAAAGTCTCAGAGCTCGAGACGTAGAGTTGTACCTCCGCCGTGAGGAGTCCGAACTCGTAAAATACTTGTGTCACGCTTGCGTCATTGCTAGATTTAGCTCTTGTTTGTACCCTACTCCTCACTGTCAGGATCATTCCCACGACAGTATATGTGATAAGCAACTTCATATTAGAAGCCATGAAATTGACCTATGATGCTCTAGGCGATTAGATAATATATTAAAAATAAAATAAAATAAGTGTATTTTTTATCTCCATCGTCAGGAGGTCGTCTCATGCACTGATGTACACATGTCTTCCATGAATGCAACAAGTTATACAAGGCAAATAATAGCAGCTTTAATATCAGGAGTAAAAGTTTTGTCATAATCTATGATATGAATTGTTCAATTTTTTTTTGACACTAATCCTGACCACAGTTTCTTCTACTTCGATACAAGATTCTCTTTGGTTTGGCTAAAAAAAGATCGGAGGGGGTACTATCTAACAGTGCAAGGTAGCCTAACCTTGGGACAGAACTGAACGGAATCTTGCGTACCTATACATGCAAAATATCACTCTCCTAGGTATATACGTGTCCAGATGATATCCACGACACGATTGTTGATTAATTGGAAGACCCATTGATTTGACAATTCGTACACACTAACTTAATTAGTGGGTAGAGATGCGGTAGTTTACTAACAAGGACTGTGTCAAGTCATCTTGTCGGGACTAATAGTTAATTAGGTGATAACATAGTAAACTAGGTAGGCCGGAATACATTGGGCGTGCACATGTCTTAGCCGTCCAAGTGTCCCATGCTCCTGTGCTTTGCTCAAATTAAGGACCAAGCTGCGTGATTCGAATTGGCCTAATTGTCAGCTTGATTGATTGAGGTTCGTTGTGTGTTCGTACTGTTTACCAGCTCATCGATGCCAACTTGATTAATTAGCATCAGCTTAGGCTAAAAATGATGGTATCCAGTTGTTTTGCATCGAACTGAGTGGTCATGCCTCGCTGGCTAGTACACTAGCTTACTTCGATCATGAACGATATGATGCCTTTGTACATTTGACATTGTCAACTATGAGTGTTATGCCAATAGTTACTATATATATTTGTGAGTGAACTTAAGTCACAATTATTTGCTTGATTGTGAGAATGATGTTTCATAATTAAATTATTTTGTATAATTTTTTCATGTGCGGTTACATGATGATTTAGTTATGGTCTTATGGACCAAATACGTATTTATACTTAGTATAGATTTTCATTGTTTTCTTGATATAGATTACCATTCATGCCAAACGGTATTTATAGTTAGTATAGAAAAGGGGAACAATATCTTATCAACTGATTAATCCAGCAACAGATTTGGTTGCTTCGTAAAAAATCAATAGCACTGCCCTTAGTAACAAAATTCAATATTTTATATGCAAAATCTAATAATATGATTTTTTAAGTAGTCTTGTAATAATTAGCAAAAATATGGAAACTTTCGACTGCACACTTTCTGAATTAATAATGCATACCCTTAATTTTTGTGTATCCAACACAATATTATCCGTCTTTTCTTCAAAAAGGAAGTTGACGTCGGTTTTAAATACATGCTCAACATTGTGCATGAGTACATCAAAGTTCTTTTTATGTTGGCGGGGAAGCATGCACGATTTACTCATGCGGAGTCTCTACTCCTAAAGGGGCACTTGGTAGCTCATTTCTCGGGTTTTTTCGTCATCCCTCCCACCTTCGTCCGGTTTTTTTTCATTCGTTTTTTTCGTCTCCCGACCCACGCCTTCGTCTGGTTAAACCTGCCCACATATTTTTTTCCTATCCCACCGATCTTCTCTCAATGTTTCCATTCCAGTCCGGATCTACTTCCCCCAATCCTTTCCAATCACTCCCAATTCAGTTTTTTCTTCCAAATCCGATCACACCCGATCTTGTTTCCATTCCATTCCCGATCTCCTTCCCCAAATCCTTTCCAATCATTCCCAATTCAGATTTCTCTTCCAAAGCAGATCACACCCGATCTAGATCTCGAGAGTTGCCTCTCGTTCATCCCAACCCGTCCTTTGTACCGGCCATGGAAGATAGGAGGGAGAGAAGATGGGAGCGTGGTGGCCTTTGGGCCATCTTGGCCCCGGCGGGAAGGCATCAGGAGGAGCGCGGGAATGGGCGGTATGGCGAAGGTCATGGCCATCATGGTCGCGGTCGGCATGCTCGCGACGTACGTGTTCATGGCCTTCTGAGAGTACCGGCGGCAGGCCAGCGCCGTTGCACTGACGCGGCCACCCAAAGGGGCAAACCCGTCCATCCACCCGCCTACCGCGGGCCGGACCGGAGCCCCCTCCCTCCGGTTTATCCACCCATGTCGCAGCTGGACGACAACACCGAGCTGGATGGCAACTAGCGAGGCATCCCTCGATCGCATCATCGACCCACCCCGCACGCGAAAAAAACCCAGCAATCCTGTAGCGAGGCATCCCTCGATCACATCGAAGCAACGACATGACCTAGCCCCAGCCGCCATCATGGGTCCTTACGCCGCCACCGATCGATTGGAACGACGACGGAAACCACTAGCGCGCAGCCATCGTGGATCTCCTTGGCGGCGGCGAGGGGCTAGAGGAGCCGCCGTAGAGGTAGAAGGTGGAGCAGCCGTCGAGTTCCTACAGGTCACCGTCGAGTTCAAAGAGGAGCTGCCGTCACGTTCATTGCGGGCCTCCAGGTCGCCGTCGGGACACTTCCTCTCTCTCTCTCTTCCAATTTGCCCGGGCCGGCGAGCTAGGGTTAGGGTTACCAGCTAGACGCCGTCGCCCCGTCATGTTGCAGGTGCTGCAATTACCCCGCCGTCGGGCCCGTGTGCTCATGCACTGCCGTCGCTATGTCATGCCGCCGCTGCTGCTTCTTGCCGGTGCATGTTGCTTCTGCTCCTGGTCGAGGGGAGGGCGGTTAGGCCTGGGTAGGCCACGGGGAAGGAGGGGGAACCATCGCGGGAGGGGAGGAAGGTGTAGAAGGAAAAAGATGAACATGTGACGGCGTGCTTCTAATGCGTTGCATATTGATGTGATGGCCAAAAATAGAAGTGACTGGCATGGTGCTGCTTTATATAATGGTATACACTTATAAAGAAGGAAATTCTTCATACCCTTTCAGTTCTCCCCACTATTACATGTTTAAGTTATATTTATAGGAGAAGATAAAGAATGATAAATTTATTTTTTTGTCAGCGAACTAAGTGCAACTGATAAACATCGATTACTATTTATCATCCATAATTTTGTTTCAGATACTTCAACAATTTTCTATTTCTTTCATAAAGGCAAGAGTTGTATCCATGCATTCAGACTGGTTTTTTGTTGGATAAGAGACAAAGCGATCTCGGAGGCACGTTGGTGGGGCGTACGCGGGTGGGATGACTGATGAGTTATGGTTGTGACATTGATGAACTTGAGACGGGTGTGTTGGAGACCATCATCCAACCTAAGTTCCGGAATAGGATCAATTTCTACCAGTGGGTAGGATGGACTTCTATGATACAAGGACATTGTGCATCATGTAAATGGGACTTCTCCGTCGTTGCTGTCCGTGCAAATAACTTACTTGAGGACCAGGTTTGCTTGCCTGATAAGGGCGGAGAGAATGACATGTGTGTCATCACGGTGATCCTGTCCACACTCTCAACCTCGAGATGAAGGTGAATTCAGATAGGTTTAAGAACAAGGCAATGCTCATTCACGAGCAGACATCTGAGGGTAGGATGGTCGTTAAGGATCATGACGTGATCAACGAGTCGTCCCAATCACATCAACCTCGCCTCGGTCGTCGTTGTGGCTCCCGTGTATATCGCTCGCCTCCGTAATAATCTCTCTGCTCCTATGCTTCGTCCCCTATTTGTCATGGGCAGCTTTGGTGGTTTGCGACTCTGCGAGAAGATGATAGAGAGTTTCGGTGGCCTGACCCCTTTGCTGTTATCTTCGATGAGCCCAAGCGATTTATATCCTGGTACCAGCCAAAAATGATTTTCCGCTGGCATGTTTGATGGAATGTCACTGCTTTTTTCATGGCTTCCAACAATTGCAAATGCGACTCAAGGTCAAAGGGGATTCTGAAGCTCGTGAACTTGGATGGCCTGACCGTCTAACAATGTTGACATGTTTGGAACTTTGGATCATCACTTATTCTAAGAGGTGTTGAATATGGTAGCCTCACTCCAGTTCAGGAGGAAGTGAGTTCATTGCTTAACACTGTTGCTTCTTACAGTGTGAATTCTTACTTTTTTTGTTATGTGAATTGGTGTGTGCTTACAGGAGGCTCAACAGGGCCATGGCTCAAGTCCCTTGATTTTTGGACGTGGAGCACTGGATCGCTCTCCTCCATGTCCAATGGCTGCTCCACGTCTAAGGTTGTGCTATGTTGATTCAGTGTGCTCTGGCTAACAAGGTCGGAGATAATAGAGAGGAATGGTCTCGTAGGCGAAAGTTGTGCTTGCCGGTTATGTGTTGTCCAGACCTTGTGGCGGTAGTGAAATTAACAGGCTTGACAAGAACGATGATGATGGGATGCTCACGAGAGATGAGGTCAATAAGGTGAATACGTCAATGATGCATAGATACATGTATGAACTGTACATGCACAAAATACGATGACAAGTATTTCATGCCACGCTTTAGTTTCGGTAAGATATTTTTTCCCCGTAGCAACGCACGGACCATTAATAAGGTGCAACTAAAAAATAAATTAAAAGCCCGTGGCAACGCACGGGCGTTCTACTAGTAGTACATAGTTTGAATCGAACAAATTCCACACTAGCTTGCAGCCTAGATGTTCTCTGCTATAATTAGTTAGGCGCATCTCACGATACAGACAACGAAGAATTGATTCGATCAGAGACGGTCCATGTTTGTATGCAAATGAACAGCAGATATACACATACTCCTTTGACGGAAAAAGATAAGTTTCCCGTATATACTCATCTCATTGCTGATATTAGTTAACTTCTATGATTATACATTTATTAATAGCTAAGATTATTCGCAACAAAGTAATAATAGCTAATATTGGACATACAGACTTCCCGCAAAAAGGAAAAGAGATGACATATGGACCACATTGCCACCTCCGATTCGCCCTGCACGGATTCGATCCGTGTTATCTTGGCCCACACATTTCAGTTGGAATCATGTGCCATCAACCAAACATGTCTACCCTCAGTAAGTGAGGAAGAAAATTTCACTAAAGCATGTGCGTCCCTGTTATACTCTCGCCGTTCGTGGTTGAAAATGACCTGCTAAAAACTTCTCTTTTGGATATCAATCTCCTTCAGAATTGTGCCATAATTTGTAAGCATGTCCCAGTCTCCAAGTTCTTTATTACTGCCAAGCAATCAGAAACAATCAGCACTCTTCTAGCATTGAAATCCGCTGTAGCTTCAGAGAATCTCAGGCTTAACCATTGCTTCAAAAATTGTAGCTGATGCCCGGAAAATGCCAACGGAGATCGAGCTCCAGGTTGCTCGGTATTTTGAAAAAAAATCTCAAAAAACATATTTCAAAGTTTCAAAAAAAGTCAAAAAAATTCCACGGTAACTTATATGATTTCCACACCAACGCGTAAAAAAATCATTTGAATATTTTGTGCTTTGTAGGCTGTACAAAAAAAAAAATCAAAATTCCAGCCCAACAACAAAAAATATCGGCCCATTTAAGAAAATACGTTTTTGTCTTTTTTCTATACGCCACATGTGAAAGTTTTGGTTATGAATTTTTGCACCTACAGAATACACATGTGTGAGAGTGTATACAAAAAATTTCACGCTGTGGAAATTCGTATTTTAAAACGAGCTCCGTGGAGCTCGGCCTCCAAAAGCCCTCACTCAGCTGATGCCCCCATATAATGGCCCTGCTGATCCAGGCATATTGCCGAGGATGCCCCCCGTTGCTTGTTTTAGCGGAGCCCGCCATTAACCTAAAACTTGAGGATGTTTGGTTCAGAGGGTTTCTATTTCCTGCTTTGTAACTTTGTATACGTGCTTCAGAGGAACCGCTCGATCTTGCACCACTCAGGCTTGCAGCTTTTGCCATCTCCTGAGACTCGCGAACCTCATCAAGGAAGCGATAAATGAAAGCGTGTGTCCATAGCGGAGATTGGAATTCGTTTTTACTAGAAGGGTTGGGCGCGCTTTGCTGCGCCGTCGGTGTTGTTGGGTTTTATAAAAAAATGATTTATTTGTTTCAAAATATAAGGTGTAATTCTTTAAAAAGTCAAATCTTTTAAGTTTGACTAAATTTGTAGAGAAATATATCAATATACATAATATCAAATCGGTATCATTATATTCATCATGAAATATATTTTTATTTTCATTTGTTTAGTGTTGTGGATGTCAATATTTTTGGCTCTAAACTTGGTTAAAGTTATATTATACTTTTTGAAAATTTAATACACCTTCTATCTTGAAATTGAGTGAGTATTTGGTTTGGCGAGAGGGGGAGACGATGGAGTGTGTTTCCTTTTTATTTATAATGCAGCGTGTTTGGTGGGCCTTCAGCGGTGATTCCGTGTTATTTGCTAATCAATCCATACTTTTATGTGAAAATTTCGTCGGTGGCCGCATGTTCTATATTGGTGCTACAATATCAGATGTTGGCACTTCTTGTTTTAGGTGGTGAGAAGGTGTGCGTGATTGATATGTTTTTACAGGTCGATTGATGTCTTGGTGGCTGCGTGTTCTATATTGATGCTACAATATCAGATGTTCGCACTTCTTGTTTTAGGTGGTGAGAAGGTGTGCGTGATTGATATGTTTTTATAGGTCAATTGATGCCTAATGATTTGAAAAATCATTGGATGGTCAAAATCGTGAACCAAATCTAAAATTAAATACCTCGATCGAATGAGAGAGCTTCAAAATTAGAGAGCATAAGGAATAAAAGAATATAATAATAGAGATGAATTAAACGAATTCACTAAGAGAGACGAATTAAAAGAATTAAATAAGAGAGCTCCTTGAGAAACTGTTGACCCGATCAAAATTGGATGACCAATCATAAATTGAAGACTTTAATTGATCGTGAGACCTTAAAATTAAGAAGTGTAGTTTATTTATAGATATAGTATAGAAAAATTGAATAAGATAGCTTTGATAAATTGTTGACCCGGTCAAAATCAGGTGACCAAATGTCAATTGGAGACCTCAATTGATTGTGAGGCCTCCAATCCTAGGGAGTTTAGTGTTATAGTATATGTATAGCTGCCTCCTTGCCTACAGCGAGCAGTCGCCACGCCGAGCAGTCTGGCAGTAGAAACACTGCCAATTAAGACGTTCACAGCTTTGTCCGCATCTTCTTATCCCGGGAGAGCTCCAAATCGCGTCGATTCGGGCGCGGCTATGTGCCGCCCGCTACGACACCTAGAAATGGCTCATTACAAGGAGCGGGAACCCGGCCGACCCGGTAACCACCTGCCGCGCCGTGCTGATGTCATGGTGATGGCATGCGTGTTTTTCTTTTTTTCTTCACATATTTCTTTTACTCTCTTGATTTTTTACTTTTTTATAATTCGTAATATTTCAAACCTATATAATACAAAAACATTTTACATATAAGTATTTAGAATGTTAATCACAAATTGCAAAATGTTAAACACATAAATAAAAATGTTAATCATGTGTAAAAAATGATTGTCACATTAAAAATCTCACGTGTTTAAAAGAATGTACTTTCAATTTAAAACAATTTATAATGTATAAGCAATGTTTATGTAATTCGAAAAAAAAGTTTCATGAATTAAAAAAAAAAGTACCTACAATTTTAGACAAATGTCATGAGTTTTTAAAACGTTATTCTGACATTGTGAGAAAAAATTATACAGTGTAAAAATATCTTACTGTATATACAAAGTATCGTACCCCTAAAAAAAATGTACGTGAGACTTTAAAGGAAATTCCGGCAATTTTAAAAAATATCTGTGACATTCACAAAAATGTTATACAAAATTAAAAAAGTTCTGATAGGTTAAAAATTATTTATTTCATTAGAAAAATGTACAAGTTGTATTTCGAAAATTTGTTACTGTGTATTCAGTAAAGTGTTCAAAACATGTATTTCAAAAAAAATACATCATTCATTTGGAAAATGTTCAAAGTTTATTATAAAAATGTTTCACGTATGTCCTAAAAATGTACATTGTGTACTAAAAAAGAGATGTGTAAAAACACAACAAAGACCGACAAAGAAACCAAAAGAAAAGAAAAAAAATAGAAGAAAACAAAGATGAACAAGAAAGGAACACAAAAAATCAAAGAGTAAAAAAAAATACAAAGCCCAAAATAACCTATGAGGAAACAACGAAAACCAAATCAAAATGAAGAACATAAAAGAAAAGAAAGTAAAATAGATAAACGGGAAATAAAAAATAAAATATAATAAAACAATACAAAAAGGGAAAACAAGACCGTAGAAAACCGAACCTACATCGAAGAAAAACCAAAACACCAATGAGAAAAGGAAACAAATCAAAATGAAGAAATGAAGGAAAACCAAATAAAACAGGTGGGAAAAAATAAACCGAAGAAAAAACAAAAGAAACATAAAACAAAGAAAAAACATACCTAAAGGAACCTACAGCACAGTGAAGGAACCTCGCTACAGGTCTGGCCCGCTAGACATCTCCCGTATGTGATTCCTATTAGAAATAGGTTTTGGTGACATATAGGCCGCGGCACAGTAAGCTGGATCGCTTACATGGCTAGTCACTTCAAACCGCTCGTTTGACCCTGCTCCATTTTCCCCTCATCTGCTATTTAACATAGAAAAATTGGTGGTTGACTTTTAAAAATCACGAATTTCGAACAAAATATTGGCTTGCGAAAATGTTCTTGGATTTGAAAAATAGTTCACAAATTTTAAAATTACTCACGAGTTCAATAAAACGTTGCAAATACAACAAAAGTTTGTGAATCTGAAAAAATTGCGCATCTGGAAATTTTTTGTGGATTTCAATAATTTTTGTGAACTTGAATTTTTTTCGTGCATCTAAAAAAAGTTTTCGCTTCTGAAAAAAGTTCGAGAATTTGTAAAACATTCATAGAATTGGAAAATTTCATGAATTTAAATTAAGTTCATGGATTTTAAAAACGATGGTGAATTTGAAAAAAGTTGTTGCATCTGAAAAATGTTTGTAGTTTTTTAAAGTTTAACGCATCTGGAAAAAGTTCTTGTATTTGAAAAGTATTCATGGATTTGAAAAAAAATTCACAAATTTGAAATTCTTTCTTCGATTTCATAACTAAGTTGGTGGATAGGAAACACAAACCATAAAATTGATAAAAAAACATGATGTATTTTTATAAAAAAATTCATGAAGCTTTTAGAAACCTGGCCTTAAACTTCTAGAAGCTTTCCAGAATCACACGCTAACCTACCGACTGGATCGAAAGAATCACATGCTAAGCTCTGTTAGATAGGCCGGCCTGTTGACAAAGAAAGCGATCGATGGGCATGCGCGAGGTGAAAAATGCGTTATATTTGCTAAAAAAGGGGTAAAAATGCATTATTCAGCGTCGAATTGGATTCAAGTTCTCTGGCATGCTTCTAGGAGCTTCTATCGAATTTCCTAACCCGCGCTTGGCTTGCTAGTTAGCGACGCGATGCTCATTATTGGACTGGCTCGGTATGGCATATTATTTCTGTTTCCCTCTCTTGTTTTGGGATGATCCTATAATGTTATATACTTGTTTTTCTTTCTTTACAGGTTTTATTGGTTTGACTTCAATTTCCTTTTTCTTCTTTTCTTGTTTCTTTTTGACTTTTTAAATGAATGAATTTATTTTTAATTCATAATTATGCTTATAATTCATGAATATTTTTTTATCAATATTTTTTTGGTCCACAAAAATTTCTTCGAAATTCAGGATCATTATAAAAATATGAGACCTTTTTCAAATTTGCACACTTTTTTAAAATTCTAGAACATTTCTCAAAAATTGATGACTACTTTTTAATGTGAAAACTTATAACATTATTTAAGTGTGGAAGTATTTTTCCACGGGAATATTTGGAAATGGTGCACATTTGTAATTTTGGAACTTTTTTTAGGTTCACAAAAATATTCTAACTTTAATAAAACTTTAATTTTTTTTGCATATTTTAATATTTTTTAAATTTCTACAACAGTTGTTTTTCGGAAAACAAACCCAGCTCTAAACCGTTCGCCCATCCTCATGTTCATGTAGTAATATCAAGTAATACGACTAATTTATGAAAAACAAGCCGTGGGTCGGGCTACTATGCATGGGCGAACCCACGTTAAGGTGATTGGGGGCCTGGCCCCCAACTGAAAATTTGAAATTTCAGTAAGATTTGCTTGTGTTTTTTGAAAAATATGCTTAAATTCTTTAAATTTCTGAAGAATATGCCCCCACTCAGTTTATTTGCCCCCAGTCCAAATACTTTCTAGGTCCGCCACTGCTACTATGCATCTGACATGCACACTTGCTTGCTCCGACACACATTGCACGTGGAACATGATCTCCCACCTTTGTGATGTGTCTTAAGCTGTGTGCACTATGTGCATTGGCAATTTTCTTTTTTTCGGTTTCAAGCATATTTTTTCATTTCGATGGGTTTTGCTACTAAAATACTTCTGAATTGGAAAAAAGAATGTTCAGGAATTTTAAAGTTCACAACAACAATAACAAAGCCTTTTGTCGGAAGCAAGTTTGACTGCGAGAGATGAAACCAAACAATAACCTGTGAGAACTTAAGGAAGATAGGGTACAAGTAAATAATGTGCGGAAAATTAAATTAAGGTTCTGGTATATGGATTGTTGATTTTTATGCAATCCTAGCAAAAACCAAATCATTGGGTACATTTCAATCCTTCAAGTCTTTTTTCCACCACCTTCGATGTCGTGTTTTGTCGCCCTACCCCTCCTAGTATTTCCGCCACTCTTTAGAATAATGTTATTCATTGGTGCTTTTGCAAGCCTCCGTTGGATATGTCCAAACCATCTAAGTCGGTGTTGAATTGGTCCTTATCTTCAATCGGTGCCATCCTAACTTATCATGTATCCCCTCATTACTAATATGGTCCTTTACTGTATGACCACAAATCCACCTTAGCATGCATGTCACGGTGACACATTTGTTGGATTTGTTGTTTCTTAGTAGGCCAACACTCTACTCCATATAGCATCGCATGTCTGATCGCCGCCCAAAGAACTTGCCTTTTGAGCTTTTGTGGGTGCTTCGTGTCACACAGGATGCAAGATTTGCTTGCGATCAACCCTGTTTTGATTATGTGGCTAATATCCTCATAGGTACCATCATTTTTTAGCATTGATCCCAAGTATCGGAAGGTGTACCTTTTATGCACCATATATCCATATAAATCAACAACCTCTCCTTCCTCACACCTAAAACCACTAAAGTCACACCACACATGTTAAAAAAGTTTACGAATTTAGTCATGAATATGAAAATATATTTATGATTTAAAAAAATGTTCACAAACTTTGATATGTTCACGAATTTTTAAAATGTAAACGAATTAAAAAAAACACTATCCTGCAAAGTGTTAGGGTTTCGAACAGAAACCATCGACTTCACACACAACTCCATTTTTTACATGAATTGAAATTCAAACTTTTTATATGATTAACAAACACCACTTAAACTCCCATGCTCAAATTTGGCCACTTTTTGAGTTGGTTTGCTATTTCTAAATCGTTAATTGATTTTCCGGCCACTATAAAGGGCAAAACACTCTTCGGTTCAACAAAGCATGCAAACAAGCTCCGAAAGGGATGAAACTTGGCATGGTGTATTAAGTGCACCCATGTAGAGTTTGGTCAAAAACTAAGAGCATCACGAGAAAAAACTTAAAGCACTTTGTGTACAAACCGAACGCTCTCCCACAAAGCGTGAGGGTTTCGAACGGAAATCACTTACTTCCACACAATTCCATGATTTTACATGATTTGTAAACTATTATCTATTATTAACACACACCATTGGAAGTCCCATGCTAAAATTTGGCCACCTTTTGATTTGTTTTTCTATTTTTGATGCATCAACTGATTTTCTGGCCACTAAAAAGGGAAAATGCTTTTCGGTTCAGCAAATCGTGTAATAAGTGTAATATAGTTCTGAAGGAGTTAAATTTTGCATGGTGTCTTAATTGGACCCATATAGGGTGTGGTGAAAATTTGAGAGCGTTACGACAAAATCTTGAAGCACTTTGTGTACAAACCGAACACTCTCATGCGAAGTGTCATGGTTTTGAATGGAAACCGCCGACATCCACACACAACTCCATTTTTTACATGATTAGAAATGAAAAAAATATGATTAAGACACCATTTGAAAGTACCCTGCTAACATTTAATTTATTTTTCGGCCATTAGAAAGCACAAAACGTTCTTCGGTTCAACAAAGACTGCCCACGGGCTCCGCTAGGGATGAAATTTGGTATCGTGTCTTCATTGGACCCATTTAGGGTGTGATAAATTTGATAGTGTTACGGCAAAACCCTGAAGCACTTCGTGTACAAATTGAACGCTTTCCTGCGAAGCGTCATGGTTTCGAACAGAAACCGCCGACATCCACACACAACTCAATTCGTTTACATGATTTGTAATTCAAACTTTTTATATGATTAAAAAACACCATTTGAAGTCCCATTCTCAAATTTGGCCTCCTTTTGAGTTTGTTTTCTATTTTTGAATCGCTATCCGGTTTCCCGACCACTAAATAGGGCAATACGCTCTTCGGTCTAACAAAGTGTGCAAACGTGATCCGAAAGGGATGAAAATTGGCATGGTGTCTTAATTGGACCCATGTTGGGTGTGGTAAAAATTTGAGAGCATCATGGTAAAAACTTGAAGCACTCATGTACAAATCAAACTCTCTCCAGCAAAATGTCACGGTTTCAAACGGAAACCGCTGCCTTCCATACACACCTCCATTTTTTACATGATTTGAAATTCAAACTTTTTCTATGTGTAACACACGCCATTGTAAGTCCCATGCTCAAATTTGTAAAGTTTTTGAGTTGGTTTGCTGTTTTCGAAGCGTCAACTGATTTCCTGGCCACTAAAAAGGAAAAAATGCTCTCTATTTCAACAAAACATGCAAGCTAGCTACGAACGGGGTGAAAATTGGCATGGCGTCTTCATTTTACCCATGTTGGGTGTGGTAAAAATTTGAGAGCGTTACAATAAAAACTTGAAGCACTTCGTGTACAAACCGAACACTCTCCGACAAAGTGATGGTTTCAAACGACAACCTCGACTTCGACACACAACTCCAAGTTTTTACATGAATTCAAATTGAAACTTATTCTATGGTTAATACACACCATTCAAAGTCCCATGATCAAATTTGGCCATTTTTTGAGTTGGTTTTGTAGGAGATATGCCCTAGAGGCAATAATAAATGTTATTGATTATCTCCCTGTTCATAATTAGGTTTATGTTCCATGCTATAACTGCTATGGTTCTCGAGTCTGCAATAACCACGAGGCTCGGAGGAAGACCCATATGCACATGTGGAATAATAAACGGTAAAATGTATTCCTAGTCTGGCCTCTAAGACTGGCTCAAGTATTGCATGATGATCCTGTTTTCCTGATCATGGGCATGGCTATGCCGGCAATTTTGAGGGCACAATGTTAGAAGAACATTTGTGTTGAATCGACCCGAATTGATGTTATGCTATGAGATTCATTCGTCATAAGTTAATGGTTAATAACACAGAGATGGTTAACGTTTGCATAATTCCTTAGACCATGAGAGTATCGAGTTACTTCATGCTTGCTTCATGAACTTTGGGGTTTGTTAAACGTCATCCGTAAATGGGTGGCTATTACGGCGGCTTACGGGTTCATGGAAAAGTATGTCAAGTAACTTGATAGCTCAAGATTGGGATTTGCTCCTCCGACGATGGAGAGATATCTCTGGGCCCTCTCGGTGTTACGGTATCCATCATCGTCTGGCCAAACACTTTGTGATTTGATCACGGGGATGCCGGAACACGGGAACAAGAAAAGAGGACAATACCGGTAACGAGGTAACTGGCATAGTGGACAAGTTGTTGATCCGCGGGGATGCCAACATGTCTCACCTCGGGTATTTGTAACATATCGCGAAGCAACAGGAATAGCACACGGAACTGGAGGTTCACTCGAATATTCATTCGTGTGGGTATAGGGGTCAATATGGGTGTCCACGGCTCCGATGTTGATCATTGATCGGAAGGGGTTCCGGGTCATGTCTATGCTTCACCGAACCTATAGGGTCACACGCTTAAGGGTCATCTATCTGCTGAATACTAGACAGGAAGTCTGAGAGAAAATCACCGAAAAAGTTTTCGGACACCGGAAAAGTTTCGGACAGCGGAAAAGTTCCGCAGAGAGAACACCGGAACAGTTTCGGTAAAACTGAAAAGTTGTTTCAGGGGATACCATAAAGTCAAATTGGTTTTGGCACATGCCTGATAATTCTTGGAGGGTGCCAGAATCATTCTGGAAACTTTCTGGAATTTTCCGGGATGAAAACCGGAAATGTTCCGGAGCTGCCGAAACCGCTTCAAATGCTTTTCGCAGATGAAAATCACTAAACCGGAATTGTTCCGGATCGCATTGAAAATTATTTTTGTGGGTACTGGAAATGTTCTAAGCCCACATAAATATTTTCAGTTCGACCGGACGCTGAAAAATGTCGTCGTGAATAGTGAAAGTGCTTTTTGGGATATTTATGGAAAAGTCACCTTTTGGGATATTTTCCCAAAAGGTTTCTAGAAGGCTTGGGGGCCAAGAAACCCTACCCCTTGGATTTTCTATAAATAGAGGTGGAGGGGCTGCCTCCACACTCACTCCTTCTCACATACAAGTGCCATGACATTTTTGGCTTCTCTCTCCCTCCCAGCGAAATAGTTTCGTAGAGCCGAAAGGTTGTCTGGGTTCCGGTGGGAACTAGTTCTGGACGGCGAAGCCCTGCCGGATAGATGACACCGTATGTGTGCAACTCTGTAGAGAGATCGTAGTTTCGGTCTTAGTTCGAGAGTGCCTCCCGAAGGGCTGTCCGAGTTACTGTCCGTGTTTTGGGGGTCCTCCCGAAGGGCTGTCCGAGTGATCCGCCCGAAGGGCTGTCAGTGAGGCCTCCCGGAGGGCTGTCCGAGGATCCGTCCGGTGGGACTATCCGAAGGACTGTCCAGAGGTCTCCCGGAGGGCTGTCCGAGGATCCGTCCGGTGGGACTATCCGAGGGACTGTCCAGAGGCCTCCCGAAGGGCTATCCGAGGATCCGTCCGGTGGGACTATCCGAGGGACTGTCCAGAGGCCTCCCGAAGGGCTGTCCGAGGATCCGTCCGGTGGGACTATCCGAGGGACTGTCCTGAGGCCTCCCGAAGGGCTGCCCGGAGATCCGTCCGGGGAGCAGGCGAGGGAGTACATCCTCGCGGTTGGGAGGTTGTAAATCCTAGCTGCGGGGATCTGCACCGCCGATCGTCATCGACTCTACTTCCGCTGCGCTACGAGTCGGTAACGAAAAAGATCAAACCTTGTATGCAGTCTCCATAGTGATCCTGGGCTGGTACGTAGGTCGGAAATTTTTTGTTTTCTGCTGCGTTACCCTACAGTGGCATCAAGAGCCGTGCTATGCGTAGATGCAGGTTGCGATCTAGAATACATAGAGATGTATGGGTGTTGCACAATATAATTAGGTAGTAGATGAGTTCTATTACTGAAAATTATTTGTGCGGGTAGCAGATGAAATCTGTTACCCGATGTTCCTGTTGCTTCCCCTGAATTTGCGTAGTCCTGATCTTGACGGCATGGTGGAATCTCAAAAAGTTCTGGAAATCCGCGATCCTTTCATGCTGCTCCTAAGTATGCTGATTGACAGATCAACGAAGTGCTAACAGTTCTTTGGGTTCCACCATAGTTAAAGAAAGATGGATGTTTCGCAGACGAAAGGGCAATGCAGATGTGATCTGCACGGGGGTCACGCGTATGACGAAGTTTAGTATGGGGCTTGAGATTTTATTATCTCGTGTTTCATACACCCCGCAATGTTAATCTAGCGACTTGGATTATCATGCTTGATGATGGACGTTGGTAGCTTCGGTTTGTTTCGAAACCTTAGAAGCCACGTAAAACAAATTTTTGCATGAACCGATTAGAGGCATCTAACTTGGTTTTGCAGGATGGTTTGCATGCGCATGTGATGTGGTATAGCAGTGTTCATAATAATTTGATTATGTATGAGATGACTATATGATGTAAATTGATTAACATGACCTGCGTGTCATGATTCGGCATGATGGCTGGAGCCATATGATTGCACTTTAATGACCTGCGTGTCAACCTTATGTAATGCACTTATTTTATTAGCTATAGAGATAACAATATTATCTGGTGCATCGACAAGGTGGTGGCAATCTTCGCGAAGGTGAACACCGACGTGAATGTCGAAGACGAAGAAATGAAAGACTTCTCCGTCAGAAAGGGCTATACCATATCATGCCATTATGAATTGCCTGAGATGTTTATCCCTTATGATGCACCCTTCTTGATTGTGCGGTAGTCGCTTTTTATTAGGGTGATCTCTCACAAAAATATCAAGTAGTTAGTGTTCTCCCAAGTGTAGCACCGTCACGGCACCTAACTTTTCGGGGTACGACATGTACACATGAGTACGAACGATTAGGGATGTGTGAGGCGGGTGAGGTCAGACCTCGCAGCGAGATCACTTGGTTGTCTTGACGTTCTGGCAGGACAGTCCTGAGCTCGGAACACACGCATCGAAAGATGAACAAGAGTCACATAGAGATGTGATTGGCAAGTTGGCCTACCGATTGAAATTCACGTCATCAGTGATGAACCCGTCAATGGCGTCGAATTGAAATGTGGATCTTGTATCACTCACAATCAATTATGAGAGATATTGATTTGAGTGGGAGTGCACAGTTGAATTAACTTATTTTAATTCTCAGTGCAATTAATTTTGAACATTGTCTAAGTGTGATTTGCATAATAGTTGTAGAATAATGGCTCGCGTTTCCACCTTCCCTATTAAAATTGAATAGCTGTTAAATATCTGGTTAAAACTTTACGGTTGGTAACGTAATGTGAGGATTGTCCTCAAGAGTGCCAAGAAGGATTTTGTCCTATCGCATGCTTTCGGTATTCACCCGCTAAAGCTATGGATCATGTGACTCTCGTCCTTCGATCCAAAAGCTAGAATTCCTTTTCAGTCAAAGTGCAATATGTTTGCTTCCATGAGACCCGAACTTCGAAAGTTTGGATAGTTATGTGATATTCATGGAATCTGAAAATCATTTTCAGAGACAGACAAAGGCTAAAAGATATGAGATATCCAAAGCAATGTTTGTTTGCAAACTATTAGTAAAGGAGTTTATTATGCATTAGACTGATAAGAGAGGGATCCAGTAGAACGCCTGTCATATGATGATGGTGAATAAAACAAACAACTTAAAGAGAAAGGAAGTGTCCGAAGGGTGTTAGTGAAACTTTCACGCCTAGGAAGTCTGGGGCTATCGCCACTCTTAAGTTGGGTGCTTCTTCTGAGAGTAGGAGAAATACTGAAAGTTAAACTGTTAGAAGTATAAAGGCAAAAGGAAAGAAGACTGGAATATCCAGCTCATGTATGAATGTCATACAGGTTTTTGATGTATAGAAGGCTGGTCAAAGATATAGTTCTTGGGAATTATGGTTAAACATGTTAATCACTAATTCTTGGGTATTGTGAGTTAATCACAAAGATACCCGCTCGATTGCATTCTGTTGCAACTCGATGTAAGAAGTACTATGGCCTGAAAGACTAGCCAGGAATGAGGTTTAGATACACGCAGGGAACATAGTAAATGTTACTATGCCTTCCATAGGTGTATTCCCTATGTATTTACTTTCATAATTCATTTTAGAGTTTCACACTCTAGCCCTTTGCATAAGGTATCTTGCAAGAAGGTTGTTCATAAGAGAACTTTTGATGTTCGGTGTTATGAATAACATAAGGGCCATACTTTCATTATGAATGAGACGTATGTTATGAATATTGATAATAATACATTACCTCTGGGTTTACTTTCATAATTCATTTTAGAGTTTCATACACTCTAGCCCATTGCACAATGTTTGTTGCAAAAGAGTTGTTCATAAAACAACAATTGTTGTTCAGTATTATGAATAACATGAAGGGCCATGCTTCCATCCTAGATGGGATGTATGTTATGAATATTGATGGAAAATATGATACATCCATAACACTGACGCTAAATGTCGCAAGACTAAAAGAATACCACACAAGTGTGGCACTGCATTTGGTCACATTGGAGAAACCCGCATGGAAAATTCCATTATGATGGATTTTGAAGTCGTTTGATTTTGAATCATCTGACACTTGCAACTTTCCTCTGAAAAGTGAAGTGACTGAAATACCGTTCACAGGCCATAAGGAACGAGCAAAGAACATATTGGTGATCATACATTGTGATGTGTGTAGTCCAATAAATGTTGTTGCAAGTAGTGGATTTATCTATCTTCAGAAATGACTCAAGTAGATATATGGATATTTACTTGTTGAGACGAAGTCTGGATCTTTTGAATTCATTCATAAGGTTTTCAAAAATGAAGTAGAAGTTATTGTAACAAGAAAATTATGTTTCTACAATTCGATTGCAGAAAGGAATATTTGAGTTACAAGTTTAGCGAATGTCTGATGAGTTATGAAAGGGGTTTCATAACTTGCACCTCCCGGAACACCACTGCAAGTGAAAAGTCCATGAAGATGTAATCGAACCATTTATGACATGGTAAGATCAAAGATGACATAAATAAATTTGCCATTATCCCTTTTAAAAGGTGATGCTTTAGAGACTGCGGCTTTTACACTGAAAAGAGCTCCATCGGGTCTGTTGAAATGACGCCATGGTATGGTATGCCCAACCATGTTATATCTTTTCTTAACATTTGGAATATGGGGCTTGTGTAAAAGGTTACAAACCTATTCCAAATCAGACAAGTGCTACCTTGTAGGTTATCCCAAGTCATTGGGTATTCCCCCACCACTATACCGAGGCAAAGGATTTTGTCACAAAACGGTATGCTTTTAAAGAGAATAGTTCTTACAAAAGGCGAGTGGGAGGACAGTGCAACTCGACGAGATAACCAGTATCTTCGTCATCAGATCAAAGGAAAGAAACCTTGGAAGTGATTCCGGAGTTTCCTACTGCGACTGATTCGGAAGTCTCTACAATAAAATGTATGGACTTCGGTCAAACTTGCAGCTGAACCACGTAGGCAAAGCTCGTGCAAAACTATCAGGTGCGCAAACGAGATATTGTTGTTAGACAACAGTATACCTACGATACACAAGGAAGCGTTGATGGGCCCTGACTCCGGAATTGGCTAAATGCCAATACAATCCGAGATAGTTTCCATATAAGTGATTCGGGATTAAAAACTTGATACACCTTTCGGAAGACTTAGAGTCTAACGAATGTTTATGGAACTAAAAACTGATACGGATAAAAATGTTTTATCCATAAAGCTCAACTTGTTGCAATGACAAGTTCAAGGAGTTGACTACGATGAGATTGTCTCACCGTAGCGATGCTTGAAGTCGGTTCGGGTTGAACTAGCAATTAATACATATTTCAATCATGAGATATGAAACATGGATGACAAAAGGATTTCCATCTGATGGAAATGAAACCTAGGACTTGTATGTGATACAGTCCAAAGTAATTTGTCGATCCAGAGGATGCTAGTAAGTATGCAAACTTCAGAGTTCCAGCGATGAACAGAAGAGAGCAAAGTGGAGTTGGAATCTTCGTTTTTGATGGAATGGTCAAAGGGGTTTGACTTCATCAAATGGGTATCGAAGATGCTTGTGATTCAAGAAAGTAAGTGGGAGCATAATAATATTTCTAAAAACCTTGTGTACTTGACACATTGTTAATTGGAAATAAATTTCTTGACACGAATTAGGACTTCATTTGAAAATAGTTTTTCGATGAAGTGCTTAGGCTAAATAGCCTCAATATTAGGCATGATGATCTATGGAGATAGATTTACCTAATGGGGCTAAGCTATGAATATATATTGACAAGATGCTAAAACTTTTTAGCATTGAAAAACCGTCAAGGAGTGATTCTTGCCGAAGTCACATGGAAAGAGTTTTTGCAAGACTTGGTGTCCCAAAACACTGATGAGCAAAATACATGATGGTGATTCCACACACTCTTGTGTTTGGATTAATCATGTATTCCATGGTATGTAAAACAACCAGATATGTCCAATACTCCAAAGTTGTCGCGAGTATAGATACCAAAGTGATCAAAGTACTGATCATGGGACAACAGTGAAAGATGTCATTGAGTACTAGAGCAGTACTGATGACATGCTTTCTCGCAAGCAGAGATTATGAAGTGCTCGTTGTAAGTAATTACATCGATACAGTCTTCATCAATGCTCCATGCGATTTTCGATTTAAGTTAAGGGTTTTGTGTAATACACAATATGGTGGCACGGTAGTTGGAAATTGTTTCAAACAAGATACTGTGGCGAATTCTATAACAAAGGCTAAGTATGTTGACGCTTAAGAAGCGACAAAGAAGTTGTTGAATCATATAGTTCATTCATGAACTTAGTATGGTTCCAAGATGGCTTTGGTCTATGGGACACTATTGCAGATAGTTGCTCCATAGCTCAGTCTGAGGAATCAGGTTTCGACCAATGATTCACACATATGCAAAGCCAAGTCCACACAAAATATGAATTTTGTGAAAGCGTGAAAACGCGAGGATATGCAAAGTTACACACGGAGCTGAAGTCGTCAGATCCGTTGGACATCAGGCTATACCACATGCGAAGCATATTTTACACCAGTATGCCATAGGTGTAAAGTGCATTAGCATTGACTAGATTATTGACTCTAGTGCAAGTGGGAGTCTGTAGGAGATATGCCCTAGAGGCAATAATAAATGTTATTGATTATCTCCCTGTTCATAATTAGGTTTATGTTCCATGCTATAACTGCTATGGTTCTCGAGTCTGCAATAACCACGAGGCTCTGAGGAAGACTCATATGCACGTGCGGAATAATAAACGGTAAAATGTATTCCTAGTCTGGCCTCTAAGACTGGCTCAAGTATTGCATGATGATCCTGTTTTCCTGATCATGGGCATGGCTATGCCGGCAATTTTGAGGGCACAATGTTAGAAGAACATTTGTGTTGAATCGACCCGAATTGATGTTATGCTATGAGATTCATTCGTCATAAGTTAATGGTTAATAACACAGAGATGGTTAACGTTTGCATAATTCCTTAGACCATGAGAGTATCGAGTTACTTCATGCTTGCTTCATGAACTTTGGGGTTTGTTAAACGTCATCCGTAAATGGGTGGCTATTACGGCGGCTTACGGGTTCATGGAAAAGTATATCAAGTAACTTGATAGCTCAAGATTGGGATTTGCTCCTTCGACGATGGAGAGATATCTCTGGGCCCTCTCGGTGTTACGGTATCCATCGTCGTCTGGCCAGACACTTTGTGATTTGATCACGGGGATGCCGGAACACGGGAACGAGAAAAGAGGACAATACCGGTAACGAGGTAACTGGCATAGTGGACAAGTTGTTGATCCGCGGGGATGCCAACATGTCTCACCTCGGGTATTTGTAACATATCGCGAAGCAACAGGAATAGCACACGGCAACTGGAGGTTCACTCGAATATTCATTCGTGTGGGTATAGGGGTCAATATGGGTGTCCACGGCTCCGATGTTGATCATTGATCGGAAGGGGTTCCGGGTCATGTCTATGCTTCACCGAACCTATAGGGTCACACGCTTAAGGGTCATCTATCTTCTGAATACTAGACAGGGAGTCTGAGAGAAAATCACCGAAAAAGTTTTCGGACACCGGAAAAGTTTCGGACAGCGGAAAAGTTCCGCAGAGAGAACACCGGAACAGTTTCGGTAAAACTGAAAAGTTGTTTCAGGGGATACCATAAAGTCAAATTAGTTTTGGCACATGCCTGATAATTCTTGGAGGGTGCCAGAATCATTCTGGAAACTTTCTGGAATTTTCCGGGATGAAAACCGGAAATGTTCCGGAGCTGCCAAAACCGCTTCAGATGCTTTTCGCAGATGAAAATCACTAAACCGGAATTGTTCCGGATCGCATTGAAAATTATTTTTGTGGGTACTGGAAATGTTCTAAGCCCACATCAATATTTTCAGTTCGACCGGACGCTGAAAAATGTCGTCGTGAATAGTGAAAGTGCTTTTTGGGATATTTATGGAAAAGTCACCTTTTGGGATATTTTCCCAAAAGGTTTCTAGAAGGCTTGGGGGCCAAGAAACCCTACCCCTTGGATTTCCTATAAATAGAGGTGGAGGGGCTGCCTCCACACTCACTCCTTCTCACATACAAGTGCCATGACATTTCTGGCTTCTCTCTCCCTCCCAGCGAAATAGTTTTGTAGAGCCGAAAGGCTGTCTGGGTTCCGGTGGGAACTAGTTCTGGACGGCGAAGCCCTGCCGGATAGATGACACCGTATGTGTGCAACTCTGTAGAGAGATCGTAGTTTCGGTCTTAGTTCGAGAGTGCCTCCCGAAGGGCTGTCCGAGTTACTGTCCGTGTTTCGGGGGTCCTCCCGAAGGGCTGTCCGAGTGATCCGCCCGAAGGGCTGTCAGTGAGGCCTCCCGGAGGGCTGTCCGAGGATCCGTCCGGTGGGACTATCCGAAGGACTGTCCAGAGGTCTCCCGGAGGGCTGTCCGAGGATCCGTCCGGTGGGACTATCCGAGGGACTGTCCAGAGGCCTCCCGAAGGGCTGTCCGAGGATCCGTCCGGTGGGACTATCCGAGGTACTGTCCAGAGGCCTCCCGAAGGGCTGTCCGAGGATCCGTCCGGTGGGACTATCCGAGGGACTGTCCTGAGGCCTCCCGAAGGGCTGCCCGGAGATCCGTCCGGGGAGCAGGCGAGGGAGTACATCTTCGCGGTTGGGAGGTTGTAAATCCTAGCTGGGGGGATCTGCACCGCCGATCGTCATCGACTCTACTTCCGCTGCGCTACGAGTCGGTAACGAAAAAGATCAAACCTTGTATGCAGTCTCCATAGTGATCCTGGGCTGCTACGTAGGTCGGAAAATTTTTGTTTTCTGCTGCATTAACCTACAGGTTTTCTATGTTTGAAGCGTTAATTGTTTTTATGGCTACTGAAAAGGGCGAACCACTCTTCGGTTCAACAAAACATGCAAACAAGCTCCGAAAGGGATGAAATTTGACTTGATGTCTTCATTGGACCAATGTAAGGTGTTATAAAAATTTGAGAGCGTTACAACAAAAACTCGGAGCACCGCAACAAACGGAAGCAGTTCCCTAACACATAGAACTCTATTTTTATAGAATTTTCCCTTTAAACTGTTTCTATGTTGAGTGTACACTACTGAATGTAAAAAAATCTAGTGGAAAGCAAAAGGAAATGTCCGCCACAGGTATTTAGAGAAGCAGTGGCGGGCCCAATAGAAGACCTGCCACTGTTGTTTCTGTCTCGATGGGTAATTCTATGAAAACTTAGGAGTAGCGGGTGAGAAATTGTGCCCGACACTGCTAAACATTTAGTAGTGGCCGACTCTTTTTTGCACCAACCATTGGAAGTTTCCAAAATAGCTGTGGCGTGTGGTAGATATGTCTGTCACTAATTTGAGCCCACCTATAAGCGTTTTCCCAGTAGTGCAATGAGGATTTATATGATACCACCTATGTCCTATTTATGAAAGAAACAAACAAATATGTTGCATACTAAATATCCATACAATAATAAAACAATTGTATTTACAAAACAAATAAAACGTTGCCCACTAAATGCGATTCAATTTTTGTCCCAACAAATTGCTAATATTCTTGAATAGTGTAATGGATATATATATGTCACGTTATAACATGTCCACACCTTCAGTGGGCAACATTTATACTGTAAGGGCCTCTCTTATAGTGTTTCTATAAAAAACATGTATACACAAAGTGTTTGTAAACTAGACCTAGGGGCCTTTCTGTAAACATGACTCACCTTACCCAAACATCTACTCCATTCATTTTTCAATAGAAAGAAATGTTTTCTACAATATATATGTTCATGTTTTTGCATTCATACATATTATAGCACGAACTATATGAACATTTATGCTTTCAAATACATTCGCAAGTATTAGATGAGAAATAGTTTTTATTCTGGATATTATATTGACTTCCCCATCAATTAGTTGCATATTATACCCATATACTTTCAGGTATACGACTAAGACAAGTTTCATAATTTCCGATTGCACATACTTTATACGCATTGTTTTCATGCATGATTCCAACTAACAATGTTTGTATATAGTCAATAAGTTACACGGTCTATGTAAAGGAAATTTATATTTTTTATGTTTTATCCTATGAAAGGTTTTTATAAATATTTTTTTAAGTGACATACATTCAAAAAATATTTTCAATATATTCCACAAAATTGTGTTGTCCCAAATAAGATTTTATTGAAAAAGGACAACCAATGATATTTCCAACTAAAAAGCAGATATAAATATTGCTCTAGCATGTGTGCGAGCAACTGTTATATCTTTAGGACGTCGATAACCACCACACGTGTTGTGGGAGCAACATCGGACCACACGCCCATGACCACAGATTGGGCCATGTAAACGCATGCATGCACAAGTGACAAAACTGATGATGTCAGCAAGAATCTTTCGTCTTTTCAGTTTTCAAAATTGTTTATCTCTTAAATAAAAAATCCGATTGAAAACCGCTTTCACCATTAAATCCATCGCGACGAGATCTTCAAAACTAGATCTCACATCGAGATGTTTCGACGACTTTTTTTTTATTAAAAGTTGTCATGTCTATTGCACATAAATTGCCATCATGATCACACTGAAGTTGCCATGATATATTTCAACTACTTTTGCTTTTACGTTTAAAGTAAATTTTGACATGTTATAAAAAAGGAATTAAGAAACTAAACTTGCCATGATGAATTACTATAATTTGCCATGATCCATGAAATAATTTCGACATGGTTCATAAGTAAAAAGAAATATGTCGTCAATTACTTTAAAAATGCATGGTCAACGGCTCAAATTTGCCATGAACCATAAACTAAAATTGCCATGGTGAATTTCTTAAATTTAACATGATACATGCACTAAAATTTGCCATGGTTCATACATTAAATATTTATCCATGTTCTAAATACTAGAATTGCCATGGTCAAAATACTAAAATTTGCCATGGTTCATACATTAAATATTTATCCATGTTCAAAATACTAGAATTGCCATGGTCAAAATACTAAATTTTCCATGATTTAGAAACTCAATTTTCCATGATGAATTACTAAAAAATGCCATGATCCCTGAATTAAATTTGTCGTGGTTAATTACTAAAATTTTCCTTGGTCAATTTTAAAAATTGCCGTGAAAAGTAGCTGAAATACAATGGTAGCTTTAAATATAGAAGAAAAAACTAGATGAAACATGTCATGGCAACTTTATTGCAAACACTGTGGCAACTTCAGTGTAAACATCATGACAACTTTTGGCCCAAAAAACTAGGTCGTCAAAGCATATGAATATGGGATCTAGTTTTGAAGATCTCGTCGAGACGGATTTAATGATGAAAACTGATTTTGAATTAGATTTTTTTACTTAAGAGATAAAACATTTTGAAGTTCAAAAAACCAAAAATATTCCGCGGATGTCATATGTTTAATGTGGCAAGATGGATGGTTATGGAGGCGTGCGGACCATGTTGCCTCGTGCCACACGTGTGGACGTTATCATTTAGGTAGTTTTATCAAATACGAGTGTAAAATTCCCTTCTATGTTTAACTTAAGCTTGTTTGGAAATCCGGTATTCCGGTGGCCCGAATATGCTGGATTTTCTTTTACAGTTGGATTTTTATTTATCTTAGGAGGTTCTAATTAGAACACCGAGATGGTGCATTGTAGCATAACGACAGAGCAAGGTCTGTATCATGGGGAGGGGGCATTGCAGCCAGGGTATCGGTTTTCTTGTGAATGGCGATGTTGGCCACCGTTGGCCTCATCATGTGCACTGCTTTCTCAATGACAATGCTACTTGCTTTTCCGCTCTTGCTCCTCATGAATCTGCATCCACAATCCACACATAATGGGTGCTACTCCTCTGCCCAAAGATTCGTCCACCACTATTCCGATTCAACCACTACTCTTTCTTCCCAATTTTCTAGGTCGAGAAGTTGACACTCTTCCAAGGTAATCATAGTGTTGTGAGTCATTAACCAACTTACTAATGGGAGTTCCATGGGTTGTGAGTCTTGTGCACTCTGGGGTATCTGAAATCCAACAACCAAGACTGGATACTAGTCATGGAAAAGAAAATTACTTTGATCTTCTGCATGCTTTTCTGTTATAGGTTCATGCACTTAAGAATATCTCTTATGGACACTAGAACAAATACATTTCACCCATTTGCATTGATCAAAATAAAAATAGTCAAAACTATGGACCCCAAAATAAATCATACAACATGTGGGAAGTTAGATAGTGCATGTGAAGAAAACAATAGTCAGCTGCGTTTGAGTAGGACTTCCAAAGTCAGAACAGTTGCCTAATGCATCTACAAAGAATAAACGACAATTTTACAAATATAATGTGATTTGTTCCCTTTTATGCATTTTTTCCGCTGGTAGTGACACATGGAAATCAATTACAACCGTGCTTTTAAGGTCTAGTATGCACAAGTACTCCTACCTAGGAAAACTATTCCGGAGTAACACAAAGGTGTTAATATTAATTACAATACTACAAATATATATTATAAAACCTGGGGTACACAAATATTTTATATCATAAATCTTATACACATCACATAAGCGTGTGATATCACCCTCTATGACCGTAGCTGTAGTGTAGATATATTGCTCCCTAGCCATGGTGTAGACGTGCATGTATTACATCTATGCATGATGTTTGATGTATGTATATGGAAATCACTAGGATATTATATATCGAAACACATACACATATGACATATCTCATTCACGTTTCAGGAAGAGACTATATTGGTCCATTCCGCCCCTTACCCACTCTGGCCTTCTTTCTTTATCTGTTGATTATTGTGAGCATATTCCAGAAGAGCGGGGATGTGCGTGTTCACATGGTATACACCCCAATTAATGCACGCAGGATCACAACAAAAGATAGATGCATCATTTTGTCTAGTCGCGGTTGCCTCCCACAACCTAGTCATATTTGTGTCGTCAAAGCTGTGTAGGATACAAATGGAAATTTTGGATCAGTGGTGGAGATGCCAATGAACAACTAATAATTGAACATCTTAAAAAATAATTTACATTTCTTAATATTTGCTAGCAAAGAAAATCCTCGCTATATATCATAGTTTTTAATGTACCGAAGTGACCATAATATGTTTGTATTGCTTTCTGCAGCAACAGATGCAAATATCAAGGATATCCCCTTTCCAAAAAACAACTATTCTGATGCACACACATGTATTTTTTTGGATGCTCCTATGATGTTGGTAAATGGATTTACTTGTGTTTGAGTACATACCGTGATCCTCCAATGTTTATGTTTGTTATGGAAAAAAAATTAGGATTGACATCGACTGCAACACATTTAATTGTGTTTAGATGTCTCTAAAGAAGAGGATCTTGATACATATTGTACGTAATCTAGGAATTAATGTTAACCCCTGTTGAAATTTAAAGGAACTACAAGTGGTGTATATAATAACACATAAAAAATAATCAATCACTTAATATGTTCATGCTTTCCAAACATGTGATTTTCTAGGAATACATAAACCTAACCAATTCCAAAGATATGTTATTTAAAACTTAGTACAACTTAAAATAATAATAGATCTTGCGAAGTTCACTAAATTTGGTGAAGAGTAGTATGTGATATGGAACTACGTGCACATGTTTCATGCATATAGAAAACCTTTGCATGCCAATTCAAGAATCAAATATTTTTCAAAGAAAAGCTATTATGTGAAATATGAGAAATAGTGGGAGGTAACTGAAATTGGTGATGCAAGTGGTGTGTACTTCAATGACATTAATTAAAACATTATTCTGTTGTATCTACACTACTTAAGTAGAAGATGCTCACCACCCTTTGAAGAACACATATGGAGCGTACAACTTGGCAACTAGCATCAGGAAGTTGTAACCGCGGTTGAGCTTCTTGATGTTGGGAAAATAAATCTCCAAACACCTTCACCACATGCAACATCTGTGTATCAAGATATTCTCCTTAATCATCACATGATTCACAAATTTCACATCTCTTTTGAAACACATGGTTATTACAATAAATATCCAATTATACGGCTTTCACTACAATCACACCTTCCCATAACTTTGTATTGAATTTTTCTTTCAATATTTACTTTATACTTATCTATCCAATTCTAAGTTACATTATCATAACGTGAACTAAAGATAAAAGTGTTTTGGAGATCAACCAAATCAACAATAGTCTTTTTTATCTATAACTTCGTGGAAAAAATGCATGTACCTCTAGCGGGAGCTTATACCGTAGGATCATGTATAGGTTGAAGTGTGTGTATTTCTTGAACAAGAGTGTCCTTCTATTTTTCACAGTCCTCCCATCCTTCGTTACAGGAGGATTTTTGTTGAAGTATTCATATAGTGATTCCTCCGTGATGGAATAACGCACAGGGTTTCGAAGGCCCGAGGCAACATGATAAATTACTTGAGATCGATGTTTTTCCCAATGAGTGGCCATGGTTAAAATGATTGCATTAATCACCATATCTCTTGGTATCTGTCCAATATTTTAATTTATAATTAATATGAAGCTCGTACGTACAAGAAGAACCAAAAAAACCCGGACAATTCGTACACATACATACATCTTAGTTCTTGTTCTTGGTGGTAGCACCATGGATTCATATTAGTGGGTTTCTGAGGAGTAGATTGTTTATTAAGGCTTCTCTGTTCCTTACATTTTTATTTCATCTTAATGGAATGATTATATGCAAATTCGTGCGACTTCTTCGAAAGAAATGGACACATCTTTTTTGTAATGGTCTAGATGATTGTAACACATCGTTATATTCTTCCAAACCATTTTTATTGTAGTTTGTTCTATACGAAATTTTGTTGATTGAGTATTGATTCAGAAATAGCATTACATTTCTATTATGTAGTATTTTCTAGGAAATATGGTCAAATATTAAAAAGTTTGACTGATGCTAATCAAACAACTATGTTTGCATAATACATTTCAGTGGGAATAATAATTATTGTTGTGTAATACTCACCAGATCACATATGACATTACGGTTGGCGAAGAAACATGGAATCTTTTGATCATTGTAGGCAACATACAATGTATCAATTGTCCTGTAACCAAAGTAATACAATATATGAACATATATGCCTGAAAAGTGAGCATTGATGCAGATACGTATAACGAGTTTGCTAGTATCATGGAGAAACACCTCATTTTATAGTATTTACCTAGTTCCTTCTATCCATCCAGGCATTGGATCTTGGAGAGTGCTTGTTATGATGCTTGGCCTGACTATCACAACTGGAAGGTCTTGTGCCATGTTCCCAAGCAATATCTCTCCCAAAGCCTTTGTGAGTGAATACACATTAGGCCAACCAAAGTGCCTAGACCTTGAAAAAACCCGACCAAGTACTCATGTTAATTATGCCATCTAATGCTTTGGGATACATCTATTTAAGGATTGAATTAAATTTTGAAGTACCCACTTCATTTGAAAACATAGTGTATATTAGTTATCTTAAGTCCAAATTTACATATTTGACAAAAATATATAAATATATCATTAGATAAAACATTTAATATAGTTATACTTCATTTATTTGGTATTGTAGGTGATGATTTTTAAAAACTTGGTCAGTATTTAATGTATTTGACTCAGGGGAAAAGGTGCACTATATTTGAAATGGAAGGGGGTATTTTTCTGTTTCCAAACCTTTTTAATCCAAGTTCCTTCATTGTCTTCTTGACTAACTTTTCAGGAGAGGATTGCATCATGAGTTTTGACTTAACATCATCAACTAGTTTTAGCTCAGATTCAATGTCCAAGTGGTAACCCTTCCTTCGTGTTTCTCCCGTATTGAAAGGTTTCTCTAGTATCAGACCTTCTTGCTCCCCCGCTACAAAAGCTAGTCGAGACAAGAACAATAGTGCTTGTGAGTATATGTAATATTTGTGCATTGAAAACATAAAAGGTTTATGCATAGTGTTTCGTCATTAATTAATATCTGTATGCCATAGCTAACCATAATATTCATGCATTAACTTATAAAAATTATCCGAAAAGCATGAGCAGATATCCTCACGTACGTACCAGTGGAAACGTGAAGGAGCATTTTGAGATTTGCACACCTTTTCGCAAAATGGCACATGTTGGCAACCCCTAAGGAATTTGACTCCAAAGCAACATCATACCTATGCACACATTATTCAATGAATATCATAAGTATGTGTTCGAGCCTCCAACATGATAAATCAAGCTCATCCAATGGCGATGGATATATTAAGGTTATTCTTTTTCTAAGGGTTCTGGTTGTTACTTCCGAGTAAACAAATTATTTATCATATATTTTCATGTGTTTCTCATTGACCTAAAATGTTTCTAGTGTTGTGCCTAGCAATACAATCGGGGTTGCCTTCCTAGTACATGCATACAAGTTTATTAACCTGTAAATGCCCTTTCTAAAACAATGTTGCTTATAGTTACCGCTTGTACATAGTTTCTTCGTTCCCTATTATTCTATAGATAGTTGAAATAATAAGTATATGTCGATTAGAAAACAAATGAAATATCGTAGAAGGCCTCTTTGTCCTCAAATGCCATTGTTTGCCTAGAGATTAATTTCCATGCAAGCTAACCATTTTGCCTTGGTGAAGCGAATGATGCAATTGAGCAATATAATGGACTTTTGGCTATGATATGGGAAAACTTCTATGCACGATCTAGGCACCCCGACACATTATCAGAAATTACTTAATTTGGATGGACAAAGGTAAAGCTGTACTAATTCAGTAAAAAATAATATGGATCGGAGAGAGTAGAAAACATGCTAAATAGGTGGAAATGAGAGCAAATATGCATTGCTACATGTCTTATACCAACACTAGTAGAAAACGGGCCTTTAGTCCCGGTTCGTAAGGGCCTTTAGTCCCGGTTTTCCAACCGGGACTAAGCAATCGGGACTAAAGGCCTCCACTTTTAGTCCCGGTTGGATTACGAACCGGGACTAAAGGGGCTCCGCGTGGCAGCTTTCTGGAGCGGGGGCTAGAGTTACCAACCGGGACTAAAGGTATTTTTTTTAAACAAATTATTATTTTTTTTAATTTTTTTGTCATTTTTTTAGTTTTTCCTGATTTTCAAATCTTTGAATTATTTGACAATTTAATCTCTAATCACCCCTCCTCACTGCTCTTGAATTATTTAATCACCCCTCCTCACTGCTCCAGCGTGGAGCACTCATTCCAAATCGTCTAACTTCCCTTTTCGACATTTTTTTCCCGATTTTCAAATCTTTGAATTATTTGACAATTTAATCTCTAATCACCCCTCCTCACTGCTCTTGAATTATTTGACAATTTAATCTCTAATCACCCCTCCTCACTGCTCCAGCGTGGAGCACTCATTCCAAATCGTCTAACTTCCCGGCCGGTCACCCATCCTCTCACTGCTCCAACCCCAGCACGCTTAACTTTCGAGTTCTATCTCCCCTAGTTTCCAAGTCTGCACTTGTTGTTTTCTTGACAATAGTAAGCTATCAATCCTATTAACCCTTAGGTCTTGATGTCACATGATTTAATTTTTTGAATTACAAACAATTATTAAAATAAACAACAATGATTAACAAACAACAATGATTAATTTTAAAACTTCAAAAAAGGCAAAAATTTAAAAAAAAACTCAAAAATTCTCAAAAACAAAAAAACTGAAAAAACCAAAATAATAAAAAGTTCAAAATAAAATAAGTAATAATAATATTGAATTTCAATGAAAATAAAGTAAGTCATAATAATATTGAATATCAATGAAAATAAAATAAGTAATAATATTATTTTATTCATTTTTTGCCATTTATTCATTTAATATGGCATAATTAATACCTTTAAATCTGTAAATCGAAATTCGACAAATAATATATCCATTATTATCAGAAAAATGTGAGGAATCCAAATATGACATCATTTATTTATTTTTTAAAATAAAATTAATTTTTAAAAACTGAATTTTTATTCTTTTCGAATTTCAAAAATCTAAAAGAATTAAAAACGTTTTAAAAAAATATACTACTTATTCAATTAATTTATGTTATATGTATCATATCAATCCTATTAAGCCCTTGAGCATGATGTCACACATTTCACCATTTGAGTTTGAAACTATTATTCTAAAAAACAATAATTATTTAGTAACATAATATTTATTGAATAATTATTTAGTAACACTAATATTTATTCGATGGTGGTTGCCATCGAAACCGGTTTCTCGTGCTGAACATTTTGATATATTAAACTTTTTTTCCCGACATCGTATGCAAAAGTTATAGCCGTTTTACTTTTTCATAACCCTTTTTTAAACTTGTTTCAACTCCAGACTTTTTGTGCGTTCAACATGCACCATTCAAAGCCACATCATCAATTTTCAACCCTTTCCCACTTCATTCACTATTTTTCATGCATTTATTGATTTTTTTGAGCTAAATGACCCTGAAATTGAAAAGCACTACAAATGAACTCTGAAAAGGTTGAAACTTGGCATGGTATCATCATTTCACCCACATAGCATGTGCTAAAAAGTTGAGAGGGTTATGGCAAAAACTGGATGCACTTCGTGTACAAACTGGACAATCCCTTTCGAAGTATCAAGGTTTCGCACGAAAACTCATCTGTTACAAAGGCATTTCATTTTTTAAACCTTATTTCAACTCTAGACTTTTTGTGCATTTAACATGCACCATTCAAAGCCACATCATCAATTTTCAACCCTTTCCCACTTCATTCTCTATTTTTCATGCATTTATTGATTTTTTTTGAGCTAAATGACCCTGAAATTGAAAAGCACAACAAATGAACTCTGAAAAGGTTGAAACTTGGCATGGTATCATCATTTCATCCACATAGCATGTGATAAAAAGTTGACAGGGTTACGGCAAAAACTGGATGCACTTCGTGTACAAACTGGATAATCCCTTTAGAAGTATCAGGGTTTCGGACGAAAACTCATCTGTTACAAATGCATTTCATTTTTTAAACCTTATTTCAACTCTAGACTTTTTGTGCGTTTAACATGCACCATTCAAAGCCACATCATCAATTTTAAAGCCTTTCCCACTTCATTCTCTATTTTTCATGCATTTATTGATTTTTTTGAGCTAAATGACCCTGAAATTGAAAAGCACTACAAATGAACTCTGAAAAGGTTGAAACTTGGCATGATATCATCATTTCACCCACATAGCATGTGCGAAAAAGTTGAGATGGTTACGGCAAAAACTGGATGCACTTTGTGTACAAACTCGACAATCTCTTTCGAAGTATCAGGGTTTCGGACGAAAACTCATCTGTTACAAAGGCATTTCATTTTTTTAAACTTATTTCAACTCCAGACTTTTTGTGCGTTCAACATGCACCATTAAAAGCCACATCATCAATTTTCAACCCTTTCCCACTTCATTCGCTATTTTTCATGCATTTATTGATTTTTTTGAGCTAAATGACCCTGAAATTGAAAAGCACTACAAATGAACTCTGAAAAGGTTGAAACTTGGCATGGTATCATCATTTCACCCACATAGCATGTGCTAAAAAGTTGAGAGGGTTATGGCAAAAACTGGATGCACTTCGTGTACAAACTGGACAATCCCTTTCGAAGTATCAGGGTTTCGCACGAAAACTCATCTGTTACAAAGGCATTTCATTTTTTAAACCTTATTTCAACTCTAGACTTTTTGTGCATTTAACATGCACCATTCAAAGCCACATCATCAATTTTCAACCCTTTCCCACTTCATTCTCTATTTTTCATGCATTTATTGATTTTTTTGAGCTAAATGACCCTGAAATTGAAAAGCACAACAAATGAACTCTGAAAAGGTTGAAACTTGGCATGGTATCATCATTTCATCCACATAGCATGTGATAAAAAGTTGACAGGGTTACGGCAAAAACTGGATGCACTTCGTGTACAAACTGGATAATCCCTTTCGAAGTATCAGGGTTTCGGACGAAAACTCATCTGTTACAAATGCATTTCATTTTTTAAACCTTATTTCAACTCTAGACTTTTTGTGCGTTTAACATGCACCATTCAAAGCCACATCATCAATTTTCAAGCCTTTCCCACTTCATTCTCTATTTTTCATGCATTTATTGATTTTTTTTGAGCTAAATGACCCTGAAATTGAAAAGCACTACAAATGAACTCTGAAAAGGTTGAAACTTGGCATGATATCATCATTTCACCCACATAGCATGTGCGAAAAAGTTGAGATGGTTACGGCAAAAACTGGATGCACTTTGTGTACAAACTCGACAATCTCTTTCGAAGTATGAGGGTTTCGGACGAAAACTCATCTGTTACAAAGGCATTTCATTTTTTTAAACTTATTTCAACTCCAGACTTTTTGTGCGTTCAACATGCACCATTAAAAGCCACATCATCAATTTTCAACCCTTTCCCACTTCATTCGCTATTTTTCATGCATTTATTGATTTTTTTGAGCTAAATGACCCTGAAATTGAAAAGCACTACAAATGAACTCTGAAAAGGTTGAAACTTGGCATGGTATCATCATTTCACCCACATAGCATGTGCTAAAAAGTTGAGAGGGTTACGGCAAAAACTGGATGCACTTCGTGTACAAACTAGACAATCCCTTTCGAAGTATGAGGGTTTCGGACGAAAACTCATCTATTACAAAGGCATTTCATTTTTTAAACCTTATTTCAACTCTAGACTTTTGTGCATTTCACATGCACCATTCAAAGCCACATTATCAATTTTCAACCCTTTCCAACTTCATTCTTTATTTTTCATGCATTTATTGATTTTTTTTAGCTAAATGACCCTGAAATTGAAAAGCACTACAAATGAACTCTGAAAAGGTTGAAACTTGGCATGATATGATCATTTCACCCACATAGCATGTGCGAAAAAGTTGAGATGGTTACGGCAAAAACTGGATGCACTTTGTGTACAAACTCGACAATCTCTTTCGAAGTATCAGGGTTTCGGACGAAAACTCATCTGTTACAAAGGCATTTCATTTTTTTTAAACTTATTTCAACTCCAGACTTTTTGTGCGTTCAACATGCACCATTAAAAGCCACATCATCAATTTTCAACCCTTTCCCACTTCATTCGCTATTTTTCATGCATTTATTGATTTTTTTAGCTATAAAACTAAAAGAGCTAAACATAATCTGTTTTGATTAAAACACCTATTTAAATTACCTAAAAATTACCAAATTGAATATAATGATAAAACACACTAATATTAAACAGTAAGAAAAAGAATCACTCAAAAATCTATTTTCAAAGTAAAGTTATTCACAAACTAGTGATTCACACAAATTTCAAAGAATTCAAATTTAAACTATTCAAATTTGAAAACTACTGGCACTAACAGAAAGTTTATAATTTTTGTGACCTAAAGCAAAAAGATTCACTCAAAAACTCTAAATATTTCGCTATAAATACAAACAAAAGAAAATAAATAAAGCAAAAAACAAAAAAAAACTGGAAAAAGGGGGTGAGACCCTTTAGTCCCGGTTGGTGTCTCCAACCGGGACTAAAGATAGACCTTTAGTCCTGGTTGGAGACACCAACCGGGACTAAAGGTGGTGATACCCTTTAGTCCCGGTTGGTGTCTCCAACCGGGACTAAAGGTCCCATTCGAACCGGGACTGATGCGTGTTGAGCCCCGTCCGGCGTCCTAGCCGCTCGAACCGGGACTAATGCTTACATTAGTCTCGGTTCGTAACGCGACCGGGACTATTGCTCCGATCCGGCTGGGACGAAAGCCCTGTTTTCTACTAGTGCAAGCAACTTTCTCCTTAGCAACATTACCCTTCTATATTCTACGAAGGCTACTAATGGTCCAGATTTTATTACCAAAATAGTAGCCAATAAAGAAGTACTTCCTCCGTTCCTAAATATAAGTCTTTTAAGAGATTCCACTACAAACTACATACGGATGTATACAGACATACTTTAAAGTGTAGATTCATCCATTTTGCTCCGTATGTAGTCCGTAGTGGAATCTCTTAAAAGACCTATATTTAGGAACGGAGGGAGTACCATGTTACGAAACGGGGTGTTAATAGCCACCCTAAGTATCATGTCAGGTTTACGGATTTGGTATCTCTAGGCTAAAACAACTATTTTTGAATAAATGGTTGTTCAAACAACTAACCAATAATGAGATTTGTAGGATTCGTTAAGGCATAAATACTGAAATTCATAAAGCACTCTCACAAGTTGAATGTAAACTAGGGATCTCCCGACTTTTAATAGGCACTTTATCTACTTTTTACGCATGCACACCCTGCCCCCTATAAGCACATCTGAGAGACTTAGCTGGCAAATGTTGGGATTGACGAAGTCACTGTAATAATAGAGTCAAAAGTTCTGAAATAAATCCAGGAAGATGCGACCACCCGTGCTAAGTCTAAGACTTGAACACGGGTAGGTAGGTTTCATTACATGGAACCTAGCCATCTGAGCTCAGTTCATGCAATTTATCTACTTGGTCACCTTTAGAATAAATGATATGATTCCCAAATAAGATATGATACGGAGACATAGGCTGAACTCTTGTATGGCTGTATTGGTATGATATGATGATATAATAGATAAACAGTTAGTTAATCTAAAGTCATTGTACGTTTTCAAACTAATGTCAATATATTTTATATATTATTTATGAAACTACGATTTTTGAGAGATACCAAATAATGACATAAAAGCATGTACACGCACTCTAACTATTCATAGTTAAGGTTGGAATCTTAGAGCATTAAGATTGACGCAAACACCTTGCTATCGATGGAAACATGGTCTTTCTCGGAAAGAATACTATTTCTTAACGAGACACACTACCCCTAAACGGGTTGGGTGTACAACTGCTATACTATATGGCCACACATCAAATGTTTCTATTCCTAATTAAACATAGTCAGTCAGAAATAACTTCTAGTACAAATGAAAGGGCCAGAGAGTTATTTGGTCCTGCGATTGCTATGCTATTGTCATGTGTGAAGCCAGCATACTGGTATTATCGTGAGACGATCCCTGGCTTCTCCGCTGTTTACTGTACATTATACCTACCTCTCGTAGAAGCTGGTAGTTGCAGCTACACTGACGATGGCTTCGATCTCCTCTGAGAGCTTCTCAATGGTGGAGCTCTCAAGTGCAAAGTTGTCGTACGCGATGTCTCCGGGCAGAGCGGATATTTTATCTTGGATGAAGGAGTCAAAATTAGCTCCATGCTCGTTCCGCAGAACATCGAAGAGATTTCTTCCTACCACCTGTAGAATTGGATGGTGAAGTCATTGTCATGATGGCACCTAGAGAAGACTAGAGCTCATAGGAATTTGATCCCACCCAAAGATGAACGTACCTCTGTGAGCACACGATGTTGGGCAGAGGCAGCGTCTGGTGCGCGTACGAGGAGGTAGAGCTTCATCACATCCGGCTGAACCCTCAGTATCTTCTCCACCAGCACTGCATATCACACCATACACAATTTTCTGATCAATAATTGAGGAATCTCTTTAAGCACGCTAGCTATAGTAAACGTTAGACCTAGCTATTTCAAGTCCTGCTTGAAAATCCATGTGTGTTTTTTTACCCCAAAACCATAGAACAAAGAAAAAAGGTAATTTGCCAACGCTATGACTCGAACACAAATCCATGTGTCAATTATCTCTTTCTTCTATTGTTCGAGAGGTCCCAACGTTTCTCACTATCTTTAACGGCCTCCATGCAATCTGTTGTTTAGTCATCACAGCCATATTCCGCTCTAAATCTTAATATATCTACTTAGATGGAGAAGTGCACGGCTAAGTATACAAGCGTGTGTACTTTTCCCGAGGAAGCCCGTTGAGCCGGTGATTAGGATGCTCTTGTCCCTGAAACACCCGATCACTGTAGCGGCGTCCATGGTTTCCAAGCCGTGCGTATATGCACGCGGGGTAGTCGGCAGAGGCAGGCTGTGCTCCGTCGACGTGCAATCTCCGTATGTCGTGAGATATTATGTTTGGCAGGAGGGTGGCTTGGATGGGATGGTGGCCTGGCAGCTGGCGGGTGGCTTGCTATTTATCCCTCGAAATAGGCCGTAGCCCCGCTATATAGATATAGCAAACATCCGGTACAACAAACCAACTTGCATTGCTGGGGCGGCAGCAAACATACACCCAAAGAAAAGAAAAGAAAAGAAAATGGAGACATAGGTGTAGGAGATATGCCCTAGAGGCAATAATAAATGTTATTGATTATCTCCCTGTTCATAATTAGGTTTATGTTCCATGCTATAACTGCTATGGTTCTCGAGTCTGCAATAACCACGAGGCTCAGAGGAAGACTCATATGCACGTGTGGAATAATAAACGATAAAATGTATTCCTAGTCTGGCCTCTAAGACTAGCTCAAGTGTTGCATGATGGTTCTGTTTTCCTGATCATGGGCATGTCTATGCTGGCAACTTTGAGGGCACAATGTTAGTAGAACACTTGTGTTGAATCGACCCGATTGATGTTATGCTATGAGATTCATTCGTCATAAGTTAATGGTTAATAACACAGAGATGGTTAACGTTTGCATAATTCCTTAGACCATGAGAGTATCGAGTTACTTCATGCTTGCTTCATGAACTTTGGGGTTTGTTAAACGTCATCCGTAAATGGGTGGCTATTACGGCGGCTTACGGGTTCATGGAAAAGTATGTCAAGTAACTTGATAGCTCAAGATTGGGATTTGCTCCTTCGACGATGGAGAGATATCTCTGGGCCCTCTCGGTGTTACGGTATCCATCATCGTCTGGCCAGACACTTTGTGATTTGATCACGGGGATGCCGGAACACGGGAACGAGAAAAGAGGACAATACCGGTAATGAGGTAACTGGCATAGTGGACAAGTTGTTGATCCGCGGGGATGCCAACATGTCTCACCTCGGGTATTTGTAACATATCGCGAAGCAACAGGAATAGCACACGGCAACTGGAGGTTCACTCGAATATTCATTCGTGTGGGTATAGGGGTCAATATGGGTGTCCACGGCTCCGATGTTGATCATTGATCGGAAGGGGTTCCGGGTCATGTCTATGCTTCACCGAACCTATAGGGTCACACGCTTAAGGGTCATCTATCTGCTGAATACTAGACGGGGAGTCTGAGAGAAAATCACCGAAAAAGTTTCGGACGAAACGGAAACGTTCCGGAGAGGATATCGGAATAGTTCCGGTGAAACCGAAAAGTTGTTTCGGAGTACACCATAAAGTCAAAATGGTTTCGGCACATGCCTGATAATTCTTGGAGGGTGCCAGAATCGTTCTGGAAACTTTCTGGAATTTTCCGGGATGAAAACCGGAAATGTTCCGGAGCTGCCGGAACCGCTTCAGATGCTTTTCGCAGATGAAAATCACTAAACCGGAATTGTTCCGGCTCGCGTTGAAAATTATTTTGGTGGGTACTGGAAATGTTCTAAGCCCACATGAATATTTTCAGTTCGATCAGACGCTGAAAAATGTCGTCGTGAATAGTGAAAGTGCTTTTTGGGATATTTATGGAAAAGTCACCTTTTGGGATATTTTCCCAAAAGGTTTCTAGAAGGCTTGGGGGCCAAGAAACCCTACCCCTTGGATTTCCTATAAATAGAGGTGGAGGGGCTGCCTCCACACTCACTCCTTCTCACATACAAGTGCCATGACATTTCTGGCTTCTCTCTCCCTCCCAGCGAAATAGTTTCGTAGAGCCGAAAGGCTGTCTGGGTTCCGGTGGGGACTAGTTCTGGACGGCGAAGCCCTGCCGGATAGATGACACCGTATGTGTGCAACCCCGTAGAGAGGTCGTAGGTTCGATCTTTTTGCCCGAGGGGCTGTTCGAGGGTCCTCCCGAAGGGCTGTCCGAGTTTCTGTCCGAGTTTCGGGGGTCCTCCCGAAGGGCTGTCCGTGAGGCCTCCCGGAGGGCTGTCCGAGGATCCGTCCGGTGGGACTATCCGAAAGACTGTCCAGAGGCCTCCCGGAGGACTGTCCGAGGATCCGTCCGGTGGGACTATCCGAAAGACTGTCCAGAGGCCTCCCGGAGGGCTGTCCGAGGATCCGTCCGGTGGGACTATCCGAGGGACTGTCCCGAGGCCTCTCGAAGGGCTGCCCGGAGATCCGTCCGGTGAGCTGACGAGGGAGTACATCCTCGCGGTTGGGAGGTTGTAAAATCCTAGCTGCGGGGATCTGCACCGCCGATCGTCATCGACTCTACTTCCGCTGCGCTACGAGTCGGTAACGAAACAGATCAAACCTTGTATGCAGTCTCCATAGTGATCCTGGGCTGGTACGTAGGTCGGAAATTTTTTGTTTTCTGCTGCGTTACCCTACAGTGGCATCATGAGCCGTGCTATGCGTAGATGCAGGTTGCGATCTAGAATACATGAGATGTATGGGTGTTGCACAATATAATTAGGTAGTAGATGAGTTCTATTGCTGAAAATTATGTGTGCGGGTAGCAGATGAAATCTGTTACCCGATGTTCTTGTTGCTTCCCTGGAATTTGCATATTTCTGATCTTGATAACAGTATGGTGGAGTTTCAAAGTTCTGGCAATCCGCGATCCTGATTGATCAACGAAGTGCTAACATTTCTTTGAATTCCACCATAGTTAAAAAGAAAGATGAAATTTCGCAGACGAAAGGGCAATGCAGATATGATCTGCACGGGGGTCACGCGTATGACGAAGTTCAGTATGGGGCTCGAGATTTTATTATCTCGTGTTTCATACACCCCGCAATGTTAATCTAGCGACTTGGATTATCATGCTTGATGATGGACGTTGGTAGCTTCGGTTTGTTTCGAAACCTTAGAAGCCACGTAAAATAAAATTTTGCATGAACCGATTAGAGGCGTCTAACTTGGTTTTGCAGGATGGTTTGCATGTGCATATGATGTGGTATAGCAGTGTTCATAATAATTTGATTATGTATGAGATGACTATATGATGTAAATTGATTAACATGACCTGCGTGTCATGATTCGGCATGATGGCTGGAGCCATATGATTGCACTTTAATGACCTGCGTGTCAACCTTATGTAATGCACTTATTTTATTAGCTATAGAGATAGCAATATTATCTGGTGCATCGACAAGGTGGTGGCAATCTTCGCGAAGGTGAACACCGACGCGAATGCCGAAGACGTAGAAATGAAAGACTTCTCCGTCAGAAAGGGCTATACCATATCATGCTATTATGAATTGCCTGAGATGTTTATCCCTTACGATGCACCCTTCTTGATTGCGCGGTAGTCGCTTTTATTAGGGTGATCTCTCACAAAAATATCAAGTAGTTAGTGTTCTCCCAAGTGTAGCACCGTCACGGCACCTAACTTTTCGGGGTGTCACATGCTAACATGGGCACGAACGATTAGAGAAGTGTGAGGCGGGTGAGTTGAGACCTCGCAGCGAGATCACTTGGTTGTCTTGACGTTCAGGCATGAAAGTCATGAGCTCGGAACACACGCATCGAAAGATGAACAAGAGTCACATAGAGATGTGATTGGCAAGTTGGCCTACCGGTTGAGATTTTTCGTCATCTGTGATGCTACCATCGTGGCGAACAATCAAAAATCGGGTCTTGTATCACTCATAATCAATTTTGAGAGATATTGATTTGAGTGGGAGCGCACTGTAGAATTAACTTGTTTAATTCTCGGTGCAATTAATTCTGAACACTGTCTAAAGTGTGATTTGCATAAAAGTTGTAGAATAATGGCTCGCGTTTCCACCTTCCCTATTAAAATTGAATAGTTGTTAAATATCTGGTTAAAACTTTACGGTTGGTAACATAATGTGAGGATTGTCCTCAAGAGTGCCGAGAAGGATTTTGTCCTATTGCATGCTTTCGGTATTCTCCCACTAATGCTATGGATCATGTGACACTCGTCCTTCGATCCAAAAAGCTAGAATTCCGTTTTCAGTCAAGTGCAATATGTTTGCTTCCATGAGACCCGAACTTCGAAAGTTTGGATAGTTATGTGATATTCATGGAATCTGAAAATCATTTTCAGAGACAGACAAAGGCTAAAAGATATGAGATATCCAAAGCAATGTTTGTTTGTAAACTATTAGTAAAGGAGTTTACTATGCATTAGACTGATAAGAGAGGGATCCAGGAGAACGCCTGTCATATGATGAAAGGTGAATAAAACAACAACTTAAAGAGAAAGGAAGTGTCCGAAGGGTGTTAGTAAGACTTTCACGCTTAGGAAGTCCGGGGCTAACGCCACTCTTAAGTTGGATACTTCTTCTGAGAGTAGGAGAAATACTGAAAGTTAAACTGTTAGAAGTATAAAGGCAAAAGGAAAGAAGACTGGAATATCCAGCTCATGTATGAATGTCATACAGGTTTTTGATGTATAGAAGGCTGGTCAAAGACATAGTTCTTGGGAATTATGGTTAAACATGTTAATCACTAATTCTTGGGTATTGTGAGTTAATCACAAAGATACCCGCTCGATTGCATTCTGTTGCAACTCGATGTAAGAACTACTATGGCCTAAAAGACTAGCCAGGAATGAGGTTTAGATACACGCAGGGAACATAGTAAATGTTACTATGCCTTCCATAGGTGTATTCCCTATGTATTTACTTTCATAAATCATTTTAGAGTTTTACACACTCTAGCCCATTGCATAAAGTATCTTGCAAGAAGGTTGTTCATAAGAGAACTTTTAATGTTCGGAGTTATGAATAACAAAAGGGCCATACTTTCATTATGAATGAGAAGTATGTTATGAATATTGATAATAATACATTACCTCTGTATTTACTTTCATAATTCATTTAGAGTTTCATACACTCTAGCCCTTTGCATAAGGTATCTTGCAAGGAGGTTATTCATAAGAGAACTTTTGATGTTCGGTGTTATGAATAACATGGAGGGCCATGCTTCCATCCAGGATGGGATGTATGTTATGAATATTGATGGTAATATGATACATCCATAACACTGACGCTAAATGTCGCAAGACTAAAAGAATACCACATATGTGTGGCACTGCATTTGGTCACATTGGAGAAACCCGCATGGAAAATTCCATTATGATGGATTTTAAAGTCATTTGATTTTGAATCATCTGACACTTGCAACTTTCCTCCGAAAAGTGAAGTGACCGAAATACCGTTCACAGGCCATAAGGAACGAGCAACAAACTTATTGGTGATCATACATTTTGATGTGTGTAGTTCAATAAATGTTGTTGCAAGTAGTGGATTTATCTATCTTCAGAAATGACTCAAGTAGATATATTGATATTTACTTGATGAGACGTAAGTCTGGATCTTTTGAATTCATTCATAAGGTTTTCAAAAATGAAGTAGAAGTTGTTGTATAAAGAAAATTATGTTTCTACAATTCGATTGCAGAAAGGAATATTTGAGTTACAAGTTTAGCGAATGTCTGATGAGTTGTGAAAGGGGTTTCATAACTTGCACCTCCCGGAGCACCACTGCAAGTGGAGAGTCCGTGTAGATGTAATAGAACCATTCATGACATGGTAAGATCAAAGATGACATAAATAAATTTGCCATTATCCCTTTTAAAGTGATGCTTTAGAGACTGCGGCTTTTACACTGAAAAGAGCTCCATCGGGTCTGTTGAAATGACGCCATGGTATGGTACGCCCAACCATGTTATATCTTTTCTTAACATTTGGAATATGGGGCTTGTGTAAAAGGTTACAAACCTATTCCAAATCAGACAAGTGCTACTTTGTAGGTTATCCCAAGTCATTGGGTATTTCCCCACCACAATACCAAGGCAAATAGGTTTGCCACAAAGAACGGTATGCTTTTTTGAAGAAAATGGTTCTTTCAAAAAGGTGAGTGGGAGAACAGTGCAACTTGACGAGATAAACAGTATCATCGTCATCAGATCAAAGGAAAGAGACCTTGGAAGTAATTCCGGAGTTTCCTACTGCGACTGATACGGAAGTCTCTACAATAAAATGTATGGACTTCGGTCGATCTTGCAGCTGAACCACGTAGGCAAAGCTCGTGCAAACCTATCAGGTGCGCAAACGAGATATTGTTGTTAGACAACAGTATACCTACGATTCACAAGGAAGCGTTGATGGGCCCTGACTCCGGAATTGGCTAAATGCCAATACAATCCGAGATAGTTTCCATATATGTGATTCAAGATTAAGATCTTGATACACCTTTCGGAAGACTTAGAGTCTAATGAATATTTATGGAACTAAAACCTGATACGGATAAAATGTTTTATCCATAAAGCTCGACTTGTTGCAATAACAAGTTCAAGGAGTTGACTACGATGAGATTGTCTCACCGTGGCGATGCTTAAAGTCGGTTCGGGTTGAACTAGCAATTAATACATATTTCAATCATGAGATATGAAACATGGATGACAAAAGGATTTCCATCTGATGGAAATGAAACCTAGGACTTGTATGTGATACAGTCCAAAGTAATTTGTCGATCCAGAGGATGCTAGTAAGTATGCAAACTTCAGAGTTCCAGCGATGGACAGAAGAGAGCAAAGTGGAGTTGGAATCTTCGTTTTTGATGGAATGGTCAAAAGGGTTTTGACTTCATCAAATGGGTATCGAAGATGCTTGTGATTCAAGAAAGTAAGTGGGAGCATAATAATATTTCTAAAAACCTTGTGTACTTGACACATTGTTAATTGGAAATAAATTTCTTGACACGAATTAGGACTTCATTTGAAAATAGTTTTTCCGATGAAGTGCTTGGGCTAAATAGCCTCAATATTAGGCATGATGATCTATGGAGATAGATTTACCTAATGGGGCTAAGCAATGAATACATATTGACAAGATGCTAAAACTTTTTAGCATTTAAAACGCCAAGGAGTGATTCTTGCCGAAGTCACATGGAAAGAGTTTTTGCAAGACTCGGTGTCCCAAAACACTGATGAGTAAAATACATGATGGAGATTCCACACACTCTTGTGTTTGGATTAATCATGTATTCCATGGTATGTAAAACAACCAGATATGTCCGATACTCCAAAAGTTGTTGCGAGTATGGATACCAAAGTGATCAAAGTACTGATCATAGGACAATAGTGAAAGATGTCATTGAGTACTAGAGTAGTTGTGATGACATGTTTTCTCGCAAGCAGATATTATGAAGTGCTCGTTGTAAGTAATTACATCGATACAGTCTTCATCAATGCTCCATGCGATTTTCGATTTAAGTTAAGGGTTTTGTGTAATACATAATATGATAGCACGGTAGTTGGAAATTGTTCCAAACAAGATACTGTGGCGAATTCTATAACAAAGGCTAAGTATGTTGACGCTTAAAAAGCGACAAAGAAGTTGTTGAATCATATAGTTCATTCATGAACTTAGTATGGTTCCAAGATGGCTTCGGTCTATGGGACACTATTGCAGATAGTTGCTCCATAGCTCAGTCTGAGGAATCAGGTTTCGACCAATGATTCACACATATGCAAAGCCAAGTCCACACAAAATATGAATTTTGTGAAAGCGTGAAAACGCGAGGATATGCAAAGTTACACACGGAGCTGAAGTCGTCAGATCCGTTGGACATCAGGCTATACCACATGCGAAGCATTTTTTACACCAGTATGCCATAGGTGTAAAGTGCATTAGCATTGACTAGATTATTGACTCTAGTGCAAGTGGGAGTCTGTAGGAGATATGCCCTAGAGGCAATAATAAATGTTATTGATTATCTCCCTGTTCATAATTAGGTTTATGTTCCATGCTATAACTGCTATGGTTCTCGAGTCTGCAATAACCACGAGGCTCAGAGGAAGACTCATATGCACGTGTGGAATAATAAACGATAAAATGTATTCCTAGTCTGGCCTCTAAGACTAGCGCAAGTGTTGCATGATGGTTCTGTTTTCCTGATCATGGGCATGTCTATGCCGGCAACTTTGAGGGCACAATGTTAGTAGAACACTTGTGTTGAATCGACCCGATTGATGTTATGCTATGAGATTCATTCGTCATAAGTTAATGGTTAATAACACAGAGAAGTTAATGTTTGCATAATTCCTTAGACCATGAGAGTGTCGAGTTTCTTCATGCTTGCTTCATGAACTTTGGGGTTTGTTAAACGTCATCCGTAAATGGGTGGCTATTACGGCGGCTTACGGGTTCATGGAAAAGTATGTTAAGTAACTTGATAGCTCAAGATTGGGATTTGCTCCTCCGACGATGGAGAGATATCTCTGGGCCCTCTCGGTGTTACGGTATCCATCATCGTCTGGCCAGACACAAGTATGATTTGATCACAGGGATACCGGAACACAGAAACGAGAAAAGAGAACAAAAACCGGCAACGAGGTAACTGGCATTGTGGACAAGTGTTGATCCACGAGGATGCCGATGTTTCTCACCTCGGGTATTTGTAACATATCGCGAAGCAACAGGAATAGCACACGGCAACTGGAGGTTCACTCGAATATTCATTCGTGTGGGTATAGGGGTCAATATGGGTGTCCACGGCTCCGATGTTGATCATTGATCGGAAGGGGTTCCGGGTCATGTCTATGCTTCACTGAACCTATAGGGTCACACGCTTAAGGGTCATCTATCTGCTAAATACTAGACGGGGAGTCTGAGAGAAAATCACCGAAAAAGTTTCGGACGAAACGGAAACGTTCCGGAGAGGATATCGGAATAGTTCCGGTGAAACCGAAAAGTTGTTTCGGAGTACACCATAAAGTCAAAATGGTTTCGGCACATGCCTGATAATTCTTGGAGGGTGCTAGAATCGTTCTGGAAACTTTCTGGAATTTTTCGGGATGAAAACCGGAAATGTTCCGGAGCTGCCGGAACCGCTTCAGATGCTTTTCGCAGATGAAAATCACTAAACCGGAATTGTTCCGGCTCGCGTTGAAAATTGTTTTGGTGGGTACTGGAAATGTTCTAAGCCCACATGAATATTTTCAGTTCGATCAGACGCTGAAAAATGTCGTCGTGAATAGTGAAAGTGCTTTTTGGGATATTTATGGAAAAGTCACCTTTTGGGATATTTTCCCAAAAGGTTTCTAGAAGGCTTGGGGGCCAAGAAACCCTACCCCTTGGATTTCCTATAAATACAGGTGGAGGGGCTGCCTCCACACTCACTCCTTCTCACATACAAGTGCCATGACATTTCTGGCTTCTCTCTCCCTCCCAGCGAAATAGTTTCGTAGAGCCGAAAGGCTGTCTGGGTTCCGGTGGGGACTAGTTCTGGACGGCGAAGCCCTGCCGGATAGATGACACCGTATGTGTGCAACCCCGTAGAGAGGTCGTAGGTTCGATCTTTTTGCCCGAGGGGCTGTTCGAGGGTCCTCCCGAAGGGCTGTCCGAGTTTCTGTCCGAGTTTCGGGGGTCCTCCCGAAGGGCTGTCCGTGAGGCCTCCCGGAGGGCTGTCCGAGGATCCGTCCGGTGGGACTATCCGAAAGACTGTCCAGAGGCCTCCCGGAGGGCTGTCCAAGGATCCGTCCGGTGGGACTATCCGAAAGACTGTCCAGAGGCCTCCCGGAGGGCTGTCCGAGGATCCGTCCGGTGGGACTATCCGAGGGACTGTCCCGAGGCCTCTCGAAGGGCTGCCCGGAGATCCGTCCGGTGAGCTGACGAGGGAGTACATCCTCGCGGTTGGGAGGTTGTAAAATCCTAGCTGCGGGGATCTGCACCGCCGATCGTCATCGACTCTACTTCCGCTGCGCTACGAGTCGGTAACGAAACGGATCAAACCTTGTATGCAGTCTCCATAGTGATCCTGGGCTGGTATGTAGGTCGGAAATTTTTTGTTTTCTGCTGCATTACCCTACAATAGGTAAATTGACTAAACAACGATGACCCGCAACTGGGGCGCCCTCACCGACAGAGTACCACCACTCTCCTAGCACTGAATCGACGAGTACCAGGCAGCACCTTCAAGAAGGAACGCCATATTGCTGCCTGGACCAGCGCACTGGTCCTAGGGTTTCCCCCGGCACAGAGGGAAGTGAACAAGGGTAGCCACGACACCCTTCAGGAAGGAAAGATGCCACCCGAAGGCGGCACCGCGTCGGAGTCGGACGAACCGAAAAGGATTTCTCCCGAAACACCCCATCAACAACCCGAGACGATCAGTAGCACAGGAGCCCCGTGAGGACGAGCCTCGACACCACCAGACAAGCCGCCCACCAACAAGCGCCAAAACAATCCCGAAGCCACCATCGTCGTCTCACCGAAGTAGCGGCCACGAGGTCTGCAAGCCGAAGGAGAGGAGAGGAATGACCCGGGGTGAGCAGTACCGCGGCCGGCGGGAGGGACCAACCTCCACCGCCGAAGACAGTTGTCGACCGGAAAGGCCGCAGAGCACACCAGTCCCTGTCAGGTCCGGCCGGGCCCAGCGGGCCCGTAAAGCCCTCCCGGGGCACACCAGTCCAAAATGGGTCTGGCCGGGCCGAGATAGGGCCCGTGAAGTCCGCCACCACGCTGCAATAGGCCGACCATCGTCGCCGCCGACCCCTGGATCCGCACCATCACCTCCATCTGCAGAACGAGCCGCAGGTCAGGCCGGCCCGCCCGAACCCAGATGGGGTCCTACGGGCCCAGATCTGGGCCGAGGGGCCCGGCCGGCCATCACCGCTGCACGCCGCCACCGCAGGCCCGCGCGCCATGCCGTCGTACCGCCACCACCCAGCCGAAGCCGGGCCGCCGCCGCCCGATGAGCACCGCCGCCAGCCAGGGAGAGCCCCGCCTCCACCAAGCCGACGCGGGGAAAGACCAGCCGGCGCCACCCGGGCTTCGCCCGGCAGCCCCTGCCAGCGGCGGCGACGAGGGAGAGGGGTGGGAGGGGGGGCTAGACGGGGGGAGGGTAGGGCTGCACGCCGCCGCCGCGGGGGGCGACGGACAAGCGAGAGGGGGGGGAACCGTGTTCTTACCGTAGTACCTTGTGTCGATCGGTGGCTTGCTATTTATACAAAGTCTAACACCCTTGCATATCATTGATTGCAATTGTTTGTTGGTAGCTTATCAAGTTGAACGCTTTGGTCACTGGACATTGTATTAGGGTGTTTTTTGTAGATTTATTTAATATGGTTCTGTCAAGTCATTACAAATTTATTATGGTTCTTCCCCGCAATTTTTTTTGAATTGAATTGTTTCGATTGCTTACCACATGTGTGTAGGGTAACGCAGCAGAAAACAAAAATTTTCCGACCTACGTACCAGCCCAGGATCACTATGGAGACTGCATACAAGGTTTGATCTGTTTCGTTACCGACTCGTAGCGCAGCGGAAGTAGAGTCGATGACGATCGGCGGTGCAGATCCCCGCAGCTAGGATTTACAACCTCCCAACCGCGAGGATGTATACCCTCATCCGCCCCCGGACAGCCCTCCGGGAGGCGGTCGGACAGTCCCTCGGACGGTGTCACGGACAGCCCTTCGGGAGGACCATCGAAACTCGGACAGTCACTCGGACAGCCCTTCGGGAGGACCATCGAAACTCGGATAGTCACTCGGACAGCCCTTCGGAAGGCACTCTCAAACTAAGACCGAAACTACGATCTCTCTACAGAGTTGCACACATACGGTGTCATCTATCCGGCAGGGCTTCGCCGTCCAGAACTAGTTCCCACCGGAACCCAGACAGCCTTTCGGCTCTACGAAACTATTTCGCTGGGAGGGAGAGAGAAGCCAGAAATGTCATGGCATTTGTATGTGAGAAGGAGTGAGTGTGGAGGCAGCCCCTCCACCTCTATTTATAGGAAATCCAAGGGGTAGGGTTGCTTGGCCCCCAAGCCTTCTAGAAACCTTTTGGGAAAATATCCCAAAAAGGTGACTTTTCCATAAATATCCCAAAAATCACTTTCACTATTCACGACGACATTTTTCAGCGTCTGATCGAACTGAAAATATTCATGTGGGCTTAGAACATTTCTAGTACCCACCAAAATAATTTTCAACGCGAGCCGGAACAATTCCGGTTTAGTGATTTTCATCTGCGAAAAGCATCTGAAGCGGTTCCGGCAGCTCCGGAACATTTCCGGTTTTCATCCCGGAAAATTCCAGAAAGTTTCCAGAACGATTCTGGCACCCTCCAAGAATTATCAGGCATGTGCCGAAACCATTTTGACTTTATGGTGCACTCCGAAACAACTTTTCGGTTTTAGTGATTTTCATCTATGAAAAGCAACTAAAGCGGTTCCGGCAGTCCGGAACATTTCCGGTTTTTGTCTCTGAAAAATCTCAGAAGTTACCGGAACAATTCTGGTACCTTCCAATAATTTCCAGGCATGTGCCGAAACCAATTTGACTTTATGGAATACCCTGAAACAACTTTTCAGTTTCACCGGAACTATTCCGATATCCTCTCCGGAACGTTTCCGTTTCGCCCGAAACTTTTTCGGTGATTTTCTCTCAGACTCCCCGTCTAGTATTCAGCAGATAGATGACCCTTAAGCGTGTGACCCTATAGGTTCGGTGAAGCATAGACATGACCCGGAACCCCTTCCGATCAATGATCAACATCGGAGCCGTGGACACCCATATTGACCCCTATACCCACACGAATGAATATTCGAGTGAACCTCCAGTTGCCGTGTGCTATTCCTGTTGCTTCGCGATATGTTACAAATACCCGAGGTGAGACATGTAGGCATCCCCGTGGATCAACAACTTGTCCACTATGCCAGTTACCTCGTTACCGGTATTGTTCTCTTTTCTCGTTCCCGTGTTCCGGCATCCCCGTGATCAAATCACAAAGTGTCTGGCCAGACGATGATGGATACCGTAACACCGAGAGGGCCCAGAGATATCTCTCCATCGTCGGAGGAGAAAATCCCAATCTTGAGCTATCAAGTTACTTGACATACTTTTCCATGAACCCGTAAGCCGCCATAATAGCCACCCATTTACGGATGACGTTTAACAAACCCCAAAGTTCATGAAGCAAGCATGAAGAAACTCGATACTCTCATGGTCTAAGGAATCATGCAAACATCAACCATCTCTGTGTTATTAACCATTAACTAATGACGAATGTATCTCATAGCATAACATCAATTCGGGTCGATTCAACACAAGTGTTCTACCAACAATTGTGCCCTCAAAATTGCCGGCATAGTCATGCCCATGATCAGGAAAACAGGATCATCATGCAATACTTGAGCCAGTCATAGAGGCTTGACTAGGAATACTTTTTACCGTTTATTATTCCACACGTGCACATGAGTTTCCCTCCAAGCCTCGTTTTATTTGCAGACTCGAGAATCATTGCAGTTATAGCATGGAACATAAACATAATTATGAACAGGGAGATAATCAATAACATTTATTATTGCCTCTAGGGCATATCTCCTACAATGTGTCATGTAGTTCCCCCGCAATTTCTTATTATGGTTCTAATTGTGCATGGAAGATGGGCGCTTAAATCTATTGTTACCAAATTATTAACTATTCATTTTAAATTAAACAGACACAATATACTATATCACTAAACACTAAACCTCCTAGGATTGGAGGCCTCACAATCAATTGAGGTCTCCAGTTGAAATTTGTTCACCCAATTTTGACCGGGTCAACAATCTTTTTCGTTTATTTTTTCTACACAATATACTATGCTTCCTAATTTTTAAATCTTCACAATTAATTGATGCTTCAATTTAGAATTGGGTCATCTGATTTTGACCGGCTCAACAGATGCTCTTTCATTAATTTATTTTAAGTCTCTATGTTTCCTAAACTTAAAGCTCTTTCATTTGATTGAGGTATTCAATTTTGGATTTGGTTTACAATTTTTATCGGGCCAATGATTTTTCAAATCAATCAGCAGCAATCGGCCAATAAAAAATTATATTAACCCCTCGCATACTCTTATCACCATGAAAAAAGCGCCACCATGTGATATTATAGCCGAATAAAGTACACGCAACCAACGATAAAAACAATATCCCCACATAAATTTGGGTTGATTAGCGGATAACACAGAATCACACCGCGAAAGGCCCACCAAATAACCGCATTATAAATAAACATAAAACACACTCCACCGTCTCCCCCACCGGCCAAGCTAAATACTCCATCAATTTCAAAATATAAGCATTATTAGTTTTTTGGAAAGTCAAATTTATGTAATTTTGACGAAGTTCAGAGCGAAAAATATCGATTTCCACAATATTAAATAAAAAATATAAAAATTTATTTCCCGATGAATCTAATAACACCGATTTGATATTATGAATTTTGATATATTTCTATACAAATTTGAACAGACTTAAAGAGAATTGACTTTTCAAAAATGTAATACACCATATTTTTTGAAATAAAGTGAGTAAAGAAATTTGAGAATCCCAAAAAATTCAACGGCGCAGCAAAGCGCGCCCAGCAAAGCGCGCCCAACCCTTCTAGTACAATGGAAAGATCAAGCTCATGTGCGATCAAGGATGGCGCGAGTTCTGGAGGTTCCCCCCTTGTTTTTCCGTGTGTTGTAATAAATAAAATAGTTTGTTTTCAACAAAGCGTGGATTTTATTACCTTAAAATGGAGTATCAAAAGGATACACACACGATGAGCACACACGGGACCAACATCAACACACATGCACACAAAAAATACGTCGGTAATTATTATTTTGGAATTTTCAACCGGGAGGGGGGGGGCTCCCCCACCTGAATTATATCCATTTGACTATAAGGTTTGGCAGGCTTTTGCAAGATAGGTTCAAGTGAACTAGAATTACAGGGGGCACAGAAGGAGAAGAGATAAACCAAAACCAACACACACCACAACATACAAATAGGGGAGAAACAAAGAAGGAAACATAACCCAACACAACACAAAGCACCACCAATGAGATCGAACGGTGTTGGCCAGCGGACACCAAGACATGACACTGCACCATCGACGCTTCGAAAGGCTTGACGCATCCGAGATTGCACAATGCCACAGCAGCACCTGCGTCAGGGGTGCATTAATTCGAAAGGTCATGCAAGGCCGAGATGACACCAAGACACTTGTGTGCCACAGGCGAAGTCGGCAACGCCTAGCAGACAAAACCATGACATTGTAACACCGACACAATTGAAAGGATTCGAGCATCCGAGACTGCACAGCACAACGACATCAATGCGTCGCAGGGCGCATTCAAAAGGTCACGCAAGGCCATGACGACACCACGACACATGTATGCCACTGACAAAGTCGCTTGGCATCGCCTAGCAGAGACAAACCGAGTAGCATGGGAGCAAGAACACAAGGAGAACACTACCGAAGAAGATATCAAACCACCATCGACCCCAAGAGGCCGCACCAGCACTAGTAGAAAACAGGCCATTAGTCCCGGTTGGGAAGGGCCTTTAGTCCCGGTTCCCCAACCGGGACTAAAGTATAGAGACTAAAGGATCCAAGCCTTTAGTCCCGGTTGGCTACGACCCGGGACTAAAGGGGCTCCACGTGGCCACTGTCTGGAGCAGGGCTGGAGGACCTTTAGTCCCGGTTGGTGTTACCAACCGGGACTAAAGACTCCACCTTTAGTCCCGGTTGGTAAGAATTATTTCGAAAAAAAATGAATTTTTTTTATTTTTTTTGAAATTTTGTTTTTGATTTTTTTAAGTTTTTCCCGATTTTCAAATCTTTGAATTATTTGACAATTTAATCTCTAATCACCCCTCCTCAAGCGTGGATTCCAAATCGTCTAACTTCCCGACCGGTCACCCATCCTCTCACTACTCCATCCCCAGCACGATTAACTTCCCAGTTCTATTTCCCCTAGTTTCCAAGTATGCACTTGTTGTTTTCCTGACAATAGTAAGCTATCAATCCTATTAACCCTTAGATCTTTATGTCACATGACTTAATTTTTTGAATTCCAAACAATTATTAAAATAAAATAAGTAATAATAATATTGAATTTCAATGAAAATCAAATAATTAATAATATTATTTTATTCATTTTTTGCCATTTATTCATTTAATATGTCATAATTAATATCTTTAAATCTGTAAATCAAAATTGGACAAATAATATATCCATTATTATCAGAAAAATTGGAGGAATCCAAATATGACATCATTTATTTATTTTAAAATAAAATTAAAAACAAATAACATAGCAATAAAGTAATATTAACTAATTACAAAAACTAAATTATTGTCCAACAACAGAAACTAAAGTTAATTATATTAAAGTGGAAAAAAGAATTACTTTTTAATATAGCAAAACTAATTCTACCAACTAAAGTGACAAGTTTCAACCTTTTCAGTGTTCATTTGTATTGCTTTTTAATTTTAGGGTCATTTAGCTCAAAAAATCATTAAATACATGAAAAGTAGCAAATGAAGTTAGAAAGGGTTGAAATTTGAAGATGTGGCTCAGAATGGTGCATATTGAATGCACAAAAAGTCTAGAGTTGAAATAAGTTAAAAAATGAAATGCCTTTGTAACAGATGAGTTTTCGTCCGAAACCCTCATACTTCGAAGGAGATGGTCCAGTTTGTACACGAAGTGCATCCAGTTTTTGCTGTAACCCTCTCAACTTTTTAGCACATGCTATGTGGTCGAAATGATGATACCATGCCAAGTTTCAACCTTTTCAGTGTTCATTTGTATTGCTTTTTAATTTCAGGGTCATTTAGCTCAAAAAAATCATTAAATGCATGAAAAGTAGCAAATGAAGTTAGAAAGGGTTGAAATTTGAAGATGTGGCTTAGAATGGTGCATAGTGAATGCACAAAAAGTCTGTAGTTGAAATAAGTTAAAAATGAAATGCATTTGTAACAGATGAGTTTTCGTCCGAAACCCTCATACTTCGAAGGAAATGGTCCAGTTTGTACACGTAGTGCATCCAGTTTTTGTTGTAACCCTCTCAACTTTTTATCACATGCTATGTGGTCGAAATGATGATACTATGCCAAGTTTCAACCTTTTCAGAGTTCATTTGTAGTGACAACAATTAAAACAACAATTAAATGACTAAAACAACTATATAAGCAAAACACTACTGTTTTAATTAAAATCCTAATTTAAATTATTCTAAAAATAACCAAATAAATCTTACTGTGACAACAATCTAACATGTGACTAGGAGCAAAAAGAATTAAATTAAAAATTATTTTTAAACTCAAGTTATTCACAATCTAGGGTTTGAAGCAAATTTGAACAATTTCAAATTTAAACCATTCAAATTTGAAAACTAATGGCACAAACAGAAACTAGACAAAATTTTGAATCTAATGCAAAAATAATCACTCAAAAACATCAAATATCCTAAAAGCACTAGTGGAAAACAGGGCTATAATCCCGGTTTGGGAGGGCCTTTAGTGCCGGTTCTACAACCGGCACTAAAGGGGGGGGGACTAAAGGCCCCCCCCTTTAGTCCCGGTTCGTCACGGCCCGGCACTAAAGGGGCTCCACGTGGCACTGCTGGGGCGGGGGAGGGAGGACCTTTAGTCCTGGTTGGTGTTACCAACCGGGACTAAAGGCTCCACGTGGCGCTGCTGGGGCGGGGGAGGGGGTAACACCAACCGGGACTAAAGGTCCTTGCCGGGGGCCGTCAGGAATTTTTAGAAAAAAAAAATTGAATTTTTTTTTGAATTTTTTTGATTTGTTTTTAAGTTTTCTTCCGATTTTCAAATCTTTGAATTATTTGACAATTTAATCTCTAATCACCCGTCCACACTGCTCCAGCGTGGAGCACTCATTTCAAATCGTCTAACTTCCCGGCCGATCACCCATCCTCTCACTGCTCCAGCCCCATCACGCTTAACTTCCCGGCCGGTCACCCATCCTCTCACTGCTCCAGCCCCAGCACGCTTAACTTTCAGGTTCTATCGACCCTAGTTTCCAAGTCTGCACTTGTTGTTTTCCTGACAATAGTAAGCTATCAATCCTATTAACCCTTAGGTCTTGGTGTCACATGATTTAATTTTTTGAATTCTAAACAATTATTAAAATAAACAAAATAAGTACTAATAATATTGAATTTCAATGAAAATAAAATAAGTAATCATATTATTTTATTCATTTTTTTTGCCATTTATTCATTTAATATGACATAATTAATATCTTTAAATCTCTAAATCGAAATTCGACAAATAATATATCCATTATTATCAGAAAAATGTGAGGAATCCAAATATGACATCATTTATTTATTTTAAATAAAATTAATTTTTAAAATTATTAAAATTATTATTTTTGATTTGAAATAACTTTTTTTACTTTTGGAATTTTGAGAATCTGAGAAAACTTCACCGGGTAAACCCGGTGAAATCGAGTCCCAATTTTTCTCTAGTTTTTTTTGATATATTAAACTTTTTTTTTCGACGTCGTATGCAAAAGTTATGGCCGTTTTACATTTTTTTTTCGTTTTTTTGCAAAAAAGGTCAAAATTCATGTTTCAAAATTTCTATACCAACTAGACACTAAAACCTAGCTACTCCTCAAAGGATTTTATTTTTTTAAGATTTTATCATTTTTGTTTATTTTCTACAAAACTAAAAAAGGCGATCCACAGGGGGGGTAGAGTTTGAAAATTTCAGAACCCCTTTAGTCCGGGTTGGTGTCCATCCAATCATACCGTCGACTACACATCTGCTAGCACCGTCCCAGCCAGAGTCACAACTAAGGTTAACCAAGTCAGAAAGGTATGCGGCCGTCGGCTTCGAAGTATCAGGGTTTCAGACGAAAACTCGTCTGTTACAAAGGCATTTCATTTTTTTAAACTTATTTCAACTCCAGACTTTTTGTGTGTTCATTATGCACCATTCGAAGCCACGCCCTCAAATTTCAACCCTTTCTGACTTCATTTGCTATTTTCATGCATTTAATGATTTTTTTGAGCTAAATGACCCTGAAATTGAAAAGCACTACAAATGAACTCTGAAAAGGTTGAAACTTGGCATGGTATTATCATTCCACCCACATAGCATGTGCTAAAAAGTTGAGAGGGTTACGGCAAAAACTGGATGCACTTCGTGTACAAAATGGACAATCTCTTTCGAAGTATCTGGGTTTCAGACGAAAACTCGTCTGTTACAAGGGCATTTCGTTTTTTTAAACTTATTTCAACTCCAGACTTTTTGTGTGTTCAATATGCACCATTCAAAGCCACATCCTCAAATTTCAACCCTTTCTAACTTCATTTGCTATTTTCATGCATTTAATGATTTTTTGAGCTAAATGACCCTGAAATTGAAAAGCACTACAAATGAACTCTGAAAAGGTTGAAACTTGGCATGGTGTCATCATTTCACCCACATAGCTTGTGCTAAAAAGTTGAGAGGGTTACGGCAAAAACTGGATGCACTTCGTGTACAAACTGGACCATCTCCTTCGAAGTATCAAGGTTTCGGACGAAAACCCATCTGTTACAAAGGCATTAATTTTTTTAACTTATTTCAACTCCAGACTTTTTGTGCATTCAATATGCACCATACTACAACATGTTAAAATCTACAGAAAGAACTAACTAAAAATAATAAAAAAGAACAATTAAATGACTAAAACAACTATATAAGCAAAACAGTATTGTTTTAATTAAAATCCTAATTTAAATTATTCTAAAAATAACCAAATAAATCTTACTGTGACAACAATCTAACACGTGACTAGGAGCAAAAAGAATTAAATTAAAAACTATTTGTAAACTCAAGTTATTCACAATCTAGGGTTTGAAGCAAATTTGAACAAATTCAAATTTAAACCATTCAAATTTGAAAACTAATGGCACAAACAGAAACTAGACAAAATTTTGAATCTAATGCAAAAAGAATCACTCAAAAACATCAAATATCTTAAAAGATATAAGCAATTTAAAACAGAAACTAAAAACAGAAAAAAAAATTCAGAACCCCTTTAGTCCCGGTTGGTGTCTCCAACCGGGACTAAAGGTCCAACCTTTAGTCCCGGTTGGAGACACCAACCGGGACTAAAGCCTCAACCCCTTTAGTCCCGGTTGGTGTTACCAACCGGGACTAAAGGGGGGGCCTTTAGTCCCGGTTGGTGATACAAACCGGGACTAAAGGGGCTCGTGGGGGCCCCAGCTGACACCAGCCTGGCACAACCCCTTTAGTCCCGGTTCGTGTTACGAACCGGGACTAAAGGTCCGGAATGAACCACGACTAATGATGCCCGTTCCGAACCGGGACTAATGGTCACATTAGTGCCGGTTCAAAACCAAACCGGGACTAATGCTGCGAACAAAAGGTCCGTTTTCTACTAGTGAAGATATAAGGAATTTGAAACAGAAACTAAAAACAGACAACAAATAGAAAAACAGAAAAGAAACTTTCAAAACTCTTTAGTCCGGGTTGGTATCTCCAACCGAGACTAAAGGTTAGACCCCTTTAGTCCCGGTTTGTATCACCAACCGGGACTAAAGGTCTATCTCTAGTCCCGGTTGGTGATACCAACCGGGACTAAAGGGGCTCGTAGGGGCATCAGCCTGACGCCAGCCTGCCACCACCCCTTTAATCCCGGTTGGTAACACCAACCGGGACTAGAGGTCACAAATGAACCGGGACTAAAGCCTAGCCGTTGGAACCGGGACTAGAGGTCACATTAGTCCCGGTCCAAAACCCGACCGGGACTAATGCTCCGGACGAAAGGTCTTTTTTCTACTAGTGCAGCACCACCCGACCGCAACCACAAACTCATCAACGCGGCCAACACAAAGGAGGACATCAGCTTCCATCTTCATCTGAAGAAGCAAGGCAAAACGCCTTGCACGTTGGTTGTTTGGTCACCACCCAACCACACTCTGAAAGGGTAGAGGTGGGAATAAGGAGATCCAATGTAGGATCAAACTTCATTAACCCGACTTCGGATGGAAAAATCAAACCCACTTCAGAGCATGGCTGAGCCAAGATCACGTAGACCGAACACCACCTCTCCGCTGCCACCACCCACCCAGACTACCTACAGAACCACCTCGAGCCTCCTATTAACCTAGCAAGGAAAGATCGAAGACAAAGCCCCATGTGGGGAAAGTTTTCTCCGGGGAAATCAGGAGGGAAGACGAATACCGCATCACGACGCCTTCAACAAGTATACAACGTCCCAGGTACCGCCGTTGTTGGCCTCGACCGAAACGGAGACCGGCTTTACACCGGCAGTGCCACAACCACGAATCGATAGCCTGCTAGTCCACCTAGAGCCAAAACTAACACATCAATGGGAGTAGCTGCAGGCTGCTCATAAATAGAGGCCGACACAGCGAGCAGAGCTCGATACAATGGCGAGTAAGAAACACACCTATTTCACGGCGAGTCTGCCACACACTTTTTGCATAATAGCCCACCTCACCCAATCTATGGTCTAGCTCATCGGAGAAAGGAGAGAATAGATCCGCCGCTAATGACGCCCAGGCCCCCGCAGCCATCTAGACCAAGGCGGATGAATCCGCCGCAACCCGACGTCACCCTCATGACCAGGGGACCGACCACCCACCACGCGCGGCATGGGAGGCACCGCAGGCAGCGGCCTGCAGGGTCGGAAGGCGAGCGCAATGCGCGGCCCATAGATGGCCGGAGCCCGGGAGGCACCACCTCCCCGCCACGAGCAGTGCTGGCCTCCCACCGCCCCGAAGTATGAAGGGTGCGCGCGGTAGAGCGCCGCATAGCCATCGCTACACGATCCCCCCTCGCAGCGAAGCCGCTCCGGTGCGTCCGAGCCCCATCGCCACATGAGCCTCGCTTGCAGCCGAGCCGCTCCAGCACGCCAAAGCCCCGCAGCTGCCAGATCTGCGCGGGGGCTTTGCTCGGCGGAGGAAATCGGGCAGCCGCTGTGTGGGCGAGATGCGCCACCTTCCAAGTCTCCCTAGGTGGGATGACGCGGGGGCCTCCGGGATGTCAAATTTTACATTGGCAATTAGCAAAGTCATATAAGGCGAAAGCTATGTGTAGACGAGGAAACAAAATTCCAAAACAATTATCAATAAAATAGTTTAGAACAAAAGAAACCAAAATTTCTTCTGGTTTCTAGAATTGTTATTCAAGGCTTTTGATGGACAAGCTGAATTTATATGAAGATTATTCATTGTCTTGTGCTCCATAATTCACATCTCACTGTTTCCAAAAGCACGAGATAAAAAAGTTGCCAAAGGTCAAATTTTGCATGCTAAACTAAATGTTTGAACTACCACAGGTCCCTTACAACAGATTGGGAAAATCTAGGAAATGACAGTGACTGGAGATATATAGACATGATTTAAACATGCTATTTCATCCTTATCTTGCTAGAGAAGAAGACTTAAAAACATGAAAGAATGATACATGATACCGTCTGACAAAACCAAAATAAAAACTATCATTATCACCACCACAAACAACAATTTATTATGGTTCTTTTGATTAGTTAATTTTTTTATTGTGGTTCTTCCCCCATTTTCTTGTTATAGTTCTAATTGGAAAGTGTGTGCACTGAAGACGCGCGCTCAAATCTATTGCTATCAGATTATCAACTATTTATTTTCAACTTAAACAGACACAATACAATAGAAAACAAGCTCAGTTGCTGTCAAGGATGGCACGAGAAGGGGGCTAGGCCCACTTAATTCTCTGTGTGTTGCAATAAAATTGTTTGTAACAAAACTAAAGACATCACTCAAAAAAGTTCTGGGTTTTTACCACAAAAAGTTATTCAAGGCTTGATGAACAAGCTAAAGTTATATGAAGATTATTCATTGTCTTCAGCTCCATAATTCACAACACACTGTTTCCCAAAACCTCTAGTAAACAAGTTGCAGAATGTCAAATTTCACAAGGTAAAAAAAACATTTAGAAGAACCACATGAGTGCTAACGTCACAATGCGAAATGAGAGTGGTCATAGATAGACTCCTTGCAAACATGATTTGAACATGTTGTTTCATCCCTATAGCTTGTTAGAGTAGAAGACTAAAAACACGAAAGGACGAAACATGTGACCATCTGGCAAAAAGAAACAAATACCATCACTATCGCAACCATCATCGCCAATTTAGGTTGAAGCACCATGCTGTAATTTGCTTGATTAGGAGTTGATTTGTGAACTAAAACACCACTAATTCCTTGTGGTCAACTACGACGACTCACTAGCACAAACATACATCCGGTAGATTTTTTTCCCATACTACATGATGCCTCTAACAAAAGAGTCAATGACAAGACTATACAAATGTCATAGGACTAAGTTTTTTCGCAAATAAGCAAGGCTTGCATACATTTCACTGATAGAGGGAAGAAGAATGAGTACCAGAGAGGGTAAAACACATTACACGAACGCAAGAAGACGTGAGCATGACACCAAAAGCAGAGACAAGAGATGCTCGTCTGAAATGGAGAGAAAACACTGCTAAACCCACGAAGACTGGAACTAGGGAAGTAAGACGAACCAATACTACATCCAACATCTCGAAAGCCAAACATCAAGGATGCCTTGAGCAAACACGATAGCACCTTCAAGAAGGGGAACGGCATTGTGCCGCCGTCACCATCAGATCTGAAGAACCGGGCCTGGGGTTTCCACCGGTGCCCTCCTGAGTCATGTTTGACATTTGTTATTTCTAATTATCTAGGCTATGCCTACTCTGTTATTTTCAAAAAATATTGAGAACTATTAATGTATCTCTTTTATTTGCGGGGAAACTATTAATGTATAAAAAAAATGCTTTTTCTATTAATAGTAGATAACAGCCAATAAAAATTGTAATGAAACACTCCTTTTAATTTGATATACTCATTACTAATTAAAACATAAGCAGGTGATTTTATTGGAAAAAAGGTCGTTATGTGAACAATCGTTCCATACTATATGATGCCTCTAACGCAAGAGCAAATGACAACGAATACACAAACTTAATGTTGAACTAACCTAATCTACAAGTTAGGTGTTAATCCAGGGTTAGCAGAATCGAGAACATATCCCATGCACCCAGAGACCAGTGTGCTTGAGCCACTGGCACACACAACGTGGACATAAAAATAACATACATCTAATTGTCCTTTTCTTTTTATTAAAATCGAACTCAGAGCTCGAGAGAAAAATAATAATAATACCATGTTATAAATACCAGTAGTTAGTTTTCAAACTGGATTATGGATTGTGCTCCTTCATATTGCCACAGCTAAATTAGTTATTTTTTTCTTTATTGAACTATGAGCTCAACCTACAGTTTAATTTTTTCTATCATTTTCATATCTATTTATCAATGCTGTTTTTGAAAAACGTCGAGAACTTTTAATCTACTAGTAAATGGCACGTGCCATGCACGTGTTGGCGCGTGAGATACTTATAAACGCACATACATGTTAAAAATGTGGATAATTTAAAATAGTAGTACTATCATATTCTGAACTATCATAGGTGGAGTCACGCAACTCGTCAGCTAATGAATCACTAATTATAAAATTATAAACAAGTTAATAATGTTTCTGTGTAATAATGAATTTATTCAGCTTAGAATACCATGAGATAAAGGATACTCGCTTCATCCTTAAACGTTCTTCCTAATAAAGTTTAATACAGGCTTTATTAGATTGAGCAATAGAAAGAGTACTGTTTGCAAGTTATTTATTGTTAGAAATAAAATAATAATTTAAAGATTAATTATGTCTGTTTCATTGATCAGACTTTTTCACAGACTTATTGGTAAAGGCAAAGAAAAACAAGTGTAATATATGTAAAACAAATTTATGAGAGAAAGTAGGGACGCGGTGCTTCTGCTCCCGAGCTCATGTGAGCTCGGTTGAACAGTAAAATCAAAAAAAACAGTAAAAAGGTTTTAAAAAATCTGAATTTTTTTTGTGAGAAACATTGATGTTTTTTCTACATGCGTGCAAAATTTCGCTACGAAATCACATTCGTGTAGGTGTGGGTAGAAAAAACAAAATCGATGCTTGATTTCGTAGCGAAATTTTGCACGCATGTAGAAAAAACATCAATGTTTCTCACGAAAAAAATTCAGAATTTTTTTACTATTTTTTTTACAATTTACTGTTCACGGGCTGAGAAGAGCACTTTCAAGAAGTAGAAGCTATATTGACGTAACATATATAACATTTTTACATTGTTTGCCATTACCCAGACATATAAAACAATTGTCTCGGCTTGTGCTCCTATACCCAGCATGCACCATCACATGCTTTCTCTCTCTCATCATGATGCGTACTTGCTAGCTGCTAGGACTCCTAGTGCTACTGTACTCGACTCTCTACTGCTGCATGTATCACAAGAGTCTGCTAGAAATTTCTGAATAGTGGCAGGCTACACGTGCACATTCTAGAAATTACTAATACATCTGAGAGTTGCACTCTCAGCCCAGTGGAAGGGGGCAGCGAATCCCTGCAATGCAGGCCGTCGGATTGACATATCCAACGGTTCATATACAGCCACATAGACATGTAACACAAGCCATTAAATTTGAGCCGTCTGATTAGGAAGATCCAACGGTCCATATGACTTGCTACTGGTATACTATATAGGAGTATAGATTTAACATGTTTTTCTTCTTCTAATATAGATAACAATCAATAATACAAAATTGTAATCCAATGACCCTTTAATTCGATATACTCGTTTCTAAAACATAAAAGGGTGATTTTATTGGAAAAATCGTTACATGAAAAGCCCTGATCTATTGGCCATCTCTGCCCCTACTTGTCGCATTGACAGTGACTCAAGCTAGCGTGGTCACAAAGAAAGGCCAAGAGTATGCAATGATACGCAGCCAGCAGCATGCAAAGCAATTGCGAAATAAACTGCTTCCGCCAATGATAGATGAGCTGACGACAATGTCGCGAGGACATTGCGTCTTCCCTTTGCCATGGCATCGCCGTTGTTCTTATTTTTACCAACACATGTCCGCAACGCATGCACGTGTGGACCGTGGGCATGTTTTTCAAATCAATTAAACGCCTGTTGTAGTCGGGTGGGTTGCTTGGTCCTCGTCTGTGAGGCCGACGCATATAAACACTTTCAGTTTCTCCTTCCTTAATAGAAATAGACAAGCACTGCTCTTGCATGTTCTTAAATCGATGACACGTTTATGAAAAATATTCATTAAATCTGCTGTATAGACTAGGATTTCTATCATGCTTGGGGAACTCATGCGTTTACAATTTCATGGCGTCAACAAGAAGTGATTTTCAGCGTCAATAAGAAGTGATCGCGGCAAGCAGTTGGGCGCCGTGTGGCCACAAGCCCACAACGAAGACCAGCAATGGTATGCGGCTTGCAGCGGCAGGCAGAAGAAATACATACGAAACATGTGAAACATAAAGCGCTGGCGCCAGTACTAGCCGGCCGTCAGCAGGGAAGGAGCTAGGGGAGGTGACGAGCATGCGGCCGGGACAGTACGTACGTGCCTCTACGGCTCTACCCTTTGCCATGGGCATGGCTGTGGCAGTAAATTATTTCTGAGCTGCTGCATGCTTCTTCTTTTTTTTTTTTGAACATGAAAACCAAAAGCAAAGTAAGAACATTTACAAGCATTTTAAAGGCTCAACATATACGCATATGACACATCCATGCAATTATCAAATCTTACATATTTTTTTGGGGGGAAATCTTACACATATTTATCGACGCAAAAAATGATAACCAAATCTTACATACTGGGTCGCGCATAAAAACAGGCACCATTTATATCATGTTCGGTGAAGTCACTTCATTACAATTACAGCATCATCAAGAGGGTGGTGGAATAAACGAAGTGGTTTGTAGCTTCTCTCTCAAACCAAGATTCTTTCGTCGCTTTCTTCTTGGACTTGCAAGTGCATGTTCTGTGCAGTTTTCCTATATTTTTTCCTGTCTTTTTTCTCGCTGTCTTATTGGATTTGCAAATGGACGGACAATGTCTTAATCGTCTATTTTATTTTGTTCAACTTTATGTAAAATATGTGTAATTAAGCCACTGATTTTTCTTTCTTTTATCCAGCTTAATCGACGAGTACAAATATTATTATTTCTCCCAAAGATAAATATAGTTTTATTTCTCTCCATAAAAGCTAACTAAAGCTCAGGAATTCAATAAAACTTAGATATGGATTAGAAATTTAAGACTGTCAAGCTCAAATGAATTATTAATACAAGTTAAAATATATTATAGAGTACCTTTTGAAATAAAAAAGAACTTTTAACATTTGTAACTTTCATTAGTTGTAGAAAACTGTGAGATCTATCCATAGTGTTGTATATGTATCGAGGTTCAATCTTAATTTATCTTGTATTCATAAGTGATCCTCAAATGTGTGGTTGATATATATTGTTTCAAATTTCATGGATAATCATGGAAATTTAAATTTTCTAATAAATAATTATTCTCTTCGCAGAAATGACCACCGAACTCATTATCCGCACTTTGATTTGCATAACAGGTTGTCATTGTTATGAGGTGGTAGAGTATTTTTAGCTAGCAAGTTAAAAAATGATATAGCGTGCGTTTGCATGTAATATTAAATCAATGTGTAAATTTGAGGTTCGCACTGCATGTCGTTGATATCAGACCAGTACAAAGACTTAATGTGTGGTGGCAAATTATGAATATGTAGAACAAAGATGGAAATTCAGAAGAAAGAGAGAGATGAAAGATGGAAAGACGTGTGATCCACTAGAGGGCATGTGGAGTCCTGATGCAACGGTTGTGACCTGTATATATGTGCAATCATAAAGATATATCAGTTGCGGCCCATTAATTAAAGAAGGTTCCCCAAATTAACAGTCAAATGTTTTGTTTATTATGTTCTTTTAGATCTTCATGTATCCCTTATTAATTGTATTATATATAATAAGTTGATGCAGAGGCCGGGGGCTATCCTTCTTTTCGAAAAAAGAAAACTAATAGAGAAGCAAACTAAAACACTACTAGCAAATTTTCCTCTTATTTTAGTTTGCGTATTTTAGTTTGCTTCACACCTAACCATTACATATTGTACAGTAGTAATAGGGAAGCAAACTAAAATACTACGGGCAATGCTTGTAATATATCACATGCAACATACTTTACATTTAGCACCAAGTTTGGTTAGGCCTAGGTAAACATGCGTGTAGGTAGACACAACACGCATGTATTAGGAAGAAAGTTAGCAAACCTTGAGCAGCAGCACAGCAGGCCGCGTTGAACCTGCTAGATAAACCAAGACCAGCCTGCCAGAGTTAGAATGGTGCACACATAGGCAAAAGAACAGCAGCCACATTTTCATACACAAGGAAAAACAACAATCAATTACCCGAGCTAGAAAGCAGAAGCAGGCTACGAATGCAGGTAAGACAGAGGAGCACACGGAAAGCGAGCAACAAGCAAAACGAGCTGAAAAATAAAACAATGGTTATGGCATCTCCAACGACAACCCTTAAATTTTCTCCCGCATCCGTCCGCGGACAGGGGAAACTAGTCCGTGGACACGGATGCAGGAGCGTAACATCCAACCGTAGCAGCATACATCCATCCAACAACTCAAACCAACTGGACGAAATTCATGCAAACACGGCTGGATTTCATGCAAACACGACGGATTTCATTACATTTCGGACATATTTTAACTAAAAACTAAGACTGTGTGCACGTACGGTTGCGCGGAGCTCCACTCACACGACATCAATACACTACACTAGTCTACGGCCGGCTGCGACGAATCCCTTTGTCTTCTCCATGTCCGGCAGGCCGTTCACTGCACTGTCGGGAGCCCCGGAGGCATATACTTCAGCGCAAAGGACGTATCGCTTCCCCCACCGCTCGTGGAGCGGAACCCCCGCCTGATGCTTCAGAGGGAGGAGACGGGGGAGCGGCTGAGGGGTGCGATAATTGCCCGACGTATGGCCTCGTTTAAATAAAGGGCGGACGGGAGGAGCTCGGCCGGCGTTGAGTTTAATGTCGGCCCACTCATGAACAAACGTGTGGCCGGAGTAGGTTTCTCGGCTTCCCCGCGGGTTTAATGGAGGCATTTCAATGCTGCGAGGAGGCTTGTTTAGCCGGGCGTGTAGCTGACGGCGCCCTCGGCTGGCGGGTCGTTTCCATGGCGAAGGCAGTGAGAGGTCGCGTCCACCCTGAGCCGCCTTCATTGTGGAGTGACGCGCTCTACAGCGGCACGAATGCGGGCAGCTGGTGTCGGGCGGGAAGCGTGCACGGGAGGGGGAGGGGTTTTTGGTGGGCCATGCGGTCAGAATCGGGAGAAGTAGCGGTCCGGACTTTCGCAAACCTCCTCACGTTTGTCTCCGGTTTGCGAGAGAAATTGCGTCCGAACCGCCAGACGGACCGATACAGGACCGCGCTGGATGGTTTTCGCGGTCCGAACGGTTGGGGGAGGTTTATGGGTCCGCCTTGAAAATGCCCTTTCCATGCAAGCAAACTGAGGCCACTGTCAAGCAACAACAAATAAAAAACCATGCAGGGAGGGGACGGGCCCTGATCAGTCACTGTAGTCACGTAGCCTCACACAAGAGGTCTCCACGGCTCGGCTCTGGCACGCGTGACACGTCTATTGGTCCCAGCCGTGCATCAGCAAAGGGAAGCAAGACGAGTCAGAGAAAATTATATATTTCATCCTTCAAGTCTTTGGCGTATTACAATTTAGTCCTGAAACATAAAAAACACTACAATACGATCTCTATACATACGAATACGTAACATTTTACGGTCCCTCTGCGGTCCCATGCTCTGCTGCCGCCACATACCGCCATACGCGTGTCAGGCTCTTTTTATGGTTACACCCCTGCCTTTTCTTTAATTTACCCAGAGCCCCACTAGTACTACTACATCAATATTTTCTCATTAAAATCACTCTCGCTATAACTATCGGCTGAGCACCCAAATGCATGCATGCATCGAATAAGTAATTTTACCGGTTCCGGTAGCTACCGGTGACCATTAGCCAATAGTAGTGCTCCACCTAGGAAGTATCTGAATCCTTCCCTTTCGTATTTGATTCCTTCTTTGAGTTTTTCTATATCTGTATTTTCTTTACCCTGGGACCCATACATGCACAGGACAGTACTGACACATGCATCTCTTTTTCTACACATAGTACAAGACACATTGTCTCTCTTCTGTACTTATAAAACGCATTGCTTTTTATTTCCTGTGGATAATTTAGATGCTTCATATATTTAAAACCAAAGTTTAATTTTTGAAACTTTTTATATATTTGAACTCCTGATTCCAAGATCTTCAGAACAAGGTTAATTTTGGATACTTTTTTAACACGTTTGAATCCATTTATTTCACTCAATACGTTTCAATTATTTTAGAACAACTATATATTTTAGTTATTTCAAAAGACCAATTTCAATTGATTGTTTACAAGCCCAATTTCAATTATTTCAATCATTGTAAAACGCCTATTTCAAAAAACTTATTTCACTTGTTTCAAAAAATATATTTAAATCATTTCAAAACGGTTGATTTCACTAAATTGAAAAGACAGATTTCTCTCGTTTGAAGAAACATATTTCAAGTCTTTTACATAACATATTTCAATTGTATTTTAGCTATTTCACTCATTTCAGAGATCACAAAATATCAATTTCACATATTTGCACATCATGTCTTGATGTATTTCATTTGTTCCAAAAAATAGATTTCAATTGCTACCAAATTACTAATTTCACTCATTTGAATTTCTAGTCTTTGACAGAACATATTTCAATTGTATTTCAGCTATTTCACTAATTTTAGAGATCGCACAATATCAATTTTACATATTTGCACATCATGTCTCGATGGATTTCATTTGTTCCAAAAAAATAGATTTCAATTATTACCAAATTACTAATTTCACTCATTTGAATTTCTAGTCTTTTACATAACATATTTCAATTGTATTTCACCTATTTCACTAATTTTAGAGATCACACAATATCAATTTTACATATGTGCACATCATGTCTCGATGGATTTCATTTGTTCCAAAAAATAGATTTCAATTATTACCAAAATACCACTCGTTTGAAGAAACTGATTTCTATTCTTTTACAGAACATATTTCAATTGTATTTCACCTATTTCACTAAGTTATGATATCACACAATATCAATTTCACATATTTGCACGTCATGTATCGATGGATTTCATTTGTTCCGAAAAATAGATTTCAGCTATTACCAAAATACTAATTTCACTCATTTGAAGAAACTGATTTCTATTATTTTACAAAACATATTTCAATTGTATTTCACCTATTTCACTAATTTCTGATATCACACAATATCAATTTCACATATTTGCACGTCATGTATCGATGAATTTCATTTGTTCCGAAAAATAGATTTCAGTTATTACCAAAATACTAATTTCACTCATTTGTAGAAACTGATTTCTAGTCTTTTACAAAACATATTTCAATTGCACCTATTTCACTAATTTCAGAGATCACACAATATCAATTTTACATATTTGCATATCATGTTTTGATGGATTTTATTTGTTAAAGAAAATAGATTTTAATTATTACCAAAATACAAATCTCACTCATTTGAAGAAACTGATTTCAAGTCTTTTAAAAAGAATCGTTGTTCCGAGAAAAACTAATTTCACTCATTTTATTTGGTCGAATTCACTCATTTTTAGATTCCACTCATTTAAAAAGAAACCCTGTTCTGTGAAATCAAAATTTCACTAAATATAATTGAAACAAAAATTTGATTGGAAATTCAAACTAGTCAAAATATATCAAAAATTAATCTCTATTTAAATACCTTGTTGACCTGAATTCAAATATGTAAAAAGTTTGAAAAAGAAAAATGCGATTCAAAAGTTATGATCAATTCAAGATGTCACATTGAAAATAAAAGGCAAGTTTTTTGTTTAGAGAGTGGAGGACGAGACGTGCATGCAGCCTCCACCCATCCCTCCGGTCGTACTATGGCTGGCAAAAGCCTGTGCATGTCAGTCGTATATATGGTGTATACCACAGCAAACTGATTTGTATAGCAGCAATTGAGAATTAATAAGTGGCTTCTTGCACGAATCGCAATGCATGAACGGATAATGGATTCTCTGGTCTCTGCCGCTAGGTACCGGCACCGGTAAAAAGCTCTTTGCGATGCATGCATGCAGAGTAGTTCGCCAAGTAGTGCGTCGCATGCAGCTGGCCACGTAGTCCGTGCATGCACAGTGCACCTGCATCCGCCGTTTCGCTCGGTTTTACCGAAGTGGCAAAACGGGTGCGTGCATGCATGTGGCTCAGTCATGACCAACGCTAATTCTGCAGCAACAGCAGCTTGCATGAAATGCAAGGGGCGTGTGTGGCAGGTACAAGTACTGGCTCATCACTCCTCTAGGGCTCCCCTCCATCGCCATGAATTCAAGGCCATTAGTTAGATACTACTTCCACTTTATAGTGATCTAAAACGTCTTATAAAAGTTTACAGAGGTAGTACTACTATGTGCGTGCGTGCTTGTGTGTGTTCCCGGCCAGTGGCGGAGCCAGAACTGAAGCAAAGCCCGGGCCCAATTTTTTTTTTTTTTGACAACATGGGAAATCTTTAGCACTTATAACTACCCAAAGAACACATCATGAAATTTTGAAAAAGGCCATATGTGGTAACAAACAAAAGAATCTCAATTGTTCAATAATTCTAGAATTTAATCTCAGTGCTTAACAATCCAACCGAAGGGACAAAATATGGGAAAACTAGAAATAATACGAGGATATATAAGGGCACCAAATCAGTTGTTTATTTCATTTGTGTCTCCAATAACATGATCAACGGCAGAAGAAGAAGCAACACCTTCAAGACATGAAAAGTGTAATTTCATAAGAAAAGACATAAACATAGTGAAATAATAATGATTAATTAAAACCGAAAAACTTACCTCTACGAGGAGGTAAAAGCCCTCTGCGATCCCTATACGCTTGAAAGCGATATAAAATATCATCATCGGGAATACTTGCAAATACATCTCGCTCAATATAGCATATCATGTTATAATTTAGCCAATCATCACCCATCTTATTTCTCAACTCGGTCTTGATAATGCTCATAGCTGAGAAAGCTCTTTCCACTGATGCTGTTGCAACCGGCAAAATCAATGCCAACTCTATCAATCGATATACCAAAGGAAAAACAGTGTCTCTACCAGTCTGAACCATCTTCACAGCAAGATTACCAAGGTCATTACAACATTCAAAATCTGGATCAGCTCTCACACTGGCAATGAATGTTTCAAGTTGGTTTCTAAGGACAAAGGAAATCTCATATATGAATGTTTCAAGTTGGTTTCTAATGACAAAGGAATTCCTCCGGACTCCAATTGGCTCACAATAGTGTCATGATGTTGTTGGGCTAGTTCATCACAAGGTTGGGCTAGTTCATCATGTCTCCACGGTTGTTTCAGTTTGTGGAGTTGATTCAGTCCTCTCAACCCTTTGATTCCCTTGAATTGAATCCACGGGTGTAGACCCTTCATTGCCGACAACGATGAAAAATATCTCTTCATTTTCTATTTCTACAATATGAAACAAATTGACATAAAAATGCTTCAGTTTTAAATCGACAATACATATAGGCAGGGGCTGCATATAGGCTATACATAATACATCAACAGATAAACAGATAAACAGAGGCAGGGTTGCATATAGATATAGGCTATACATCAATTAAACTGCAAAAAATGGGGTCGGGCCAGGTCGGGCAGTGGCCGGCAGCAGCAGTCCTGGGCTCCTGGCCGGCAGGTCCGCAGGTGGACGGAGTAGAGCGGGATGCCGAGAGCAGGCGAGCAGCCACGCAGCCGCGCAGGGCAGCAGCCGCGGCGAGCAGCCGCGCAGTCGCGCAGGCGGAGGCAGGGTCCGGCGGGGAGGGGGGGGGGTCTGGTCAGGGGGCACCGGAGCGTGGGAGCGGCGGCGGCGCGGCGACGGCGCGGCAGCGGCGGCGGCGAACAGGAGGGGATCGAGGCGGGCAGGCAGGCGGCGTTGGAGTGGAGCGCTAGGTCACTGGTCGCCTGGTCGTCGTGGTCGCTTCGCTCGTTCGCCACTGGCTCCAGGCCTTGGGCCTTGGCTATCTTCTTGGACTAGGCCCCGGGCCCATGCGAAAAACATACCCTGGTAATAGCTAAAAAAAACTCGCGCCCCGGGCCTGGGCCCTGGGGGCTGGGGTGTAGATCCGCCCCTGTTCCCGGCAGTGGCGGAGCTTGACAAGAATGTATTTGGGTGGTGGGGGGGGGGGGGGGGGGGGGGGCAATGGCCAAATTTTTTTGACCAACCGTAACAAATGAGAACTTGTAGCTTCCAGGAAAGCGTACACTTATATTACCAATATTGCTTGCAAAATACATGTATGATTAGCAATATACTCCATAAGAGAACTAACTACACCAAAATATACGACTTGTCTACTTGTACCATTCAGCTTCAAACTTCAAATACATTCTGTGAGCTAAGTGGAGTGGTACTAGGCATACTAAATTACTAATTGCAAAATTAGTACTAGGCATACTAGATTACTAATATGTCTCATCCCAATTTACACTAGTAGAAAACAGGGCTTTGAAACGGGTCAGAATATTGCATTAGTCCCGGTCGTGTTATGAACCGGGACTGATGGGTGCATCAGTCCCGGTTCGTGAGGCCAGGGCGCCGGCCGGGCCTCGGCTGGAACCAGTCTCGGTTCGTGTGACCCCTTTAGTCCCGGTTCCAGACACGAACCGGGACTAAAGGGCCTCGCTCCTGGCCGAGCCCCTTTAGTCCCGGTTGGTGGCTGGAACCGGGACTAAAGAGTCACCTTTAGTCCCGGTGCTAGCCACCAACTGGGACTTATACAACGCCTATATATATGCTCGCCCCTGCCCTCTCACTCCTCTGTTTTTTGGCCGGGCGGCGTTTGGGAGGTGTGTTGCTCTCTGTTCTCACCTCCTATGCACATGAGGTGTTTGATGAAATGCCGCAGCCACACTTAAGTTTTCTCCTCTCCAAGCTCGACCTCCAAGCTACATTTTCCCAAAGATTTGTTTAGGTTTGGCGGTGCACCAACTACACAAGTGTTCTAAAAGGTTAACGACTTCATCGTTTTATCTCTCACTGCTAGTTTAGCTCATTTCGAATGCTCTAGAAGTATGAATTTTATGTATTTATTTTGGTCACTACTGTACTTTGGTTTTAATGTGATGATGAACTTCTATTAATTTGGTCACTTCTCTATTCATGATGTTTTGTAATGGTTTTTGATACACTTAATTATATAATGCACGCAGATGAACCGGCAATGGATGTACGGTGACCGATGGACCTCCGAGTACATTAAGGGCCTGCATAATTTTCTCGAAGTGGCTGAGGCAACCAAGCAGAATGGTTTTATGTATTGTCCATGTACGTAATATCTGTGGGAATACGAAGGATTACTCTAACTCGAGAACCCTTCACGTCCACCTGCTTGAGAAGGGTTTCATGCCACACTATAATGTTTGGACCAAGCACGGAGAAAGAGGGGTTATGATGGAAGACAACGAAGAAGAAGAGGATGATGACAACTATCCGCCCCTTGAATACGGTGATGCTGCAATGGGGGAAGCTGAAGATCAAGAGGAAGAACCAGACGATGTGCCCGATGATGATCTTCGCCGGGTCATTGTTGATGCAAAGAGACAATGCCAAAGTGAAAGGGAGAAGTTGAAGTTCGATCGCATGTTAGAGGATCACAAAAAAGGGTTGTACCCAAATTGCGAAGATGACAACACAAAGCTCGGTACCACACTGGAATTGCTGCAATGGAAGGCAGAGAATGGTGTATCTGACAAGGCATTTGAAAAGGTGCTGAAAATAATGAAGAATAAGCTTCCAAAGGACAACGAATTGCCCGACAGTACATACGAAGCAAAGAAGGTTGTCTGCCCTCTAGGATTGGAGGTGCAGAAGATACATGCATGCCCTAATGACTGCATCCTCTACCGCGGTGCGTACGAGGATTTGAACGCATGCCCGGTATGCTGTGCATTGCGATATAAGATCAGACGAGATGACCCTGGTGATGTTGAGTGCCAGCGCACTGGGAAGAGGGTTCCTGCCAAGGTGATGTGGTATGCTCCTATAATACCACGGTTGAAACGTTTGTTCAGAAACAAAGAGCATGCCAAGTTGATGCGATGGCACAAGGAAGACCATAAGAAAGACGGGAAGTTGAGAGCACCCGGTGATGGGTCGCAGTGGAGAAAGATCGAGACAAAGTGGGGGGACTTTACAGGTGACCCAAGGAACGTATGGTTTGGTTTAAGTGCAGATGGCAATAATCCTTTTGGGGATCAGAGCAGCAAGCATAGCACATGGCCTGTGACTCTATGTATGTATAACCTTCCTCCTTGGTTGTGCATGAAGCGGAAGTTCATTATGATGCCAGTGCTCATCCAAGGCCCCAAGTAACCCGGCAATGACATTGATGTGTACCTAAGGCCATTAGTTGATGAACTTTTACAACTGTGGAATGGAAAAGGTGTACGTGTGTGGGATGAGAACGAACAGGAGGAATTTGACCTATATGCGTTGCTGTTTGTAACCATCAATGATTGGCCTGCTCTCAGTAACCTTTCAGGATAGACAAACAAGGGATACCACGCATGCACGCACTGTTTAGATGACACCGATAGTATATATTTGGACAAATGCAGGAAGAATGTGTACCTGGGGCATCATCGATTTCTTCCGACCAACCATCAATGTCGAAAGAAAGGAAAGCATTTCAAAGGTGAGGCAGATCACCGGAAGAAGCCCGCCCTCCGTACTGGTGATCACATACTTGATATGGTCAATGATTTACAAGTAATCTTTGGAAAGGGTCCTGGCGGACTATCTATTCCGAATGACGCTGAGGGACGCGCACCCATGTGGAAGAAGAAATCTATATTTTGGGACCTACCCTATTGGAAAGACCTAGAGGTCCGCTCTGCAATCGACGTGATGCATGTGACGAAGAATCTTTGCGTGAACCTGCTAGGCTTCTTGGGAGTGTATGGGAAGACAAAAGATACACCGGAGACACGGGAGGACCAGCAACGTGCGCATGAAAAAGACGGCATGGATCCAAAGCAGTATGAAGGTCCTGCCAGCTACGCTCTTACCAAAGAAGAGAAAGAAATCTTCTTTGAATGCCTGCTCAGTATGAAGGTCCCGTCTGGCTTCTCATCGAATATAAAGGGAATAATAAATATGGCAGAGAAAAAGTTCCAGAACCTAAAGCCTCATGACTGCCACGTGATTATGACGCAACTGCTTCCGGTTGCATTGAGGGGGCTTCTACCGGAAAACGTTCGATTAGCCATTGTGAAGCTATGTGCATTCCTCAATGCAATCTCTCATAAGGTAATCGATCCAGAAATCCTACCAAGGTTAAAGAGTGATTTGGTGCAATGTCTTGTCAGTTTCGAGCTGGTGTTCCCACCATCCTTCTTCAATATCATGACGCACGTCCTAGTTCATCTAGTCGACGAGATTGGCATTCTGGGCCCTGTATTTCTACACAACATGTTCCCCTTTGAGAGGTTCATGGGAGTCTTAAAGAAATATGTTCGTAACCGTGCTAGGCCAGAAGGAAACATCTCCATGGGCCATCAAACAGAGGAAAGCATTGGGTTTTGTGTTGACTTTATTCCTGACCTTAAGCCGATTGGTCTCCCTCAATCGCGGTATGAGGGGAGACTGACTGGAAAAGGCATGCTAGGAGCGAATTCAATAATATGTAGGGACGGGCATTCTTGGTCTCAAGCACACTACACTGTTCTACATAATTCTACCTTGGTGACCCCGTATGTCAATGAACACGAGAATATTCTGCGCTCCAAACACCCGGAGCAGTGTGACAACTGGATTACATGTGAACACATCAGGACTTTCGGCAGTTGGTTGCAAACACATCTCATGGGTAACACCACTGTTGCAGATGAGCTGTACTCGTTGGCCAGGGGACCATCTTCGACTATATTGACTTACAAAGGGTACGAGATAAATGGGAATACATTTTACACGATCGCCCAAGATCAAAAGAGCACCAACCAAAACAGTGGTGTCCGCTTTGATGCAGCAACCAACAGGGGAAATGACACATATTATGGTTACATAGTGGACATATGGGAACTTGACTATGGACATGATTTTAAGGTCCCTTTGTTTCGGTGCAAATGGGTCAATCTGTCAGGAGGCGGGGTACAGGTATACCCGCAGTACGGAATGACAACACTGGATCTGAACAATCTTGGGTACACAGACGAACCATTCGTCCTAGCCAATGATGTGGCACAGGTTTTCTATGTGAAGGACATGTCTACCAAACCGAGAAAAAGAAAAGATAAGGAAGCGAATACATCATACGATGAGCCAAATCGCCACATAGTTCTTTCAGGGAAAAGAGACATCATGGGAGTGGAGGGCAAGACAGACATGTCTGAAGATTATGAAAAGTTTCATGAAATTCCTCCCTTCAAAGTGAAGGCTGACCCAAGCACCCTGTTAAATGAAGAAGATTATCCATGGTTACGGCGCAATAAGCAAGGGACACACGCAAAGAAAAAGTGAAGACTTTCTCTCCACAACTATTCCGATGATGGCTTTGATCTAGAATATCACTGCAGTTGCATATCAAGAAATGAAATGCCTTTTGTAACTGATGAGTTTTCGTCTGAAACCCTGATACTTCGAAAGAGATTGTTCATTTTGTACACGAAGTGCATCCAGTTTTTGCCGTAACCCTCTCAACTTTTTAGCACATGCTATGTGGGTGAAATGATGATACCATGCCAACTTTCAACCATTTCAGAGTTCATTTGCAATGCTTTTCAATTCAGGGCCATCTTAGCTCAAAATAAATCCTGAAATGCATGAAAAATAGCAAATGAAGTCAGAAAAGGTTTGAAAAGTGACGATGTGGCTTTGAATGGTGCATATTGAATGCATAAAAAGTCTTGAGTTGAGATATGTTTAAAAATTTGAAATCCTTTTGTAACTGATGAGTTTTCGTCCAAAACCCTGACACTTCGAAAGAGATTGTTCATTTTGTACACGAAGTGCATCCAGTTTTTGCCGTAACCCTCTCAACTTTTTAGCACATGCTATGTGGGTGAAATGATGATACCATGCCAACTTTCAACCATTTCAGAGTTCATTTGCAGTGCTTTTCAATTGAGGGTCATTTTAGCTCAAAATAAATCATGAAATGCATGAAAAATAGTAAATGAGGTCAGAAAAGGGTTGAAAAGTGATGATGTGGCTTTGAATGGTGCATATTGAATGCAGAAAAAGTCTTGAGTTAAAATATGTTAAAAAAATGAAATCCCTTTGTAATAGACGTGTTTTCCCAAGGTTATTTGTAATAGACGATGCGGTCCGAGATAGACATCTTCCAAAAGTTATTTTTGTTAAAAACTTTAATAGCAAAAAGAATATTCATAAAGTATTTTTTGTTAAGAACTTTTAATATGCAAAAAAATAACATAAAAAATAGCAAAAATGAACATAGATGCGCTTATAGGGAAAATTCGACCTGAAATCAGAGTGAAATTCACTTTAATTTCAGGTCAAATTTCCCGTATAAGGGCATCTATTTTCACTTTGAGAGGATCTCAACAAGGCAGAGAGGGGCGGGCTTATAAACCGGTGCGAGCGCCCCTCGCTTGGCGAGGTGGGACTAAACTCCCACCACAGCCAGGACCAACCCTTTAGTCCCAGTTGGTGGCTACAACCGGGACCAATGCAGCCCTTTCGTCCCGGTTGGTGGCTCCAACCGGGACTAATGCCACCCTTTCGTCCCGGTTGGAGCCACCAACCGGGACCAAAGGTCTCTGCTTCCCGCCCTTTGGGCTGCTGAAATTGACCTTTAGTCCCGGTTGGTGTCTCCAACCGGGACGAAAGGGGGGCATTAGTCCCGGTTAGTAAAGGGAGGGCTATATAAGCGGGACTTGGAAAAAATTCCAAATCCACCTGCAGTTTCTTCTCCTCCTCTCCCCCGACGGCGCCGACGACCACCTCGACGCCGCCAGGCTGCCGGATTTTGCCGTCCCCCGCTCCCCTGCCTTGACGTCGCCGTCGCCGTCGCCGCGCCCTGCCCCTACGTCGTCGTCGCCGTCGCCGTCGCCGCGCCCAGCCCCGCCGCCTTCGCCCTCGGCACCATCGGCCTTCTCCGGTCGATTCGCAGCAACGAGGACCTCCCCGACCGCGCCGTCGACGCCTTCGCAACCGTGGTGAGGCCCCGGTTCTTTTACCCCTAGCCCCGTCGCCGATCTCCTCTCCTAACCCCGCTAGCCGCCTTGCCCGTGAGCTCCTCGCCGCCGGTCGTCTCGCCGCCGTGGCTAGAGCTCCCGTGACCCCCTTTAGATGCGGCCGAGCATGGGCTATGCCCTAGTGGCCTCAGGCGCCGCTCCTGTGGTCCCTAGCATGGGCACCGCCGCGTCCAAAGGTCGCCGGCGACGAGCATCGCCGCCTGTGTCACCTGCAGGTGGGCCCCGACCGTCAGGTGATTAGCTTAATGCTAATCACCCTGTTAATTAACCCTTGGGTCACTGACATATGGACCCGACCCTGTTAATTTGATAGTTAGGTTAATTTTAAAACCCCTGGGTCACTGACATATGGGCCCGATCACTAATACATCACCGCCGCTTGCCCCCGCCCACCGCGTGCAGCACCGCCACCGGCCCCGCCTCCGCCCACCGCAGCACCGCTGCTGGCCCCGCGCGCGTCTCCGGTGAGTCCGCAACGCCGCCCGCGCCCGACGATTTTAGTTGATTTAGTTAATTTAGTTGTTTAGTTAATTTAGTTAATTTTAGTTGTTTTAGTTGATTTAGTTGTTTAGTTAATTTAGTTGTTTTAGTTGTTTAGTTGTTTTTAGTTGTTTTTATTGTTTAGATGTTTAGTTCTTTTATCGTCGGTCGTCGGTGACGCGATATCGAGGAGTCCCCGACGATCATCGGTGAGGGAGAGTACCCCCCGACGATCGTCGGTGAGGGAGAGTCCCCGACGATATCGAGGAGTCCCCGACAATCGTCGGTGACGCGATATGATGTTTAATTAGATGTTTAAATGTTTAGTTGCATAGCTTAGCCGTTGAGTCGACGATGCCCGGCCCGCATCCTCGTCGTCGACTCGGCGCCGGCGACCACCTGCTTGAGAGGCGCCATGTCCGGGACTGGGCTCCGCCGGGCTGGCACTGGGAGGTGCTGCCTTCCGGGGCGCCCAGCTTGGTGAGGAATGAGGGTCCCGTCGTCGACCCGGAGGTTCTTTGGTGGCGGTCGCGTGGACCACTGTCGGTGCAGAGGGAGCCGGCCCCCGCGGAGGTGGTACGTCGCCGTGTTAGGGAGGAGGAAGAGCACGTCCGACGCTACATGGTTGCGTTGGACGCCATGTTCTCCAATACCTGGCAGGTTCTTCAGGGATCTCACCCGAGCTATGATCCTGTCATAGTTCCTTCTCTTTGGGTGTCCACCGCCTACGCCGCGAGACGTCAACTATATCTGTATTAGTGATATTATATAATACTATTCGATGATGTATTAGTGATATTATATAATCGTATTGTTGCATTGCCTTGTATTGATTTGCATATATATCTCATGTTTGTATATTGCCATGTTGTATAATATTTGCAGAAACTATGGATCAAAGAGACTTAGAAAAAGAACAGTTGTTGGGGGATATAATCCGCGCCGGAGGTGATCCCTTGTCGTATCTCAACGACATCGATTATCAGGAAGGAGAGGATGACGGCTCCGGTGATCCAACAATGGAGGAGGAAGGAGATCATGACGGCTCCGGTGACCGAATGGCGGAGGAAGGAGATCATGATCACGGCTCCGGTGACCGAACGGAGGAGGGAGCCTCAACTATTTCAAAGTCCGACGAGGTAAGGAGACGAGGCCCGAAGAAAAGGTTGCGCCCGGATGAAAGGTTCACGATCAGAGAAGTCGCGAAAGATGGCCAACCGATTGCTCCCAAGCGGACCAAGGACACATTTGTACATCAGTGTGGAGTTGTTGTTAGGGACCATGTCTCGATCAACACCCATCAATGGAATAAGAATAATAAGGACCCTGAAGTTTCTTATGTCCATGATAGACTGAAAGATGATCTTTGGACCGAGCTGATGGCAAATTTCAGCTTACCGCGAGAGGAGGATCCGAATAACCCAGTTATAGAGCGAAAGGTCAAGGCGTTTGCTCTTAAGAAGATGGCAGAACTATTTAGGAACTGGAAGAAAGAGTTGAACACAAAGTTTGTCGAGAAAGAGGAGACTCCGAAATTCGTCGGTCAATATGAGAAGATAAGAGATCAATGGCCCGAATTTGTGGCCTACAAGAAATCGGAGAAGGGTAAGAAATGGTCACTGACAAACAAGAAAAATGCTGCAAGGAAGAAGTATGACCATCACACGGGGTCAGGTGGCTACTACAAAGCCCGGCAGTTGTGGGACAAAGCTGAGCAAGACCTGCTTGCTAAGAATGTCCAACCAGCGACATTGCACTGGCCAGATCGTTCAAGGACTTGGTTCTTCGGGGTTGGGGGAACTTTGGACCCAGAAACAGGGGAGTGTGTTTGGACTGACGAGCAACTTGCAATACCCTTCCGGAAGCTTCAGGCAGTAATCAAGGTAGCGCAGGAAGGGACGTCCATTCCCGACAGAGAGAAGGACGAGCTGACAGAGGCCCTCGGGAATCCTGAACACCCTGGACGAACACGAGGCACACCAGGCTCCGTTCCGTGGAAGCATGGGTTTCCCGACAGCGGTGGTTATAGAAGCCGAGAGAGAAAAAGGAAACAAGAAGCAAGCGAAATGTAGAAGCTCAGTGCAAGATTAGCAAAACTAGAGGAACTTGAGAGCCAGCGAGCTACCGGCCAACCATCTGAGCGGCACGAAGATCCTTCCTTCGACGCTACCCCACCATCTCAGCGGAGAAGCAGCGTGGCTTCCACGGAGCTCGTTCAGCCTGATTTCACGGCTCCTCGCTACCCCGTGGATAGTATCACGGCGGCTGAACATTGTGAGCTAATGACGAAATGCCAGAACCTGACCTTCAAGGCAGCTTTCGGCTCTGTTGTACCTCCTCGAGCTGAGGGAACTTTCCATTGCCGTCCGATTCCACATGGCTATGCTGTTGTGACGGTGGATGAAATAATGAATGGATTTGAGGGGCTGGAGCTTGACAACCCTACAGGTGAAGAGGATATTATTCTTTTGGAAAATGCTTTGAGGAGTACCTGTCTATGGAGAAAAGAGTGCATCAAGCTTCCAAACTGGACGCCTCAGCAGACTCCGCCTCCTCCTCCTCCGGTGCGTCAGGGCACTCCGCCTCCTCCTTCTCCTCCTCCGGCGCGTCAGGGCACTCCACCTCCTCCGGCGCGTCAGGGCACTCCGCCTCCTCCTTCGCCTCCTCCGGCGCGTCAGGGCACTCTGCCTCCTCCTCCTCCTCCTTCGGCGCGTCAGGGCACTATGCCTCCTCCGGCGCGTTAGCAACGACGGAAGAGAGTCGCCGCCGCCGCTCCGGCGGCTAGCAGTACAATAGGCAGGAAGAAATTCAAATTTGGTCCAAGCCTCAAGCCTCTTCCAAAGTTACCATATGAGAGGACCAAAGAGGAAAACGCTGAAATCAGTGCAGCCGAAGTGAAGGCCCATTTTGCACGGAAAGATCCACCTCCGAAGGAAACGGTAGATCCGGTGAAAGCGAAGCGAACTCTGCATGCCCTGAAGCGACCACCACGGACTCGGCTATCCAACTATGACCGCATAGTTACTAAGACACATGCTGAAGCGCAGCGGTCGGGAAGTACTTCCAGTGCTGCAAGAGAGAAAAAACGAAGAAGTGGGAAAACAATTCCCCAGCTCGGCGAACAGGAGAAGCAATCGTGCCCCCCGTTCAAGGTGTCTAGCGATATCGCTAATCATCCGGTGCTACTGCCCGGTACCACTCTTGATGATTACCTGCCCGATGATGTACAATTTGAAACGGCTGAGGTAGTAGACGACTTTAGATACGAGCACGGGAAGCCTCTCGTCAAACCTGATCATCCTCATCTAACAACGATGATGCAAAAATTGCATGAGTGGTACATGGAAACCTGCAGGAAGTCCGGGACCGACAGTTTGTTTGTCGGAATTAAAAAAGAGCACGACTTCCCTGGAGTCGACCTGCTGCCTGTTGAATTTGTGGAGGTATTTCAGTTATACAATCAAAAGGCCATCGACAAACAACTCATGACTTGCTACTGTCTGTAAGTATTACTTCTATAATTAAGTCTCTAGCTCAGCTCGTTCATTGCATGTATATATAATTATCCTCACTATATTATGCAGATTGAAGATGGTCGAATGCAAAAAAGCACAAATCTATGACATTGGGTTCATTAGCCCAAATACCGTAAATGAATGGTCGGTACAAAACGAGGCCAAAGATACCGAGAAGAACTTGCTAGAATCGTTCCTTAGACATCAAAACAAAAGGGAAATACTCTTTCCTTACAACTTCAAGTGAGTGTTACTGTCTTGTGCATATTCGGTTTCGCTTACTCGAGGTTAAGTAATGTAATTGATGAGTTATGCGTGCGTAGCTTCCACTATATTCTGCTATCCATTAACCTTGACGGGGCATTAGTAACTGTCTTAGACTCGCTCCGTAAAGATCCCAAGTATTATGCGGACATGACTGCAATGCTCCAGAAGTAAGTTCAATCAATACCGGGACCATATCGGCAACTTTCGTTCATTTCCTGATATCAAGTAATCATTTTCTTTGCCTGCCAGGGTTTGGAAAAAGTTCATCACTATGGTTCCGGGTCTGAAGAAGGAGCTGCGATTTACACACCCCAAAGTAAGTAGTACTAGCTAGTTCCGCGCATCTCTCATTGATTCTAGTTTCATCAATACCATTATCATGCTTGCTTATCAGTTTGATTGAACTCTATTCTCGTAAAGTGCTTGTACCAGGCACCCGGGACTCATTTATGTGGATACTACGTATGCGAGTTCATTCGCCACTATACCTTTGAGCGGGGCTTCTCTGAGAAACAATTTGAAGTACGTAAACAATATTCACAATTTTATTTTACATATTACCATCAATTGTGTTGAGTTTCATTCATATATATGTATTGACCCCCTTCTTTAAATTAGATCTGGCAGATGCGGGATGAACTCCTACCACATGATCGCATACGAGCAATTCAAGAGGAATTGGCGAGATTCTTTCTTGACCACGTCATACCTGAACACGGAGAATACCATGTGAAATTGCAAATGGATCTTAGGTGTTAGGGATTCTAAGAGATGTTATATTGTACATATGTAGTAGCGTCGGATAGATATACGAAAACTTGTTGTTCGACCAAGCACGGAGAAAGAGCTAGATGTCACTTCTCTCTATATATGTTCATGACGATCTTGTGTAATTAATGGTTTCCTTCATTTGCTTACTAGCTAGCGTCGAGTTCTCTCTATATGTATAGTAGCTAGCGTCGACCAAGCACGGAGAAAGAGAGGTCACTTCTCTCTATTAGCTAGCTAACACAATATGAAACCCCTAAATTAACACTCCAAAACCCCTAAACCCTCCCTTTCAAAAAAAAAAAAACCCCAACGCCTACGAGCTGCTGACGCGTGGCTGCCTTTTGGTCCCGGTTGGTGTTACCAACCGGGACTAAAGGTCCTTCTGCCTGGACGCCCCGCATCGGCCACGTGGTGCCCCTTTGGTCCCGGTTCGTAAGCAAATCGAGACTAAAGGTTTTGGGCATTAGTTCCGATCGTGTTGTCCCGGTTTCAGAACCGGGACTAAAGGCCCTCTGGAACAGGAACTAGTGCCCTGTTTTCTACCAGTGTTACTCGTACAGGAAACACTAGAAAAGGGGATCCAGTGATTTCACATTGCAATTTGAGCTGGGTAGATGGTACTTACAAAATCAAGTAGCAAATTTGTATGAGGGGGCGTCCGGCGGCGAGCGAGTGGCCTGCAGGCCGGAGGACTTCGACGACCACCGGCCAGTGGCAAGGAGCAGAAAACGACCGTCGCAGGCGCGTCCTGGTTCCCCCTCACGACCTCCTAGAGTCCTAGTCCTCGGCGCTCGTGGATCCTACTCGCCCTTGGCGTCGGCGTCGAGGGCTCGAGGTAGTGCGGCGGCTCGCTTCCTGGAACCTGGATGGAGGCGACCCGCCATGCCCAGCGGCAGCGGCGAGCGTGGTCGGGGACAGGGGAAAGAGACGTGAAGCACTGATGGGCTTGTGCGTTGTGCTTTGTGGCCCTGTACGTGTACATTAGTACATTTTTTCTAGGCAAGTGTATGTCAGTGCGTGGATATGAGATGATTACTACCTAGTAAAAAAATTGCATTTGGGCTGGGGGCCACGGCCCCCTCAGACTTCTACATTGCTCCGTCGTTGGTTCCCGGTCTCTTCCGGATGGTCAGGCCCCAACCACATCATATAATTAACCTAATGAATGCATATAATTAGATCACTCATTGGTTGCGGGTCGATCGGCACATGCATCAAGTGCGGTACGTCAACGGCGACGGGGCGATCCTCCGGATCGGTTGGCCACTGGCTGGCCAGTGCAGGAGCACGTCGCTGTCGGCCTGCCCCGCGCCAGCGCCGAAGACCATCCAGAACAGGACGCATCTCAGGCTCCACCCGCGCCGCGCCCATCAAGGCCTCCACGCTCACGCCTACAATGGACTCGTTCTGCCGGATAAGATGGACCTCACCAGAGGGTCCACTTGCACCGCGGACGCCGGCGCGGCTGCGGGCCTGCATCTTCTGTACGAGCCCAGCCTCGCGCTCCTCGGGCGAGGGCACGCTGCCGTTCGCGGCATAGGCGGCTCGTCCGGCGCCGAACACCATGTGCTTGGCCTAATGAGCACTTCATCATTAGGTGGATTCTGATCCAAAATTCTCGTTCACACAACTTGTACTCACAACCCTAATATCATCTTATTCAAAATTAATGAGAGTAAATCATGGACAAAGAAAAATCTAACAGTAGTACTTTTTTAAGGGAAAATCTAATACTAGTAAGGAGCTCAATGAGGCAGGTAATGTGCATGCCATCGACGTTTATAAGTGTGTCATTGTTGGTTCATCACTACCACTTCATTAAAGGACAAACTAGACTATCTTGAACAATAACAGCAGAGAATCCCCTGTAATCCTCTGGTTCACGTTCACCAACAGTGTAGATGGTTTCAAGCACCCCCGTCTTGGGATCATAGTAGCCCAAGGACCTCCCCGTGTTGAGCAAAATCCGTCCATCAATTGGGTCAACAGACATCAGAGTGGCCTCCCTCGACGAGTATTGCAGTGAGAACTTATCGAGTTCGATACGACACTCCATGTACCAAGATCCGTCCATGTCCTTCATCCTCCATACGTCAATGGCATTCTTGTCTTCATCCCACCATGCCATGCAGATAGCACCGTAGAGCTCGAGGATTGACATACGGGCGCCGGCATGGCTGCTCAATGAAGGACCATGCATGACCTCGAACTCTCTATCTATGACATCGAATGCCAAGAGTTCGCACACCACGGATTCTTGCCCAAGCATAGGTTCGACCACCCAATAGATCTTGCCATTCACATAGACCGGCGGCACGTCGATTGCCACCGGCCTTGGCGGAGGATCATAGGAGCACCAGTCATCGTCTCTTTGTAGAGAGCGCACGTCACACCTCAGTTTGTAGTCTCGTGTTTCCATGTTCTTCTCCTCATATGCAAGCGACACCATGACATGGTCATCCATCTCGGAGTCGAACCCCAACGCGATAGATGTACCGAAAAAGTCTACATCTCTCTCGACATCTTCTATCCTGTCGTTAATGCCCAAGGTAGGATTGTATAGGTAGTCACCAAAGCTCCACCTCCCTAAGTTTAGGCCATGGCATGGTTGAGAAAATTGGACATGATTATCGCATGGTATGCCATTGCCATAGAAGAGCCGGTTGTTGATGTGATCATCCAGGTCACTAAATGAACCCCCCAAGGGGTCTATGGCAAACTTGATCCGCGGGCGTGTTGCGTGGATGGTGGCGTGCGACCGGATGAAGCAATCGGTGGTGATCATGGCGCGCCATTCCCTGCAAACGAGGCCGAGCCGAGACGGACCGTGCTGGCAACCACTTGAGGACGTCGTACCAAGCTTCTGCCACTGGTGAAGAGAAGACCAGCTCCTCAATGTCGCGGCCCACGGGTACAAGACTCTCCTCGAACAGACCGATCGTCGGGTAATTACACGGGTAATTATACATGTCATCGAAACTGCCGGCGATGGCCTCGTCAGGCCGGAAAAGAATTTCTGGTACACCTCCACCATTATGATCTACAGAGAGGAGCTATCCACGACCTTGCAAGTACCTGTGTCGAACATGATCTTCTTCTCTGATCCATTGGCACCATTAGACAGACAGAGAGGAGCTATCCACGACGATTGCAGCTGTGTCCGCTCTGGCTCCGGCCAAGCCGTCCGGTCGATGCAACAGAGCTGCTCCCACTGTTGTGCCTCATAATCACGCAACAGCCATACATGGCACTGGTCTTCGCCTTCGCCGCTGCAGCCATCGAAGACGCATAGGCACCCGTCGAGCTCCGTCATCCTGAGACTGAGAGGATCCCGCCCGAGAGTACATCGGGGCACTGGCATGGAACCGAAGGTCTCGTCCGTGACGTTGAAAGTGAGGATGCCGCCATCGTAGCGGCAGAGGAAGTGCAGGTGGCCATTGAAGAACACGGCCGGGTTTGCCTCCTTCACAGCGCACATCGGAACCTCGGAGGTGGCCGGCCGCCAGTATGCCGGCGTGTCGCCGCCGAGAAGGAAGACGTCGCAGCACGGGGCATCCATGGAATTCTCATGGCTGAAGATACGGACTGCCTTGTATCGGTGGGTGGCCGAGCAGTAACCAAGGCCGTAAACTACATCCATGTAGTACGGGAGTCGGTACCGCAAAATCGTCTTCCATGGCACTCCACTATCCACTAGTAGAAAACGGGCCTTTAGTCCCGGTTTGTAAGGGCCTTTAGTCCCGGTTCTGCAACCGGCACTAAAGGGTGGGGACTAAAGGCCCCCCCTTTAGTCCCGGTTCAACATGGACTGGGACTAAAGGCCCTCCACGTGGCTGCGCTCGAGCGCTGGGGCTGGAGGAACCAACCGGGACTAAAGGTGGAGCCTTTAGTCCCGGTTGGTAACACCAACCTGGACTAAAGGAATTTTTTTGAAAAAAAAAATTGATTTTTTTTTTGAATTTTTTGAATTTTTTTTATTTGTTTTGAAGTTTTGTTTTGATTTTTAAATCTTTGAATTATTTAAAAATTTAATCTCTAATCACCCTTTCTCACTACTCCAGCCCCAGCACGCTTAACTTTCAGATTCTATCGTCCCTAGTTTCCAAGTTTGCACTTATTGTTTTCCTGACAATAGTAAGCTATCAATCCTATTAACCCTTAGGTCTTGATATCACATGATTTAATTTTTTGAATTCCAAAGAATTATTAAAATAAACAAAATAAGTAATAATAATATTGAATTTCAATGAAAATAAAATAAGCAATAATATTATTTTATTCATTTTTTGCCATTTATTCATTTAATATGGCATAATTAATATCTTTAAATCAGTAAATCGAAATTCAACAAATAATATATCCATTAATATCAGAAAAATGTGAGGAATCCAAATATGACATCATTTATTTTTTTGAAATTTTTTTAAAATTCGAAAAAACTTAAATTTGATGATAAGTTTTTTTCCTTTCGGAATTTGAGGATTCTAAAAATTGCAAAACGACCAGAGGCGGTTGAAATCGAAACCGACTTCTCGTGCTGAACATTTTGATATATTATATGTTTTTTTCGACATCGTATGCAAAAGTTATAGCCGTTTTACTTTTTCATAACACTTTTTTGCAAAACATGTCGAAATTTATTTATTTTTAATTTTCCTAACTCGTAGATGTAGTAACATAACTACATCTCGAAGGATTTTAATTTTTGAAGTTTTTATCATTTTCTTTTGTTTTTTTCAAAACTGAAATGGCGATACGGGGGGGGGGGGTAGAGTTTGAAAATTTCAGAACCCCTTTAGTCCGGGTTGGTGTCCATCCAATCCTACCGTCGAATACATCTGCTAGCACTGTCCCAACCAGAGTCATAACTAAGGTTAACCAAGCCAGAGTCAACCCTTTCTAACTTCATTTGCTATTTTTCATGCATTTAATGATTTTTTTTGAGCTAAATGACCCTGAAATTGAAAAGCACCACAAATGAACGGTGAAAAGGTTGAAACTTGCCATGGTATCATCATTTCACCCACATAGCATGTGCTAAAAAGTTGAGAGGGTTACAGCAAAAACTGGATGCACTTCGTGTACAAACTGGACCATCTCCTTCGAAGTATCAAGGTTTCGGACGAAAACTCATCTGTTACAAAGGCATTTCATTTTTTTAAACTCATATGTTATAAGCAAAACAGTACTGTTTTAATTAAAATCCAAATTTAAATTATTCGAAAAATAACCAAATAAATCTTATTGTGACAATAATCTAACATGTGACTAGGAGCAAAAAGAATTAAATTAAAAACTATTTTTAAACTCAAGTTATTCACAATCTAGGGTTTGAAGCAAATTTGAACAAATTCATATTTAAACCATTCAAATTTGAAAACTAATGGCACAAACAGAAACTAGACAAAATTTTGAATCTAATGCAAAAAGAATCACTCAAAAACATCAAATATCCTAAAAGATATAAGCAATTTAAAACAAAAACTTTCAGAACCCCTTTAGTCCCGGTTGGAGACACCAACCGGGACTAAAGCCTCAACCCTTTAGTCCCGGTTGGTGTCTCCAACCGGGACTAAAGGTCTAATCTTTAGTCCCGGTTGGAGACACCAATCGGGACTAAAGGTCTAATCTTTAGTCCCGGTTGGAGACACCAACCGGGACTAAATGTGACGCAACCTTTAGTCCCGGTTGGTATCTCCAACCGGGACTAAAGGTCCTGTTTGAACCGGGACTAAAGGTGGATGTGTCCGTGCGGCCGCCCTAGCCATTGGAACCGGGACTAATGCTCACATTAGTACCGGCTCCAAACGCGGCCGGGACTAAATCTTTGAACGAAAGGTCCTTTTTCTACTAGTGCTCGAGTGTCGGGGAGAGGAAGCACGGCGCCGGTGGATGGGTTGCAGACGTAGTAGCCGCCGCTGCGGACGCAACGGAGGAGGATGATGCCATGGAGGGGCCTGGTGAGGGGAGCGGGGAGCAGGAAGTCGTTGTCCATGAGCTTGGTGACCGCACCGCCAGGCTGCCAGGCGTAAAAGTAGTAGTCCTCCGAGGGCTCGTTGGTGGGGCTGAAGAAGTGCTTTAGCCGGCCGGCGGCTGACTGGTAGTTTGCCCGCCTGAGGTGGAGCTTGACGAAGGCCGCCGAGGAGAGCGTGGCGTGCCAGGAACGAGAGACGCAGCGGAACCGGCCGACGGACTTGGCTGGCAGGCAGGCGAGGATCTCCCTGCCGATGTCGTCTGGCAACGACGACCACGGTGGCGATGGCGAGGCGTCATCTTTGTGCTGGTTCTCCTGCTCATGCGACGCCATCGATCTCGTCGCTTCCGATGATGGCCCCCGATCGATCTCTTGCGTCGTTCAATCTTACTATTTAAATAGGCAAGAAGTCCATGTTTGGTACGTGTGAAGCAGGAATCGTGGTTGTTTACGTAGACGGAGCAAATTGGAACGGTGGATTCAAGAAGGAGCAGAACAAAAAGGACGGTTCTTTTTATCTGCCGGAATTTACAATTTTTTTCTTTTTGAGTTGGAAAGTTACCCCAGTTTATTCAATGTGTCCAGCTAAATCTGAGTTCTTCTAAAAACAGGGGGCTAAATCCGAGTTCAACGCGTTGTAATGCCATCCGGGGTATTTTATGTTGGAAAACACTTCCTATCATACGTGTCGGGCTGATCAGTGTCAAGGCCACGGACATGGCATCGTGCGAACGTGTTGCGACGGCCGTTGGTAGTCACGGGGTAGTGTCTCCTTCGGTCCACCGAGGCCGGCTGGAGAGGCAGGCGTGGGTGCCTTTACTGTGAAGGCACCGACCCAGACTCCGTGACTGATGTCGGGCTAAGAGTGAAAGGAGGCCCCTTTTACTCCTCCTACCGTGGTGGATGCATCGTGACGTGGGCGATTTGCGGAGTCTTGGACATGAATGCAGGGGTGGCGGCCCCGGATGGCTGTCCGCCTTGTTGGCTCTCCGGCAGGCACCATGACGGCAGGGATGGCCTTACCTCTTGGTCGTGTGGACGGCGAGAGGTGGTGCAGTTGATGGCTTGGGCGCGCTTTTTGTATCTCAAGATGGCGGTGCCCTGATCCGAATTTGGAGTTCTGTGCTCGTCGCGCTTGCCCTGGAGACCTCGTGGTGACGCTGGGGAGCTGCCGTGGAGACCTCGTGGTGACGCTGGGGAGCTGACGAGCGAAAGCTCTGCGCTTTGTCGCCAACGACAATGACGCTTGCGGGCGTCGTTATCTTCTCGAAGACGTCGCCGCGGTGCTCCTCTCCGTGTCCGGGTTCCGGATGAAAACCTATGTCGGCTGTGGATTCGACAATGGCGACGCATAGCGCCAGTCTCCCTCCAGAGGGCGTTATCGTGGAGCTTAGGTTCTATAGAATGTTGCGTGGTGTTGTACTCAGTTCCTCTTGTATTCTATTTCGATAGCATAGTCGCGTGCATGCTGCGTGTTCCGGTTATCTTTGGATCAACATAGTTTGCGAGCTACCCCATCTCCTTGTATTGTTCGACCGTGTACTCTGTGTGGTTATTGCTTTATATATAAAGCGGGGCGAAAGCCTGTTTCGAGAGTACATGACCACAACCAAGTTAGTGGTTGGATGTGACAACATGCATGACACTACGAAATAAAACATGATCTAATCATAGCACTAATAACAAGATTAATTCCAACAAGGTGGATGGCGAGGAGGAGGAGTGCTCAGGGGACGATGGAGACGACCACGAGCCACATCGACCCCCTACTCCATGCTGCCCGGGCCTGCGTCCCCTAGCCCACCACCATCTTTTGATTCGCATCATCATTGCTCTTCCCCAGCACCGCGATATCGCCGTCTTTCTCCATGTCCGAGTCCGAAGTCGGCACCCAATATTGCCTTACTCGAGCGCACGGCATCACCGAGGACCTCCCGCAAGTTCGACAAGGACATGGTCACATGGCCATAAGCACCTTCCACGACTTCCCCTTGTAAGATGTGTTTACTCATGGTTTGGTTTAGAGGAGCCGGTGCGGGTCGGGGGTCCAACCCTAGCTACGCCCGAACCGCCCGGTCGCCCTCCTCCTCCCTTGCCTCTGCGCCGCCACCCCCCACCCAACCGTCGCCCCTCGCCGCCCCGCTGCCCCTCCCGTCATCGGCCGGCCGTCACCGCTCCTACGCCGCGGCCCTCATGGCACCCTGCCTCCCCGGCGACGAGCCCCCCCGCCCGAAGCGCCCGTTGGAGCGCCCGGAGGCCACGCACCTGCCCCGTGGTCCGCCCCTTCCCGCCGGCGATGGGGCACGCCGGGGCCCCGACGACCGCCGCCTGGCGCCGCGGGAGGACTGGAGCGTTTCCCGCCGCTCGTCGGTGCAGCCTCCACCATACCGTCCACCCCCGGTTCGGGATGGTGCCGATGGCCGGGCCTCCATGCCAGCGGCTGGTTCGCGGGATGACCGGAGTGCGGGCCGCTCGCCGCTGCCAGGATCGGCCGGCGCGCGGCGATGGGAGGACGCCGCTCGGGCGCGGGAAGAGGACCTCCGTTTGGAGCTGCACCGTCGGCCTCTGGCCATGGACACCTCCCGACAGGACCAGGAGCGTTCTGACCCGGGTTCGAGTGCCCGCGGTGGAGACCATCGGGTGTGGGGAGAGGACCGGCATGGTCGCAATGGCTCGGACTTGGCGGAGCGCGGTGACTCCCGTGACTGGCGTCAGCGCACGTCAGAGTCCCCCCGTGGCTCCCCCCTCGTCGGACAGATGCGGGACTGGTCGCTCCCTTGGCACGGAAGAAGAAGAACAAGAAGAAGAAGCGAGCGCTAGGTTCTGGTGGAGTTGCTGCTGGTGAGGGGCCGGGTGGATTGTCCCCTGGCAGGGGGCCGGAGCAGGAGGTTTCGGTTGCACCCTTGCCCCGGGTTAGTCGTCACCGGACCCGGGAGGAGACTATGTGCTTCAACTGCAGTTGTGCCGGGCACTTCCGGGCGGAGTGCGAGGCTCCGCCCCGGTGCCCCACCATGCTTGCCTTCCTCGGGTATGGGATGCCGGGAGAGGGTGGATTCTACTTCATGGAAGCCACCCTTGACGACCGCCACCCAGGCCTCACCTCGCCATGGTATCCCTCGTCCAGGGGCAGGAACCTCCCCCGTATGTGATCATCACCGCCGAGGTCATCAAGGAGGAGCTCTCTGCATACATTGGGGACTACAGTGGGAGTTCCTTCTCATGGGTGGTGTCGGAGTCGCCCCGCTGGTCTTCTCCGTCCCCTTCCCATCCACTGAGATGCTCAACGTGTGCACCCGCGACATCATCAAGTGCCCCATGAACAAGTTTCTGATCTCCATCAAGAAGGCAGAAGCAATCCCGTACCCGGTCCCTCCCCTTGAGCAGGTCTGGATCTTCATCTATGGGCTCCCCGAAGGGGGCAAATGTGACCACATTCTTAAGGCGGTCTCTGAGCCGGTGGGCAAGCTCCTGACGGTTGACGTCGAATCTCTGGCGGGTGATGGCCCAACTCGTGTGAAGATCATTTGCCAGTCTTCGGCGGACGTTGAGGGACTCTCTCTGGTATTCTACTTCGGGGGGGGCCAAGGGGGTTCGGCTCTCCTAGGAGCTTGACCTGGATGACCTGGAGGCTATGATGGCCGCTGACCCTCCTCCACCGCCGCCATCTATGGTGGAGGCGGGGCCGGAGGGGGAGAAGTCCGAGGGCAGCTCCGCAGACTCAGGGGATGATTCCCCCCTGAGCCCGCCTAGGCCCCTCCCGGACCGTCAGCTTCGGAGGGGACGATGGCTGAGGACGCCTCCCTCGGGCCCTGTCCTCGATGTTGGAGGATGGTGCCAGGAGCCCTGGGATGGACGTTTACCCTCCATCTTCCCCGCCGTCCCCCGGGGCGGTCTGCTACACCCGCTCGCCTGGGACCCCCCAGCACCGACCTTGGGGTCCCCGGTGCTGTTTCCCACCACTCCGCCGCCGTCGGGACTTGGGTTGGCCGCGGTCAACATCATCTCCCCTGCGGCTGGCTCCAGGTCGCAGCCGGTCGCATCCCCGTCGGTCGCCGCATGACAGATTCTCAGGCGCAAGGGCTTTGACTGACGGACGGGTCCCGACCATTACGGAGAAGGCAACCATGCGCGCGGCGGCCCGTGATCTTCCCTCAGGTATACCCCCGACGAACCCTAGTCCACAATGCTCATATTCCCGCTTTGTGATCCTTGGCTTTGTTCCGCTTGCCCACCTGGGTGATGTGGCATCCGACTGTGATATTGTGTTCCGAGGAGAGAAGGGATCGCGCCTGGAGCAGATTTTGGCTATCTGTGCTAAGGAGCGGTTGGATGGGGTGTTAGACGAGGCCCGAGCTCGTGAAGAGACCCATACTGCCCCTGGACATGAGGGGCCTTCGGTGATCCCTACACCGGATGACCCTGGGCATAGAGAGCCCAGGGTTGAGGACCCAGTGGGTATCCCTGGCCCGTCATCGGCCGGACGCGGTGACCCTGTAGCAGGCAGGGTGCTATGAGGCAGGCCTCCCACGCGCCTTCATCCCACTAAGAAGCGGATGGAGGGGCGTAGCACTAGTGCCGGTGTTCCGCCATGGGACTCCGACATCGCAGATGCCCCCATGAGGAAGGGGCGTCGCGGGCGTCCGTCCAAACAGGTTCCCCGATCCGCAGGTGGCGGTCGGGCTAGCTCAGCCCCACCTGTGGGGCCCTCTAGTTCCCCGACCGTGGTTCCATCATGAAGCTCCTATGTTGGAACATTCGGGGCTTCGGGCACCTAGGCCGGAAGCGCCAATTGCGAGTACATCAGACAAGAAGGGATCGATATTGTGGGCCTGCAAGAGACCATCCGTCAAGATTTCTCCATCCAGGAACTCCAGTGTCTCTCCCACCACACGCTCGCGTGGCAGTGGCTGCCCGCAGTAGGCCACTCGGGGGGCATCCTTCTTGGAGTCCGGGAGGATGCTTTCTCGGTCGAGGACATGGACCAAGGGGAGTTCTTCCTTAGCATGTCCATCACGGACCGACGTGTGAACCTCAGTTGGGAGGTGATCATCGTCTATGGCCCGGCTGACCATAGTAGGTCGGTGGAGTTCCTGGCCAAGCTCAAGGATAAGGTTGACCGATGCAATACACCTATAGTGGTTGCTGGTGACTTCAACCTTATTCGGCATGTGGAGGATAAGAGCTCCCTGAACGTGGATCGGGGGCGGATGCGCATGTTCAATGACTGCATCGCCGACCTGGCTCTGCGGGAGATTGCCCGTGTAGGGGCGAGATTCACTTGGACCAATAAACAAGTGGACCCTATCTGATGTGTGTTGGATAGGGTCCTAGTTTCGATGAAGTGGGAGGCCATGTTCCCGCTCTGCTCACTGAGGGCGGTCACGCGGATAGGCTCCGACCATGTCCCACTCCTATTCTCATCCGGGGACGATGTCCCCCTCGACCGGGGGGGTTCCACTTTGAGTTAAGCTGGTTACTGCAACCAGGGTTCATGGAGATGGCGCGGAATCGCTGGCTGGAGGCCGTGGCTAGACCGGCTCGGGCTTACTGTGCTACGGACATATGGCATCACTACTCACATCTGACCCGCCAGTTCATGTGAGGGTGAGGTGCTAACCTGGGCGCCGATTCTAGAGTGCGCAAGGAGGCACTTCTCGCCTAGATTAAAGACCTTGACGTGTTGGCTGACTCAGTGGGCCTCTCGACTGATGACTGGCTGAGGCGATACACCCTTGAGGCCTCGCTTATGGAGATCTACAAGGGCGAGGAGCTCTTCTCGCAGCGCCGAGGAGGCCAACAGTGGCTCCTCCAAGGCGATGCCAATACTGCATACTTCCAGGCGATTGCAAATGGTCCTCGTCGAAGGTGCGCTATTTCATGCCTTTGGGAGGGTGAAAACCTCCTGGAGCACCCGGACGAGATCCGGTCTCACATATATTCCTTCTACAATGAATTATTCTCGGTGACACCCCGTAGTGAGGTCTCGATTACCGACAACTTCTGGCCTCTTGCCGAACGAGTATCGGACGCCGAGAACATAGAGCTAACCCTCCCATTCTCGGAGGAGGAGGTGGGCAAGGTTATCCCCTCTATGAAGGCGGGCACGGCTCCGGGCCCAGATGGGCTGCCAGTGGTATTCTTCCAGAAATTCTGGAATGTAATAAAACCGGTGATCATGCCAATGTTCCATGAATTCTATATTGGGACCTTCGACATGCCTCGGATCAATTATGGCGTGATTACCCTAATCCCCAAAATAGTTGGGGCGATGGATATTAGGTAATTTAGGCCTATCACAGTTATGAATGTGCTTGAACTCATTTCTTCTAAAGTTTGTGCGACACGGCTAGCCCCAGTGGCGGAGCGGCTTGATCACCCCCTTCAAACTGCGTTCCTGAAGGGTCGTCGGATTCACGACGGGATCTTAGCCCTCCACGAGATCGCACATGACATGCACTCACAGGGTAATAAAGGCGTGTTCCTCAAGTTGGACTTTCAGAAGGCTTATGATCGCCTGGACTGGTCCTTCTTGAGGCTGGTGTTGATACGCCGGGGCTTTGATGACAGATGGTGCTCCTAGATTATGCAGATGGTCCAGTCTAGCAGGACGGCCATTAACATTAACTGCGAGGTGGGACCTTACTTCTCCTCCTCGGCGGGGGTAAAGTAGGGGGACCCAATTTCCCCCATTCTCTTCAACCTCGCCGTTGACATCCTGGCCACTTGTAGGACCGAAAGTATGTCTAGAGGGGGGGTGATTAGACTACTTGACCAAATAAAAGTTTTGCCTTTTCCCAAATTTTAGAGTTGGCAGTTTTTAGCATTTTATGGCAAGTCAAGTACACCCTACACATGCAAGTCTAAGAGTATAGCAGCGGAAAGTAATAACAAGCATGAGTAGAAAGGATAGGGTAGGAAGATCAAACGAAATTGTAGACACGATGATTTTTCCCGTGGTTCCGATAGGTGGTGCTATCGTACATCCACGTTTATGAAGTCTTCAACCCACGGAGGGTAACGGTCACGAGAGTCCATGGAGGGCTCCACCCATAAGGGTCCACGAAGTAGCAACCTTGACTATTCCATAACGGCTTCCGTCCACGAAGGACTAGCCTCACTATGGGTAGATCTTCATGAAGTAGGCGATCTCCTTGCCCTTACAAACTTCTTGGTTGAACTCCACAACACGAAGTAGGAGGCTCCCAAGCGACACCTAACCAATCTAGGAGGCACCACCCTCCAAAAGGTAATAGGCTCGGTAATGACGATGAACTCCTTGCTCTTGTGCTTCAAGATGATAGACTCCTCAACACACAATCACTCTCTCACAGATTTGGCTTGGTGGAAGAGATGGGATTGGTGGAAAGCAACTTGGGGAGGCTAGAAATCAAGATCCATATGGTTGGAGTGGAAGATCTTGACCTCAACACAAGGGTAGGTGGCTCTCTCTCAGAAAACTGGATGGGGCAAGTATGGAATAGTTCTGAGTGCTTCTCTTTCGAGTAGGTGGTGGTGAAGGGGTATATATAGGCATCCCCAAAAATCCAACCATTACACACAAAATGAACAACTCGGTGACACCGATGTGTTAATCTCGGTGGTACCGAAGTGACCAAAAGGTGGCAACTTTTGAATCTCGGTGAGACCGATATAGGAAACTCGGTTGCACCGATAAGGTGACCAACGGTCAGATTGACATTCTCGGTGACGCCGATCCAACAATCTCGGTGGTACCGATATTGTGAATTTGCGTAACAGAAAGTTGGCAACCTAACTCGGTGGCACCGGAATGGAATCGGTTGCACCGAAGTGGCTAGGGATTGGCTGAGTCTGTCTGAGTTTGGGAATCGGTGGCACCGAGTGGAAAGTGTTGGTTGCACCGATTTTGAATATTTGGCTATGGACAGACTTTTGTGGAAGGGCTTGTGGGTGTTTTTGGTGACTATCACTTGTGCATGTATGAGCATTTTGTTCACCAACAAAACCTTACCCCCTTTTAATAGTATTGGCTTTCCTATGGACTCAAAGTGATTTCTCACAAAGTGAAATGTAGAGTCCTCTTGCTTGAAGCTTTGCCAATCCATTTCCTTGCATCTTGGGGTATTTCCTCAATCTCCACAAACCTTTTGCCATCCCTATCATTGAACTTTTCCTGAAATATACTTAGTGGAAACATTAGTTCAATGACTTATATGTTGTTATTAATTACCAAAACCACCAAGGGAGCAAATGTGCTTTCAATCTCCCCCTTTTTGGTAATTGATGACAACATATAGATCAAAGCTTCGACAAAGATATAATCAATGAACATAATCGTCGCTTTGAGAAGTATGTGATAAGCAAGAGCTCCCCCTAAATTTGTGCATTATTTTAAATTTGCGTTTGAATGCAAATGCACAATCGATTAGGTACATGGGGCACTTCTTCCATGTCACATACATCTTGGTGGTGTGTGAGAATAATTAGAATGAACATCATAGCACAACACAACCAAACAAAGATAATGATCATCTCATAAGCATTAAGATGATAGGAAATAGTAGCACAACACACATTAAGCGTATGATCAAAACACAAATAAGTTCAACACAAGCAACCAAAAGACAATTGTTTTTGAAAAAGCAATAAAAACAAAACGCTCTCTCACTCGAAGCCTAAAGATCTATATACACTTCTCTCCCTTTGGCAACAAGTTACCTAAAAGTTCAAAGGCATATATCTAAACGTTCTTGGGCTGATCTCCTCCGGTGGTTGATGAAGGAGTCGAGAGAACAGCGTCGGCGAAGATCTCTGCAGATGTCGTGGATGGAGTTGAAGTGGCAACTGGAGGAACTGAAGCTGATGGAGCAGGAGCTGAGGTGACAGTAGCAGGAGCTGATGAAGAGGGCCTCAAGTCTGGAGCTGGCACAGTGGCTGATCTGGCCTGAGTAGTAAACTGTGTGCCTGGCCTGAGAGGTGAGTCATCCTCATCGTCATCATCATCATCTGAAGAATGAGGAAGAGGCATTGAGTCAACTTCCTTCTTGAGCTCATTGACTGTCTTAGTCAGCCCATCCACCTTATCATTAAGGGTCTTGATCCAGTTCTCAAAGATCCTGACAAGACTGTTCTGGTTGTTCAAGATGTCCTTAATGTCCTTCTGCATGCCCTGAACTGATGATATCAACAGATCCATTTGCTTGTTCCTGGATCTAGGGACTTGAGCACTAGTGGATCTAGCTGCCTCTGCCTCTGCCTGAGCTACAGCTGATGTGGGATGTTCTGGATCCATCACCACAATGTTGTCCTCGAGATCTGGCTGTAGGGGCAAGTGGGGTCTGTCCAGAGCAAATATGTGCTTCTCCAGCTTAGAGTTGATGAGCATTTGGATGTAGGGTGCATAGCAGCAAGAGCGCTTCTGATCAGCAGCAACCCTCTTAACTGTCTCAACAATTAAGTCCATGACTCTAATCCTCGTGTGACCGTCAAGATGAATCAGCATGTTGATGGAGTAGCCTCGGATTATCTTGTCATCTCCTGACTTGGGCATCAAGGTATGCCTCAGAATAGTGTTCATGGTACGGAGGCCAGCCTGAAGAAAGTAGATGGATCCAAGCTTGTGAGACTTCACATGAGCAGCAGGGATCTCATTGTACATGTTAGCCATAGCATTGTGGTTTGCCTTGGATTCTGAGTAGACATCCAAGTCACCATCCTGTACCTCTGGGACTCCTAAGATTGCAGCCCATTCCTCAACAGTGGACTCATATCTTGCACCTTCAGTCATCCATACAATCCTACCATCTCCATAGAAATGTGCAGTGGAGTAGAATTGCATGATCATCTCATCATTCCAAGCAGTGAACTCTCTGCCAACAAACTCATCCAAACCAATGCAGTGGAAATTGTCTTGGACACTTGGAAAATAGTCTTCATTCTCCTTGATGAATTTCCAGTCCACATACCTCATATCACTCACAGCTGGGCTCTTGTCAAAAAGCACAGTCTCATAGAAATCCTGTTGCTCTTTGGTGTAGAATCTGTAGTCCACAGTTGTATTCCTCCTTTGGGCATATGGATCAGCAGCTCTCCAAGCCCTCAAACCAGAATCCTTCCTCTTCTTCATATCCTCAGCAAGTGGGTAGCTGGCATTATGTACTGGAAGGTGTGGTCTAAGCTTCATCAGGGCAGACATAGCATCTTCATCCTCTACTCTGGAGGTGGTTCCCTTGTTCTTTTCAGAAACTGGAATTTGCCTTGAAAATCTCTTAGGCTTTTCAGCAGCAGCCTTCTTGGGGGCAGACTTGGTGCTCTTGGATGTGCCACTCTTTGGCATAGCATCAGACATAAGTTTCTTTTGCTTCTTCTTGGGAGGGGCCTTGACAACTTGCTCTTCCTCCTCCTCAGCATCAGCACCAGCAGCCTCCTCAGGGTCCTCAAACATGGAGGACTGCCTACCAGTGACACAGACAATCCTTTTCCTAGCTCTCTTCTTCTGACATGCCTTCTTAGGCAATGACTTCCTTGGGGGTGACTCAAGGTGAAGAGCCATTTTTGCCCTAGCACCCTCAGGTGCTCTCATAGCTTCAGAGCTAGCATACTCTTTCCTGACAGCTCTCCTTGAAGAAGTGGCTTCATTTGCAGCTTTCTTGGCAGCCTTCTCTTGCTTCTTAGCAAGAACCTCTTCTAGCACAAAGTCTGAATCCTCTTCATCTTAATTCAGCTTCTTCCTGGTCCTTGTTGCCGCCTTGGGCAACCCATGGGAACTGGGAGTGCCTGGATCTGAAGATGAACTAGACTCAGGACTAGTGCCTGAACTCATCACAATGTTCTCCTCTTGGAAATTGTTCTCACTATCCTCAGCACTTGACATACTGACCCTGTGAATAGAGTATAGAGGAGCAGAAGAAGATGAGTCATCACAAAATTATCAGCTGGTTTTTGAAAGTTTGAACAAAAGATTCTCAAGGTTTGCATTCTGTCACATGAAAATCGGTACAGCCGAAGCAAAATTTCGGTGCTGCCGAGACTGACTTTCTCCTTAACAGAAACTTGGCACTCTTTTCGGTGAGACCGAAAAGAAGTACTCGGTTTCACTGAGAAAGTTCTCAGCGGTACAGACAGGCAAATCGGTGACACCGATTTGTTCACTTCGGTTCCACCGAGTTCCATCGGGCGGACGGCAAACCCTAGAAAATCGATCGTTCTCTAACTACAGGAAGTTTTTAGAGGATTGAGAGGATTGCAAATGGTGGCTTATAGATAATATTGAATCCAATGCGCGAGAATCAGACGGGGAGCGCAAGGAAAGACGAATCCGTACCCTAACTCGGTGACGGACCCGCTACGGCGGCGACGGCGGCGAAGATGCCTGTCGACGGCGAGGATCCCAGCGGCGGAGGAGCGCGGGGAGACAAGGGCACCGACCAGGGGGTCCTTCTGCGGCAGTTTAGGGTTTGGGGCGCGACGATTGAAGATTGAATTTTCGAACCGTCGGGACCACAGGTTATATACCCTTCACTATCGGTGACACCGATTCTAAATTTTTGGTGTCACCGAGTTCCTCAACTGTCAGCTGACAGGGAAACTCGGTGTAACCGAGAATATGGAATCGGTAGTACCGAGATAGAAAACAAGATCAACCCTAGGCATTCGGTGAGACCGAGAATTGTGGGTTGGTTCCACCGAGATGCACTTGGGAGGTTTTAATGGTCAGTCCTTGTCGATACGGAACTCCGAGTGCTCCACACACAGAGGGATCGAAAAGTACTTGTTCAAATTTTGTGATGTAGCATGAATGGAATATGAGGTGAGAAAACATAGATAGATAAGGAGTGGTCCTAGGCATTCTTGTTCATCCAATTGGCAAAAGATAAACCAAAAGCCAAATAACAACAATTGGATGTCCTCGAATGGGAAAATAAATGCAGACCAACATGCTCACACAATAAGATGTCAAATGAAATCATGACAACATGCACATACACACTAGCATCTAACAAGCACTTGGGCGATGACGAAGTCATCTATATATGAGTATATTGACTTAGGAGCCAAGTAAAAATACTTGATCATAGGTCATACTCATCGTTTAAGCACAAGTGGGGTCACCACTTTTACATAAAGCATTTAATGTTGTCACATGCTAAGAGATGCTTTGACTCAAGTCTTAGAGTAAAGCTCCCCCTTGATGTGACATCCCCACATAAGAGGGATAAACTAACCTTGGGTTTTGTCGATGAAGACTTCATGTTGGTGAGGTAGTGGTGGATGCTCAAGGTTGATGAAGATCACCAAGAGTTGGGAGCATCCTTGTTGTTTCCTTACTCTTCTCACCTACATGGGTTAGTCCCAACACACAAGAGACAAATACAAGGATATCTATGGACATGGAGTGCAAAGCATGTGTGATGATGTCCATTGATTTGTTGATTACCTTGTCCCTTGCTTACCTTTGAGGGAATGTGTGACTCCTTGAACTATTGCATAGAGTTGATGTTGATTGCAAATAGTTCTTGCCAATAATGAATGTGAGTGAATTTCATTGGCGGAGTCACCCCTCAAGAACTTACTAGTTCTTCTTCTTGGGGACCCACATCAAGTTGATGGGGATCCTTGGTGTTGTAGTAGCCTTTGTAGAAGTTGAGCTTGACGTAGCCTTGGGAACCCACTCCACCAAAGCTAGGGATTCATCTTCATATGAGTCAATGTCCTCTTAAAGCTTGTTCTTGCCCTTGAGCTTGTGGTCTTGTGGTGGAAGGTCATCTTGAGTGTTTGTTCTCTTGGGAAGAGTATTTTCATACTTCTCCTTTTGAGGAACAAACTTGGGCTCAGGGTATTGACCTTCTTCCCATTCAACTCCATTAGCGTTGAAGTAGGCAACACCATGGTTCTTTCGGTATCCTCCGTGCTTGCGTACAATTTCCTCAAATTGCTTACACCCGGCAAGACTCTTGTAGATACCTCTCTCTATAATTCGTTTCAATAAAGCATTTTCTTGCTCAAGTGTAACTTGGCTAAGAGAATCATCATTAGTGGAATCAATATAACTACTAGAAGCAACATCATTAGGTTTAGCATTTTTATTGTTGCTACTAGATGAAGAACCTTTCTTGCCTTTGTTACTATATTGCTTAGTTTTAACTTGAGGCATGAATGTAGACAAGAGTAGTCGTTTGGCTAGATAAGATGAAGTCTTCTTTCGGAGATCGTCATTGATAGCTTTAAGAAACTCATGCTCTTGCTCCAAATTGAGCTTCTCGAAGCGTAGCTTCTCATGAGTTCTCACAAGCTCTCTATGATCTTCGAGAGTAGATTCATGAGCTAACTTAAGAGTTTTTAGTTCTTTAGTTAGTTCTTCTATTTTCATCTTATCATCATCAATTGACTTATCTTGACTAGCATGAGAATTATCAAGTTCATTTTGACTAACATCACTAGTTTTATCAAATAGAAAGTCATCATCACAAAGCAAGTCATCTTCATCACTATTAAAATCAAGATACTCGGGGTGTGATACCTTGGGGCCTTTAGCCATGAAGCAACTTCCACTCCCTTCGTTTGGTGAATCAAATAGATCATAGGAGTTTGTGGTCACTAGAGCAATTCCGGCAACACCATCATCTTGACTATAGTCGGAGTCGGAGTGATAGCTTCTCTCGGAGTTGTTGTCGGAGTCGGAGCCGGAAACCCATTCACCAACATGAGCTTGATGTTTTCTTCTTGTGTAGCTCTTGGTGTACTTGTCCTTCTTCTCCGAATCTCTACTTTTCCTTGAGGGTCTTCGTTCATAACGATCATCTCTACTCCTTCTATCTCTTTGAGGTGAATCATTCCTTGAGCTTCGTCTTCGAGGTGACTCTTCTCTTCGTTTGTAGGGAGCCATGCACTCATTGGAGTAGTGTCCGGGCTTCCCACAATTGTAGCAATTGCGGTCACGACTTGACGAATGCTTCTCATCATATCTTGAGTTGGAGCTTCTTTCTTTGCCTCTATTCTTATAGAACTTGTTGAATTTCTTGACCATGAGACTTATCTCTTCATTGGTGACGAGGTTGTCGCTTGAAGTTGCGGGAGCATCACTTGTGACTATGTAAGCACCGCTAGACTTGTGGTGAAGCTCTTCTTTGTCTTTGAGTGTCATCTCATGAGCAACAATCCTTCCAATGACTTCTGTAGGCTTGAGATCTTTATAGTTGGGCATCATTTGGATCAATGTGCACACGGTGTCATATCTCTCATCCAAAGCTCTAAGTATCTTCTTGATGATGAATTTGTCGGTGATTTCTTCGCTTCCTAAGCCGGCAATCTCATTGGTGATGAGAGCTAGCCTAGAGTACATCTCTGCGACTCCTTCACCATCCTTCATCTTGAACTTGTCAAGCTGACTTTGAAGAACATCTAACTTGGATTCTCTCACGGACTCGGTTCCTTCGTGCATATCAACCAAAGTATCCCAAATCTCTTTTGCATTCTCAAGACGGCTGATTTTGTTGAATTCTTCGGAGCATAGGCAGTTGAAGAGAATGTCACATGCTTGAGCATTGTAGTGCAACATCTTCAATTCTTCCGCGGTCGCTTCACGATCCGGTTCCTTTCCATCACCAAAGAATTCACCTTGCAAGCCAACACGAACAACAGCCCAAACGGTGGGGTTATGACCAAGAATATGCATTTTCATTTTGTGCTTCCAACTAGTAAAATTAGTGCCATCAAAGTACGGACCTCTACGGTGATAATTACCCTCACTAGACGCCATACTCTCCTAGGTTGTGAGACCAATGCAATGGAGACCAAAGCTCTGATACCACTTGTAGGACCGAAAGTATGTCTAGAGGGGGGGTGATTAGACTACTTGACCAAATAAAAGTTTTGCCTTTTCCCAAATTTTAGAGTTGGCAGTTTTTAGCGTTTCATGGCAAGTCAAGTACACCCTACACATGCAAGTCTAAGAGTATAGCAGCGGAAAGTAATAACAAGCATGAGTAGAAAGGATAGGGTAGGAAGATCAAACGCAATTGTAGACACGATGATTTTTCCCATGGTTCCGATAGGTGGTGCTATCGTACATCCACGTTTATGGAGTCTTCAACCCACGGAGGGTAACGGTCGCGAGAGTCCACGGAGGGCTCCACCCATAAGGGTCCACGAAGTAGCAACCTTGACTATTCCATAATGGCTTCCGTCCACGAAGGACTAGCCTCACTATGGGTAGATCTTCACGAAGTAGGCGATCTCCTTGCCCTAACAAACTTCTTGGTTCAACTCCACAACACGAAGTAGGAGGCTCCCAAGCGACACCTAACCGACCTAGGAGGCACCACCCTCCAAAAGGTAATAGGCTCGGTAATGACGATGAACTCCTTGCTCTTGTGCTTCAAGATGATAGACTCCTCAACACACAATCACTCTCTCACAGATTTGGCTTGGTGGAAGAGATGGGATTGGTGGAAAGCAACTTGGGGAGGCTAGAAATCAAGTTCCATATGGTTGGAGTGGAAGATCTTGACCTCAACACAAGGGTAGGTGGCTCTCTCTCAGAAAACTGGATGGGGCAAGTATGGAATAGTTGTGAGTGCTTCTCTTTCGAGTAGGTGGTGGTGAAGGGGTATATATAGGCATCCCCAAAAATCCAACCATTACACACAAAATGACCAACTCGGTGACACCGATGTGTTAATCTCGGTGGTACCGAAGTGACCAAAAGGTGGCAACTTTTGAATCTCGGTGAGACCGATATAGGAAACTCGGTTGCACCGATAAGGTGACCAACGGTCAGATTGACATTCTCGGTGACGCCGATCCAACAATCTCGGTGGTACCGATATTGTGAATTTGCGTAACAGAAAGTTGGCAACCTAACTCGATGGCACCCGAATGGAATTAGTTGCATCGAAGTGGCTAGGGATTGGCTAAGTCTGTCTGAGTTTGGGAATCGGTGGCACCGAGTGGAAAGTGTTGGTTGCACCGATTTTGAATATTTGGCTATGGACAGACTTTTGTGGAAGAGCTTGTGGGTGTTTTTGGTGACTATCACTTGTGCACGTATGAGCATTTTGTTCACCAACAAAACCTTACCCCCTTTTAATAGTATTGGCTTTCCTATGGACTCAAAGTGATTTCTCACAAAGTGAAATGTAGAGTCCTCTTGCTTGAAGCTTTGCCAATCCATTTCCTTGCATCTTGGGGTATTTCCTCAATCTCCACAAACCTTTTGCCATCCCTATCATTGAACTTTTCCTGAAATATACTTAGTGGAAACATTAGTTCAATGACTTATATGTTGTTATTAATTACCAAAACCACCAAGGGAGCAAATGTGCTTTCAGCCGTTGACATCCTGGCTGGCATTCTAGACAAAGCCTGCATGGCTGGTCACCTTAAAGGGGTGGTCGGCCACCTCATCCCTGGAGGAGGAGTCACCCACCTTCAATACGCGGATGATACCATGATCATGGTCGAGGGGTCCACCCTGGACATTGTGAATTTGAAATTCCTTCTCCTTTGCTTTGAACCGATGTCGGGCCTAAAGATCAATTTCAATAAAAGCGAAGTCTTCATCCTAGGCTACTCGCCCGAGGAGCAGTTACGGATCACTAACAACCTAAACTGCAAGCTATCAGCATTCCCCACAACCTACTTGGGGATGCCTTTGGCCGAGTCGAGAATCCCGGCAACGGGATTCGACCGGTTAGTAGGCCGGGTTGCCACGCGGGCCAAACCTTGGCGAGGCCGTTCACCTCCAAGGGGAGCAAAATGGTCCTCATTAGTGCTAACCTGGCAAGCCTACCCATGTTCATGATGGGCCTGTATATCCTGTCGGAGAGCGTACATAGCTCCTTCGACAAGGAGCTCGCCAGGTTCTTCTGGCAGGCAGCTGATGGTCGCCAGAAGTACCACATGGTCAAGTGGGCTAACATCTGCTTGCCCAAGGAGCGAGGAGGGTTGGGGATCACGGCCTCTTGCGTGATGAATACTGCCCTCATGCTATGCTGGGTTTGAAGGATCCTTCGTAACGATGGAGGATTGTGGCTCCAACTCCTTCAGGCGAAATACCTAAGGGGTGAGCCAGTCCTCGCTTGCTCTCGAGCGGGAGGCTCCCAATTCTGGCGCGCTATCCAGAAGATAAAGGATGAGATTCGCCTAGGCAACTCATTTAGCATAGGGAATGGGCAGGGGACCCAGTTCTGGCTGGACCCATGGGTCAGGGAGGAGCCACTCAGGGTGCAATTCCCTACACTGTTCTCCATCTGCACCGACCCTACCCTCCTTTGTCTCTAACGCGTTCCGCCACAAACAATGGGGCCTTAGTTTCAGGCGGTCATTCATCCCGATTGAAACGGCTGAGTGGCACCGCCTGCTAGACGCCTTGCCACATGGGCTCCCGGATTACCCGGACACAGTGGCCTGGCGTCTATCCCCTTCGCGGTAATTTTTGGTCAAAACGGCATATCACGCACTATGTCGTGCGCCCCCCACACCCTGGCTTTCGCCATTATGGAAGGCGCCCATACCGCTGAAGATAAATATCGTTGTGTGGCAGCTACTTCGTAACCGCCTCCCCTTGGGGACGGAGGTGCGTAAGCGGCACGGACCAGGCAATGGCCTATGCCCCTTATGCGTGGTCGCGGAGACGACAACACACATCATGTTCACGTGTACGGCGGCGCGGAACATGTGGGAATTCATTCGCGAGGCACTAGGACCCAAGTGGGAAGCCCAAGACTTCGCGGAGTTCCTACACTACCGGGCCAACCAAAATGGGCGCCGCCAACGCCTATTTTGGCTGATCTTTGCCGCTATGGCTTGGACCCTCTCGACAACTCGCAATAAGATGGTGATAGAGAGGATCTTTCCGAGGCAGGCGTTTGACTCCTTGATATGTCTCCAACGTATCTATAATTTTTGCTTGTTCCATGCTATTATATTATCATTCTTGGATGTTTTACAATCATTTTATAGCAATTTTATATCATTTTTTCGGACTAACCTATTGACATAGTGCCAAAGTGCCAGTTGCTGTTTTTGCTTGTTTTTTACTTCGTAGAATATCAGTACCAAACGGAGTCCAATCGCGACGAAACTTTTTGGAGATTTCTTTTGGACCAGAAGACACCCAGAGGGCCAAAGAAGTGCCAGAGAGGTGGGACATGGAGACCACAACACACCAGGGCGCGCCCTGATGGGTTGTGCCCTCCTCGGGGCCCCTCTCCACCGCCTCTGATGCCTATAAATTCCCAAATATTCCAGAAACCCTAGGGAAGTCGAAGAAAAACACATCCAGCCGCCGCAAGTTCCAGAACCTCGAGATCCAATCTAACACCATCACGGAGGGGTTCATCCTCATTGGTGCCTCTCCGATGATGCATGAGTAGTCCACCATAGACCTACGGGTCCGTAGGCAGTACCTAGCTGGCTTCCTCTCTCTCTTTTGATTCTCAATATAATGGTCTCTTGGAGATCTATTTGATGTAAAATTTTGCGGTGTTTTTGTTGGGATCCGATGAATTTTGAGTTCATGATCAGTTTCTATCCATGAATATTATTTGAGTCTTCTTTGATCTCTTATATGCATGATTACTTATAGCCTCGTATTTCTTCTTCGAATCTTTGGTTTAGTTAGGCCAACTAGATCGATTTTTCTTGCCATGGGAAGAGGTGCTTTGTGATGGGTTCGATTTTGCGGTATCCTCTCCCAGTGACAGAAGGGGCAGCGAGGCATGCATGTATCCTTGCTATTAAGGATAACAAGATGGGGGTCTATTCCTACATGAATAGATCTTGTCTACATCATGTCATCGTTCTTATTGCATTACTCCTTTTTCCCATGAACTTAATACACTAGATGCATGCTGGATAGCGGTCGATGTGTGGAGTAATAGTAGTAGATGCAGGCAGGAGTCGGTCTACTTATCTTGGACGTGATGCCTATATAATGATCATCGCCTTGGATATCGTCATGATTATTTGACCTTCTATCAATTGCCCAACAGTAATTTGTTCACCCACCGTGTGCTATACTCATGAGAGAAGCCACTAGTGAAACCTACGGCCCACGGGTCTACTTTTCCAACATATTGCTTTCCGATCTACCATTTTGCTACTTTTGTTTTCAGATCTATTATTCAAAAAAAACCAAAAATATATTGCTACACTTTTTATTTGCTCTTTTTATTTTGCGTTCTTGAGAGATCTATCTCTCCAATCTATCACTACCTAATCTATCTTTTTACCGTAGAGAGATTGACAACCTCTCTTTCGCGTCGGGTTGCAAGTATTTGTTCTTTGTGTGTGCAGGTGTTGTTTATTAGGTGGTGGTGATCCTCCTACTAGTTCGATACCTTGGTTTCATAACTAAGGGAAATACTTACCGTCGCTGTGCAGCATCATCCCTTCCTCTTTGGGGAAATATGTGGCACCCCGGCTCAGCGAACCGGATTACCAGTGTTTCCAACGCAGAGATCATGTCTTCTGGAAACACACAACAACTTGGAACAGAATAAAACTGAACTTTATTGATAAACTTCGGGTACAAGCTCATATTCTACATCGATCACGAGGCCAAATGCACACCTGGTGCTATGACAATATCTACATTATTTATGAAACATAGTGGGCCTCGAAACTACTAGGGAAACTCTATGGTGTAGCGGAACATAGCGGAAACTCCATCCACAGGGACACTGTTGGGACACAGCCTAGCTAGCGTAGCACGAACCATCGGGACCTCCGTCCTCGGCTTCTCCTGCATCTGGCATGATACGCCAGGTGAGTACTTTGAATGTACTCGCAAGCTCACGACAGCCAAGTAATGCAGCAAACAATAGCATGGCAATCAACATGTTAAATTCTTAAGTGATTCACTTACTGTCATCAGTTACCAACTTACTCTCTTTCGGGTTGTCCCACAACCCTCGGAATACTCAAAAGCCATCGAGTACTTCCGAACACAAGACTAGTTCTTCCATCATTATTATCACTGTTACGGTTGACCACCTAGTGAGGTCTGGACGGGCTGCCAATACCGTGGACGCGGCTATTCGAATAGATTTTACACTCTGCAGAGGTTGCACACTTTACCCACACCATGGAGCACCTGGCCTCGTGATCCCATTCGGGTGGACCAGTGTTGCTCCAATGAAACCTGCCTGACCCGTGACTTTCCCATCATACCACCGGCATTCATCCTCCCCCGGAGTCCTGCCCTGTGTGGCCCTTGTGTCACCTCATGACACCTGCCACCGTCGTGGCCAAACTAAACTGTCCCAAATGGGGACGCCGGCACAAACCCATCTGGGCTAACAGGGTTATCGCCGCCTACCTGATCAGGGTAGCACGCACGCATAACCCTCCCTGTCTGGAGGTACCGGTGAAAGAGTATGGGGCCAGACCAAGTCAAGGCCGTCCCATACCGGTAATGTGGTTGCACGGATAAGCCCGGACAGGTGACTCAAGATCAACCAACTAAGTTCATTTAGCAAACATAGTAGTTTATCACAATACTTAAGATGGCAGCAACTAGGCATTTAAATTAATCACTATGAATTATTATATAGCAAATAAATGGAAGTATTCATATGAACATGCAATGCTATTGAAATGCTTCATGAAATGGGTGTCCTGGCTTGCCTTGCTCTGTTGGGTTGTCCACAAACTCCTGGTCTTCAAAACCACAAAGATTTCCTTCTGAAAATATTTTAAAATAGCAAAGGAAAATGTCATATAACACATTTCTGTTCGTCAGAAATTCTGTGAGTAAGAGAAAAATACCAAAATTTATCAGCAAATAAAGGAGCTCAAGACAAACACAATGCAAAAAGAATCAATGGATTTGAACTTATATTTAAAAAGTTATTGCAGGTCAAAGTTACTGGTCAAATCTGGAATTTAAACAAAAATCAGAAAATACCCAGCCGGCCACGTCGAACACGTAAAGTGGAGGGGCGCCTCCACTTAAAACGGTTCGGCGCGCGGGGTGAGTCGCTGACAGGTGGGGCCTCCGGTTGATTTAAAAGAAAGGGAGAAGGGAAGCAGAGAGAGGGCGGGGCTCCGGCGACGCTCACCGGTGATGGAGACGGTGGTGAGGTCCGGCGAGGGAAGGAATGGAACCAGCGTACGACGGCGAGTACGCCCGTACCCGTGGATCGTCGGAAGGTGGCCGGACGGCGTCGCCCCCTTCTTCTCCGGCGGGTGGAGGCTACGGGCGTCGTCGGCGGCAACGATTCCGGTCGGGCAAGAGCTCGGGGAGGACCAGGGAAGTTCACTGAGTTCGAAGGTGGAGTTGGTTGGGGCTGGGGAGGGGTGGAATGGCGAGCCGGCAGAGCTCGGGTGGCGGCGGATCTCCGGTGAGGTTTGAGCCCAGAGGGCCTCTCGGCCGTGGCTCGCTGCTCGGGAGGTCGATTGGAGGTGGAGGGAGAGAGGTGAGGAGCTGAGAGAGGCCGGGCATGGCCTTTTATAGGCAGGGGCGGAGATCGGGTGTGCTCTCTGGAACGGGCGGCGCTGTGGCCACGTCGCCGGGGCAAGGACGGCGAGCTGGCTATCGCGAGGCGGGGCGAAGTGATGGAGGAGGGCAGAGGAGTTAATGCGCGTAGTGGCGGCACGCGGAGGAAGACGACGGCGGCTCAGCCACTGTGGCCGCACGGGTGCCACAGTGCGGCGCTGCGGTGGCGGCCGGTGAGGGCGATTCCGGCGAGGGGAAGGCTCTGGAGTGGCCTAGGTGGAAGGAGAGGAAGATGTCGGCATGCTAGGACAAGGCTAGGCCACGCGGGGTAGCCGGAGTGATCACATCCGACGCGGGCGCCGTGTAGAGCGCGCGCACTGGCATGCCAGTGCCGTGCTCACCACGGGTGCAGCCACCAGGAGGCCACGCAAGCCTGGCGCACCTTGTCCACGGCATCAACCTTCGATCACTTAGCCTCCTTGTGCCACTGGCTTGACTAGATACACTCTGGTTCGAAGGGTAGCCTCAACTACAATTTCTGACAGAAACTTTGGGAGAGATCTGGAGGAGAGGTGAGCTGGAGATGAAACCAGTGGAGATGTCTGGTGTGATCTACTTTGGAAGGACTATAAGCTGACCAAATTTTAAAGGGTTTGGAAAAGTTTTGAATAGGGTTCCTGTGTAAACTGCCATACTGGTCCAGAAACTTGATCTGCTTGTGGCACTCATATGGTAGATCTGATGGAGCTGAAATTTGGTGGAGGGAGGTCATTTGGTAGTGCCCACATGCCATAAAAATTTCAGAGCGATTGGGCATCTCTAGCTAGTACTCCCTTCACAGAAGTTTGGAATGAGCAGAAACTTGTCAGAATTTTGCTGCTAAAAATTTGTACTGGACAAGATGATATTTTTGGATATGTGGCTAGATAGATCCCCTAATATCTCAAGGAATTATTTGGGAATTTTCTGGGCTAGGAAAATGGGGGTTGCTTCACAACTGACCAATTCTGACCAGAAAGAAAATAATTTTTCTGGCCAGAATTTTGTATTGGACTATGGAATGTTTTTGATGATTATGGGATTATATGATGATAAGAAGGTGTGACAAGAGTTTGGGATTTTATTGATCATCCAAACTATAGGTTACTTCACAACCCATAGTGATGACATAATTCCCAAAGGAAAAAAAAAATTAATGGAAACTATTAGAAAACTGGATTGTGGTCCAGAAGGTATATGACATGGTGTTGGCAAGATGTTGAAAGCTCTGGATCACTTAGGAAAAGTTTCAGAGGTTTCCTAGGTCCAAATTAACTGAAAAGATTCAAAAATCAACCAAATTTGCAAATAAAACCAAAAAGATTTTGAAAAGAAAACGTTGCCAAAACCCAGGGTGTCACAAACCTACCCCCCTTAGGATGAATCTCGTCCTCGAGATTCGGTTGCTCAGGGAACAAGTACGGGTATGCGGATCTTAGGAAATCCTCTCTTTCCCAGGTAGCCTCTTCCTTAGTATGGTGCTCTCACAGTACCTTGTAAAACTTGATCACCTTACTCCTGGTAGTCCTTTCCATTTCATCCAAGATTCTGACAGGTTTCTCTTCGTAGGTCAGATCCTTAGCCAGTTCTAGTTCTCTTATATCTGCCTGCTTGATCGGTGGTGCAATGCACTTTCTTAACTGTGATATGTGGAAAACATCGTGAATATCAGATAACTCCGGTGGTAGTTCCAACTGATTTGCTACCCTGCCTTTCCTAGCAATTACTGGAAAGGGAACGATGTATCTTGGTGCAAGCTTTCCCCGGGTATGAAACCTCTTTACTCCCTTCATGGGGGTTACTCGAAGGTAAGCATATTCTCGGGGCTCAAAAGTCACTTCTCGGTGCTTTGGGTCATAATAGCTCTTTTGGCGGGACTTGGCTGCTCAAAGATGCTCCTGAATATCCTTGACCTGTTTCTCAGCCTCGAGCATCAAGTCTGTGCCAAAGATACGGCTATCTCCTGTTTGGGACCAATTCAATGGAGTGCGGCACTTCCGTCCATATAGTGCTTCAAATGGCGACATCTTGAGACTTAACTGATAACTGTTGTTATAAGAAAACTCCGCATAGGGTAGGCTATCTTCCCATTTGGGTCCATGGGTGAGAGCATAGGACCGAAGCATATCTTCCAGTATCTGGTTCAATCGTTCGGTCTGTCCATCTGTCTACGGATGGTACGCCGTGCTATGCTTCAGCATGGTTCCCAAAGCTTGGTGCAATCGCAACCAAAATGCTGAGGTGAATAAGGAGCCCCTATCTGAGGTGATAGACTTGGGTACTCCATGAAGACTGACTATCCGGGACATGTAGAGTTGTGCAAGCTGGTTTGCGTTAAAAGTGGTCTTTACTGGAATAAAGTGAGCCACTTTTGTGAGTATATCCACAATGACCCAGATAGCATCATTGCCTCTTGTTGACCTGGGCAGTCCAACAATGAAGTCCATGCATATGTTGTCCCACTTCCATTGGGGAACTGGTAAAGGTTGTAGTAGCCTAGCGGGTTTCTGGTGTTCAGCCTTGACTTTGTTGCAGATGTCGCAGCAGGCGACATAGTATGCTATGTCCCTTCGCATCCCTGGCCACCAAAAGGTTTCTCTTAGATCCTGATACATCTTTGTTCCTCCCGGGTGGATAGAGTACGCGGACTCATGAGCTTCTCTAAGTATTCGTTGTCTCAGATTATTCTGATCGGGCACGCATATCCGTTTCTCAAACCACAAGGTGCCTTGGTCATCCACACGGAAGGACTTGGCCTTTCCTTTCGGAATCAGCTCCTTGATCTCTTTTATTCCTTCATCTGGTTTTTGAGCTTCCTTGATTTCTTCCATGAGTGTTGGAGTAATTTCCAAGGTATCCGGGGTAATTGGGCTGCATAGCACCATATTGAGCTTAGCGAACTCTTCTTGTAAGCTTGGATGTATACTTCCAATTAGTGCATTCATTGTGCCTTGTTTTCTGCTGAGAGCATCAGCGACCACATTAGCCTTTCCCGGATGATAGTTTATTCCAATGTCATAGTCCTTGACCAGTTCAAGCCATCTTCGCTGCCTGAGATTCAGGTCAGGTTGGGTGAAAATATACTTGAGACTCTTATGGTCCGTGTATATTTCACAACGTTGTCCAATGAGGTAATGCCTCCAAATCTTCAAGGCATGAACCACGGCTGCTAATTCCAAATCATGCGTGGGGTAGTTTTCTTCATGAGGTCGTAGCTGTCTGGATGCATATGCTACAACCTTTCCTTCTTGCATTAACACGCAGCCGATTCCACGTCTGGAAGCATCGCAATATATATCAAAGCTCTTGTGAATGTCTGGAAGGACTAAGACAGGTGCTGTAGTTAGCCTTGTCTTTAGCTCTATGAAGCTGCTGTCACATTCCGCCGTCCAGACAAACCTTTGATTTTTCTTTAGCAATTCTGTCAGTGGCTTAGCTATCTTGGAGAAGCCTTCTATGAAACGACGGTAATAGCCTGCCAATCCCAGAAAGCTACGGACTTCGGTCACCGAGGCTGGTGTCTTCCAATTCAGTACTGCAGTTACTTTGCTGGGGTCGACGGCTACTCCTTGTTCTGACAGAATATGCCCCAGAAATCCCACCTCTTTTAGCCAAAATTCGCACTTACTGAACTTGGCGTACAGACGATGGGTCCTTAATCTTTCCAAGACAGCACAGAGGTGTTGTTTATGCTCTTCTTCATCCTTGGAATATATCAGGATATCATCGATGAACACCACCACAAATTTGTCCAGGAAATCCATGAAGACCTTGTTCATCATGCTCATGAAATAAGCTGGAGCATTCGTCAGCCCAAATGACATGACTGTAAACATATACAGACCATATCGGGTGGTGAAAGCTGTCTTGAGTATATCCTCTTTTCTGATTTTTAACTAATGATACCCGGTTCAGAGGTCAATCTTGGAGAATACCCGTGCTCCGTTCAGCTGGTCAAACAAATCATCAATGCGAGGGAGCGGGTACTTATTCTTGATGGTGACCTCATTCAGCTGGCGATAGTCTACGCACATTCGTAGACTTCCATCCTTCTTCTTGACAAACAGTACGGGTGATCCCTATGGCGAGATGCTTGGGCGAATATACCCTTTTTGCAGCAACTCATCCAACTGCTTCTTTAATTCCACCAGCTCTGGGCTCGGCATACGATAGTATTTCTTGTAGATCGGGGCAGTACCGGGAATCACCTCAATTGCAAACTCTAATTTCCGGTCAGGTGGCATCCCTGGTAGTTCCTCGGGAAATACATCCGGAAATTCGCAAACTACCGGAATCAGGTTCATATCCGTACTGGTAGTGTGGTATGCCATTCCCTTTCTTGACATCATCTTGCTGGCAAGGAATTGAACTGTTTGTCCTGCCGGATTAACTAGTGTCACGGTCCTGGTGGCACAGTTGATGCACACCTGATGTGGTGTCAACCAGTCCATCCCCAATATTATATCCAATCCAGGGGATTCAATGGCAACAAGTGTAGCTGGAAATTTAACTCCATGTATCGAAATTTCCAGACCTTTATATATCAGATTTGTTCTGAGCAGGGAGCCAGGGGATTGTACTGTTGGGGAACGTTGCATGGGAAACAAAAAATTCCCTACGCACACGCAAGATCTATCCATGGTGATAAGCATCTACGAGAGGGAGAGTGGATCTACATACCCTTGTAGATCGCTAAGCGGAAGCGTTAAGAAACGTGGTTGATGTAGTCGAACGTCTTCGCGATCCAAATCGCCGAGCGTCCCGCGATCCCATCACGATCCGTCTCGCGATCCAATCACGATCCGTCCCGCGATCCCATCATGATCCGTCCCGCGATCAAATCACGAACCATCTCGTGATCCTGATCACGGCCCTTCCGATCTAGCGCCGAACGGACGGCACCTCCGCGTTCAGCACACGTACAGCTCGATGATGATCTCCGCCTTCTTGATCCAGCAAGAGGGAGCGGAGAGGTAGATGAGTTCTCCGGCAGCACAACGGCGCGGCGGCGGTGGTGGTGGAACTATTCCGGCAGGGCTTCGCCTAAACACTGCCGAAACTAGACTAGAGGAGAAAACGATCTAGAGGAAGTAGAGGGAGCACGTGGCAATTAGGGTTAGATCTTCCATCTAAATCCTCTAGTATATATAGGAGGGAGGGAGGGGAGGAGGCAGCCTCAAACCCTCAAGGTTTGGCCGAAATTGGAGGTGGAGGAGTCCTACTCCAATCCTATTAGGAGTAGGATTCCTCCTCTCCACTTGGAAACCCTTTCCACCTTTCCTCCTTTGGATTTTTTCCACCCAAAGCCACATGGGCCTTAGTGGGGGGGTTAGGCCAGCCCACTAGGGGCTTGTTTGACTCCTCCCACAGCCCATGAGGTCCTTTGGGTCGAGACACCCCTCCTGATGGTCCCCGGTACCCCTCCCGGCACTTCCGGTACACTACCGAAATACCCGAAACTTTTCCGGTGACCAAAACAGGACTTCCTATATATCAATCTTTACCTCCGGACCATTACGGAGCTCCTCGTGACGTCCAGGATCTCATCCGGGACTCCGAACAACCTTCAGTCACCACCATACATAACTCTACTATACCGAAACGTCACCGAACCTTAAGTGTGCAGACCCTGCGGGTTCGAGAACTATGTAGACATGACCGAGACACCTCTATGGTCAATAACCAATAGCGGGACCTGGATGCCCATATTGGTTCCTACATATTCTATGAAGATCTTTATCGGTTGAACCTCTATGTCATGGATTCAGTTAATCCCGTATGCAGTTCCCTTTGTTCTTCGGTATGTTACTTGCCCGAGATTCGATCGTCGGTATCTCCATACCTAGTTCAATCTCGTTATCGACAAGTCTCTTTACTCGTTCCGTAATACAAGATCCCGTGGCTAACTCTTTAGTAACTTTGCTTGCAAGGCTCATTGTGATGTTGTATTACCGAGTGGGCCCTGAGATACCTCTCCGTCACACGGAGTAACAAATCCCAGTCTTGATCCGTGCCAACTCAACAGACACCCTCGGAGATACCTGTAGAGCATCTTTATAGTCACCCAGTTACGTTGCGACGTTTGATACACACAAGGCACTCCTACGGTGTCAGTGAGTTGCATGATCTCATGGTCATAGGAACAGGTACTTGACATGCAGAAAACAATAGCAATAAACTGACACGATCATATGCCACGTTTATAGTTTGGGTCTTGTCCATCACATCATTCTCCTAATGATGTGATCCCGTTATCAAATGACAACTCTTGTCCATGACTAGGAAACCTTAGTCATCTTTGATCAACGAGCTAGTCCTATAGAGGCTTACTAGGGACACATTGTTGTCTATGTACCCACACATGCATTGAGTTTCCAATCAACACAATTATAGCATGGATAATAAACATTTATCATGAACAAGGAAATATAATAATAACCATTTTATTATTGCCTCTAGGGCATATTTCCAACAGTCTCCCACTTGCACTAGAGTCAATAATCTAGTTCACATCACCATGTGATTAACTTTGTAATGAATCTAACACCCAATGAGTTCTGGGGTTCGATCATGTTTTGCATGTGAGAGAGGTTCTAGTCAACGGTCTGCAACATTCAGATCCGTGTGTTCTTTTCAAATCTATATGTCATACTGCAGATGCTACCACGCTCCAATTGGAGCTCTTCCAAATGGCTGCCCCACTATACGTATCCGGATTGCTACTCAGAGTCATCCGGATTGGTGTCAAAGCTTGCATCGACGTAACCCTTTACGACGAACTCTTTATCACCTCCATAATTGAGAAACATTTCCTTAGTCCTCTAGTTACTAAGGATAATCTTGACCGCTGTCCAGTGGTCCACTCCTGGATCACTCTTGTACCCCTTGACAGACTCATGGCAAGGCACACACAGGTGCGGTACATAGCATGGCATACTATACAGAGCCTATGGATAAGGCATAGGGGATGACCTTCGTCCTTTCTCTTTCTTCTGTCGTGGTCGAGCTTTGAGTCTCACTCAACTCCACACCTTACAAATCAGGCAAGAACTCTTTCTTTGACTGATCCATTTTGAACTCTTTCAAAATCTTGTCAAGGTATGTACTCATTGAAAGTTTTATCAGACGTCTTGATCTACCTCTATAGATCAGGATGCCCAATATTTAAGTAGCTTCATTCCAGGTTTTCCTTTGAAAAACTCCTTTTCAAACAACCCTTTATGCTTTCCAGAAATTCTACATCATTTCCGATCAACAATATGTCATCCACATATACTTATCAGAAATTCTATAGTGCTCCCACTCACTTTATTGTAAATACAAGTTTCTCATAAACTTTGTATAGACTCAAAAACTTTGATCACCTCATCAAAGCGTATATTCCAACTCCGAGATGCTTGCTCCAGTCCATAGAAGGAGCGCTGGAGCTTGCATATATTTTAGCATCCTTAGAACTGACAAAACCTTTCGGTTGTATCACATACAACCTTTCCTCACGGATACCGTTAAGGAAATGATGTTTTGACATCCATCTGCTAGATTTCATAATCGAAAAATGCAGCAACTGCTAACATAATTCCAACAGACTTTAGCATCGCTACAGGTAAGAAAGTCTCATCGTAGTCAACTCCTTGAACTTGTGAAAAACCCTTTGCCACAAGTCGAGCTTTATAGACGGTGACATTACCGTCCGCGTCCGTCTTCCTTTTAAAGATCCATTTGTTCTGAATGGCCTTCCACCCTTCAGGTAATACTTCCAAAGCACATACTTTGTTTTCTTACATGGATCCCATCTCGGATTGCATGGCATCTAACCATTTCTCGGAATTCGGGTCCATCATCGCTTCTCCATAGCTTGTAGGTTCATCGTTGTCCAACAACATGACCTCTAAGACAGGGTTGCCGTACCACTCAGGAGCAGTACGCGTCCTTGTCGACCTACGAGGTTCGATAGTAACTTGATCCGAAGCTTTATGATCATCATCATTAACTTCCTCTTCAACTAACGTAGGCTCCACAGAAACAACTTTCTGCGCTGCGCTACTCTCTGGTTGAAACAACGGTTCAACAACCTAATCAAGTTCTATCTTCCTCCCACTCAATTCTTTCGAGAGAAACTCTTTCTCGAGAAAGGATCCATTTTAGCAACAAACACTTTGTGCTTGGATCTGAGATAGAAGGTTTACCCAACTGTTATGTTAGGGTATTCTATGAAGATGCATTTGTCCGCTTTGGGTTCGAGCTCATCAGGTTGAAAACCTTTTCCACATAAGCGTCACAGCCCCAAACATTAAGAAATGATAGCTTAGGTTTCTGCCAAACCAAAATTCATACGGTGTCATCTCAACGGACTTAGATGGTGCCCCTTTTTAAAGTGAATGTAGTTGTCTCTAATGCATAACCCCAAAACGATAGTGGCAAATCGATAAGAGACATCATAGTACGCACCATATCCAATAGAGCACGACTACGGCGTTCGGACACACCATCACACTATGGTGTTCCAGGTGGCGTGAGTTGTGAAACAACTTCCACATTGTCTTAAGTTTTATACCAAACTCGTAACTCAGATATTTACCTCTTACGATCATATCGTAGATATTTTATCTTCTTGTCACGATGATCTCAAACTTCACTCTAAATTTGTTTGAACTTTTCAAACGTTTCAGACTTGTGTTTCATTAAGTAAATATCCCCATATCTACTCAAATCATCAGTGAAGGTAGGAAAATAATGATATCCACCGCACGCTACAACACTCATTGGAGCGAATACATCAACATGTATCATTTCCAATAAGTCACTTGCCCGCTCCATCATACCGGAAAACGGGGTCTTAGTCATCTTGCCCATGAGGCAGGGTCCGCATGTCTCAACCGATTCGAAATCGAATGAGTCCAAAGATCCATCAGCATGGAGTTTCTTCATGCGTTTTACACCAATATGACATTTAGCGGCAGTGCCACAAGTATGTGGTACTATCATTATTAACTTTTTATCTTTTGGCATCAATATTATGAACATGTGTATCACTACGATCAAGATTCAATAAACCATTCTCATTGGGTGCATGACCATTGAAGGTATTATTCATGTAAACAGAATAACCATTATTCTCTAACTTGAATGAATAACCGTATTGCAATAAACATGATCTAATCACGTTCATGCTCAACGCAAACACGAAATAACATTTATTTAGGTTCATCACTAATCCCGAAGGTAGAGAGAGCGTGCGATGGTGATCACATCAACCTTGGAAACACTTCCAACACTCATCGTCACCTCACCCTTAGCTAGCCTCCGTTTATTCCGTAGCTTTTATTTCGAGTTACTAACATTTAGCAACCGAACCGGTATCCAATACCTAGGTGCTACTAGGAGTACTAGCAAGGTACACATCAATAACATGTATATCAAATATACTTCTATCGACGTTGCCAGCCTTCTTATCTACCAAGTATCTAGGGTTGTTCCGCTTTAGCGACCGTTCTCCTCATAATAGAAGCACTTAGTCTCGGGTTTGGGTTCAACCTTGGGTTTCTTCACTGGAGCAGCAACTGACTTGCCATCCATGAAGTTTCCCTCCTAGCCCTTGCCCTTCTCGAAACTAGTGGTTTCACTAACCATCAACACTTGATGCTCCTTCTTGATTTCTACCTTCGCGGTGTCAAACATCGCGAATAGCTCAGGGATCATTATTTCCATCCCTGGCATTTTATTGTTCATCACGAAGCTCTAGTAGCTTAGTGCCAGTGACTTGGAGAACTATATCAATCACTATCTTATCTGGAAGATCAACTCCCACTCGATTCAAGCGATTGTAGTATCCAGACAATTTGAGCACATGCTCACCGATTGTGCTATTCTCCTTCATCTTGCAGGCAAAGAATCTTGTTGGAGGTCTCATACCTCTCAACACGGGCACGAGCCTGAGATCCCAATTTCAGCTCTTAGAACATCTCATATGTTCCGTGACGTTCAAAACGTTTTGGAGTCTCAATTCTAAGCCGTAATGAATGACGCACTGAACTATCAAGTAGTCATCAGAACGTGCCTGTCAGAAGTTCACAACATCTACAGACGACGCTTGAGGGGGTGGCGCACTGAGCGGTGCATTAAGGACATAAGCCTTCTGTGCAGCAATGCGGACAATCCTCAGATCACGGACCCAGTCCGCATTATTGCTACCATCATCTTTCAACTCTATTTCTCTAGGAACATATAAAAAATTTAAGGGAGCTACAGCGCGAGCTAGTAATCTACAACATAATTTGCAAAGACATTTTGACTATGTTCATGATAATAAGTTTAGTTAATCATATTACTTAAAAAGTCCCACTCAAATTGACATCCCTCCGGTCATTCGAGTGTCACATGATCCAAATCCACCAACTCAAGTCCGATCATCACGTGAGTTGAGGTGGTTTCAATGGTGAACATCTTCATGTTGATCATATCTACTATATGACTCATGTTCGACCTTTCGGTCTCTTGTGTTCCGAGGCCATGTCTATACATGCTAGGCTCGTCAAGTTTAACCAGAGTGTTCCGCACGTGCAACACTGGCTTGCACCCGTTGTATGCGAACGTAGAGTCTATCACACCCGATCATCACGTGGAGTCTCGAAACGACGAACTTTCGCAACGGTGCACACTCGGAGAGAACACAATTTTATCTTGAAATTTAAGTGAGGGATCACCTTATAATGCTACCGTCGTCCTAAGCAAAATAAGATGCATAAAAGGATTAACATCACATGCAAATCATAAGTGACATGATATGGCCATGAACTTGTGCTTTTGATCTCCATCTCCAAAGCACCGGCATGATCTCCATCGTCACCGGCATGACACCATGATCTCCATCATCCTGATCTCCATCAATGTGTCGCCATCAGGTTGTCGCGCCGACTGTTGCTTCCACGACTATTGCTAACTCATAGCGATAAAGTAAAGCAAAATGGCGAAAATAATTAAAGACAACACTATGGCTCATGCCGGTTGCTGTACTCATCGACATGCAAGTCGTGATATTCTATACAATACATGATCATCTCATACATCACATATATCTCATCATGTAATTGGCCATATCACATCACAACATACCCTGCAAAAACAAGTTAGACGTCCTCTAATTGTTGTTGCATGTTTTACGTGGCTGCTACGGGTATCTAGCAAGAACGATTCTTACCTACGCATAAACCACAACGGTGATACACAAATTGCTATTCAACCTTCTCAAGGACCGCCTTTGTCGAATCCGATCCAACTAAAGTGGGAGAGACAGACACCCGCCAGCCATCTTTATGCAACAAAGTTACATGTCAGTTGATGGAACCGGTCTCTCGTAAGCGTACGAGTAAGGTTGGTCCGGGCCGCTTCATCCCATAATACCGCTGAATCAAGAAAAGACCAAGGGAGGACGCAATCTGAATATCAACGCCCACAAACTCCTTTGTGTTCTACTCGTGATCTCATCTACGCATAGACCTAGCTCTGATACCACTGTTGGGGAACATTGCATGGGAAACAAAAAATTCCCTACGCACGCGCAAGATCTATCCATGGTGATGAGCATCTACGAGAGGGAGAGTGGATCTACATACCCTTGTAGATCGCTAAGCGGAAGCGTTAAGAAACGCGGTTGATGTAGTCGAACGTCTTCGCGATCCAAATCGCTGAGCGTCCCGCGATCCCATCACGATCCGTCTCGTGATCCAATCACGATCCGTCCCACGATCCCATCATGATCCGTCCCGCGATCAAATCACGAACCATCTCGTGATCCTGATCACGGCCCTTCCGATCTAGCGCCGAACGGACGGCACCTCCGCGTTCAGCACACGTACAGCTCGATGATGATCTCCGCCTTCTTGATCCAGCAAGAGGGAGCGGAGAGGTAGATGAGTTCTCCGGCAGCACGATGGCGTGGCGGCGGTGGTGGTGGAACTATTCCGACAGGGCTTCGCCTAAACACTGCCGAAACTAGACTAGAGGAGAAAACGATCTAGAGGAAGTAGAGGGAGCACGTGGCATTTAGGGTTAGCTCTTCCCTCTAAATCCTCTATTATATATAGGAGGGAGGGAGGGGAGGAGGCAGCCTCAAACCCTCAAGGTTTGGCCGAAATTGGAGGTGGAGGAGTCCTACTCCAATCCTATTAGGAGTAGGATTCCTCCTCTCCACTTGGAAACCCTTTCCACCTTTCCTCCATTGGATTTTTTCCACCCAAAGCCACATGGGCCTTAGTGGGGGGGTTAGGACAGCCCACTAAGGGCTGGTTTGACTCCTCCCACAGCCCATGAGGTCCTTTGGGTCGAGACACCCCTCCCGATGGTCCCCGGTACCCCTCCCGGCACTTCCGGTACACTACCGAAATACCCGAAACTTTTCCGGTGACCAAAACAGACTTCCTATATATCAATCTTTACCTCCGGACCATTCCGGAGCTCCTCGTGACGTCCAGGATCTCATCTGGGACTCCGAACAACCTTCGGTCACCACCATACATAACTCTACTATACCGAAACGTCACCGAACCTTAAGTGTGCAGACCCTGCGGGTTCGAGAACTATGTAGACATGACCGAGACACCTCTATGGTCAATAAACAATAGCGGGACCTGGATGCCCATATTGGTTCCTACATATTCTATGAAGATCTTTATCGGTTGAACCTCTATGTCAAGGATTCAGTTAATCCCGTATGCAGTTCCCTTTGTTCTTCGGTATGTTACTTGCCCGAGATTCGATCGTCGGTATCTCCATACCTAGTTCAATCTCGTTATCGACAAGTCTCTTTACTCGTTCCGTAATACAAGATCCCGTGGCTAACTCTTTAGTAACTTTGCTTGCAAGGCTCATTGTGATGTTGTATTACCGAGTGGGCCCTGAGATACCTCTCCGTCACACGGAGTAACAAATCCCAGTCTTGATGCATGCCAACTCAACAGACACCCTCGGAGATACCTGTAGAGCATCTTTATAGTCACCCAGTTACGTTGCGACGTTTGATACACACAAGGCACTCCTACGGTGTCAGTGAGTTGCATGATCTCATGGTCATAGGAACAGGTACTTGACATGCAGAAAACAATAGCAATAAACTGACACGATCATATGCTACGTTTATAGTTTGGGTCTTGTCCATCACATCATTCTTCTAATGATGTGATCCCGTTATCAAATGACAACTCTTGTCCATGACTAGGAAACCTTAGTCATCTTTGATCAACGAGCTAGTCCTATAGAGGCTTACTAGGGACACATTGTTGTCTATGTACCCACACATGCATTGAGTTTCCAATCAACACAATTATAGCATGGATAATAAACATTTATCATGAACAAGGAAATATAATAATAACCATTTTATTATTGCCTCTAGGGCATATTTCCAACAGGTACCACCATGATATTATCAAAAGCGAAGGAGAAAATTTGTGCAAGGTGGCAAAACTCCGCGAAATAAATGAATGGGAAGCCCCAGAATCAAATAAAATTACTGCAGGTATGTCGTTAACAAAAAACATACCAATGACTACGTCTGGTGCTTCGCAGGCTTCCTCAGCGGAGATATGATGGACGCGTCCGTGGCAGAAGTTATGGTTTGGGCGGCATCCAATATTGTTGACTTGTGGCTTGAAGTCGGATACTGGCTTCCCGTTGTTGGCAGGGCACTGCTTGGAATAGTGTCCGCTTTGGCCGCAAGTAAAGCAGGTGTTATTGCGGCGGCAGTCCTCTATCACTGCTGGTTGCTTACCGAAGGTCTTATTCTGGCTAACCGTTTTATTGTTGTTGTTGTCATTGCTCCATGTGGGCTTGTATTCAGATGGGCCTGGCTGCCAGGTGCGTGGCTTCAGCACAAACTGCTCACGGTTACCCTTCTGGGATTCAAACTTCCGCTTGCGGTCATCATATCCGGACTTATGCTCTCGTTCGGCTATGAAAGCCTTGTTCACCAAAGTCTGGAAGTCCGGAAAGTCCAGCATACAGAGCTGACAACGGAGGGCGTGATTCAGTCCTCCTAGGAATCGATCTATCTTCCTTTCTTCGGTGGACACGTCATGAGTAGAGTACCGTGCCAGATTGTTGAACTTGTTCAGATACTCCCCCACGGACATATTTCCTTGTGTAAGAGCAAGGAACTCCCTTTGCTTCACCTTCATTATGCCTGTAGGGATATGATACTTGCGGAATAGCTCCTTGAACTTCTCCCAGGAAATATCTTCTCCAGAAGGCCACGTTGTTTTTGTGTTGTCCCACCATATAGCTGCTGGCCCTTCTAGGTAGTGAGTGACAAAAGAAACCTTATTTGATTCTGCACAGCGGGCTATGTCTAGCTTCTTTTCCATGGTCCTCAACCAATCATCAGCTTCTATAGGGTCCACAGCTTGACCGAAACTGGGTGGCTTGGTGCGCTGGAAGTCAGACAACTTAGAGTGTATTCCATGGTTGTTGTTCTGGCTCACCATAGTCTGCATACTTTTCAAAAATTCCATGAGATCCTGGTTTCTTTTCTCTTCAACATCCTCATGATCTGATCAGTGGTCGGCGCTTGAGGTGGTGGAGGTGGTAAGTCTTCTGGTGGTTGTCCTGCTTGTCTGGCGGATCGACGAACGGGGGTTCCATCGCTGCCTTGGCTACTAGCTCTCATCATCCTAAATTTGTTCCCATTACAAAATACCGAATCGATGAGCAACATCCATAAGGGAAACACAGTAATATGACACCAGAAAGAAAATGCACGAAAAAGGCGAATAAAGCAAATAATATAATTATACAAGAGAACCCAACATCATACATGGCAAGCTAGTAGGGGAATATCATGGCTAGACTGCTCATACGGCAGTTCACATATGCAAAGATGCATGCACTACAACTCAAGCCTCCACTCTAGTGGCGCGGGTGGCACGAACACTGCCAAACCGAAGACTCCTCGTCACCTGATCCTGAGTCGGAATCGGAACTGATGATGTGGATCACATCCTCCGGATCAAAGGAAACACGACGACGCTGCTGGGACGGTTCTCCTTCCAAAGAAGAAGGAGCACGACGCCTCAGCATCGGAGCAGCTGGAGTGGCTAGGAGTAAGGCCCACTCTGCCGCGGTCTCACGTCGGCTACCAGACGAAAAGCCTGGTGGCGCAGTAGAGCTAGAAGGAGTATCAAGCCTACGTGGAGGTGGAACTGGTGGTGGATACATAGGTGGGAATGTAGACTGGGGCGAAGATGGTACTGTAGCCGCGGCTGCAAGTGCCTCCTGGACACGAGACAGCTCCTCAGCCAAGGAAAGGATCATACGATAACTGGCGTTCAGATAACGAGATAGAACACCAGTCGCACGATCACTCGCCAGGTCAACTGGCGCGAAAATGACTCGCTCTGTCGTAGGCGACATGGTGGGGTAGTGAAAGAAACCTGGATGAGTCTGCATCTCGACCTTGTGGAAGCGCAAGTCAGTGAGAGCCTCCATCGCAGCAAACTGGATCGCCAGCTCCGGAGTAGAAGCCGTTCCGCCCTTGGAAGAGCGAGAATAGCTACCAAGGTCCGAGCTCGCGGTTAGGAAAGCCTCTGCATGGTACTCGTATACTGACTCGGCGAGCTGCTCCCGAAACACCTGGTACACTGGATCTTCGCCGTTGGGGTACAGTCGAAGCCAGACGTTGTGGAGCAGTACTGGAAAAGTGAATGGTGCTGGCTCATGATGGTAGTGGTACGGAACTGGTACCATCTACACTCACAGTGCCAACGGTTAGTAAAATAATGAATCATGATGCATGCTATGCAACAATCAAATGCAGCAAGCAAGATGCACACTCAAAGCCCTACAGTAATCGGGGTTCTAGCGCAGGTTAACTAGGGTGTCCTACAGTCAGCACGGTTCTGATACCAAGCGTTGTGGCACCCCGGCTCAGCGAACCGGATTACCAGTGTTTCCAACCCATAGATCATGTCTTCTAGAAACACACAACAACTTGGAACAGAATAGAACTGAACTTTATTGATAAACTTCGGGTACAAGCTCATATTTTACATCGATCGCGAGGCCAAAGGCACACCTGGTGCTATGACAATATCTACATTATTTATGAAACATAGTGGGCCTCGAAACTACTAGGGAAACTCTATGGCGTAGTGGAAAATAGCGGAAACTCCATCCACAGGGACACTGCTGGGACACAGCCTAGCTAGCATAGCACGAACCATCGGGACCTCCGTCCTGGGCTTCTCCTGCATCTGGCATGATACGCCAGGTGAGTTCTTTGAATGTACTCGCAAGCTCACGACAGCCAAGTAATGCAGCAAACAATAGCATGGCAATCAACATGTTAAATTCTTAAGTGATTCACTTACTGTCATCAGTTACCAACTTACTCTCTTTCGGGTTGTCCCACAACCCTCGGAATACTCATAAGCCATCGAGTACTTCTGAACACAAGACGAGTTCTTCCATCATTATTATCACTGTTACGGTTGACCACCTAGTGAGGTCTGGACGGGCTGTACAATACCGTGGACGCGGCTATTCGAATAGATTTTACACTCTGCAGAGGTTGCGCACTTTACCCACACCATGGAGCACCTGGCCTCGTGATCCCATTCGGGTGGACCAGTGTTGCTCCAACGAAACCTGCCTGACCCGTGACTCTCCCATCATACCACCGGCATTCATCCTCCCCCGGAGTCCTGCCCTAGGTGGCCCCTGTGTCACCTCGTGACACCTGCCACCGTCGTGGCCAAACTAAACTGTCCCAAACGGGGACGCCGACACAAACGCATCTGGGCTCACAGGGTTATCGCCGTCTACCTGATCAGGGTAGCACGCACGCATAACCCTCCCTGTCTGGAGGTACCGGTGAAAGAGCACGGGGCCAGACCAAGTCAAGGCCGTCCCATACCGGCAAATGTGGTTGCACGGATAAGCCTGGACAGGTGACTCAAGATCAACCAACTAAGTTCATTTAGCAAACATAGTAGTTTCTCACAATACTTAAGATGGCAGCAACTAGGCATTTAAATTAATTACTATGAATTATTATATAGCAAATAAATGGAAGTATTCATATGAACATGCAATGCTATTGAAATGCTTCATGAAATGGGTGTCCTGGCTTGCCTTGCTCTGTTGGGTTGTCCACAAACTCCTGGTCTTCAAAACCACAAAGATTTCCTTCTGAAAATACCACATAACACATTTCTATTCGTCAGAAATTCTGTGAGTAAGAGAAAAATACCAAAATTTATCAGCAAATAAAGGAGCTCAAGACAAACACAATGCAAAAAGAATCAATGGATTTGGACTTATATTTAAAAAATTATTGCACGTCAAAGTTACTGCTCAAATCTGGAATTTAAACAAAAATCAGAAAATACCCAGCCGGCCACGTCGAACACGTAAAGTGGAGGGGCGCCTCCACTTAAAATGGTTTGGCGCGCGGGGTGAGTCGCTGACAGGCGGGGCCTCCGGTTGATTTAAAAGAAAGGGAGAAGGGAAGCAGAGAGAGGGCGGGGCTCCGGCGACGCTCACCTGCGATGGAGACAGTGGTGAGGTCCGGCGAAGGCAGGAATGGAACCAGCGTACGACGGCGAGTACGCACGTACCCGTGGATAATCGGAAGGTGAACGGACGGCGTCGCCCCCTTCTTCTCCGGCGGGTGGAGGCTACGGGCAACGTCGACGGCAACGATTCCGGCAGGATTCCGGTCGGGCAAGAGCTCGGGGAGGACCAGGGAAGTTCACTGAGTTTGAAGGTGGAGTTGGTTGGGGCTGGGGAGGGGTGGAATGGCGAGGCGGCAGAGCTCGGGTGGCGGCGGATCTCCGGCGAGGTTTGAGGCCAGAGGGCCTCTCGGCCGTGGCTCACTGCTCGGGAGGTCGATTGGAGGTGGAGGGAGAGAGGTGAGGAGCTGAGAGAGGCCGGGCATGACCTTTTATAGGCAGGGGCGGAGCTCGGGTGAGCTCTCTGGAATGGGCGGCGCTGTGGCCACATCGCCAAGGCAAGGACGGCGAGCTGGCTGTCGCGAAGCGGGGCGAAGTGATGGAGGAGGGCAGAGGAGTTAATGCGCGCAGTGGCGGCACGCGGAGGAAGACGACGGCGGCTCAGCCACTGTGGCCGCACGGGTGCCACAGCGCGGCGCTACGGTGGCGGCCGGTGAGGGCGATTCCGGCAACTGGAAGGCTCTGGAGTGGCCTAGGTGGAAGGAGGGGAAGATGTCGGCATGCTAGGACAAGGCTAGGCCACGTGGGGTAGCCGGTGCGATCACATCCGACGCGGGCACCGTGTAGAGCGCGCGCACTGGCATGCCAGTGCCGTGCTCACCACGGGTGCAGCCACCAGGAGGCCACGCAAGCCTGGCGCACCTTGTCCACGGCGTCAACCTTCGATCACTTAGCCTCCTTGTGCCACTGGCTTGACTAGATACACTCTGGTTCGAAGGGTAGCCTCAACTACAGTTTCTGACAGAAACTTTGGGAGAGATCTGGAGGAGAGGTGAGCTGGAGATGAAGCCAGTGGAGATGTCTGGTGTGATCTACTTTGGAAGGACTATAAGCTGACCAAATTTTAAAGGGTTTGGAAAAGTTTTGAATAGGGTTCCTGTGTAAACTGCCATACTGGTCCAGAAACTTGATCTGCTTGTGGCACTCATATGGTAGATCTGATGGAGCTGAAATTTGGCGGAGGGAGGTCATTTGGTAGTGCCCACATGCCATAAAAATTTCAGAGCAATTGGGCACCTCTAGCTAGTACTCCCTTCATAGAAGTTTGGAATGAGCAGAAACTTGTCAGAATTTTGCTGCTAAAACTTTGTACTGGACAAGATGATAGTTTTGGATATTGTGGCTAGATAGATCCCCTAATATCTCAGGGAATTATTTGGGAATTTTCTGGGCTAGGAAAATGGGGGTTGCTTCACAACTGACCAATTCTGACCAGAAAGAAAATAATTATTCTGGCCAGAATTTTGTATTGGACTATGGAATGTTTTTGATGATTATGGGATTATATGATGATAAGAAGGTGTGACAAGAGTTTGGGATTTTATTGATCATCCAAACTATAGGTTGCTTCACAACCCATAGTGATGACATAATTCCCAAAGGAAGAAAAGAATTAATGGAAAATATTAGAAAACTAGATTGTGGTCCAGAAGGTATATGACATGGTGTTGGCAAGATGTTGAAAGCTCTGGATCACTTAGGAAAAGGTTCAGAGGTTTCCTAGGTCCAAATTAACTGAAAAGATTCGAAAATCAACCAAATTTGCAAATAAAACCAAGAAGATTTTGAAAAGAAAAAGTTGCCAAAACCCAGGGTGTCACAAAATACTGACGCAGTCTCAAGCCACGTCAAAGGAATTTCTGGCACCGTTGCCGGGGAGGAAGCGGTCTCTTCTACATGCCAATCTCTGGCACCGAGGAGACACCATCATCATCTACCAGGTTCCTAATCACAAATATCATCTCCTTGCAATTACATTATTTGCCATATGCCTCTCGTTTTACTCTCCCCCACTTCACCCAATTTGCCGTTTTATTCACCCTCTTTTTCATTTGCCTTTTTCTCGTCCGATCTCTTGTTTGCTAGTCATCGTGAGTGATTTTAGTATGGCAGAAGGAGATGATGGTAGGACTCCTAATATTGGACGTTCTGGTAATCTGAATGCTAAAACTTTTGTTGTGGGGCAAGGGAACGTTATAGGAAAAGAAACTATCCAAGAATTTTTAAATTGCGTTGGGAATTTAACTCTCGATGATACTCCTATACTAAAAAGAACTAAAACTTATGCGGAAGCTATTTCAGCGCTAGTTCTGAAACTTGAAAATAGGTTTATTCGTACCCATCCTACCTTGCAAAGATTTTTTTATGATCTACCCATCATAAAGGATCCCAAAGCTAAGAAGTTAACTATCCTCGTTCCCATGAATGAATTTGATCACATAATACAGGAAGCTGGGGAGATCTTTGATTTCTATGGTATGAGCCGTGAAAAACCGGTAATAGGAGAGATCCCTTACAATAGTGATTACATATTGAGACATTTGCTTGGAAATAATCAAATTTTTTATGAGAATCTCAAAAAGGAAGTCCCCATTTTAGATATGATCCAACAAGTTTTCAATGATGTAAATCAACAATATTCTTGGATTGTGGCCGGGAATCAAAGGGGTACGTAGATGGACAACTTGATAGTGCTAAGGTTAGTATGGATGATGTGTTTCAAGTTTTATTTGCAAAACCTCTTGACAAAAACACCTCTACGAAAACCAAAGATGACAATACTTGAATCTATGTGTTATGCCTAGCTAGGGGTGTAAAATGTTAGCGCTTGTTGGGAGGAAACCCAATGAATAAATTTATTTTCTTCTTTTTTCTTTCTGTTTTGGAGTGTTGACACAATTATGCCTCTGTTATGATTGTGTTTTTTATGTTTTATTTAGTGTTTGTGCCAAGTAGAGCCTTTAGGATGATTCATAAGATGAGTAGAAGCGATGCTGAATCTGAAACAGAAACTTTGCCTCCAGTGTTTGAATTTTCATTTTTTACTGGAACGTGATAATGAGCTGAAATTTTAATACATTGTTGCTATACAAATTCTTTACGTTGTCCTAATTTTTCAGAATTGTTAGAGTTACATAAGTATGGCCAAAGAAGTGCCAGAGAGGTGGGCCGTGGAGACCACAACCCACCAGGGCGTGCCCTGATGGGTTGTGCCCTCCTCGGGGCCCCTCTCCACCGCCTCTGATGCCTATAAATTCCCAAATATTTCAGAAACCCTAGGGAAGTCGTAGAAAAACACATCCAACCGCCGCAAGTTCCAGAACCTCAAGATCCAATCTAACACCATCACGGAGGGGTTCATCATCCTCATTGGTGCCTCTCCGATGATGGATGAGTAGTCCACCATAGACCTACGGGTCCGTAGGCAGTACCTAGATGGCTTCCTCTCTCTCTTTTGATTCTCAATATAATGGTCTCTTGGAGATCTATTTGATGCAAAATTTTGCGGTGTGTTTGTTGGGATCCGATGAATTTTGAGTTCATGATCAGTTTCTATCCATGAATATTATTTGAGTCTTCTTTGATCTCTTATATGCATGATTACTTATAGCCTCGTATTTCTTCTTCAAATCTTTAGTTTAGTTAGGCCAACTAGATCGATTTTTTTGCCATGGGAAGAGGTGCTTTGTGATGGGTTCGATCTTGCGGTGTCCTCTCCTAGTGACAGAAGGGGCAGCGAGGCACGCATGTATCGTTGCTATTAAGGATAACAAGATGGAGTCTATTCCTACATGAATATATCTTGTCTACATCATGTCATCGTTCTTATTGCATTACTCCATTTCTTCATAAACTTAATTTCACAACATATGTCGCTCGACAGGAAAATAATATGTTTTCCCTATGTTTGGCCATGTTCACGGAACTAAACTTTAGGGTGCATTACTGAGAGGTAGAAACAACAACCGAATGTACTTTCGAACAATTATCCATCTACTGTGCGGATGTAGGTTGGTCGTAGGTTGTGCACGGTTTGGTCCAGTTTCACCTATTTTCACCTGAACTGCTGTTCCGTTATAAATAGTAATGGAGAACCCCAGATTCCATTTGGTAGCCATATGAAAAAAAATCTCTATAACTCTGAACTATTCCCTCCCTCTTGCCCTCGCGTGCAGCTGAATAGAAGCCCGATGCTTGCCCTTGCGTACCGCTTGCTCGGGCATCTCCCCATCGTCTGACCTCGCGGGGCTATGGGCCCCTTTTTATTGCCAACGTGATGTCCTCATGAGAGAAGAAGAAGAGCTGGGTTAGCCTGGTTGTTTGTTCTTGCGGTCTGCTACATGGCTGCTTTGAAGGATCAGTCGCTTGCATAGTCTCGCGAAGCTGATTGTCCGCCCCGGCGCGCGTCTCGCGAAGCCGGTAGTCTGTCCCGGCGCAACTCCGTTGCCTTGCAAGGTGCTGTGATCGGTTTTCTATCCCTCCGTATCAGTCTGATTACGGCAGGTTTGTTCGTCTGCTAAATCAACTAGTTCCGGAATCCCCGTAGTACCTGGGTCCCAAGAGGAGTGCCGCCCGGATCAATGAATATTCTGTGTTGGAACTGCCGGGGAGGGGGGAATCCCCGGACAGTTCGTGATATAGCGACGATGGTTCAGTCGCATTCCCCCAAGTTTGTATTTTTGTGTGAAACTCGACAAAAGGCTAGCAAGATGAGAAGAATTAGAGGGCGACTTGGTCTCAAGGGTTTTGAAGGAATAGATAGCAATGGTTTAAGTGGTGGATTGGCAATGTACTGGCATGAATCCTTTATAGTGACGGTCCGTGGTACTGATGACCGTTTCATTGATCTTGCTGTTCGGCTATAGGCTACTGGGGAACAATGGAGATTAACAGGTGTTTACGGGGAACCGAGGGTGGAGAATCGCCACCTAATGTGGACTAAACTTCAGAATCTGCGTGCTGCTTCAGACTTACCTTGGCTAGTTGTGGGAGATTTCAACGAAGCCATGTGGAATTTTGAGCACATGTCTTTAACCCCTCGACCTGAAGATCAGATGGCTGCGTCAGGGAAACCCTCACAGATTCTGATGTAGTAGATTTGGGGTTCAATGGTGTGCCTTACACGTACGATAACATGAGGGCACGAGGAGCAAATGTCAGAGTTCGGCTTGACCGAGTGGTAGCCACTAATTCCTGGAGGAATTTGTTTGCTTCCTATTCTGTTAGGCACCTTGCCTCCTCTTGTTCAGATCATGTTCCACTTCAGATTAAGGGTGCGGCAGAAAATGTAGTCCCAAAGAACTTGTCAAGGAGATACGAAATTTTCTGGGAAAGAGATGAGGGCCTACCAGTGGTTATACGGAAAGCCTGGGAGAACTTCCGTGCAATGGAGGATCTTGGTTAGGTGTGCGCCGCTTTGAGGGACACCATGGACTCTCTTAAAACTTGGAGTAAGAAGAAGTTTGGTAATATTACACGCGAAATTCACAAGTCTCGTTCCCGTTTAGAAGAGCTTATGAACATGAACGCGGATAGACGAGAGATAAGGGTAGTATCGGATAAGCTAAATGAGTTATTATACAAAGAAGAGATGATCTGGGTGCAGAGGTCCCGAATCACATGGCTGAAGGAAGGTGATAGAAACACCAAATTCTTTCAGAGCAAGGCAGTGTGGCGTGCACGGAAAAATAAAATTTCAGAACTTCATGATACTGATGGCAATATCTTCGTTGATCCGATCGTCATGGGTAACATGACCTCGGCTTACTTTTAGGAGATTTTCACTGCTGACCCTAACCTGGACTCGGGTGAGGTCTTGGGCCTTTTTAATTCCATTATAACCGATGCTGATAATGTCAAGTTATGTGGTGAGTTTTCTGATCAGGAGATCTCGGACGCACTCTTTCAGATTGGTCCCTTGAAGGTTCCGGGGCCGGATGGTTTTCCGGCCAGATTCTTCCAAAAAATTTGGGACTGTCTCAGGGGGAACATTATCAAGGCTGTAAGGGAGTTCTTCAGAACGTGTGTTATGCCAGAAGGTGTTAACGGCACCTCCATTATTCTCGTCCCTAAAATACCAAACCCCACAAAAATATCAGATTTTCGTCCCATTAGTCTTTGCAATGTGGTGTATAAAGTAGTCTCGAAGTGCTTGGTTAATAGACTACGACCTCTCTTGGATGATATTATTTCTCCGGAACAGAGTGCATTTATATCTGGACGTATGATTACGGATAACGCTTTAATTGCGTGTGACACCCCCGATTACGACCGTACGCTAATCAATCACACAATGCGTACGACCAAGATTAGGGACTCACTAATTGATATCACAACACAACACTAGACACAAATTAAAGTCATACAGCTTCATATTACAAGCCAGGGGCCTCGAGGGCTCGAATACAAAGCTCGACAAGCACGAGTCAGCGGAAGCAAATAATATCTGAGTACAGACATAAGTTAGACAAGTTTTGCCTTAAGAAGGCTAGCACAAACATAAGCAGTGGATCGAAAGAGGCGAGGCCTCCTGCCTGGGAACCTCCTAACTACTCCTGAGCGTCGGCGTTCTCCACGTAGTAGTAGGCTCCAGCGGTGGCGTAGTAGTCGTCTCCGGCATACTCCATCTCCTGGGCTCCATCATCTGAACGCGGTAACGTATCGAGGAGGGAAAGGGAAAGCAAAGCAGCGGTGAGTACTCATCCAAAGTACTCGCAAGACTGACATCAGAACTATGCTAATTATGCATCAGTATCAACGGAGGGGGTTAAATCTGGGCTGACTGCAGAAAGCAAGAATAGGGGGAAGGCCTAGTCCTATCGAAGACTAGCATCTTCAGCATCTTGCAGCATTAGAAGAGAGTAGACCTGTATCTCATATATAGTCATATTATTGTAGCAATTTTATTAAGTAACCACGCCCAGAGATCCTTCCTCGACTCCCTGCGAGGAAGCAACCTCGGAGCCACAATTCATTTCAATTTAAAGTCACAATTATAGTTGTATAAGGTCAAGGCACAACTCCAAGTCGTCCTGTTACCATGGACACGGCTATTCGAATAGATTAATCATCCCTGCAGGGGTGCACCGCATCTCCAACACGCCTGATCACCTCCGGCTGGACACACTTTCCTGGGTCATGCCCGGCCTCGGGATAGCAGCATGTCGTCGCCCAACCTAGGCTCAACGAAGAGGCCAGCCCGCCGGTCTAAATCCTATGCGCGCAGGGGTCATGGGCCCAATCACCCTTTGCACACCTGCACGATGCGAGGGCGGCCGGAAGCAGACCTAGCACACTCCAGTCCAAGAGCTGTACCGTCCAGTCCAATCCGGCACGCGCCGCTTCATTGCTGACGTCCGAAGAGCTTCGGCTGATACAACGACGCTGAGTGCCCATAACTTTCCCACCTGATGGTTTGGTGCGCAATAAGGCCAATGACCAACTCAGATCAAATACCCAACCCATTAGCATTTTATTAATGCGGGGCAATCGCGACCCTCAAAGTGCGGTCCCGTCACCCCGTATCGAGGATGTGTGGCAAGGGCCTCTCCTGCCCGTCCACGCCTCAACATAACCCGGATGCCTTACCGGCGCATCCCACCACATCTCACACACGGGTACCCTTGGGGCCGACCCGTCTCAAGACTATCGGGAACTCAGGTCCACCTCAACCAGGGTGGTACCGCCTGTCCCTCTAGTCCCGTCTTTCACATGTAACAATGTCAAGTTAAAGTAGCTGTGCGGTTATACACCAAGTGGATATCCGAGGAATCACCCTCGATGGATCCCACTCGAGGTATGTGTATGACAAGAGTCGCTATCGATAAATGGGAAGGAGGAATAACCGTCGATACCCACGATCGATTAGCTACGCTACAGAATTAACATCGGGAGTGCTAAGTGAGGTATCACCCTCGGCACTCGATAGTAGCTCTGCAGTGCCATACTTAAGGGGTGTGCGGTGATGTGAGGGGCCTACCTCGTCGGTCGGATGACCGAGTCTTCGAGTCTTCGGGTCATCGAGTCGTCGATGAAGAAGCAGGGGCAACTGGGACTAAGGGGTCACTGGGGATCCATTGATCAACCTATACTAAGCAGTTGATATGATTGCAGGTATAGTAGCAGTTTATCAAAAACAGGCTATGCATCAGAATAGGAGCTAGCTAATACAGTAGCAAAATCTAATGCCAGAATGAGAGGGAAAGAATTGGGTGATATCGGAATGCTCAAGGGGGGGGGTTGCTTGCCTTGCTGCTCTGCTGCAAAAGGCTGATCGTCAACGGTGTAGTCGTACCCGGCAGCACCGTCGGTCTCGGGGTCTACCGGAGAGAAGAGGGGGAAGAAACAATAAATATAAAGCAGACAAATGCATCACGATGCATGACATGGCAATATACAGGGCTAGGCATGCACTAACGCAGTATTATACGTCGCAGACGGATCGGAATAATATCTGACGATATTTCCCGGGTCTTTGGATTTATCGGACAGACGATCCGAAGGGGAAAGTTCCATGTTCATCATGCTAGGAGCATGTGACAGATGAATGGATGGCATATTTGGATTCGTGGGATTTTTCTGATCAACTTTCATGTATAAAGTTTTTTCATCTAAGCTACAGATTATTTTCTATGATTTTTCATAGATTTAATCATTTTGTAGAATTATTCTATTTATTTAAATCCCACATTATCCAGAACAGTGTTAGGTGACATCAGCATGACGTAGGAATGATGTCAGTAGTCAACTGCGGCTGACCAGAGTCAAACCTGACAGGTGGGACCCACCTGTCAGCCACAGCGGGTTTGACAGTGTTTAGATTTAAACTATCAGACTAATTAGTGAGTGGACCCCACTAGTCAGTGACTAATTAGTTAGCTAATTAATTAACTGATTAATTAATCGTTTTATTATTTATTTTTTTAAACGTTTAACAGGGGTAGGGGCCGCCTGTCAGTGGCACAGGGGTGCCCAGTCAGCACGTTGACTGGTCAAACCAGTCAACGGGGGCCCCTGGACCCGCTGGCAGTGACCCTGGGGGTGGCCCCAGGTCGGCCACGTCGGCGCGCGGCGCCGGAGAAGCTTCGGCGAGCCTCCCGCGGCGGTTCTTCACCGGCGAGGCTCGGATTTGCTCTACAGGGGGCCATTTCGCGTGACTTAACTTGCGTTCGAACGGGAGTAGCACGCCGCGTCGAATGGGAATGGTCTCGTCGCCGGAGTCGACCGGAGTCGTCGACGGTGAGCTCGCGGGCGGCGCCGAAGTTCGGCCGTTGGCGGACCCGGCGACGCAGGGCACGGCAGGGCGAGTGACTGGTCGCGTTGGAACCGCCCGGACGTGCAGAGCACGACTACGAGCTCGGCTGAGCTTGCCACCGACGGAAGCGACGGCGACGAGCACCGTGGCGGAGTACGGATGCTATCATACAATAACCCAACAATGGTTTGGCATCCCACAAAGGGTTCTGATATGAGTATTGGAACTCAATCAGTGGAAGAAAGAAAGCAAGGCATCAGATTAGAGTTTATCTGATTGATATAGATACTTAAATACCAAAGGAATTATGATTTCCAGGTTGGTGTATCAAAATCAGATGCTCCGATCAAATACAAGTAAGTTGAATGGACTTAGATGGATATTCAGTCAAAGTTGATTTGTCGAGAACCAACTCAGGTTTGGAAAGATGGATATTCACACACAGGTTGAATCAATAAAATCAAATTGAAACCACAAAGGATTTACTTAAAATTGCTAGACACAGGGAATTAACCATAATGCAAGCAGGTGAGAAAGGTCAAGAGCAAAAGGCTACAGAGGATCACGGAAGATCGAATAGCGTTTCAAAGAACTCTCTGAAACACATGATCAACCGAGGAAGAACGAATCTCCGGTAAGATAATTCGATGCACCTTGTAATAACAAGAGCAACTGGATATGAAAGTATGAGCGAAAATTGTATGTAATCATCCATAGGGGTTGACGGAGGAAGGAAATCGCAAAGGCGATGAGCACAAGTTCTCGGGAGAACATCGGAGAGTATCTTTGAAGTCTTCTGATGAATCGAGCCATCGTCTGAAATGAGGGGCTCTCCGGGGGAAGTAGTTATGAGAACCTAGAGTTAGAGTTAATAAAATCTTTAACCCGAAAGAGAAGAGCGATCAGAACCCAGAGTATAGATGAGGAATAAAAGATCCTAATACCACCCGATTGAGATGTGGGCCCGTAAGCCACACAACTATGTTAGTAAAAGTTTTTCAATGACTAGACTCAACTTCGGCCAAGGAGTTGGAAAGGGGGCTACCTACAGGCAGTCGGCTCTGATACCAACTTGTGACACCCCCGATTACGACCGTACGCTAATCAATCACGCAATGCGTACAACCAAGATTAGGGACTCACTGATTGATATCACAACACAACACTAGACACAAATTAAAGTCATACAGCTTCATATTACAAGCCAGGGGCCTCGAGGGCTCGAATACAAAGCTCGACAAGCACGAGTCAGCGAAAGCAAATAATATCTGAGTACAGACATAAGTTAGACAAGTTTTGCCTTAAGAAGGCTAGCACAAACATAAGCAGCGGATCGAAAGAGGCGAGGCCTCCTGCCTGGGAACCTCCTAACTACTCCTGAGCGTCGGCGTTCTCCACGTAGTAGTAGGCTCCAGCGGTGGTGTAGTAGTCGTCTCCGGCATACTCCATCTCCTGGGCTCCATCTTCTGAACGCGGTAACGTATCGAGGGGGGAAAGGGAAAGCAAAGCAGCGGTGAGTACTCATCCAAAGTACTCGCAAGACTGACATCAGAACTATGCTAATTATGCATCAGTATCAACGGAGGGGGTTAAATCTGGGCTGACTGTAGAAAGCAAGAACAGGGAGAAGGCCTAGTCCTATCGAAGACTAGCATCTTCAGCATCTTGCAGCATTAGAAGAGAGTAGACCTGTCAGGGATATAACCCCGCGATATAACCCGGCCAGGATATGACCCGGCCAGGACTTGGCAAGTCACCAATGACCCGTCCACATGCTTGGCGTCTCATAGTTAAGACCCGTAAGATGGGCCAGAAGATGGAAGGCTAAGCTACAAGGCGACTTACCAGGCGGGCCAAGACTAAGGCCCAGAGACATGAAGATGGCGGTTCATAAGCAGGCCGGTTGACGGCCCAAGACCTGGAGGCGACTAAAAGGCCTGAAGGCATAAGCCGCCATAAGATGACTTGTTCTGTAAGACTAGGGAGTTGGAGCCAGGATCGGTTACGTTATATGACCCGACCCGGACTCGTGTAAGCCGCCGGACCTCAGCCTATGTATAAAAAGGCGAGACCTGGCGGCAAGTTAGACAAGTTAAGACAGACAGACAAGCCTTACGGCAAGAGAGACCAAGCAGTCGAGAACTAGGGCAAGCAAGTCGCCCCTTGTAATCGAAACAGCAGTTAATACAATACAAGCAGGACGTAGGCTTTTACCTCCACCGAGAGGGGCCGAACCTGGGTAAACTCGTGTCCCTTGTCCCGTTTAACCCCTTTGAGTCCACCTCTTTAGCGATGGCCTCGAACCTAAGCCTTCGGGCATCTGCCGTGACAAAACCACGACAGTTGGCGCCCACCGTGGGGCTAGCGCTTGATGGTGTTGAGTTCTCAAAGGGTTCTCTCTCAGAGATCGAGGGGTACGAGGTTGACAGGATGACCGAGAGTCGCCGTAGAAAGCTTTACATCGACAACGCCGACCAGGGCCCCGAGGCCGACTCAATCGAGTGTGGTTTCCGGGTCCACTTTGGCGGAATCCGCGTCTTCATCGGCAAGATCAGCGGATCTGAACCCGAGCCGGACATCTGCACCGACATCGTCGAGCCGACTCAGCGCAAGCAACTCGCCCGGAGCATGCAACCCGCCCGTTCTGACCCGGGCAGGAAGCATGTCTTCGTCGGCTTTACTCAGGGCATGGAGCTTGAAGGTTCTGTGTTAGAGGAAGGAGCTCTCGCCCACTCCGAGGAGAGGTCCTTGTGTGGAGAGACGGAATCGATCTATCAGCTTCAGGATGGAGGGCTTGGGGGTTACGACGAGCCTTACCCCGAGTCGGGTACCATGAGCCGGAGGAATATGAGCCGCCAAGCCATGCCGCCGTCTTCATGGCGGGTGCAGCGGCGGCTCAGGGCAGCACAGCCGCCGGTCTAACTAGGTCCAGGTCAGGCACCCCCCCGGCTCAGGTTCTTCTGGATCTAATGAACGAGCTTACAGCCTTGATGGAGACTGAGGTCACTGCTGAAAACCAAGCGGCCCGTAATGCGGAGATCGCGAGGTTGAAGAATCAGATGGCTGGAGTCCAACAGGAAATCAATGAGCTGAAGGCACGGATGGATGCTGAGGCGGAACGCCTTAAAGCGGACGTTTTTCGCTTTGAGCTAGAGCGGCAGTCAGCGGCGGCGGTTCATCGCATGAGACATCAATCCCGCTTGCAGTATGAAGCTAGGGATCTTTTTCACACGCCAGGAACAGGACGGAACATACCTTTAACCGTAACCCGGACGGCGGAAATACCTGGAAGCCGGGCGGCGGTTCAGCGTCAGCAGCTAGACCCGCCCCGGCGGAATCAAAACCCGCCACTACTTTATTCAACACCGCCGGGTCATTATTCTAGCCCGGTGGAGAACATGGTGGCGGCGGCAACCAGGCTTGATACAATCCCGATCCCCGATGAGGCGCCCTACGCAGAAGAGGTGCGGAATGCCATCGGATACCTGCGCACGGCGATGGCCCAGCAGGGGAAATATAATTACAGCCGGAGTCGTGTGCATTCAACCCCCATCCACAGCCGTAGCTACAGCCAGCGTTATGAGTCGTCGGCGGTCTCTAGCAGTAACCCGCCGCAAGCTGATCGGGCGGCTCTGGATGTTCAAACACGGGTGGAACGGGCAAAAGCACAGCAAGAAGCGGCGGCTCTGGCAGCAGCGGCGGCTTATCAGGATCCCACAGTTACCCTTTCCGTCTCAGGAGGAGCGGGGGCGACTTCTAGGGCTGTGGGAGTACCATGTTTGGTGCCGGCTCTGCGGAATGAGCGTCTGCCGAAGGATTTCAAGGGTCCTCATAAGGTGCCCAATTACACTGCTGATTTACCTCCAGAGGCCTGGGTTGAAAGTTATGAGCTAGCCATGGAGATGTTGGACGTTAGTGATGCGGTCTGCGCCAAGTATTTCATCATGATGCTGGAAGGGCCGGCTCGCACATGGTTGAAGGGTTTGCCACCCAACACCATTAACTCCTGGGCCGAGTTAAGGGCGAAATTCATCAAATTTTTTGAAGGAACATGCAAGCAGCCCATGACGATTGTGGATTTGGACCAGTGTGTGCAGCGTGAGGACGAGTCGGCTCATCACTGGGTCCGGCGAGTCTCCGAAATCATCCACTCTTCTGAGCAGATTACGTCCTCTCAGGCGGTTTTGATTCTAGAGAAGAATTGTCACTTCACGCCTTTGAAGCAGAAACTTGGCCGGCTCAAACGCTCATGCCAAGACATGGGGGAGCTCATGGCGGCTCTCACCATGTACGCAGATTCTGATAACACGAAGGACCCGGACTCTGATAATGAGAAATCAGGTCAGGGGAAGAAAGGTAGCAATGGCAAGCGGAAGCACCCAGATGGCGGGTCAGAACTGGTGGCAAACACCAACGTCAGGAACAACCGTGCTAAGGGCAACGGGAACTTCGAGCAGTCTTTTAACAAGGGAAAAACTACTTTCAACCTGGAGGAGAGGCTTAGCCAACCTTGTCCAGAGCACACCCGGCCGAATAAGCCGGCAAACCATCTATGGAGGGATTGTTATACTATGAGACAGTTCCGGAATTACAGCATTCAACAGCATCGTGATAACGGTGATGGCCCATCGGGCGGCTCAGGTCCGGGCGGCTCAGAAGCCGGCTTTGATGCTGGTGGCTCAGGGTCCGGTTACCAGGGTCAAGGCAACCATGGAGGTCATAATCAACAGCCTCGCGGCGGAGGCCAGCGGCAGAATAACCAGTCAGGGTATCAGAGGAACCCGAAACGCCTTAATGAGGATTACTAAAACACCTCAAATGGGATCATTTATAACCCGCAATGGGCAACTTCAACCTTCCGTGGAGATTATTAAGCCGACTCCTCAAGTCATCTTAAAGACTTGGGGGCTATGCAGTTATGACTCGGCAAAGATCGTTATTTCAAAGAAGATAAAACCTGGTCCTGGAGATTGCCGCCACATTCCAACAGGTGACCCGCCGTTCTCTTTGACAGTCAATCTATATGACCCTGAACTGTCAAGAGCCGGCTTATGATTTACGTTTCTTGACGGTCAATCTATATGACCCTGAACTGTCAAGAGCCGGCTTATGATTTACGTCTCTTGACGGTCAATCTATATGACCCTGAACTGTCAAGAGCCGGCTTATGATTTACGTCTCTTGACGGTCAATCTATATGACCCTGAACTATCAAGAGCCGGCTTATGATTTACGTCTCTTGACGGTCAATCTATATGACCCTGAACTGTCAAGAGCCGGCTTATGATTTACGTCTCTTGACGGTCAATCTATATGACCCTGAACTGTCAAGAGCCGGCTTATGATTTACGTCTCTTTGACAGTCAATCTATATGACCCTGAACTGTCAAGAGCCGGCTTATGATTTACGTCTCTTGACGGTCAATCTATATGACCCTGAACTGTCAAAAGCCGGATTATGATTTACCTCTCTTTGACAGTCAATCTATAAGACACTGAACTTGTCAAAAGAGTCAGTTTTTATAAATTGTTGTACTCTTAAACAGTCAATCTTTAGAGACCCTGAACTTGTCTCTTGACAGTTAATCTCGCAATAAGACCCTGAGCTGGTTAAGGTTAAAACGACGAATCTATGTCATGTGAGAGCCGGCACATGAGTGGCAATCATGCCTAAGTCTTTACAAGATAAAGCTTGAGTTTTAAGCAAATTTGTGAGAGTTAACCTCTCCGGGTTGTGGCAATCATACCGGGTTACATCGTAACCTCTGCAAGCATAATAAAGACACTAAATAGCCGACATGGCTGGCTATTCTTGAAGAGCCATCCTATTGATTATAAAGCCGGGTTATCTAGATCGACCGGCTCTTGGATTTCTTCAACCAGTGCTATGTAGTATACTACATCATTCATGGATTTCTCAAGCATATATTTGCCGGGTTGCACCGCAACCACGAGCAGGGATTTCATTATTCATAACCGGGTTACAACCACGGTCAAGGAATCATATTACTCATACAGTCCCGAGTCGCCGCAGGCAGACAACCCGGCACTTGGGGGCTACATTATTCAAATCCGGCTTATATCAAGTACGCAAGTCCCATGTCGCTGCAAGCATGCGCCACAGCACTTGGGGGCTAATGCAAGCCGGTTTTCAAGACAGTACATTATCAAGCAAGACCCTGTTATTTCAAGGAGATGACCGGTTTTCTACAATCCTTCTAAAGTCCCGGCCCAGTACATATTACTGAAGAGCCGGCTCTTGGGGGCTACACCACCTGAAGCTTTATAAGGTATAAGACAGTTATAAGTCCCAGGCTGCTGCAAGCAAGACAACCTGATACTTGGGGGCTGCACAGTCAAAGATATTATTGCAAAGCACCAAGTCATCATGGATAAACTTGGAGCTTGGGGGCTACAGGTAATAAGGATATATCAAAATTGAAAAAGAGTGTTCAAGATGTCAATTCTGGAGACTGGTTATTTGACCCGGTGTCACCAACATTACATGACCCGACGTCATCAAAGATTATAACCCGGTGGTGGTAACCTGCCGAGAGTATTGGAGGCCGACTCAATGGCATATGGGTGTTGTATTTCCAGAATATTACTTCGGAGGACACTGATAAGCAAGACAATAGAGAAGACGGAGCTTAGCATGAATAAATTCAAGCTAACCTGGGGGCTAATGTCAGGGATATAACCCCGCGATATAACCCGGCCAGGATATGACCCGGTCAGGACTTGGCAAGTCACCAATGACCCGTCCACATGCTTGGCGTCTCATAGTTAAGACCCGTAAGATGGGCCAGAAGATGGAAGGCTAAGCTACAAGGCGACTTACCAGGCGGGCCAAGACTAAGGCCCAGAGACATGAATATGGCGGTTCATAAGCAGGCCGGTTGACGGCCCAAGACCTGGAGGCGACTAAAAGGCCTGAAGGCATAAGCTGCCATAAGATGACTTGTTCTGTAAGACTAGGGAGTTGGAGCCAGGATCGGTTACGTTATATGACCCGACCCGGACTCGTGTAAGCCGCTGGACCTCAGCCTATGTATAAAAAGGCGAGACCTGGTGGCAAGTTAGACAAGTTAAGATAGACAGACAAGCCTTACGGCGAGAGAGACCAAGCAGTCGAGAACTAGGGCAAGCAAGTCGCCCCTTGTAATCGAAACAGCAGTTAATACAATACAAGCAGGACGTAGGCTTTTACCTCCACCGAGAGGGGCCGAACCTGGGTAAACTCGTGTCCCTTGTCCCGTTTAACCCCTTTGAGTCCACCTCTTTAGCGATGGCCTCGAACCTAAGCCTTCGGGCATCTGCCATGACAAAACCACGACAAGACCTGTATCTCATATATAGTCATATTATTGTAGCAATTTTATTAAGTAACCATGCCCAGAGATCCTTCCTCGACTCCCTGCGAGGAAGCAACCTCGGAGCCACAATTCATTTCAATTTAAAGTCACAATTATAGTTGTATAAGGTCAAGGCACAACTCCAAGTCGCCCTGTTACCGTGGACACGGCTATTCGAATAGATTAATCATCCCTGCAGGGGTGCACCGCATCTCCAACACGCCTGATCACCTCCGGCCGGACACACTTTCCTGGGTCATGCCCGGCCTCGGGATAGCAGCACGTCGTCGCCCAACCTAGGTTCAACAAAGAGGCCAGCCCGCCGGTCTAAATCCTATGCGCGCAGGGGTCATGGGCCCAATCACCCTTTGCACACCTGCACGATGCGAGGGCGGCCGGAAGCAGACCTAGCACACTCCAGTCCAAGAGCTGTACCGTCCAGTCCAATCCGGCACGCGCCGCTTCATTGCTGACGTCCGAAGAGCTTCGGCTGATACAACGACGCTGAGTGCCCATAACTTTCCCACCTGATGGTTTGGTGCGCAATAAGGCCAATGACCAACTCAGATCAAATACCCAACCCATTAGCATTTTATTAATGCGGGGCAATCGCGACCCTCAAAGTGCGGTCCCGTCACCCCATCTCGAGGATGTGTGGCAAGGGCCTCTCCTGCCCGTCCACGCCTCAACATAACTCGGATGCCTTACCGGCGCATCCCACCACATCTCACACACGGGTACCCTTGGGGCCGACCCGTCTCAAGACTATCGGGAACTCAGGTCCACCTCAACCAGGGTGATACCGCCTGTCCCTCCAGTCCCGTCTTTCACATGTAACAATGTCAAGTTAAAGTAGCTGTGCGGTTATACACCAAGTGGATATCCGAGGAATCACCCTCGATGGATCCCACTCGAGGTATGTGTATGACAAGAGTCGCTATCGATAAATGGGAAGGAGGAATAACCGTCGATACCCACGATCGATTAGCTACGCTACAGAATTAACATCGGGAGTGCTAAGTGAGGTATCACCCTCGGCACTCGATAGTAGCTCTGCAGTGCCATACTTAAGGGGTGTGCGGTGATGTGAGGGGCCTGGCTCGTCGGTCGGATGACCGAGTCTTCGAGTCTTCGGGTCGTCGAGTCGTCGATGAAGAAGCAGGGGCAACTGGGACTAAGGGGTCACTGGGGATCCATTGATCAACCTATACTAAGCAGTTGATATGATTGCAGGTATAGTAGCAGTTTATCAAAAACAGGCTATGCATCAGAATAGGAGCTAGCTAATACAGTAGCAAAATCTAATGCAAGAATGAGAGGGAAAGAATTGGGTGATATCGGAATGCTCAAGGGGGGGGGGGTTGCTTGCCTTGCTGCTCTGCTGCAAAAGGCTCATCGTCAACGGTGTAGTCGTACCCGGCAGCACCGTCGGTCTCGTGGTCTACCGGAGAGAAGAGGGGGAAGAAACAATAAATATAAAGCAGACAAATGCATCACGATGCATGACATGGCAATATGCAGGGCTAGGCATGCACTAACGCAGTATTATACGTCGCAGACGGATCGGAATAATATCTAACGATATTTTCCGGGTCTTTGGATTTATCGAACAGACGATTCGGAGGGGAAAGTTCCATGTTCATCATGCTAGGAGCATGCGACAGATGAATGGATGGCATATTTGGATTCGTGGGATTTTTCTGATCAACTTTCATGTATAAAGTTTTTTCATCTGAGCTACAGATTATTTTCTATGATTTTTCAAAGATTTAATCATTTTCTGGAATTATTCTATTTATTTAAATCGCACATTATCCAGAACAGTGTTAGGTGATGTCAGTATGACGTAGGAATGATGTCAGCAGACAACTGCGGCTGACCAGAGTCAAACCTGACAGGTGGGACCCACTTGTCAGCCACAGCGGGTTTGACAGTGTTTAGATTTAAACTAACAGACTAATTAGTGACTGGACCCCACTAGTCAGTGACTAATTAGTTAGCTAATTAATTAATCATTTTATTATTTATTTTTTTAAACGTTTAACAGGGGTGGGGGCCGCCTGTCAGTGGCACAGGGGTGCCCAGTCAGCACGTTGACTGGTCAAACCAGTCAACGGGGGCCCCTGGGCCCGCTGGCAGTGACCCTGGGGGTGGCCCCAGGTCGGCCATGTCGGCGCGCGGCGCCGGAGAAGCTCCGGCGAGCCTCCCGCGGCGGTTCTTCACCGGCGAGGCTCGGATTTGCTCTACAGGGGGCCATTTCGCGTGACTTAACTTGCGTTCGAACGGGAGGAGCACGCCGCGTCGAATGGGAATGGTCTCGTCGCCGGAGTCGATCGGAGTCGTCGACGGTGAGCTCGCGGGCGGCGCCGAAGTTCGGCCGTTGGCGGACCCGGCGACGCAGGGCACGGCAGGGCGAGTGACTGGTCGCGTTGGAACCGCCCGGACGTACAGAGCACGGCTACGAGCTCGGCTGAGCTTGCCACCGACGGAAGCGACGGCGACGAGCACCGCGGCGGAGCTGGGTTCGGGCGTCGACGGCGAGTGGTGCTAGGCACGGCAAAATGGAGAGGAGACGGAGGGGATTCACGGTGAGGCTCACCTAGCGGCACACGACAGGCCGGCGGCAGCTTAGGAGCAGCAGTGCAGCGGATCGACGGCGGCGAACGGCGGCGACCGAGGTTGGGGAAGAGCTCGATTCACCCGCTGTAGTGGCGTAGAGCTCGGGCGGTGGCGCGCAGGCGACGTAGCCGAGCGAGGCGGAGACGACGGGCATGGCGGAGACGCGAACGGACGCCGGTGGCCACGGATTTGGCCGGCGTGCGGCGTCGGTTGCGCCCGAATAGAGAGGAAGGAGGGAGCGGGCGCGAGCGTGGGAGGAAAGGGCGGCGAATGGAGGAGGCGTCCAGGGGAGAAGGCCCAGGGCGCCCTTATCCCCTCGCCCCACCTGCTCCGGTGCCGTGGCGGCCAACGGCCGGAGCCGCGCGCGTCTAGCCACGCCGGCGACGACAGCGAGGCGGGAGCAGGTGGACGAACTGGTAAGTGGGCTGGGCCGGCTCGGGCTGCGACAGGTAAGTGGCCTTGTGCCCTTTTTCTTTTGTTTCTTTTCTGTTTTCTTTTCTCCAGAGAGCAAAACAATTATTTGAGCCACCATTTCATTTTGCAAAAATGTGGGAATTGGCCCAACAATTATGTTGCAATATATGGCAGTGACAGAAAAAGTCTGGGGCCCAATTGACTTTATTTGAATTTTTCTACAAATGGAAGAGCATTTAAAATGCCTCCTTTGCACTGTTTTAAATTGCTATGGCCCACCTTAGCTTGATGGTATGTTGTTTTCCCTAACAAATAATAGTTAGGGAATTTTTGCTAAATGATGAACATTTTTGCAGAAATATTTGAGCAACTTCAAATTTCACTTGCCAATTGAATTTGATTTCAAAGTGGAGTTTTAAATGATATTTGAATCAAAGGTGATCAAGCACTGTTTAGCAAAAGATTAGCTTAATCACTTGGCCATTACTGTAGCTTAATTACAATCATCACTGTAGCAAAACCCAGGGTGTCACATTGCGTTTGAGTGCATTCATCATATTAAGCAGGAGAAGGACCCGTCGAAGAGTTTTTGTGCTTATAAACAAGACCTCTCGAAGGCTTATGATAGGGTTGACTGGGATTTCTTGAAGCAAGTGATGCAAAAGTTGGGTTTCGCTCATCGATGGATCGACTGGATAATGACGTGTGTGACATCGGTGAAATATTCTGTTAAACTCAATGGAACCCCCTTGGATTCATTTGCACCATCATGTGGGCTACGGCAAGGTGATCCACTCTCACCGTTCTTGTTTCTGTTTGTTGTTGATGGTCTCTCTTCAATCCTTAGAAGCAGAGTACATTCAGGTACTATTGCACCGATTAAAGTATGTAGGCATGCGCCGGGCATCTCTCACTTACTCTTTGCCGACGACACCTTACTGTTTTTTGAAGCCACTCGCATCCAAGCTGAACGAGTGAAGGCTTTCCTTGATCTCTATGCGCGTGCTACGGGTCAGCTCTTAAATTTCAACAAATGCTCCATCTTGTTTGGTGATTCTTGTCACATTACTGCTCAAGATGAGGTACGAGATGTGTTGAATGTGACAAATATGGCCTTTGAGGATAAGTATTTAGGGCTGCCTACCCCAGACGGACGTATGTCAAAAGGGAAATTTCAAAATCCTCAAGCTCAATTATTGAAAAGGCTCATCGTTTGGGGTGATGGCCATCTTGCACAGCCGGGTAGGGAGGTTCTCATTAAGTCAGTTGCGCAAGCTCTTCCTACATACATTATGGGGGTTTTCAAATTACCCTTTTCTGTATGTGATGATTTAACAAGCATGGTCAGGAACTACTACTGGGGCGCAGCCCAAGGGAAACGGAAAGTGCACTGGAAGGCTTGGCAAAAATTGCAACAAACGAAGAGCAAAGGGGGAGTGGGCTTTCGAGATTACCGTATGTTCAATCAGGCCTTGCTGGCTCGACAGGTGTGGAGGTTATTGACTAGGCCTGAAAGCTTGTGCGCCCAAGTTTTAAAGGCTAGATATTATCCCAATGGCAAGTTAGAAGATATCGTTTTCTCGGGTAATGCATCATCTTCATGGACAACAATTTCGTATGGTCTGGACCTCCTGAAAAAAGGACTTATTTGGAGGGTAGGTAATGGGGAAGGTATCAGGATTTGGCGTGACAATTGGATACCAAGACCCTTCTCGTACAGGCCTGTTTCGCCACAAGGTACATGCAGGTTCAGATTTGTGTCACAGCTCCTTAACCATAATGGTTCCTGGAACATAGAATTGCTTCAAGAAATTTTCATGCAATGTGATGTTACTGAAATCCTAAAGATTCGGGCTTCCCCAAGAGCAGGCAATGATGTACTCACTTGGGGGCCTGGAAGGTTGGGCATGTTCACTGTCAAATCTGCTTATGCACTAGCTTTCCAAGAGATTAATGTTCAGACAGCCGAAGCATCGAGCACTAGGCCAGATGGTCGTCGTATATGCTGGAATCTTATATGGAGAAGTAATGTTCCACCAACGGTAAGGAATTTTGCATGGTGGGCTGCTACCAACTCACTACCTACTTGGCAGAATAAGCACAAGCGTGGACTCGAGTTAACGGTTGTTTGTCCGATTTGTGATAGAGAACCAGAGGACACCTTTCATGCACTTTGTAGGTGTCCTAATGCAGTGCAGTTGTGGAATTGCATGTCTTAAGCTTGGTGTCTCCCCTGCTTGAAGGAAGTATCTAACTCCGGTATTGAATGGCTAATGGAAACATTATATCCCTTGAGTGAAGTCCAACGCAGCATGTTATTAATGACACTCTGGAGAGTGTGGCACAATAGGAATGAGGTGGTACATGACAAGGCACTACCGCCAATGGAGGTTTCGAAAAGATTCCTATGCAGTTACCTAGAGTCGCTGCTTGACTTAGATCAAACTCTATATGCGATCCGATGAAAGGAAAATCAGTGATTTCTTCTGAGCCGATGTCAAAGGATCCACATGTGGAAATGGTTGAGCAAGTCCCCAACAAGTTGGCTCCACCTGCTATGGGCTTGACAAAATGGAGTACTGATGGATCATGGACGGTAGATGGTCGCGCTTGTGCAGGTATGATCTTGAGGGACCATCTAGGCAGCATATTATATTCATCTTGTAGGGTTCTGTTCTTTTGCCGTGACGCTCTAGAAGCGGAACTTTGTGCTTGTATGGAGGGTCTCTCACTGGCCATTCAACGTACTGATTTACCAATTCAGATTGAGATGGACTCACTCTCGGCAGTGAACATGGTAAATTATGAAGGTACTGATAGATCGGTTTTTGCTTCTGTGATTGAGGAAATTAAGTACCTGAGGTCTCAGCGGATGACGACCATCTCTCATGTTTCTCGTGACCTGAATGTGGTCAGTGATTTTCTAGCAAAATTTGCTAGTACTAAGGGGAGAACAGTAGTCTGGCTGGGGTCTAGTATCCCTGAGGTAGTTGAACTTTGTAAGAAAGATTGTATTCTGGACGTTCCTTAAGTAATAAAGTTTTATTAGCCGCAAAAAAAACTATTCCCTCCGTTTCATAATTATTGTCGTGGTTTTAATTGATATATATACTATTCGTCATCCTGGGTGAGGAATAGTTATTCTTCACCCCCCCCCCCCTCTATTATACAATCAATGCATTGTATTTTTACGTCCCGTAATTTTGTTCTTACTTCAGACCTAAAAAGAGAACGTAAGAAAATATTAAATCGCCGTAAAAAATATTTTATGCTACGTAAAGTTACGAACGTAAAAACATAGTGTAAAATATACATAAAATGTAATTTTTCTGGTCTTATGACCTATATTTTTATTTTCTTATGCCAAATTTTACATATTGAATCAATATGAATGTAACTATTTGTATACAAAACGTAATTTATTTATAAAACAATCGTAAGATTACCTCGGCTGAAGAATAACTCATTGCACCCTGGGTGATGAATAGTATATATACATCAGTGTAATTAATGACATGTTGTGGTCAAACTGAAGATTCAATGACAGTGGTACTCGTATAAATACATCAGTGTAATTAATCAGTTCTGTAACTAGATAATATATACAATATTCCTCAAGAGATGTCATGATCGTCCTAATTAGATGCAATTTCGAGGATTTCTCCATGCGTAAGCCTATAAGAGGCAAAGTTTTCCCAAGCATTTAGACATCAACGGATCAAACGTATTGAAGACGCCCAGTTACGAATCAAGGCCAATGCAACTCCAAACAACATGTCCAACAAGGCGGGCCGTGAGCTAATTACGGAAATAGGCTTTCGTTCTGGTTTATATATAAAGAAAACCGCCACAAGCACAACCAAGTTCCAACAAAGTATCAATAAACACCGCACCCAAGTACACAAATGAGAAGTACCACAAAAAGGGGTTCTGCTGAGAGCAGCAGCTCAACAAGCCCTATTAAAAATAATTTTTTATCGAGTTTTGTACGCAATAACCATTATTTACCTGTGGTTTTTTATTAACGTGATTGTGTAATAGAAAAATAGACTTCAGCTGCAGCTTGAACCATCACTTATTGGCTTAGCAAGGAAAACATGATTTTATTTGTTAAGTCAATAAGACATGTGGGGCAGCATGAACTGGTTTTCGGGACAACCGGTGGGGAAAACATAGATGGAGAAAGAAAATCGAAACAGAGAGGGGCCGGGGGGGGGGGGGGGGGGACATTGGCCGAACAAAGGAGCTAGAGGGGACACCATTCTTTTTAGTATAGGAGAGATATCAATGGTTTTTTCCCGTTGGGAAAAATATGTCGGTGGGCAGCGGCTACTGCCAGTAATTACAGTGAAAATAGCGCCCGAAATTATTCAAAGAAATTTTACAATATGCCATAATTTGATCTCTTTTTTCGAATTTGAGCAAACTTTGCGAAAACGGATAAGTACCGCTTGATTAGGGATGAAAACGGCGCGGAAACGGACGGAACTAGTTGCTACCATATTTGTTTTCATATTTTTTTGCAGAAGCGGATACAGAAACCCCGGAAACCAATACGGAAACAGATACTACCGGAAACAGACACGGAGCAAATACAGAGCGGACACGGAAACAAAACTTTGTGTTGACCAGAACTTACAACACCCTTGAATCATGGAGAAATACACACAAAAACGAAACAAATTTATGGAATTTTTAACATGGCTACAAAATAATATGGTTGTGTTAGCAACATAGGGTAGTATTGTAGTAGTACATAACTATTTCATATAGGGTGTGTGTGGTAGTAAAAGTTGATCCTCAAATGATCCATCATGCTCATTCTGCTCATTGTATCATTGTGTGTTGTTTGGTAGTTGGGCAACAAAGCAGGCATGGGTCTATAGTAAAAACGGAAATTCCATATTCACGGAAACGGAAAGTTCCGTTTCCACGTCTGTTCCACCGGAAAACACAGTTCCGTTTTTGTTTCCGTTTCTGCATAAAAAATTCCATTTCCATTTTCGTTTTGCAAATTTCCGTTTCCGTTTTCATATTTCCTCTCCGTTTTCATTTTTCCTCCGGAAAAGCGAAAACTTTCCACTCCATTTTCATCCCTACGCTTGATATTCTTCTCTATGTAGGTAGGGGGTGGCTGTAGAACCGGACCAGAAAAGTGCACGAAAAAGAAAATGCGTGAGTCTACAAGAAATTACATCACAACGCAAGCATATGTTCTGCCGTTTCGTACTTTTCTACTATAATCACAATCTTTTACTGTGCTGAATATCTCATATAGGTGACATGTTTACACATTCTGCACTAGTGCAAGTCTAACTCAGTTTCTGCTATTCCACTTTTCCATATTTATGATTGACACTACTGCTTTAGTATTTGTCCAATATCCAGTGGAAAAAACATTTTTCAGTGTCTGCATGAGTACGGTAGAAAACGTATTATGGTTATAAATGAAGTCTAATAATGATAATATATTGATCGATGCCTCAAGGGGCTGTTTATATGGGTACAAAGTCTTGAAGTCCAAGAATACTAGAGATATATTACAACTCAAACTACCAAACTTAACCAACCGAATCCTTTTTACTCCTAAAGAGCAGTCCCTACATCGTTTCGTTCGTTCGCACTCACCCATCGCTCGAAGGGACTCCCGTCGCAATCCCGAACGATTTTTCTCACCCCCACCCCACGCCCCAACGATTCTTTCACTAAAAAAACCCACCAAAAAGCCGACCGGCCAAACCATGTCCACGCGTCATGCAAATCCCACCCCAGCCCTTCTCCCTCGACCTCACGATCGTCCACCACGCCGCTGCACAGATCTCTCCACGCGCCGTCACCGCCCCACGATCTCAACCAGCGCCACGACGGCCATGGCTTTCCCACACCTCGCCCCCTCCCCACGATCTCAGCCAGCGCCATGATGGCCATTGCCTTCGCACGCATCGGCGCTCCCCTGCAGATCGGTTAAGGTCAGGGGCGCCGCGCCATCCTTCTAGCATGTGTAGGGCAGCCGGTGAGTGGTCGACGAGGGGGAGGAGGCCAGCAGCATGCCGTATTTCCCAGCCACTCCTGAGATGGGCGGTCCAGAGGGGATCAAAAGGAGGAAGAGGAGATCCCTTGTAGCGTAGACATCCAACGTCCCGGCATCTTCTTCATCCACCTGCCTCTCTTCTCTCCTCTGGCTGGAGGTCGGCGGCGGATCAATGCCTTGCTCTGCCCTGCCCCGATCTGCAAGCAAGGAAGGCAACAACAAGGATTGGAGAGAGGAGACAAGAGGAAGGATGCTGATAGACAAGGATTGGATATTTTTGTAGCCACTGGCATGCGTGCTTGCTTGCTGATGTGCGGGTGTGTCTGTTGCTGCTACGCATGTGTGTGGTATGCCCCCGCCGTTGTGCGTGGTGTGCTGTTGAACATGTGTGTTGTGTGCCTGCTCCCGCGCTGTCTGGTAAATCACCATCCACTTCTTTTTCTTTTGCTGAACAATTCATGATCACCACACTACTGAACTCAAGCCAAGTGAACTTAGTTTGAGCTCTCATGTTGTTAAATAAAGCATACTTTTTAATAACCTGAACAATGTTTCTGATTTCCTAACTTAGAAATTTCCTGTTCTGTTCGTATTGTTCCAATCAGTTCTTTTACACTATTACGTAATTGGCATGCTTATATATCAAGTGATTACAACATCTTGATTATTTTTGTTACGACTATTTCCTGCAGATTTCAATGCTAACCTGAATCATTGATTATTTTGATAGAGAGAACCGTGTGGAATCAGAAGTAACGAGATGCGATGTTCCAACTATAAATGCCTAAATTTTCTTTAGTATATGCCCATATAAAGAAAATAACAGTGTTCCAACTATCGAATCTTCGATCAAGTGGTTGTTTAATTCATATATATTACAATTGTTAAACTAATTGATTTTCTAGCTATATTATAGTTTGAGCCGTGGGCTTCTTACAATTTTTATTGCTACTATAATTTGCACTTTTACTAGATTCATTTTTTCACACGAATTTGAGCCGTGGACTTTTTTTTGTGTTAGATGGATTGACACGTAGCAAAGATTGATCCCAAGCAGAACTACAACCTGTCCATGGATTACCTGAAGGCCCTCATTCTAACCAACAATACTGGGCAACCTCGACATCACCAGCAACTACACGGAGGCTGTGAAGAAGTTTGGATATGAGTGATGACGTAGCTAGACGGGTGGGAGAACTTTGATATAAGTGATTCATACACTTGGGACTAACACTATTTAATTGATGCTTTGTTTGACTGAAATTACCTAATTGAAGTGCTAAGTTTTGTTTGGATTTTGTAGAAGCGGTTCACATATTTGGTTGGGTGGCTTAGATTTTTTTATCCACTATTTATAACCAAACAAAAAATATAAATCTTAGAGCGTGCACTATACCAGAGAACAACTATAGTATTAGATCTGAAACAATAAATTTATCTTGATTAATGTTGTACCCCTGTTGAAAGTATATTTTGCATGTCTTAGAACTCAACCGTTAGTACGGATATTTCTAGAAACAATTTTATACCTAAATACACAGGGTGGTTGCCGATTATTGGTAAAGAAGAATTGGAAATCACTTGCTTACTATATCACTGTGAGCAGATCCTTAGGGTCTACAAGTTTGGACAGACTTTGTCCTCGGTTATGCACCATCACTTAATATGAACTTAGATCTATTCTACGAAGCTGAATTATGGGTTCATGGAACATAAATGAAACATAAGATTGACTTGACGTACCATCCCTATATGTGCATAACATTCCTCACAAACTTTTTTAATCTAGAAATCCATAATAACTATGATGTTTAACACTTTTGAGAACTTTAGCCTTTGGGAAATTGTCGGGCATGACATTGTATACCTAATAAAAAAAATTCAGCCACGTCGAGAGTTCGCCAGAAGCAACGTAGGTCTACTGTAGATAAAATATTGATTAATAGCTTATGATAGAATTTTTTAAGATTTGTGATACCTTCTAAAATTCAAATATATAAGTGTGATGCTTGAACCACATTCCTTTTTTCGTGGCTTAATTTTACAGATCTAGAATCTTCTGTATAGTGTGCCAGAGGAATGTGCCATGGGATGTAGGCGTCATCGATGGAAACCATGGTATATGTGAGTTCAAGTACGTTCTAATTTTTGTTCGGTGCTCTGGACATGTACTCTGGTTTATGTGGTTTCTGAATTTTTTTTGATGTGGCCTTGAGCTTTGACATGTTCATTTGCAGATAAAAGATTTTAAATGTTCACGTCATGACCGCAACTGCCAGTTATTAGTAATGGCTTCTTTCGTCAAAATTAGCAGTTCTTCTTTCACCAACTACTTACAGGCCGGTCAACTAGCTACTACCATTCCATGGTACGCTTTGCTTTTTGAAAATCAGCGAAGGAAACAAATGCAGAACTCAATTGCCCATGAACTGGTGCTGCTAGCTACTGTCGGTCCATGGTATGCTTTACTTTTTGAAGATCGTCGAAGGAAACAAGTGCACAACTCAATTTCCCATGAACTGGTGTTGCATATGCATGAAAGTTCTCATCGTGATCTTGAACTGGAAACACCCTCCTGGACGGGAGTCCAGCAACTCGAGTGAAAATTCATGACTTTGGTTGCTCAAGTGTGCTAATAGTTACTCTTATGTTTCCTCGATTGCTAAAATGGATCTTTCCATTTCATTACTCACCAAGTTAAGGTGTTGTGGTTTTCAGCCAGCTTTGCAGCATCATACCTAAACCAATGTTTAGTACTCCATCATACATAGAAACAGAAGGTCTTTCGAGAAAAGAATACGATTGCAAGGTAGTTTTGCTTTTTTCAATTTGTGGTTATTTGTTATAATTTGCCGTCAACCTCTTTTCCGGACGAGGGAACACGGCAAAGAGTGCGTAATAATATCAGTTTGTACTTAGAGAAGTAACTACAAAATGTGATGGCAATTAGAATTGAGTTAAAAGAGAGTTTCAATTTTACGTTTTAAATCAAATACGGTCATAGCTTGCTTGCCACATATTTCCTTCGCCCGGGGTCAAACTTTAGTAGAATGCCATCATATATTTTGTCGTTCAAAGAGAGTAGCATTCATTAAAGGATGCGCAACTCTGAAAAGAAAAAGAATGAGGAGGCTGACTGTTATCAAAACCAATAGCTTCATTTGTTGTGCTCTTGCCTCTTGGGTAATGGAATGTCCTTAATGCTAATACTTTTATTTGGTGATGACACTTAAACCTGTAAGTCATGTTTAGTTAGAAGATTTAAAAGTCTATTTTGATTTAAAAAAGACACATGCATTGTCTAAAGACACCTGCATGCATTCAAATGCTCACCGGTGCAGAAGAACTTAGTAGCATTTAGTATTGATCCCAACCTTGGTTATTCAAATATTCTCATTGACTTTACTATCTTTACTTTCTTTAGCCTTCTCAATTAATGCCTTAGATGATGAATTTTCTAGATTATGTTTATGAACAATTGTTATCATCGTCGGTGCTGAGGACTCATGACATGCAACATGATAAAGAAGCTGGCGGCAAAGCTGTAACTCGTGCCTTTACTGTATCTCCCATGTGGAAAGCTCCTTGTGTCATGTCGCACCTGGCTGTGGTGTCGTGGCGACAACGAGTTGATTGTTTAGGGCCAACCTCTACCTCAAAGTTCAGGGTGTGGCACTGATGACGCACCAGAAAGAGCTAATGTTCTATAACATAGGTAACTTCTGGTGTAGTAACAGCATTGGCATGTTTGCAATGATCTTTATTTTGCTTATATGGATTTTTACAGATGCCTTCTTAACCAGTATGCAGCATCTCCCTTGGCATGTATATGCATGAGAGGGCACGTCCTGCACGCGTGGGCATATGAACCCACTTTTCAAAAATGCATTTTAAACACGTTTTAAAATGTCAAAAAATTCAAAAGAAAATTTCACGCATACATCTTTGCAATATGTGTGTGTGGCACAAAATTATGTGAGAAAAATCTATTTTCGATTTGCTTCCGCAATAAAAATTCCAGTGTTTCTAAATGGGGTTCCGCGACACATTTTGTTTTGTCTTTTTGGAACAGGTCAAAGAAAAGTTTGTTTTCCGTGAAACTTTCTGTGTGCACAGAGAAAGTGAAGATGCATGTGTGCGACTTTTTTCAGAATTTCTTGGCAGGTCGAAATAAGTTTTTCAAAGTGGGTTCATATGGGTTCATCCATGCACTTCTCATATATGTATGTCACTTTTATTTTCCAAATAATATGATTTTGCAACATAAACACTTTGTTTGGCGTCTATGAGTACGTTAGAGAAGAGGTATGTTAAAAGTAAACATATACTAGCAACCAGTGCCATTTCCCTTCAATGATCTCAATCTTGTTTCTTATCTATATTTGAATCAGATTTGCAAAGTTTTGTACCCCATCTGTGATATGGTCGAAGGAAGATGTTTGTTTAAGGATTTGTATAGGTGTTGCCTACTTATAATCGACCAATATATGTCAGCATCTTTCCGTCATTCCAAACTTTAAATCTTTTACTTTCTTTCAAGTGTATGACTTCACTGAGAACCATAAGCATTTCTTGTTGTTGGTAAACCTTCTGGAAATTATGGAGTTGGAAAATTTGCCTTCTTGTTCAGCCTTAATGTGAATAATGTAAAGCTAATATTGGGCAAGCATTTTTTGTTATGACATTTAGAACTGAATTAACTTGCTCAAACATGGTTTTCTCTTCCCAGGCTACAAGTGCATTCGAAAATGTGAAGACTGGATAAATGACCTCCATAAAGTGAAACACCTACATATAAAATCATAAGGGTCCGCAATGCATCAACCAACTTTCTTTCAGTGATGATCAACACTTCCAAAATGCCTGTTTTCATGGTGAAAAGATGCTCACACACACATCATTGTTGGTTTTTTCTCATTTCATGCTTGCTCTGTAACTGAATCTATTCATTGGATGTTCCACAAGTGTGCAACAAAACTTGTATTATTTACGTACAAATGCATTATTCCTAATGAAAATTATATCATTGTATTTGTTTTAAAAATTATGTCATATTTCTGTAAAAGGATGGCATCATGCACCAGATAAAGAAGTGATAATGGTAAAAAGTAGTTTATTTGGGCAATCTCCATGTTTTGAAGGTTGGGACGTACGTTGAGATATTAGGAAGTTTGCATTTGTATAAAAGATTATTAGAAACTAGCGGCGGCTCAAATGTGTTCCCGCGGAATAACGACCGGCCAAGGAATGAAAATAACGATATGAACTCTAGAATTTTATGATGTGTTCGTATTTGAATAATAATGTATGCACATCACTATCACTATCACCTCCACACACATGGACTGGTAGCACAATCCTACTGACTATTCAATTACTTATTGGTTCCAATAACATATTTTTCTTGAATTCTCAATAGCATATTATTGTGTTTGATAGTATGATGTGCCTTAGCTGATTGTCAATAAAAAAAGATGTGTGTTAACTGAGACATGCATAGTTCTCGGTTATTCTAGCTTCATGAGTAGCATCTTAATTTTCTTCAAGCTCGTAGCAACGCACGGGCGTTCTACTAGTATACTCTAATATCTCCCCGCAGTGTCAACGTCGGGTGGAACGATGTTGAGACTGGAGCGTATGCCGACGAAGGATGCAGTGGGGAGCCCCTTGGTGAAGATGTCAGCAAATTGCGCACTCGTTGGAACATGTAGAACTCGAACCTCGCCAAGAGCCACTTTCTCACGAACAAAGTGGATATCTATCTCAATGTGCTTGGTGCGACGGTGCTGAACTGGATTGGATGCCATATAGACTACAGAAATATTGTCACAGTAAACAATGGTGGCACGCTCGATTGGTCGATGAAGCTCCACGAGAAGTTGCCGGAGCCAGACGGCCTCGGCTACGGCATGAGCAACAACCCTATACTCGGATTCAGCGGAGGACCTGGAAACTGTATCCTGCCTTTTGGAAGACCAAGAAACAACATTATCACCCAAATAAACACAATAGCCGGATGTGGATCGTCGAGTGTCTGGAGTCTGCATCAGAATAAACTGTCAAGCTTGTTGGAGAGGAAGAATTAATAAGGAGACCGTGGTCAAGAGTGCCTTTGAGATAGCGAAGAATGCGTCTAACATGAGCAAGATGAGGAGCACGAGGATCATGCATATAGAGACAGGCTTGTTGAACGGAGTATGAAATATCAGGACAAGTCAGAGTAGCATATTGAATAGCGCCTGTGATGCTGCGATAAAGAGTAGGATCAGGAACGGGTTCGCCAGCAGCAGATAATTTGGCACCGGTGTCAGTAGGCGTGCGGCATGGTTGACAATCAGACATGCCGGCACGAGAGAGCAAATCAAGAACATATTGGCGTTGGGAGAGAAAAAGAGTGGAGGATGTGCGAGAAACATTGATGCCAAGAAAATGATGAAGAGGACCAAGATCAGTCATAGAAAACTCATGGTGGAGAGAAGAGATTATTTGGTGGAGAAAAGAATCGGAAGAGGCGGTGAGGATAATATCATCAACATATAATAAGAGGTAGGCAGTGTGATTAGAAGAATGAAAAACAAAGAGAGATGAATCAGATTTAGAAGGAACAAAACCTATGGTTTGGACAAAAGTAGCAAAGCGGTGGAACCAGGCTCGAGGAGCCTGTTTGAGGCCATACAACGATTTGTTAAGAAGACAAACGAGGTTTGGCGAGGAGGGGTGTTCAAAGACGGAGGGTTGCTAACAGTACACGGTTTCATTTAGTGTGCCATGGAGGAAAGCATTTTTGACATCAAGTTGGTGAATTGACCATGAAGAGGAGACCGCAAGGCTAAGAACAACATGAATTGTGCTAGGTTTCACCACAGGAGAAAAAGTCTCATCAAAATCAATGCCGTGCTGCTGGGAAAAACCACGACAAACCCAGCGAGCTTTGTAGCGAGCAAGAGAGCCATCGGCATGAAACTTGTGGCGAAAAACCCATTTGCCAAAGACAATATTAACACCAGGTGGTTTGGGAACTAAAGTCCAGGTGTTGTTTTGTTGGAGAGCATCAAATTCGTCTCGCATAGCAGAAAGCCAAAGAGGATCAAGAAGAGCTCGTTTATATGAAGTGGGAATAGGGGAGACATGTGGTGTGGCCGTGAGGTTAAGACGGCGAGTGGGGAGATGAAAACCGCGTTTGCCACGAGTACACATGACATGATCGTTGGTAGGAGCTTGAATAGGGACAGCATGAGGAGGAAGTGGTGGTGTTGGAAGAGGAGTTATAGGGGAAGGAGACGAAGCAAGAGCGGTAGAAGGTGGTGCGACAGAGGAATGAGGCGAAGGGTTTGCCGCGACAGGAGTTGAGGGCAGACTGGCTGACACGGTATCTGCCAGGGCAGGGGTTTGAGGGATGCTGGCTGGCGCGATGTCAGCAGGAGTTGGAGGTGAGTTCTCTGCCGCAGCAGAGATAGTGGGAAGAAGAGGAGATTTATGTGTGGTGGGGGTTTGTGAAGAAGAAGGAGATGCGTTGGTTCTGACAGCAAAGGGGAAAACATGCTCATCAAAGGTGACGTGACGAGAGATAAACACACGGCCAGAGGAGGGATCAAAACAGCGATGACCTTTGTGATCATCGGAGAGGCCAAGATATATGCAGGGGAGGGATCGAGGGGCGAGTTTATGAGCAGTGATGGGTGTGATATTAGGAAAGCACAAGTAGCCAAAAACCCGAAGAGAAAGGTAGTCGGGATTAGAAAGAAGAAGGGATTGAAAAGGTGTATAGCGAGGACATGTTTTTGTGGGACGGATGTTAAGAAGAAGAGTAGCAGTGCGCAGAGCTTCGACCCAAAAACGAGGAGGAAGAGAGGCTTGGATAAGTAGGGTGCGAAGTATATCGTTGATGGAACGAAGAGAGCGCTCGGCCTTCCCGTTTTGAGATGAGGTATAGGGGCAAGAAAAACGAAGAAGAATACCATGGGAGAGAAAGAAAGTGCGGTTGGTAACGTTGTCAAACTCACGCCCGTTGTCACATTGAATAAATCGAATAGGCAGGCCAAAGTGTGTTAGGACGTAGTGTCGAAAGGTGAGAAAAAGTTTATGTACATCAGATTTTGCACGGAGAGGGAACGTCCATATGTAATGAGAGTAGTCATCCAAAATCACAAGATAATACTTATAGCCAGAGACACTAGGAATAGGGGAGGTCCATAAATCACAATGTAAAAGCTCAAACGGATAAGTGCTAACAGTAGAGGATGTTCCAAAAGGTAGCCGAACATGTTTGCCGCATTGGCATGCATTACATAGAAAAGAATCATGTGGCACACTAGCACTATGAATGGAAAATTCTTGTAGTAAAGACGACAGCGTTGATTTATTGGGGTGACCAAGCCGACGATGCCATAGATCAACTGAAGCAAGCATGGCGCGTGGAGTGGATGTAGGCGCGCCATGAAGTGGATAAAGATCGTCCGTGCTATTGTAGCGAGCAAGAACTGTCCCCGTTGTCAGATCCTTCACAGATAAACCAAAGGGATCAAACGCTAGAATAACAAGATTATCGATGGTAAGTTGGCGAACGGAAATAAGGTTTTTGATTAAAGATGGAACAACAAGAATATTGCGGAGAAGAAAGTTGGCATAGTCGTTTTGTATAGAAGAGTGGCCGGTACAAGAAACTGGAACAAGAGAGCCGTCGCCTATGGTGATGGAAGAATAAGCAGAAGGAAAACAAGCTGACAGAGAATCCATATTTGAAGACATATGCGAGGATGCACCAGAATCGAAAATCCAATCCGTACCTTGGTTATTGAGTGTAAAGTTGTTCATGGCGGCGATGAAGGCAGCTTGATCCCAAGCTGGCTGTGGTGGAGGAGCTGAGGGTCCTGGCGCAGACGCGTGCGCGTACGGCATGGGTGAAGCGGGGCCGTAGGCGTACGGCGCGTAGGGTACCGTCATGTAGCCTTGAGGAGATCCTTGTGCGGTAGGCGATGGCGCAGGCGTGGCAGTGTAGACGTGAGGCGGTGGCCGGGGACCAAGGAGGCCAGGAGAGCCAGTAGCAGGGCGAAGACCCGGGCTCCAGGTGCCAGTGTACGCGGGAGGGGCACCGTATGGGGACGGCACGGTCCAGGGCATGTGCCACGCCTGAACAAGACCAGTCCAGTGATCTTGCTGAGGGTGCCAAGGCGCGGGAGCAGGGCCGATGGAGGAGGCGCCGTTCGTGCAGCAGGTGGTGGTGGTGCAGCAGGTCGAGGCTGCGGTGGCCGGTAGACGGGGTTTTTGCCCTGATAGTTGGGGCTCGGGCGCCAGCCTGGAGGAGCCGATGGTGGAGGCGCCGGTGGTGCAGGCGATGGAGGCGGCGCAGGTGGTGCAGGGGGCCGGATGGCGGCGTGAAACACCTGGGGAGGGCGAGTGGCCCTGCGCACCTGGTTCTGGGCCTCAAGCTGCAAGATGGAGCGGACCTCCGCGAAGGAGGGATAGGGCCGCAACATAGGGATGAAGGCGACCTGCTTCTCAAACTGTTCCCCGAGGCCGACGAGGAGGGCGTTGATGAGGGTCCGATCGTCAACGTGATCACCGAGCTCGCGGAGTTCATCGCCGATCACCTTGATGCGTTGGCAGTAGACGGTGACCGGAGAGTCGCCTTGGATGCTGGTGCGGAGCTCGATGTGTAGCGCGTTAACACGCGCATCGGAGTTGTCCTGAAAAAGCTGCTGAAGAGAGGCCCAAAGTTCAGCGGCGGTGGCGTCGTCGTTGGAGACGAGGTTGAAGAGCTCGGTGGAGATGCGAGTATAGATCCATTGGATGACGGTGAGGTCATCCTTTATCCAGCGAGGGTCGGTCAGTCGTGGAGGAGCGGCTGGGTTGATGTGATGGCGAAGACCACAGCGGCCGAGGTGGACGTGGAATAGGTGGCACCAATGGTAGAAGTTGTGGGCGGCTAGGTCTAGGGTGATCGGGATGAAAGGGGAGACGTCGGCAATTGTGTCGGCTAGGGAGAGCTGCGGTGGTTGGGGAAGATTAGGGTTGTGGGTAGAGGAGGAAGGGGAGAGGTGGGAAGCTCCGGCGGCGCGGAACTCAGCCGTGGTGAAGAGCCGGCGAGGCGGCAGCGATGGAGGAGTTGGCGGCGGGGCCATGCCGAGGGCGGAAACCTAGGCGTATGATACCATGAAGTTTGATAATGATAATATGCCTCAAGGGGCTGTTTATATGGGTACAAAGTCTTGGAGTCCAAGAATACTAGAGATATATTACAACTCAAACTATCAAACTTAACCAACCGAATATACTCTAATAATAAATTCACTTACCATATTTACAGCAGCATGAGGAATTGCGTGTGTCCGATCCAGAGCCTATTTGTACATGTAATATCTACTTGCATCAGCTAGTGCATTACTCCTTCCGTTCCTAAATATTTGTCATTTTAGAGATTTCATTATGAACTACATACGGATGTATATAGACATAATTTAAAGTGTAGATTCATTCATTTTGCTTCGTATGCAGTTCATAGTTGAATCTCTAAAAAGACAAATATTTAGGAACGAAGGGAGTAGAAGTTTAGGACTGCGTCAACTGACTCCGGTAGCAGCAACTGGGGCCGCTACCGCACCTTCCACAAGCGGAGCAACACTTGCTATGCCATGCATGGATTAGTGAACAAGCGGGTGCAAGCATGTAGAGATCGAACGCAGGTGGCCAAGAGCGGCCCGATCAAATATGTCGTCGCCGTCAATGCTTACTTTTACACCGCTAAGTTATAGAAGCCCTCTAAGAAAACTATTTATCCGTCTAAGTGGAATGTATCTATTATTTTTCAGTGTCTACGTATGCACAGCCGGGGAGTAAGGAGTCAGCAAGTGAAATCACAGCCAGCTCAGCATAGAGACGAGTTAGAAAGTTCAACCGATGCCAATTAATGGGACAAAGATTGCCAATGACAGAGCAGTCTTACTATTATTGCCTTGATTATTACAGTAGAAAAACAGCTGGCAGGCATATATATGAGTATGAGAAAGGTGTAACAGCTGCCGGGTGCCTAGACACCCTCTATGAACAGTAAAATCAAAAAAAATAGGAAAACACATCAAAAAAATCTAAAACATTGCAACATCAAAGATGAACAAACTTCCTAGGTGCTTGCAAGTTTTCATGCCAAAATACCATGTAGAGAAAAATGTACAAACAAGTTTCTGATTTCAGTTCAAAAAGTGCTCAAAACTTCAAGCACTGAAATGTTTTTCCTATGTAGAGCTCCTCGAATGTTCTTTTGGCATGAAAATTTGCAAGCACCTAGGAAGTTTGATCATCTTTAATGTTGCAAAGTTTCAGAATTTTTTGATTTTTTTTTCTATTTGTTTTGATTTTACTGTTCATAGAGGGTGCCTAGGCACCCGGGAGCTAAAAATCCACTCTCGTATGAGTATCTATTCCATTGACCCATGGACAAGTAGATGGTTCACTGTCCTTGAAAACATGTATTGAGTTGTTGTTTTTTTTTGCCGGAAAAGGAGGTAATATATTACAAAATAGAGAAAATACAATCAGCACGTACAGCCTCATCTATTTCATGTGGGCAGTTCCTGAGCCAGCAAGCAGTAAGGCAAAGGACATCGCCTCCGCACAATCAGCCTCAAATTTCATGCACTAGGTGAGCGAAACCAACAAAGGGCAAAATGCAAAACTTCCAAGCATGTCGTGAGCTCGGGGATAATATGTCAACGGAAAAAAATTGAGCCGTACGTAGCAAGAGGATCACATGTATGCAACTAGTTATGGAGTTATCAACCACTACCATTCTAGGAAACGTTCTGCTGAACATACTATTCGTCCTAGTCGTTTAAGACAATGATAGAAAGGGAGTTGATGGAAATAGTGGTTCGGTGGTTGTGGCACAACATTTGTAGGATGTGGCTGTGTACGATATTGATGGTGCCGAAAAATCCAAAAAATGGTTATGCACATTTGTAGTACTGTGTGGCGTTTGGGAGAACTAAAAAAAAATCCATGAAATCAAGACAGTGCATGGCCACAGACGACCAGCGCAGGAGGGGGAGGGGGAGGGGGACATGGACATGGAGGGGTGGCAAGGAGGTTCTGGAGTGACCCGGCCGTGAGTGACGGTGGACGCCGTTTCAACCGTCATCGGAGGGCGAATTCAGGGGCGATGATAGTTGAGTTATTGGTTCGATATCTCATGAAAAAGGAAGGGGAATTTTCCGCCCCAGCACAACGAGTGATGAGTTTGCTACTAGAGAGATGTGAAAATATTGTTCCCTTTCTTGTCCCCCCCCCCCCCCCCCCCCCCCCCCCTCCCGTTCTTTTTCTTTTGGGTGTACCTGAAAGCAAAGGTTCAGCCGAGGTGGCTGTGTTAGAGTACACCACCATTGCTTGATTCACATCCCTTTCAACAACGCCGATCACATGATCACCGCGGGCGTTTCTTTTCTCTAGTGTGGATTGGTCATCCGAGAGCTCCGCATCTGCCATTCTGGTATCATGTGACACGTTCCTTAAAACTGGTATGATATACTCTCTTCATTCCACGATATAGTGCGTCCTCATTTTCATGATTTAAGTTTGACCATAATTTTTGGTTCCGGCGCAGTCGGTCTCGTTAGTTAAATATATGATTGAACTTAGATCTCGAAAAGCGCGGGCGCACTACATTGTGGTTGGAACTTGGGACTGAGCCGTGTTCTGCACACTTTTGCTCGGAGTGTGGGCTGCCGCAGCGTTGTTCTTTAGCTCCTGCACTTCTGGATCAGCACCACTACCACCGGACATGCGATTCATATGCTCAGCAAGGAGTTCATCAACTGCAGGGTTCCCATTGCTTGCACCCTCATACGGTAGGCGCCGATGGATTTGATCAGCTCCATCCCGTCGTGAGTGTTTTGTGTTGATTAATAAAGCAGCCATGGTGACGTTCCTAACAAAACTTGCAAGCGTACGTCCATCTCAAAAAGTGAAAAAAAAAACATGCGACTCACGTTCGCCGGCCGCTTCCGCTGCGTCTCACTCTCACGTTCCTGGCACGCCACGCTCTCGTCGCCGGCCTTCATCAAGCTCCACCTCCGGCGGGCCAACTACCAGTCAGCCGCCGGCCGGCCAAAGCTCTTCTTCAGTCCCACCGACGAGCCCTCGGACGACTACTTCTTTTACACTTGGCAGCCTGGCGGTGCGGTCACGAAGCTGATGGCCAACGACTTCTTACTCCCCGCTCCCCTCACGAGGCCCCTCCATGGCCTCGTCCTCCTCCGTTGCGTCCGCAGTGGCGGCTACTACGTCTGCAACCCATCCACCGGCGCGGTGCTTCCCCTCCCCGACACTCGAATGCCATCCAAGAAGTCTTACCGGTATCCACTCCCGTGGTACAATAATGTAGTTTACGGCCTTGGTTACTGCTCTGAGGGCCATCAGTACAAGGCAGTTCGTATCTTCAGCCACAATAACATTAATTCCGTTGATGCCCCTAGCTGCGACGTCTTCCTTCTCGGGCCAATAGCTCCTGTGCGACACATTTGATGGGAATTGGATGGAGTACGACGTAGTTGAGGAAAATGGCTCTAGCGAGACGTTTCAGAAGCCCAAATAGCCAAGGCCCACTCAGGCGATTAAAATGGTCGTCAACGGGAGTGAGGCTATGTTTAAGACATGCGGGTCCCACTTGGCAGTGCATCTAGTTACGGGCCCCACTTGGCAGTGCATCAGGTGAAACGTGTCCCCGTGCCTGTCCGAACGGGTACCCCTGAACCCGTGTTGCTCCCTCCTCTTCGTTCCCGGCGGCGAGCCGGCGGCAGCGGCGGAGCTTTTGTTCTAGGTGACAGCAGCGGCGGAGCTTTCGTTCTCGGCGACAGCGGCGGCTGTGGTGAGTGAATCCGTAACTCTTGTCCTGTTCCCCTCCGCGTTTAGTTAGATCTCACCGCATCGCCTCTGTTTCACTCTGTTTTTGGTCGATTTGATCCAGATTTGGGTGGGGGGAGGGGGGTTGAATGCGATGGAGCCGCCAGAGACAACAATGTCGATTAGGTAATCCCTTAATGAGCATCCTTTCCAACCTATGCGATTTGTGCCTCGTCTGCTTCCGCTAGCTCACACTGCCCGCCATTGACAAACAGGGGCGATGGTGCTCGGACCTTCGAATTCACTATCGAATTATTTCCTTCTAAGGCGAAGCTAGGTGATGGTAGCGTGCGGGACATAGAGACAAATACGATTGTGAAATGGGAGGTTGAATTTGCAGAGATTGATCCCCAAGAACTACAGAGCATGGAAGAGAAGGCCGTGAAGAATGTGGTGGAAAAAAATTGGGGAGAGCATTTTTTGGGGTCCAGAGCAAAAGGTAGCATTGTTACGGTTTGATAATTGGAAAGGCGAGTATGTGAGAATTGAGGATGGCGAAGATATGGTTGATGAAATCGATCGACAAGATGGCTGGATAACCAAACGGACTATGTTTCATGCAGAGCTTGTTGATCTGAAATCAGATTCTAAGGTTGGATATGTGCCCTCAAAGTTGGCTTCACAGATGGTAGATGATGATTGGGCTTCAGAGAGGCAGATAATGCCCATGTGTACGGGTGAAGTGATAGTATTACCTGAGGGGGCTGATGCAGATGCACAAGGGGGCTCTGATGGTGTTGCAAGGATTGTTTCTGTTGATTGGAATTCGGTAGAATTAAATGACCCAACTGATTTAGTCATTGCACCAATGGATGACACTGAGATGGCCAATTTTTTTGGCATTCCAGTAGATGATGAAGATAAGGAGGAGAATGGTGAATCTAGTATGCCTACTGATGCTAACAGAGATATATATGAAGATGTGGATGGACAGCTGATGAAAGATGCTGCATATGATGTAAATGATGCACATGATGATGAGTTGGTAAATCTCTATGACAAGGAAAACCTTGTTATTGAAGTAGGGAAGTTGTTCCCAAACATGGATGAGTTTAGGATGTGTTTCAAGACTTATGCAGTCAAACATGAGTTTGATGCCAAGACTAAGTGGACTGATAGAAAGAAGTTTCATGCAAGATGCAGAGGTTTTGATGGAAGTGTCAAGCCTTGCAAGTGGTACATATCTGCTAGACGCCAACCTGATGGAAGTACCATTAGGGTCAATCAAATCCCACACCAACATACTTGTATTACAAGCTCACAGAGAGTATCAACCATGACATCACAGCTTTGGATTGCAGAAAAGATCACTCCTATTTTAGCCAAGAAACCAAATACTACTGCAAAGAAAAAGTAGACTTGGAAAAGCAGTACCCCATTAAGGTGAAGTATAACACAGTGTGGAAGGCAAAACAAAGGGCAATGAAACAATTATATGGTGACTGGGCAAATACCTTTAGGATGCTTTATAATTTCAAAGCAGAGGTGAAGAAGAGGTCACCAGGCAGTGTTGTGGAGATAGATACCGAGGTAACAGAGGATGGAAGAGTCCTTTTCTCTAAGTTTTTAATGGCTTTAAAGCCTTGCATCAATGGCTTCAAGGCAGGATGTCGTCCATATTTGAGCATAGACTCATCGTTTTTGACTGGCAAGTGGAATGGTCAATTGGCAGCTTGCAATGCTTTAGATAGACACAACTGGATGTTCCCTGTTGCTATTGGCTTGTTTCAGTCAGAGACAGAGGTCTCATGGGCATGGTTCATGATGCAGTTGAAAAGATACATAGGTCCAGTGTCAACTTTGGCAGTCCACACAGATGCATGCAAAGGGCTAGAAAACGCAGTCAAGAATGTTTTCCCCCATTGTGAGTAGAGGGAGTGCTTCGGCCATATGTGGATGAATTTGATCAAAAAATTCAGAGGGGAAGAATTTGGTCGCATGTGGCCAGCAGCAAGATCTTACACTAAACAGACATATCTTGGTAAGACAATGACATCATGCCCTGAGTTTGGTCCATGGGTGAACACCTACCATTCTCTATTATGGTATAGGTCAGGATTTAACACTGCCATCAAGTGTGATCATATCAACAACAACTTGGCAGAAAGTTTTAAAAACAAGGTGAAGTAGTTAAAAAACTTGCCTGTGCATGACATGGTTGACCAAATCAGGATCATGATCATGCGCTTGTGGGAATTGAGAAGAAGGATTGGTGATTGTCTGCAAGGGGATAAACTTCTTGCAGTGGTACAACAGGTGGTCAATAGGAGCAGAAATCTTACACATTTATCTGTTGAAAAATCTTCTGTGTGGGGTGTTGAAGTTAGAGATACCAAAACTGGTAGAAGGCATGTTGTTAACACTGAAATGCATGATTGCACTTGTTTGGAGTGGCAACACACTGGGAAACCATGTGATCATGCCATACTTTTCTTGGCCTCCAGACAGAAGATAAACATGCACCCATATTTGCACGAATATTACTCAGTAGCAAGATTCAAGGATGCATATGCAACTCCAATTCCAGCACTTACAGATCAGTCTCAGTGGCCTGAAGTGGAAATTGAATTCTCCATGTGTCCTCCCCTAACAAAAAGAAAGGCTGGCAGGCCTAAAGAGAGTAGATTCAAGGCATGGTTTGAGAAAGGTGGGAGTAGTAAAAGAGGGAAGGGAAAGAATGATGCAAAACCAAAAAGGTCCCAAAAAGGTAACAAAAATAGATGCAAGTTGTGCCAGGAACTTGGGCACCGAGTTGGATCTACCAAATGTTGTTACACTCCTGAAAGGCCAAAGTATGTGGGCTAATGTTTGCGATGTTTACTATTTGGCTGCATTTTTCAATTACTAACCAATTGACATGCTTTATTTTTTTAGGAGGAAGCGTGCAGGTGAGCCCCTTGTTGTCGAAGATTGCTGGCCAAAGAAAAAGGCAAGAGGCAATGGCTGTAGAAAAAGAGAAGTTTTGATGAAACAATGCACATTGAACCAGACTTGGATAGTGTGGTGAAAAATGAGCAAGACTTGGATGTGCTGCTGCAAAATGAGCAAGATATGGATGTTCTGGTGCCAACTGAAGATATGGGTACCCCTGAAGATATTCCAGCTGATGTTGGGCAAGCCGAGCCTATATTGGAAGTTGAGTTGCCAACTGATGATATTCCAGCTGATGTGGTGCCAGCTGAGCCTATATTGGAAGTTGAGTTGCCAACTGATGATATTCCAGCTGATGTGGTCCCAACTGAGCCTATATTGGAAGTTGTGTTGCCAAGTGATGATATTGGGCCCGATGATACTGCAGCTATTGTGGTGCGAAATGTAGCTGCTGTTCCAGGCGGGCCCGTTCCAGGCAGTCGAGTTAAGAAAACCAAGAGCTTGAGTGAACTGGGTGTTGTAGAATAAAAAACAAGTACTGGTCAAAAGAAGAAGAAGAAATCGAGTGGTAAGAGGAAGCTGAAGTGAAAATTTGTTCAAACTATTGTATCGGTACTATGCTGCAGAAATAAAACCTTGCATGAATTTGTGTAATGGTATTTTTACCTTGATATGATATGTATTTGTGTAATACTATTCAAGTTTGAGCCAAAATTCAAATTTGAGCCAAAATTCAAATTTTAGCCAAAATTCAAATTTGAAGTTATTTGGTATGTGGTATTGGTGTTACAATGATTACTGGACTATTATGCATGTTAGGTGATTAATCGGAGCACTTTTATTATGTGAAACTCTGGACATGAAAAATGTGCTCCAAATGAGCTCCAAACCCCCCTCCAAAGCCCCATTTGTAAGAAAGTTTTTTTCCGACCTACTCTAAATGAACCAAAGAAGGAAACTTGGCATCTAATGTGTGTATATAAGAGTCCATCCTGATATGGGAGCGCTTCGATAAAGTTTGACATACTTAACACTAAACCCTAGCCCACTTCTCTTGAAAACCCTACAACCTCGTTCTTGATAGCCATCTTTTGTGAAGGTTTTTTCATGAAAAACTCCATAGTCCAAGTTTCTTATTTTTCCTAGCAACTTAGTCACATAGAACGATGATTGGCACAAGTTTTATATTTTTATGATTTTTTTTGAATTAGTTATGCTCAACCCTAACCGTTGAAAACCTCTCAAAACCCCTCAAAACCCCATCAAAACCCCTCAAAACCCCGCACCCGTCCGGACCATTGGATCGCCGTGAATGGACGGTCTGGATCAGGCACTAGGGCTAGGTCAGCGATCCGTGGGCTGCACTATGATTGGCAGCGTTCTGGACCATTGGATGCATGTGAACTGAAGCAACGGTCTGGATCAGGGGCCACGTCACAGATCCGCGGGCTGCGCACTCATAGGTTGGTATTTTTATCCCCCTTTTTTTGCGCTGGATAAGATCGAGCAGGCCTGCCATGCGTTGTTGGGCTTAATTAAAAGCGGCCCACCCGTTGGACCGTTGGACATTGGGTGACATTGATCCAACCGAGCCTGAAAAGCATGCATGCCAGCCGCCCTCACATTGCTCGACGTTGCATGCATGCACGCGCAGCCCTGCGCGGGCCGCCATCGCAGCGTTGACGACGGCCACGCCCAACCGTCGCATTATGGCTATTCTCTTGGATGTCCGACCGTCGCAGCAGGCATGCAGAAGCTCATCTCTCGAAGCGTTTTAATGGCTCCTGTGCGACGCGGGCTGTTGGTTAGCCATTGCCAGGCGCGTGTACACACTCGATGCCACGTTAGCCATTTCACATACCATTGCTACCACGATGGAGAGGAAAACAAAACGGTGGTGTTCGGCTATTTAAGCACACCCAAGTCTACATCTCCCTCTCACTCTTCTTCATCTCCTACCCCATCTGCCCACCCTGCCCCTTCTTCTTCACCACAAGCCGTCGGCCCCCCAAGATCCACCCGAAGCGAAGATGCACTTCACCGGGATGACCTACCGTATGCCACCCACTGTCCCCGAGATGCTCCACCCTGCCGAAGTCCAGGTGGAGGACACCCTATGGGTGTGGGCGATCTCGAGGTGGAGGGGTGCAAGGGGGCTGACGGAGTACTTCCTCTCCACCGGCTACCGCCACCTCCCCAGGGGCTCTCCGGTGATGTTCCACCTGGAAGACATTACTAACAATGGCTATCCTATCGGGCTTATCGTGAGGTTCACCAACCGCTTCGATGCCTACCACCTCCTCGGTCGTGTTTTTTGGCGTGGATGCGAGTTCATCGCATTCACCACATACAACATCTTCACCGATTTCGACAACATCTTCCCCACCGCTGGCCGCATGCACACCCTACCATACCGCACTGACGACGACGAGTGAAGGAGTTGGCCTTGGAGGAGTTGGCCTTGGAGCAAGCTAGCCGGTGGTGTTGGTTTTTTAGGGTTATCTTATCTAGGTGTTGTGTGTTATCTTATCTATATAAGTTGTAATGGTACTATCTATGTCCTGCTTGGGTTGATCTATCTGGTTGATGTAATATCTATTTCATGCGATGCTACTATTTATGTACTATATTTATGTTCTATCTAGTTCATATATGTTGTGCTTGATGTTTTGTCTAGTTGATCTATATGTTGTGCTTGATGTTATATCTAGCATGCATGTATCTATGTCAGTAGTAATGCTCTCCCACGTCCTTCTTCTTTCTCTGATCTACTAGTATCTAGTAGGGTCTATCTATCCTAAAATGACTTTTGGGAAACTAGAGTTGAGAAACTAGTAGCTAGTAGGGTCTATCTATCCTAAAAATGAGCTAAAACTAGAGTTGAGAAAGTATTCTCTCTTAATGACTTTTGGGAAAAACAAGTTACCGAACAATTTAGTTCATGTAAGCATGCAACTAATTTCATGGAACCGTAGACATGCATAAAAACAATCAGAAAACAATAGTGGACAAGTAACAAATATGTAAACCAAAAAAAATTCACAATACATACATGTGTTCATGCAGCCATGCATGAATGGATCTATCTATCCTCCTTAAAAAACGATTCAATTAATTTAATGTATCACACAATGTTTTATCGATTTACATTTGTGTATCAAAAAATGATCCATCACAAAATTGCCGCACGACCTTTTTTTGTCGAAGCAACATGGGTGCACCGAGCGGGTAGGCCTGTTTTCTATTTGGGCCTGTCTTTTCTCACAGTCCTCATCAGTCCACGGCCCAATAACGTTTTTTTGTTTGACCATGAACTCTGCACCTGCACTCTGTTAACCGAAGAATTGCTGCACTTTATGAATTGCTGCATTTTATTCATCAGGGGGAGCAAATAATCCATGGACTAACTAGAACTGTAACTGAGAATATCATTACAAGAATTCAGGCAAGTTTTGCTTAACGCAAATTCAAATTCAGCTAACAAACGATCCCTGACTAACTGAAACTACTAGCTAGACACAATAACTGAAACTAGGACCCCTGAAACTAGCTTGACACACTAACTGAAACTCTAACAATTTCTAGCGATTGGTGAACATCAAGTAAAAGAAACCCATAGCAATGACACAGCAATAAAATGCTCCAGCCATCATATTTGCTTGCTGCTTCAAATCGATCAGCTGCTTTAGTTGCTTGCCCATTTTCTTCAATTCACACTTCAGTTCAGCACTGTCCATCATCGGACTGGCTCGGTCCGCCAAATGGGGGGCGTGTTCCATAGCAAGCGGCCCTTGAGCTCTTGGGTTGATGCCACCAATTTCAACGGGCCCAATTTCAACCTCTCAACGTACTCATCGAGCCACTCAAAATACCCACATTTCTTCAGAACCTGAAATATGGGGGTCGGCGGCGCATGAACCCTAGATCCACCGCCCAAATTCGACGAAAAAAGAAAGAAATCGGGAGAAATTAGACCATACGATTGGTGAAGTACACAGATCTAACCTGCCCCGGCTGTGGCCTGCTCAAGCATTTCACGAAGTCGCGCCCACGGTTGCCATTTTCTTCCTTCACACAAGTCAAACGCTTCAGAGGCTCCATGCGCGGGCAATCGGGGCATCTTGTCAACGGCACTGGACCGTACTGCGTCCATTGGCGGGAGGACGAAGTCGAGCTAGACATCACTCGCCGGCGGCGTGCTTCGTTGCCGTAGAAGAGGAAGAAGAAGGTGGGGGAAAGGAAAGGAAAGGGGAAGGGCAAGCAATGGGGGGGGGGATGGGCTGGCTCGGGTCGGGGCACGCTGATGAGCACGGCCATGCTTATGTGGATAAGTTGTGGGTCCCGCGCGCATGCGAGTAAGTGGTGGGTCCCATGTTCATGTGTATAACTGGTGGGTCGTGCGTGTCATAACTCAAATCGCTAACCCCTTGTGTTTTGCATTTCATGGTTAAACAGAGCCATGTCGCATTGCAGCTATAGTCTGCTTCAAAGATGTCGCACGAGAGCCATTTTCCTCAACTACGTCGCACTCCATCCAATTCCCATCAAAAACGTCGCACAGGAGCTATTGGCCCTTCCTTCTCGGTGGTGACACGCCGGCATATTGGCGGCCCGTCAGCTCGCAGCCTCCGATGTGCGTTGTGACGGAGGCCAACCCGGGCGTGTTTTTGAACGGGCACCTGCACTTCCTCTGCCTCGACGATGGTGGCATCCTCACTTTCAACGTCAGGGAAGAGACCTTCGGTTCGCTGCCGCTGCCCCCATGTCTTCTGGCGCAGGATCTTCTCAGGACGACAGAGCTCGACCCTTGACGGGTGCCTATGCGTCTTCGGCGGCGGCAGCGGCAGAGGCAGCATCGGCGACGACTTGTGCCATGTATGGCTGCTGCGTAATTACGAGTCACAACGGTGGGAGCAGCTTTGTTGCATCGACCGGGCCGCTTGGCCGGAGGCAGATTAGACGCGCGCAGCTGCAATCGTCGTGGATAGCTCCTCTCGGTCTATCTAATGGTGCCAATGGATCAGAGAAGAAGATCATGTTCGGCACGGGTGCTTGCAAAGTGTTCGCGGTAGACCATAATGGTGGAGGCATACCAGAAATTCTTTTCCAGCCTGACGAGGCCATCGCCGGCAGTTTCGATATGATTACCCGGCGCTCGGCTTGTTCGAGGAGAGTCTTGTGCCCGTGGACCGCGACATTGAGGAGATAGTCTTCTCTTCACCGGTGACGGAAGCTTGGTACCACATTCTCAAGTGGTTGCCAGCACGGTCCGTCTCGAGGCTCAGCCTCGTGTGTAGGGAATGGCGTGCCATGATCACCACCAATTGTTTCATCCAAGCTCACGCCGCCGTCCACTCAACACATCCGTGGATCAAGTTTACCTATGACCCCTTGCCGGGTTCATTCAGTGACCTATGTTGGGCAATAAGCCGCGGCGCCGTGTCGGGCACGTCCAGCGCGTGTATGGGCGCGAGCTAGGCGAGTCAGGCGCGTCGGGTCCGCGCCGTCCACGCCCGCGACATGCACGCACATGTCCGGGTCGTGCGCGCCCGCCCAGGACCGACTCCACGCTCCCCCCGTTCTCGCCAACAGAACACGCACACACTACAATGGTGCACGGACACGCCCGTGCACCTCACGCACACACGCCTACACCGCGGAAGAGGCCGTTCAGCGCGTGTATGGGCGCGAGAAGAGGCCGTTCGTGCGGCGGCGTTCGTGCGCCGGGAACTCCACCGTGTCCACCTTCTCCTTCTGTTTTCTCCTTCTTCTCTTTGGCACGGGCTAGCGTGAGGTGACAGAGAGGGAGAGGTAGGTTAGAGGGAGAGCTAGGGCAAGGTTTGACACCAACATTTGGTATCAGAGCCACGTTGAGGGAGGAGTTCGCCGGCGATGGCGCTCGTTCCGTACGCCGGCGGATCGGGGAGTTCGTTCTCGCAGCCTGTCCCGTTGCTCACTGGTGACAATTACACCAGTTGGGCGATCAAGGTGGAGGCCGACCTGGACGCTGCCGGGCTATGGGAGGCGGTGGAGCCGGCGGAGGACACGGCGGCGGCCGTGATCGCCAAGAAGGACAAGCCGGCGCGGGCGTACCTGTTTCGCGTGCTCTCTGAGGATCTTCTGCTGCAGGTTGCGTCCAAGAAGACGGCGGCGGAGGTGTGGGCGAGCCTCAAGGCGAGGTTCGTCAGGGCAAACCGAGTCCGGGCGGCGCGGCTGGGCACTCTCCGAGGAGAGTTTGAGATGCTGCGCATGGCGGAGGGCGACACGCTGGATGGGTTCGCCGGCAAGCTCGGCGGCATGGCGGCGCGCTTCGCGGGACTCGGCTCAACGCTGGATGACGCCGCGATGGTGAAAAAGCTCCTCGACTCAGTGCCGGACCGCCTGTACGCGGCGGTGGCCGGAATCGAGCAGTTTTGCGACGTCTCTACCATGCCGTTCGAGGACGCGCTCGGTCGCCTGAAGGCCTTCGACGAGCGGCTGCGACGGCGTGGACATGCGGGCGGCGAGCGGGCGGACGGCCAGCTCATGTACACGGCGGCGCAGTGGCGAGCACGGGAACGGCAGCGGGGCGGTGCTCGGGACGACGACGATGGGAAGAGCGAGGCGTCGGGCGACGGCGGCAACAGGCGCGGCCGCTGCTACAAGTGCGGCGTGCGCGGACATTTCAAAAGGGAGTGCCCCCCGCTGCGGAAGGAGCCGGCGGCGGAGCGTGCGCTGTTGGCGGACGTTGGCGTCGAAGACGACGGTCTGCTCTGAGCCGCGGCTTAGGGCGTGAGTGTTGGGCAATAAGCCGCGACGCCGTGTCGGGCACGTCCAGCGCGTGTATGGGCGCGAGCTAGGCGAGTCAGGCGCGTCGGGTCCGCGGTGTAGGCGTGCGTGCGTGAGGTGCACGGGCGTGTCCGTGCACCAGTGTAGTGTGTGCGTGTTCTGTTGGCGAGAACGGGGGAGCGTGGAGTCGGTCCTGGGCGGGCGCGCACGACCCGGACATGTGCGTGCATGTCGCGGGCCGGATCGGGCGCTCGGCGTGGGCTGGGACGTGGGTGCGTGCCCGGCGCGTCCCAGGGTATAAGAACCCCCCCATGCGTTGTAACAGAGACACATCGAGTACGTGCTCGAGGGAGAAAAGAGGCCGTTCGTGCGGCGGCGTTCGTGCGCCAAGAACTCCACCGTGTCCACCTTCTCCTTCTGTTTTCTCCTTCTTCTCTTTGGCACGGGCTAGCGTGAGGTGACAGAGAGGGAGAAGTAGGTTAGAGGGAGAGCTAGGGCAAGGTTTGACACCAACAACCTGGATGATGTCAACAACCCCCCATCACTCTTCCATGGCCGAGCACCCGATATTCCTGTCCAATACTCTCAGCCATGTCGTGGACTAAATTTAGGGAGGTGGAACGGTGGTCACTGCCTACACAATCCTACCTTGGGCGTTAAAGAGAGAATAGAAGTTGTCGAAACAACCTGCCTCGGCAGTTGTATCGCGTTGGGGTACGACTCCGAGGTGGAGGACCATGTCATGGTGTCCCTTGCCTACGAGAAGAAGAACATGAGAACACGAGAGTACAAACTGAGATGTGACGTGCGTCCTCTGCGAAGTGACAATGACTGGTATCCGTGCGAGCCTCCATCAAGGCCGGTAGCCATGGACGTGTTGCCGGCCTACGTGAATAGCAAGATCTATTGGGTGGTTGACCATACGCTTGGGCCGAGATCTACGGTGTGCGAACTCCTAGCGTTCAACGTCATAGATAGAGAGTTTGAGGTTATGCAGGGTCCTCTGTGGAGCAGCCATGTTGGTCGTCGTATGTCCATGCTCGAGCTCTACAACGCTATATCCATGGCATGGTGGGACGAGGACAGGAATGCCATTGACGTGTGGAGGATGAAGGACATGGACGGGGCTTGGTATATGGACTGTCGTATCGAACTCGATAAGTTTTCACCGGAATACTCGTCCCGGGAGGCCATGCTGATGTATACCGATCCAATTGATGGACGGATTTTGCTCAACACGGGGAGGTCGTTGGGATACTATGATCCAAAGACGGCGGCGCTCGAAACCATCTACAATGTTGGTGAGTCACAGGATAACTGGGGGTTCTCTGTCATTATTGTCCAAGACAGTCTAATTCGCCCTTTTATGAAGTGGTGGTAGAGAACCAACAAAGGCATATGAGAGATGTTAATGGCACGGTGCCTACTTCATTGTGCTCCTTGCTGTTAGATTTTGATGTACTCCAACTAATTTTGAACGAGATTATATTAGTTGTGTGGTACAGAATTTGTATCGAAAAGACACCAAATGTTGAAGCGCCTCTAGTCCAAGGAGCGGATAAAAATGACAAACTTTCAAAATAGCTGAGTCCGCACATTTCAAACTGGGAACAACAATGTTGCACGGCGTCAAGGAACGCTTTTAACTGGTTTAAAGTTCTCTGACTTGACTCCATTGGTACGATTGGATAGACCGAGAGGAGCTGTGCACGGACCATTGCAGCTGCGTCTGCTCTGCCTCCGGCCAAGCCGCCTGGTCGCATGCCAAAAATCTGTTGTTTCAGAGTTCTGATTTTTGTATCTATAGCTACTTTTCAGTTTTCACTAGGTCTATTTATGCGTAATTACAACCTGCATGCTCCGTTTCTGTTTGGTACTTTTATGTTGCATGGCGGTGAGCTCCACATCCAGCTACCGCCGGGTCCAGTCCTTTTTTTTCAAAAAAAAACTGTGCTTTATTCATTTGAAATAACCATTACATCGTTTATGAGGAAAGGTACAATTTCAGAATTTGGCTCCTCAAACCAATTAGAAATAAACGAAAATTTAGCCAATCTAGCAAGTTCATGAGAACTTTATTTGCTTCTCTATTACAATGCTCGAATCTAGAAATAGTAAAATCACAAGCTAAATGAAAACAATCATCAAAACCTGCCGCCGCTACTCCTGACGATCTTCCTCCTTCCTTCATTGTATCAATCACGTCCATATTGTCCGAGTTTATAATAATACGGTTGCATTCTATCATTTGTGTCAGGGACAAACCAAATCTTAGGGCCTGGGCTTCAGCCATCAAAACATCCGCGCACCAGTCAATCTTACCGTTTCCCCCAACAATAAATTTACCTTTTTCATCTCTTAGGATTGCTCCCATCGTACCCCTAAGTAAATCATGGTCAAAAGAAGCATCAACGTTAAGTTTAAGAAACCCTCGCGGAGGACAAGACCATCCCCCTTTTTCCTGGAGACCTTTTGCGAACAAGCGGTAACAAAACTGGCCGTGAGAACCCGGATACCCATTGAAATCTGATGTGCAGTCTGCGTGGCCTCGTCGTGAACCAATTTACGCCTTTCCTACCACAGGTACCAGGTTGAAATGGCAATCATTTCACGTACATTTTGGACGCCTAAAATATACAAATCATGGTCTTGCATTGAAAGCAAATACTCCAAAACCGCTTCACCCGCACGATCTACTTGACAAGCTCTATCAATAATATCATTCATCCCTAGTCTTCTCCACACTTCCTTTGCTCTGTTGCAAACAAATAGCAAATGTTTTATATCTTCTGGTCCATCCGAGCAAGCAGGGCAATTGGGCGAGACTTTCACGTGCCTATTGGCTAGCGCAACCCGACACGGAAGGGTGCCATGTAACGTATGCCAAATAATTTTTTTAACCTTTGCTGGGCAAGCAAGTTTCCATAATCTATGCCAAATAGGATTAACCGTGGTACGTCCCATACCATTTGTGTGCCTTAATTTTGTTCCATGTTGATGTTCCCATTCCACAGAATAAGCAGACCATACCGAAAACATACCATTTTGTGTAAAACTCCATGCGACGAAATCTGACATATCATGATGCGAGATAGGGATCGCGAGTATACGTTGAACGTCAATAGGCCAGAACGTTTGCCTAAGGAGATCTTCATCCCAAATATTAAGAATAGGGTCAATCAAATCTGCCACCTTGGATAATAGCTGACCTCTTCTAGGAGTAATAATTTTTCTGTTTGCACAATTAGGGATCCATGCATCCTCCCAAATGTTAATATTCTGGCCATTCCCCACTCACCAAATGTGGCCACGCTTCAAGGAACTTAAGCCCGCCATAATACTTGCCAAGTGAAAGACGAACCCTTCTTTAGATTAGTGTTAAATAAATCACCATCAGGATAATAATTGGCCCACGGAATAGTAGCGCAAAGGGAATCTAGATTCTCGATAAGGCGCCAAGCCTGCTTAGCAAGCATAGCCAAATTAAAACAATGTATATCCCTAAACCCCATTCCTCCTTGATTCTTTGGAACACACAATTTCCACCAAGCCATCCAACGCATCCTTCTTTGATTGTCGTCATCTCCCCACCAGAAATCCGCCATCGCGTCAATAATTCCTTTGCAAATTTTTTTATGAATTTTAAAGACCGACATTGCATAGGTGGGTATGGCTTGAACAACCGCTTTAAGAAGAATCTCCTTTCCTCCCGCCAAAGAAGCTTTTCCTTCCAACCACTGATTTTCTTAACAATACGGTCAATTAAGTATTGGAAACAATTTGTTTTATCTAATCCCACATTGGCTGGCAATCCTAAGTATCTGTCATTTAGGGCCTCTGTCATGATGTTTAGAGTTGTACATATTTGTTCTCTAATCTGCACACTCGTATTTGGACTAAAGAAGATATTAGATTTATCGACACTGACCATCTGCCCTGAAGCCATGCAATACAAATCTAGAACTGATCTCAGCGCTTCCGCACTTTGCACATTTGCTTTCATGAGGATTAAAGAATCGCCAGCAAAGAGAAGGTTTGTAACAGGAGGTGCGTCTCTACACACCTTAATGCCTGAAATGCTTCCATTTTCCTCCGCTCGTGTTAACAAAGCAGTCAGACCTTCCGTACATAACAAGAAGAGATAAGGGGACAGAGGATCTCCCTGCCTCAGACCCCTGGTAGGTTTAAAACTCTCGCTTTCCTCCGCATTAAACCGAATACGGTATTCAACAGTGGATATGCTGCTGGGGAACGTTGCATGGGAAACAAAAAAAATTCCTACGCACACGCAAGATCTATCCATGGTGATGAGCATCTATGAGAGGGAGAGTGGATCTACATACCCTTGTAGATCGCTAAGCGGGAAGCGTTAAGAAGTGCGGTTGATGTAGTCGAACGTTTTCGCGATCCAAATCGACGAGCGTCCCGCGATCCAATCACGATCTAGTACCGAACGGACGGCACCTCCACGTTCAGCACACGTACAGCTCGATGACGATCTCCGCCTTCTTGATCCAGCAAGAGGGAGCGGAGAGGTAGATGAGTTCTCTGGCAGCACGACGGCGCGGCGGCGGTGGTGGTGAAACTATTCCAACAGGGCTTCGCCTAAGCGCTGCTGAAAACTAGAGGATTTGATCTATCGGGAGTGAGGGCTGCACTATGGCCTTTTTGGGTTGAAGTTCCTTTGCCCTATCTCCCTCTAGTATATATAGGAGGGAGGGGAGGGAGGCCGGCGCCCTAGGGCTGTCCCTTTGGTGCGGCCGCAAGGAGGAGGAGGTGGAGGAGTCCACCTCCAATCCTACTCCTAGTAGGATTCCTTCCCTTCCCCCACTTGGACTTTTCTTTCCCTCAAGCCCAGCCACATAGGCCTTCTTGGGCCGGCCGCCCAGCCCACCAGGGGTTGGTGCACCACCCTCAGGTCCATGTGACCCACTTGGGGTGTGGTGGGCCCACTTGGTGGACCCCCGGAACCCATTCGTCACTCCCGGTACACTGCCGGAAATGCCCGAAACTTTTCCGGAGTTCAAACACCAACTTCCTATATATCAATCTTTACCTCCGGACCATTTCGGAGCTCCTCGTGACGTCCGGGATCTCATCCGGGACTCCGAACAACCTTCGGTCACCACCATACATAACCCTATACTACCGAAACGTCACCGAACCTTAAGTGTGCAGACCCTGCGGGTTCGAGAACTATGTAGACATGACCGAGACATCTCTACGGTCAATAACCAATAGCGGGACCTGGATGCCCATATTGGTTCCTACATATTCTACGAAGATCTTCATCGGTTGAACCTCTATGTCAAGGATTCAGTTAATCCCATACGTTGTTCCCTTTGTTCTTCGGTATGTTACTTGCCCGAGATTTGATTGTCGGTATCTCTATACCTAGTTCAATCTCATTACCGGCAAGTCTCTTTACTCGTTCCTAATACAAGATCCCGTGGCTAACACTTTAGTCACATTGCTTGCAAAGCTTGTTGTGATGTTGTATTACCGAGTGGGCCCTGAGATACCTCTCCGTCACACGGAGTAACAAATCCCAGTCTCGATCCATGCCAGCTCAACAGACACCTTCAGAGATACCTGTAGAGCATCTTTATAGTCACCCAGTTACGTTGTGACGTTTGATACACACAAGGTATTCCTCCGGTGTCAGTGAGTTGCATGATCTCATGGTCATAGGAACAGATACTTGACATGCAGAAAACAATAGCAATAAACTGACACGATCATATGCTACGTTCATAGTTTGGGTCTTGTCCATCACATCATTCTCCTAATGATGTGATCCCGTTATCAAATGACATCTCATGTCTATGGCTAGGAAACCTTGACCATCTTTGATCAACGAGCTAGTCTACTAGAGGCATACTAGGGACATAGTGTTGCCTATGTATCCACACATGTATCAGTGTTTCCAATTAATACAATTATAGCATGGATAATAAACGATTATCATAAACAAGGAAATATAATAATAACTACTTTTATTATTGCCTCTAGGGCATATTTCCAACATATGCATTGCATAATAAAATTAACCCAATTCTCACGGAATCCAAGCTTGAGCATAATCTCCTTAAGGAAAGGCCACTCAACCCGATCATAAGCTTTGTGCATGTCCAGTTTTATTGCGCACAAAGCTTCTTTGCCTTCTCTTTTTTTCTTAATAGTATGGAAACACTCATATGCCACCAACACATTATCAGTAATCAGTCTTCCAGGCACGAAAGCACTTTGGGTTGGACTAATAATGTCAGGTAAGAACACCTTCAGACGAGAGGCTACCATTTTTTATATTATCTTATACACCAGGTTACACAAACTAATAGGCCTAAATTGGGTAACTTTCTCTGGAGAGTTTACTTTCGGTATCATCACAATTGCAGTGTCATTCCAACCTGGCGGAATAGTACAAGAATTTACCGCTTGCAGCACCTCTTCGATTAGATCGTCTCCTAACATCGGCCAGAATCTTTTATAGAAAACAACGTGCAAACCATCCGGCCCCGGGGCTTTGAGGTCTCCAATATCGAACAAAGCTTTGCGGACATCATCAACTGTGTATGGGGCAAGAAGGGCATTGTTCGTATCAGTAGAGACTCTCCTCCGGACCAAGGATAAAACCTCCTGATCAGATTGCTCCATATCTGAGGTAAGCTTTTTAAAATATTCTGTAATGTGGTCCCTTAGTTCATTGTCCTTCCGCCAGATCCCAGAGTCATTAAGAAGTTTCTTAATATTGTTTCTCTTTATTCTAGACGTTGCTACATTGTGGAAAAAGGAAGTGTTTCGGTCTCCATGCATCAGCCAATTTGCTCGACCTCTTTGTAACCAGAAGATTTCTTCTTGATCCAATAGATTCTCAATAAGAACAGTAATTTCCTTCTGTCTGGAACGGGAATCAACTGTGATAGGCCCATGTTTCAGTTTCTCTAGTTCTTTTTCAATTTTTTAATTCTTCTCTTCGGACTCTTCATATTTCGCGGTCCCAATAATGTAGGTCGGCGTGTACTGCTCGGGTCCTCTTAGCTAGCGAGGGACCAATGCCAGCCAACTTTGCCCTTTCCCAAGACGCCTTAACAATTTCATCAACAGTCTCTTCTTTAAGCCATTTGGCTTCAAAAAAATTAGCACTTGTTTTTGACGTGCAAACATATTACCGTCAAAATAATCCATATCCAAGACGAGCGGGCGATGGTCAGAATGTAGGTGTTCTTCATTAATAACCGCTGCCCGAGGGAATTTACGTGCCCATTCTACGTTACATACTGCTCGGTCAGGCGTTCCCAGATCTCGCCTCTCCTCCAGGTAAAGGGGTCACCAATGAAACCCATATCATTCAAACCACATTCTGTGAGACAGTCACGGAAATCCTTCATCATTGCATTTGGTCTCATATTACCACCCTTCTTTTCTGAAGAATACAAAATCTCATTGAAATCCCCTAGGACCACCCATGGGTGATTACCCTTTTGAGAAAGGTTACGAATATCTTCCCAGGACAAATTGCGATTGCTCCAGTTCGGATGGCCGTAAAAACCCATGAAACGCCATTGTACAACATCCTCATTCATGAAAAAAATATCAATAAAATTAGGCGACATGTAATTTAACTCAACTTTATTCATTTTGGGATAATACAAGACTAGGCCACCGGCCCGACCATCACTCTCCACTACAAACATGGAATCAAAACCTAGGACACGACGAAGCTCATCGGCTTTACATTTATTCAAGTGAGATTCTGAAAGAAAAATTAAATCTGCCTGAATGCGCCCTTGGAGGTTGAGGAGCTCTCGAACTGCCGTAGTAGCGAGCATCCCAAGGCAGTTCCAACCAAGGATTTTCATTTGGCTCGGCAGCCTCCGGTGCCGCCGACGCGCCATCATCTCCAACCGACTCCCTCCTATCTTGCACATAGTCTTCTTCTTTCTCATCTGTCTCCTTTGCTACGTGGCTGACTACACCATTCCCATCCTTCACTGTTTATACCCTACCCGTACACACTCTTTTACATGAGACGTTAACATCATCATACAAAATATGGTCAAGGCTATCCATACTAGTTTTTTCAAACGAAAACACCAAGTCGCTGCCCGTCGGATGAGCAACAGATATGTGTCTTCTTTTTTTGCCTAGAGTTTTCTTGCGTGCAGCCGCCGGGGGATCAGCACCCCTTTCCTTCCTAGCCTTTTTCCCTTTTCCTTTTGGTGTCCCTGCAAATCAGCTTTTGTAGCATTGAAAATAAGGGACTGCCCGCCTGACTCAATGTGTGGATGTAATAATGCGTGAGTTAAGTTTGAACCAATCACTATACTGGCAACTCTCGGGCCGCAAGAGAGAATTAAATACATAGGCTAAGCCATGGATGAGTTTTGTTTTTCTTACATTTTTCCCATTTGATCCAAAAAGATTGATTGGATTCCATTATCAAGAGAAATAGCAACACCATGAATAAATGAACAAGCGAATATAACGGTGCCGTGAGCTAGCACAGGTGGCCAAGAGAAGTAACCCAGCCAAGTATGCCTGTCTTCTTCAAGTGCTTGCACATGTGCCTTACAGACGTCTCTTATGAAAAAAAAAATCAATGTTTGCACGTACAAGTGGAGACTAGAGAGTATCCACTTCACCACTTGTCTTGGTGCTTTTACAGCCACTGAGTAGCGAACCGTAAGAGAGCAGCGATATGGGTCGTACCGGCATATGCTCCTATTATCGGGACCGGACGTATGGAGCGATTGGCCACCTGACTCGTCATTTAATGGACCTGCTGCGATCGCTGGAAATTCCTGTATTGCACCTGGGTGTATGGGACAAAAGCGACGTGAGGTGTATGTCCATGGATACGAATACGTAGTGCGCGATGGGTGGACCCCCTAGGAGGACGGTGACAGTAACAGATGGTCCGTGAGACCAGGTGTTGCCTCGTACCTGGACGATGGTACATAATTTTTCCCCGTGCACCGATTCCTTGTGTGCGGCGCCTGCGTTTACATATCTGTTCTGCTGTCGGGTGTGATCCATGGCCACGGCGACGGCGACGGCTGCGGGCGGTCGAAGTGGGTGGAGCGGTTGTTTTCCGGTCGATCCGGTGGTGAGGTGCGCGTCGCTGCCTCTTCTCGTCCCCATCCTCTCTCCTTCAGCTGCTCTCTATCGCTTGAGTTATCCTTTTTTCTGTATGAGTTTTGTGCTGTTTGGTTGCTGATTTGAGATGTGCGTCTTGGTAGGTTGCCAATGTTCAAGAACAGATCCGCCCGGCGCCACCGGATTTAGGTGGGTGGAGCGAGGTGGGTAGCCGTCGAGATGAGTTTGCTCCTGAAACGCGGCGGTGGAGATGTTGGGGGTGCTGCGGCGAGCGCTAAGAATGCACCCGTAGAATTTGGTGAATCTGCTGTCAATCCAGATCCAAAACTCCTAGCTGGATTAGGAGGTAAAAATCGGTCTTTGTTTTGCTGTGTTTTGTTTTCTGTCGGGCTTACACAGAAGGAAAAGGATAACTGAAGAAAGTAACATTTGGGGGTGGGGGCTAGGCTGGACTGAATAACAAATCTGAAACATAAGTGGTAGCATGTTTGTGCCGTGACTTATTGTGCTTTGGAAAATGTTGTTGCTTAAAGGCAATGACCTCTAGATTAAAAAGATAAGTACCCTGGTTTGTTGGTAGAAAGAGCAGCTCAACAAGCACTGTAATCGTGGGCATGGAATCGGGGGGGGGGGGGGGGGGGGGGGGGGGGGGGGGGTTCTCTGTGCCTTGCAGATATGGGGGTTAAAATGTCAGCTTTAGCGGAAATTCAAAGAAAAGGAACACCACCGTAGCTTCACATACCAAATTGAAGTGAGATATTTTGGCACAGCGATGCTAATGGCTGGGCAAATTTGCAAGTGTTGTGCGTGTACAAGTGCTATGTTCAAAACTGGACTGAATATTAGTGAGGTGCTTTGTATGGCAGATTTAGCACTGCCATTCTATCGTTGCATGCTTGTTTGTGGTTTCTTAGAGAAGGGTTGAATGTTCTTCGAATGTGCATCTATAAAACGGCATGGTGCATGTGTGACTATGCATAGACATAGTTGATCTTCTATTCTTGTAATCGAATAATCACTAGAAATTATTGACCTGTAATAATCGTTTGCATCCACTGCCGTGTGTGGTTGTCATTGCTAGTTTGTGTGTTGCCATTTGTTGTCCTTCTGGTTAAAGAGAAAATTTTGGCTTTCTGTCTGGATACAGGGTCAGGGTAGATGACAATCCGATGGAGCGCGCGCCATGCGCCAGCAGGATGGCAGCTATGGAGAAGTCGATTAGAGGTTTTGTAGAAAGGGTTGGCAAGGAAGTTGTGAAGCCAGAATTGGGAACAACTTTTAACTCATTTACGGAGGCATACGATTTCTACTACTTGTATTCCTGGGAACATGGTTTCAAATCAGATATGGGAAGAGCAGGCTGAACCCAGACAAAAGGAAGACAATGCAAAAAATTGTCTGCTTCATATACAGATGCTAGCGACACATTAATTAAATTGGAGCTTCGCATGCCCTGGCTTCCACCGTATACGCCTGGACACCGGTCCATGAAAAAGTGGCAAACGGCAAGACCGTAGAGGACCGGCGTGGGTCCATCAATAAATGATGCCTGCTCCAGGTCAGAAACACTGTACAATATTATCCCTCCAAACATCAATACAACTCTTTATACTTTTGGACGCCCAAATCTCTAGAAGAACCAGCGGTGCAGATAATGTCACGATATGATAGTACGACCCAGAATGAATTTTCGCATGTCATGTGCTATCTGCCGTGGGGAGCAAAATACTTCATGGGAAAATACTAATCGGGGCGCAAGTATACGAAGTTGGAGACTTGCCATCGTCAGAGGCCATGATGGACAGAACCTACAAATCAATAAAGATGCTCATATTAAAAAGGTTTCGAATCGGTGCTTGCACAAGAACTGAAGACAAAGCAGATTTGGTTTTTGGTTAGGTGCCGGCAAAACACTAGACCACCATTCATTCTAAAAGGGTACACTTCCAGACCGAGGTTGGGCCACGGGATTAAGAGGAGAAGGTCTTGCAGGGTGGAGGAGGAAGAAAGCCGTCATGGCTACCAACGAACAGTACCACCCGCAAAAAAAAGGAACACTGCGAGGGGTAGGGGAATGGGGGAAGGGTCGTTGCCTGCGCAGGGTAGGGCAGACGGGATATTAAATAAATTTGGTCCGCAGCTTACGACGTAGTGACTCGTTAGCAGTAACATGGCCGGCCGGTCCTGAAAAATTTGGTCCGCAGCTTACGACGTAGTGACTTGTGAATCTTCATTTCATTAATTGATCTTGGTTGAACTTTCTAACAAATTTCTATGATTCACCTTGCTGGTGAGAGCGGAGATATGGCTCATAGTTGCATATGATATCATTATCTGGACTGTTCGCTGAGCTTGATTGGCAGGTGGGAAGCGCATTGAATGAAACGCATGCGAGCCATGTAAAATGCGGTATATGATGGCTGAGCGTAGGTCGCGTATGCTACGTAGTATGTACAGAGCGCGACAGGGTGGAGCTGGCCCACCTGTTTGAGAACGGCGTCAGGGATGAAGCGGAGTAGTAAGTGGACCATGGTCCAGGATTTTCCCTGTATGACTGCACGCGCACGCGTGGTCGCTGCGGAGTTTGTTCTGTCGTCGGCCGTGCGCGCTTGCCGGCGGCGTGTTTCTTTCTCATCTGATCCCGTGCTTTTTTGGTGCATGTTGCATGACTGCGGAGGTATTGATTTATTTAGGAGAATCCATGTTTTGACTGGCAGTACTCAGGTTAGGATGGGTCTTGACCGGTAGGAAACTGAAATAGTCACTTACTAGATTCATCCCTGTTGGTGCTGCGACGAAATTTCATTTTGCTAGGTGCCCGCCATCCTCTGTTAAAGGGTGATCTAATTTTTTTTTGTAGAGTTAGGACTTGTTGGGACAAACCCCGGACCAATCCTCCCCGGCGACGCACGGCGAGCAGCCTTCCGGCGACACAAACGTCGGACGAAGGTAGACGAAGAAGACACCATGATTTTTCCGGCGACGAACGCCGCGGCGCAGCAACGCCTGTATCTTGGCTTTATTTCTCTCAACGACTCGAACACACACATGAGGTACACACGCACGCACGCGGCACAACCCGGAAGAACTCTCACGTCGACCGGGCACATACCATGGTCCCGACGGAGACTACATCTTCTAGGCCCCTCACACTTGGCTCGGCACACCCGTCGCTCGGCAACACACCGGAGCACGGCTACACACACCGGCGCATCAATCAGTACATGGTAGGGTCCTTTTATACCCGTGCACACACCTAACTAGCTACCACCACGCACGACTTGACCCAACCAGCACATCGGCCACTAACCCACTAACTGGTTCCTGGCTACATGCATGTCCACGACCGGTACGTACGCAACCAACAGCCATATGCACACGTAAACTCAACTGTCCACGATCCGCTTGCAGCGCCCACTGATGCACGCCCGCACTCTACGGCCGCCCAACTGCTCGGCCCATGCAGCTGCCCGTCGCCAGCTCCGCACGGACGACTCGGCCTACACCAACCGACCGTGATCAAGATTAGTGCTCACAGGACTGGCTGTCATTGGTGTCTTTGGTGCAATGTCGAGTGAAGGAAAAAAAATGATTTTGCTTGTAAAAATTATAAACTGAATCGATGGCATGCCCGCAAAAAAATCTGAACTGGAGGAAAATGAGGTTTGGCTCAGAATTCTGAATTGAATCCATGTCGTTGGTGTGTTAACAGTTATTTGCTGTTTTTCTTGTGCTGCCAAAATTCTGCCGATGCAACTTTGATCTCCGGGAAAATTGGTGTCAGTTTCTTACAATTAGAAAAAATTGATGTGCTTGTCCGTTGGCTTTGCACTTGCAGCCCTGTTACGCAGGTCTTGGTGCTGTCATGCAGACTATGAATTTATGTTGTGCCGGGATTGTTTCTTGCAAATGAATGCTCACTGCTTTATCTCTGTGTTTCCACAGAGTAGCCCTCGTGTATCAAACAGAGGAAGCATCTCTAAGCTGCAAAACCACAATACAGCATGTCATAGCTACTCACATTCTACGTACCTAAGAGAGTCATCCCCAATAACTTATTTATCTTAAGATGCAAACATGTCACCTCATCATATAATTATGAATGGGATAAGGTCAACCTAAACATGCAATCATGCATGGGAAAAGACCTAGCACAACATTCATCCATGCATGGAAAATACTTTTTCACTCAGTTATTCTACTTATATTTAATAAATATTATTAAAACTATACATAATCAAATATAGTAAGTCATATGTATTTTTAATTTTGGTTCTCATGTGATCAACCCTATATTTCATCAACCAATTCCCTCAGGAACGCATGGGGTATCTAGTTATTGTAACGGGTTGTCCATGATTATTGCGAGAAAAAAAGATATTCATTGCTGAAACTGTTCGGAATTAGTTTGTCCGCTTCTTCTCAGAACGAAATACCAAGATTATTTTGTACACGTTAATTAGCGAATAGCCCAATCAATAATCAGGAAATGTATATCGTCCAAATTCTACATGTAAATGACTTGACTTGATGCTTTGAGAAATTAAATTTTACTCCAACTTGGAACGATCAAGTAAAAATCTACCTTATATATACACATCGGCTAGTCAAATCAAGAAAAAATCCGCCATGACAGGTATACCATCTGCATACCAGTAGCTGTTTATGTAGAATATCAAGACCTAGTAGCTAGCTAGAGAGCTATTACATTAACTCTCAAGAGACTTTACGCGAGAAAACCCTCAAAAGACTTGTGCCGATTTAAGTGGAAAGATCTAGGAAATTACACACGATCAGACTCTTGCGGGATATTACATTCACACCTCGAGTCGATATATATACTATATACTAAAGCGGGAAGCTTTCCCTTTTTCTTCTTTTTTGATTTTTTTTCAATCTTTTATTGTTCATTATTAAAGCAGTTTTTTTTTTCAATTTTCTACTGTTCATTTACGTTTCCAAATTGAGAATAGTAACCGTGAATATTAATCATTCAATCTTCTACTGTTTATTTATGTGTCCAACAATGAATATTATCACGTGTAAACAGTACCCCGATCGTGAAAAGTATTTCAGAAGAAAAAAAATCACTTTTTTACGTACAGAAAACAACATAGGGTTTCAGATTTCCAAAAGGATTTTTATGAAAAGTACTATTTACGAATAGTACCACTTATTTTTTTTATATAAAAAGTATTATTTATGAATATTATCAATTGAAAATGGCTTCTTTTTTACTTTTCGATATTTTTCTCAATTTTCTACTGTTCATTTACGTGTCCAACATGAGAATAGTAACCGTGAATATTAATCATTCAATCTTCTACTGTTTATTTATGTGTCCAACAGTGAATATTGTAAACAGTACCCCGATCGTGAATAGTATTTCAGAAGAAAAAATCACTTTTTTACGTACAGAAAACAACATAGGGTTTCAGATTTCCAAAAGGTTTTTTGTGAAAATTACTATTTATGAATAGTACCACTTATTTTTTATATAAAAAGTATTATTTATGAATAGTATCCATTGAAAATGGCTTCTTTTTTACGTGTTGTATATTATCATATGTTTTTACATTTTCAAAAGAAGATCTTCATGTATATTTTATTGCCCTCTTACACGTACAAGTACTACGATATTATTATTATTATTCCTGCTCAGTTATGGATTTTCTCTAATAGAATTATGTCACGCTATCTTTTAGACTTACTTATAGATAATTACCTAAAATGAAAAACACATAGATCTAATGGATTACTTAAAAACACAGAGGAAAAACCCCTGAATAAATACCGGTTTAGTTTGATCTGATCAATATTCATATTATGTGATAATTAATTTTACATATTGGCATTGCTCTTAGTGTTAAAAATATGGACCTAAAGCGGGAAGCTTTCCCTTTTTCTCTTTTTTTGATTATTTTTCAATCTTCTACTGTTCATTACTAAAGAAGGAAGCTTTCCTTTTTTCTTCCTTTTTTGATTTTTTTTCAGTTTTTTATTGTTCATTTACGTGTCCAACATGCGAATAGTAACCGTGAGTATTAATCATTCAATCTTCTACTGTTTATTTATGTGTCCAACAGAGAATATTATCACGTGTAAACAATCCCGGATTGTGAACAGTATTTCAGAAGAAAAAACCACGTTTTTACATACAGAAAACAACATAGGGTTTCAGATTTCCAAAAGGATTTTTTTTGAAAAGTACTATTTATGAAAAGTACCGCTTATTTTTTAATATTAAAAGTATTATTTATGAATAGTATCCATTAAAAATGACTTCTTTTTTACATGTTGTACATCATCGTATTTTTTTACATTTCCAAAAGAAGATCTTCATATATATTTTATTGCCCTCTTACACATACAAGTACTCCGATGTTATTATTATTATTCCCGCTCAGTTGTGGATTTTCTCTAATACAATTATATCATGCTATCTTTTGAACTTACTTATAGATAATTACCTAAAGTGAAAAACACATAGATCTAATGGATTACTTAAAACATAGAGGTAAAACCCCCCGAATAAATACCAGTTTAGTTTGATCTGATCAATATTCATATTATGTGATAATTAATTTTAGATATTGACATTGCTAAATATGGGCCTAATAAATACCAACTTAGTTTGATCTAATCTATATTCATATTGTGTAATAATTACTTTTACCTATTGGCATTGCTCTCAGTGATAATAAAGTGACCGTCCTTCCACTCCAATTTTACTACGGAGCCAAAATCCAAAGAAAAGATAGCATCTTAGGTGCCAACTTTTTTTATTGTTTAAAAGAGCATTGTTCATTTTATTTTTCCATAGATTCATTCTTATAGACTGTTGTCCCACGATTTTATTTTCCTCTAACAGTTTGAGTGAAATATGAATTTAAGAGAACACTGTTTTCAAAACAGTAACTTTGTATGGAAACAGTGCTTCATGTGACCTATTTTCATGCCCACTGAATAAACTGGAATATACCCATATTCGGCCAAAACAAAACTTTGTACGAACAATACCTGAAATGTAAACCGGAATAGTACCAACACAGTGCATCCACGTGAACAATAACCCGAGAAAATACAAAAAAGAAAAACCAGAGTTTTTCTATAAAAATGATTAGTGATTATCTTCCTCCTTTTTATTTTTTTGCATTACCTATTGTTGATTTACGATCTACTAAACCTCTACAGCCATTATGATTGTCGCTCACCCCATCATCCTTCGTTCACCATGCAAGATAAGAAAAATCTTACTCTATCGGTAGTACTCACACCTACAAAAAACACCTTTGATGCTACTGATTTTAAAATTGTTCGCCTACTTAAACTCTCAGATCAATACGATGAAGGCATAGTAGGCCAAATACAAATATAATACACAAAGGTCATGCATGAAGAAGGCCAAATACAAATATAATACACAAAGGTCATGCATGAAGAAGTCCCTGCCACCATGATAAGAAACAATATCGTTAAGAAATATTATAGCATTGATTCTTCTTCTCTTATGAATGTCGCCATGCCTCACATGTTGAAGAAATTCCACAAGGACAAAAAAGGAAAAACACTAATGATTTACCCATAGGTAGACTAAAAAAAGATTTTCAATTTGGTGCATCGTAATTAGAATGATTTGTTCTGTACCGTGCCTGTAATACTTAACTCTTTGCCATAAATAAATCACAATTCCTTCAAAATTTCAATCGCATGATCCTTAAAACACTTTCATTCTATTAAAAACATGAAATGGACGCCACCGGCAACGGTTTTTATCGCGCAATACAAAAAACAAGACATGCATCTCTACACGCAAGGACAAAAAGAACAACTACGACAGATGTAAACGTTTTATAAATAACTTTATTGTACCAATGAACAATGTCAAAACGAATCTACACCTTCTTTCCGTCATATAAAACCCAAACAAAAGAAAACAATTCCAACCAGCTAACATGAAAAAAAACTGCATGCCATAAAAAAATTGAATTACTTATTCGAAATATAAACGAGGCTTCTGACGGGCGTCGCGTGCGTCGCGCATCTTCGCTGCTAGTTCAGACTGATAAGTACAGTTTGTTTTGTACCATTTTCTAGTAATATTTCCGTGCAGTTTTCACTAATCCTGCGTTTTTAAGAAGTTGATCACCACTACTAGCAATTCTCTCTACATGCACACTGTTCACGTCACCATAATGTCACAACGTTCTTTCAGCATGCAGCCTCCACCTCAACAGAAATAAAACGAATCGTTAGGTTCCAATCTGTGTGGGATCAATCGCTGACCACATAATGCAACTCTATGCCTATATTCTGCATAAGTTCACTTCGTCTCCTCAGTAAATTAGTAATGCAGATCCTTACATCTCTGTAGCACTAGTAATGCAGATCCTTACATCTCTGTAATATTTCAGCTGCTCGAGCTCGAGAAGAAGCTGCAGGAGATGACAAAACTCCAAGACGCAAGCACGATGCCTGATCCAAAACTCCAAGACGCAAACGCGATGCCTGATCTGAAGCTTCAAGACACAAACACGGTGCCTGAACCCTCTAACAATCCAATTCTAAGGGTTCTTCCTGCCACCCCTGTAGAGGCGAACGTGGTGCCACCTCCTTGTGCGAGGGAGGAGGCGATCAGCGAGAAGGCGCAGCAGCACCGCCGCATCCTGAGAAGTTCGGACTCGGCCAACAAGCGGGTGCCCAGCTCCCTCTTCGTCGGGCTTATAGCTCCTGCGCGACGTATTTTGTGTGAATTGGAAGGAGTGTGACGTTGTTCGAGCGAATGGTTATGGTGCGACACATTTGATAACGTAAATAGCCTAGGGCCACACGGGTGTTAAATGGTGTTAAATTGGTCGTCAACCAAGCCCGTTTATGTTAAGACACGTGGGTTCAACTTAGTTAACACTGCATTGGGTCAAAACAGTTGACCGTGCCCGGCCGCCCGACCGTGGCCCCACTCCCACTCTGTCCCCCCTTCTTCTTCGGCGGCGGCGGATCTTGTGTTCTCGGTGGCGGCGGCGGCGGAGCCCTCGTTCTCAGAAAATGGTGAGTGAATTCGAACCCTAGTCCCGTTCCCCTCTCGGGCCCGTAGATCTCAGCTCGTTTCCTCTGTTTTCGCTGGTTGAATTGATAGGTTGTGAGGGGAGCCCGTGGGCATATTGAGATGGAGCCGCCAGATTCAACTTCGAATAGGTAATGCGCCTCTCTCCGATCCAATTTTGAATGCAATTAGGGCCTCGTCTGCTCTTTCTCACACTGGCCGCCACTGACAGAGGGGATGCTGCCACTCAGACCTTCGAATTGACGATCAATTTCTTTCCATCGAAGGCAAAATTATTTGATGGTAGCATACAGAACATTGAGAGAGACACAATTGTTAATAGTTTACAGAGATTGATCCACAAGTTCTACAGAACATGGGAGAGAAGGCGGTGAAGAAATGGGTGGAGAAAATTGGGGAGAATATCGTTTGGGGTCCAGAATAAGAAGTATCACTGTTGCGGTTCGATGATTGGAAAGGACAGTATGTCAGAATAGAAGATGGTGAACAGATTGTTGAAGAAATCGATCGGCAAAACGGATGGACAAGCAAACGGGCTAATTTTTTTGCTAAGCTCGTTGATCTGAATATTTTTTTTGAAGGTTGGATATGTGTCATCATACTTGGCTGCGCAGATGGTAGATGATGATTGGGCTTCACAAAGGCCATTGATTCCCATGTTTACTGAACTCACGGTAATAGCCGAAGAGGGACAGGTGGCTGGAATTGAAACTGCAGCTACTATTGATTGGAATGCAGTTGAATTAGATGAGCCTACTGATTTGGTCATTGCACCAATGCCTGACATTGAGATGGTCAAACTTTTTGGCATTCCAGTCGATGACAGAGATAAGGAGAGGGGTGAATCTAGTTTGCCTGCTAATGCTGATGAAGATGTAGATGGACAGTTGATGGAAGAAGCTGCAGATGATGTAGATGATGCATATGATGATGAGCTGGTGCATGCGTATGACAAGGAAAACCATGTCATTGAAGTAGGGAAGTTGTGGCCAAACATGAATGAGTTTAGGATGTGTTTCAAGACTTATGCAGTGAAACATGAGTTTGATTCCAAGACTTTTTGGACTGGCAGAAAGAAGTTATATGCGAGGTGCAGAGGATTTGATGGTAGTGTCAAACCTTGCAAGTGGTACATATCTGCTAGACTGCAACCTGATGGAAGTACTGTCACGGTTAACCAAATCCCCAATCAACATACTTGTATTAAAAGTTCACAGAGAGTATCAACCATGACATCACAACTTTGGGTTGCAGAAAAGATCACCCCAATTTTAGCCAAAACACCAAAAACTACTGCCAAGAAACTCAACATAGACTTGGAAAAGATGTACCCGATTAAACTAAAATATACCACCGTGTGGAAGGCAAACAAAGGGCAATGAAAAATTTATATGGTGATTGGGCAAATACATTTAGGATGCTTTACAACTTCAAAGCAGAGGTGGAGAAGAGGTCACCTGGCAGTGTTGTGGAGATAGATACTGAGGTATCAGTCGAAGGTGAAGTCAAGTTCTCCAAGTTCTTTATGGCTTTGAAGCCTTGCATCGATGGCTTCAAAGCAGGGTGCCGTCCATATTTGAGCATAGACTCATCTTTTTTGACAGGCAAGTGGAATGGTCAGTTGGCAGCATGCAATGCTCTATATGGACACAACTGGATGTTCCTTATTGATGTTGGCTTGTTTCAGTCAGAAACAGAGGCTTCATGGACATGGTTCATGATGCAGTTAAAAAGATGCCTAGGGCCAATGTCACCTTTGGCCATACACACAGATGCATGTAAGGGGCTGGAAAATGCAGGGAAAAATATTTTTCCCACATGCTGAGCAGAGGGAGTGCTTTGGCCATTTGTGGATGAATTTGATCAAAAAAAATTAGAGGAGAAGAATTTGAGCGCATGTGGCCAGCAGCAAGATCTTACACTAGACAGACACACACATATATTGATAAGATAATGGCAGCATGCGACGAGTTTGGTCCATGGCTGAACACCTACCATTCTTTGTTATGGTACAGGTCAGGATTCAATACTGCCATCAAGTGTGATCATATCAACAACAATTTGGCAGAAAGTTTCAACAACAAGGTGAAGCAGTTAAAAGATTTGCCTGTGCATGACATGGTTGACCAAATCGGGATCATGCTCATGCGATTGTGGGAATTGAGAAGAAGGATAGGTGATTGTCTACAAGGTGATAAGCTTCCAGCAGTGGTACAACAGGTGGTCAACAGGAGCAGAAGTCTTTCACAGTTGTCTGTGGAAAAATCTTCACTTTGGGGTGCTGAAGTTAGAGATAACAAAACTTGAAGGAGGCATGTTGCTAACACTGAATTGCATGATTGCACTTGCCTCGAGTGGCAACACACTGGTAAATCATGTGAGCATGCCATTCTTTTCTTAGCCTCCCAACCGAAGATAAACATGCACCCATATTTGCATGAATAGTATTCGGTAGAAAAATTCAAAGGTACATATGCTACTCCAATTCCAGCACTTACAGATCATTCGTAGTGGCCTGAAGTGAAGATTGAATTTTCCATGTGTCCTCCCTTGACGAAAAGAAAGGCTGGCAGGCCAAAACAGAGTAGATTCAAGGCATGGTTTGATAAAGGTGGGAGTAGTAAGAAGGGAAAGAAAGATGGCACTACTACAGAATGGTCCAAACATGACACATCAATCAGAGACCCTTCGACGAAACTGTTTGCGATCCATCAATCGCAAACGGTATAGTTCAAGCTCCGCCGCCAATGGCGAAAACCATGTGCGATGAAGAACGAGCAAATACGGTCCAAAAAATAGTTGCGTGTGTGATGCGTTGCATACAGTTTGTTCTTATGAAATGTTTGCGATTATGGAAGATAACAGAAATGGTTAACAAACTATATACGTGTGCGTAGTGCGACATACAGTTCACTCGGAAAAACTGTTTGCGCTGATCCGGCAGAACACAAATGAGTTAGCCTAAGAAGGCGTGTGTGATATCCGGCAAACAGTTCATTCATCAAAATTGTGTGGGAAGACCAATAATAACCCAAACGATTCATCCTGACAAACGTGTGTGTTGTGGGTACCCGGCAAACAGTTCATCCATCAGACCTGTGTGGGAAGGCCAGCAATAACCCAAACGATTCATCCTGACAACCTGTGTGTGTTGTGGACACACGGTTGCTGCTAATAATTGTATGAGATGTGATTTGCTCTATTTGCACAACATCTATATGCTCTGTCTACAGAACACCAACATTATTGTTGCATAACCAACTTGAACATATAGTTACATAAGTGACTACACAACACATGTACATTCCTCAATATAAATTTACAAGAAGTAGACGATCACCAAATCATACTGTTCTTCTGACGACGGTTGCCGACACTGCTCTGCTTGTGGCTATCCCTCGCCGTCTGTTGGAAGGAGGCACTTCCTCATGTCAATGATCCTCATGTACATCTCGTAGCTGGTGTACGCGTCCTTGGCCGCGTACTTGATGTGTTCTTCATCCAGTTCGTTCACCCAGGCCGTGTGCCAGGCAGTCTTGTCCTTGTGGCACTCAGCCTTCATGTCTCTATAGTAGGGGTCGATGATGGCCGTGACGAGGTCCACCAGGGAGTCCTTCTGCTTCTTCTTCTCGCCGCCCCGGGCCCTGTACTGACCTTAGATGTTGACAAGCTTCTGGCAGGACAAGCCCGAAGTCTTGAGCACCTTTAGATCGTTGGTGGTGTCCACCGTTGCGAACCTGTAGTCGGGGCTGTTGACAAACCTAGCGAAACGCTCGCAAGGCCTTGTGGCCAGGCAGTAGTGGTAGACGAGCACGTGATGGCACATGCACAACTGGGCGACGGCAACCTTCTGATCATGCCTGGCACGACCGCCGGTGTACTCAAGGTCGAAGCCGACCACTTTGTACTTGTCATCCTCAGCAAGCAGCTGCTCCAACGTGTTAATGGAGTTCACCACCACGACCGGGTCATTGGTGTCCACTTTGACAATAGTGGCGAACTGCCGCTCGGCGCCGGCAGCCGCCATTGGATCCGCACGGGAAGGTTGAAGCGATGAAGAGATGTGCATCCTCTCTGTATTATTTGCCATCGTGGGTGTGCCCCTTGGGTTGTGTGGCGCGATCGGAACGTGGAAGAGACGAAGGTAAATGGCCGCATCAACCGCATGGCAGTTTTTGCAGCGCTTAACTGCATGGTGGCGTCAGGAGCGGCGCAACCGCTTGCATATGGCTCCCCGAACGTGCCTGATCGATCGCGCGTGGACGCCAGCAAAGCGGGCGCGCACGGACGCGAGCACAGCGCGCCGAGGCCGCATCAACCGCCTCATGCGTACATTCATTCGCGACGGTGCGTACAGAACGACCGTTTCCTTCGTAATAAAACGCAAACAGTTTTCTATTATTAACCGTCTGCGTACTTGTTATTTCTCCCACCTCCGTCCCGTCTTGTCACCGCGTTGCCGCACGAGGATTCTAGTGCACGCTTCGGGAGCGCGCAACGTTTCTTTTGGGCTTCCCGTTCCCGCGCAACCGCGATGGAACGCGCGCAACCTTCCAGTTCCCGTGCAACCGCGCTGGAACGCGTGCAAGCTTCCAGCCCGGCTAGCGTTGGCCGCCTGCTTTATAAACCCTCACGGTCGGCCTCTCCACATCGCATTCATCCCCTCCCTGCCCGTAGCTTCCCAAGTTTGCTTCTCCCCCAATCGCCAATGGCACCTGTCCGTCGTCGTCGCTCCGCCACTCCGCCAGAGGGCAGCTCCAGCTGGGAGGTTGCACCACGTCGGCGGCGCAGTACCCGTACACGTAAAGTGCATGTGGCATCCTTGTTGGCTGTGCGCACAGCACCCACCAGACGCTCCTCCACATTTGCCCGAAGGCCGCTGCTGTCGGTGACCGCCGTCGCCCCCACCCCATCGCCGGCCGTCGTTTTTGCCACCCCACCAGCTGCCTCCTTAGCCGCCACCACACCAGCGTCCGCCTTGGCAGCCACCCCACGGTCAGCCGCCGGGGCCATCACCCGCTCCGCCACCGCGGCTCGAAGGCGGGAGGAGGAGGCCGCCGCCGAAGCACAGCCGCTCGGCTTTTGCGTCAGTGGCCTAGCGCGCTACATCAACTTCCTACATGAGGAGAAAGAGCGCCAGGTCGAGCACGCACTGAGGCTCACCACCGCCGTGGCCGCAGCAGATGCCGCAACTATGGCATGGAATGAGGAGATCTATGCCGAGTCCTGCCGCTTCGAGGAGGCGCGTCAGGAGCGGCGGAGGGCAGCGGCGGCAGCCGACGAAGTCGACTCCTCCAGCTCGTCGGTATGCTTCTCCTCCTCTGCCTCTTACTGAACGCGCTCGGCTGAGGAGAAGGCTGGTGGCAGTAGCACGAAGCCCCTCCGGAGTAGTATTTAGGGGCTATTTTGTTCAGTTCATCTTACTATAGATATGGTTGAACTGTATCACGTACTTTAAATTAGCTAGTATATATAGTTGAACTAGCTATTTCAGTACGTGGTTGGCAACAAATGGGGAAATATTTGTTCGATTCAGCTGTCGAGTTGAACTATTTTGTACAAATACCAATGCTTGATCTATGAATGAAATCCGTGTTTACTGGATTTCAGTTGCAAAATTGCACCGTAATAGTGATTTTGTTCCTGCAAAATTGGACAAATCTCAGTGTTTCCAATTTGACAAATGAAAATTTACCCAATATGACAGATTTGAATCTTACCCGACTCCTGCTGCCAATGAATCGATCGGTGCTTACATGGGGTGCTTAGTGTATTAAATGTTTTAGCAACTCAAGTCCACAATGCATTGTTGCTAAGGTTCCTTCATTTAATAATTTAGCAACTAAACTCTTGCATGCATTGGTGAGTTCCTTCACTGAAGTGTTTTGCCAAGGTTCACGCGTTGGGCATTGTTTCTTCATGTGGTCACCAAACTCATATCTCTCCTTAATTACCTTCCCACATCAGATTTTTTTTGCATACATGGCAACCTCAACAGTTAGCAACACTAGAAGTTGTAGCATCGGGAAGGGCACACGGGTCGTCATTCACAACCGTTTGCGATGACGCAATGAAAAATTCCTTCGCGCCAGATTTTCCCTTGGCTTAGTAGGGAAGGAACAATTGCCCTCAGTTTGCATACGGGTATTCAGTTTGAAACATCTTTGACGACTGGCAAAGGACACGCCACCCCGATGAGCGTGCGCAGGACACTGCTCGCACGCCACCCGTCTACTCAAACACCTGTCCGCACGCTACCTCCTTGCCAATACACATAGCAACATGTGGCCCGCACGTAAATGGTCTGTAGAACGTCCACGAATTATAAATAATACGCCCGTTTGCGATGGTAACGTGACAGATTTTTGTTCCAAAATGCCTTTGTTGGCTATTAATAATGCTTACTCTTTCTCTCAAAGTGTACACTAAAAATAGCACAACATATTTAAGCTTTATATGATGAGGCCCTGCCCAACATAGACCTTGTGACTGTAGTTCTTGTTTGAATTATGTACATTAAATGCACATAAAACTCAATTAATGTATAAAAAAGCCATACAAACCATTAATAATTTAATATGTTTGCAGTACACACCTATTGCTTTATGTTGTTTCTAGGAAAAAATCAAGGAGAGAAGAGGCATCGGATGTCGTTTTTCACCCACAGATGTGGCATGCATATATATGTTCCCTAAAGGAACCACTGGACGTAGCTTATTGTGTGAGAACCTCATGTTTGTAAGAGGCTTGTGACAAAACATGGCCAACTTGGTATTTTTTTACCACGGCATATGTGTGCCTTCACATGACACCATTCCAAGTTTCATGAATTTCTGATAGAGTTTTGGATTTACGAGAATGTGGAAACAAAGTTTCTCGATATTTGTGGCCGAGCCAACATGCTTAGATGTTTGAAATTTTTTCTCATTTCTTGCATGTGACCTAACACATGCATCCAAGGATGCATATACGTTGTTTCAACCCATTTTGCCGCCCCGGACCTTGTGATTGTAGATCAAATTTGAATTATGCACATTAAATAATGCATCAAAAACTCAAATAATGTATTTAAAAGCCAGACGATCCCTTAATTTAATCATATTTTTGCACTTCGCACGTACATGTCTATGTTGTTTATATAAAGAAAATCAAGGAGAGAAGAGGCATCGGATGTCTTTTCTCCCGCATATGTGACATGCATATATAATGTTCCCTATCGAAACCACAAAGCTTCTTGTGAGGAGCTCCGATTTGTAAGGGGATTGTGCAAGAACATGTCCAAATTGGACAATTTTTTTACCACGGCATGTGTGTGCCCTTGTCACGACACCATGCCAAGTTTCATAAATTTCTGACGTGTTTTGGATTTACGGGAATTTGAAAACCAAACATCTCAATGTTTGCGGCCGAGTAAACAGTCAATGAGATATTAGAAATCCATTCCCATTTCTTGTGTGGGACCTAAACATGCATCCAGGGAAAGGCATATATTTTTTCCAACCTATTTTTCATGTGTTGGACCTTGTGATTGTAGGTCAAATTTGAATTATGCACATTAAACGACTAGAAAACTCGATTAATGTGTTAAACAGGTCTCACGAACCCTGGAAAAAATCCACAGTTTAGCATGACTGTCAGAAAGTTGCTCTATGGTGACTCCAGAAATAAATACAAGGCCAAAAGAGACAACGGATGTTGTTTCGCACATAAAATGTGAACTTTCCCTATCGGAAGACACGACTTTCTTGTGAGAACATTCGGTTTGTAAGAGGCTTTGTGCCAAAACTTGTCTAAAATTGGGCAATTTGTTTACCACAACAAACACACACAGGGCAATTGATGGCACCATGCCCAAATTTCATGAATTTCTGTCGAGGTTTGCATTTACATGAATTTAAAAACTAAGTTTCCCGATGTTTGCGGTCGAGCCAAGACGATGATGATATGTTTGAAATTCATTCCCATTTATTGTGTGGGACCTAAGTAAACATGCAGCCAGGGAAACGTATATGGTTTTTCGACATATTTTCATGAGCTGGACCGTGCAGTGATTGTAGTTCAAATTTGAATTATATATGCACATTGAATGCCTAGAAAACTCAATTAATGTACTTAAAAGGCCAAACGAACTCTGTAAAATTCCATTGTTTCACACGACACATTCTCGTTACTCTATGGAGACTCTAGAAATAAATTCAAGGCGAGAAGCTACATCGGATGTTGTTTCGCACATAAAATGTGAACTGTCCCTACGGGAACCACGTGACTTCTTGTGAGAATCTTCGGTTTGTAAGAGGTTTGTGCCAAAACTTTTCCGGAACTAGGCATTGTTTTTACCACAACACACATGTGCCATGACATCACACCATGCCAAGTTTCATGAACTTCTCATGATATTTGGATTTACTTGAATTTGAAAACACGGCTTCTCAAAGTCTACGGCCAAGCCAAAATACCGTGTGGTTTGGAATTCGTTTAATTTCCATTTCTTGCATGGGACCAAAACATGTATCCAATGACAAATAGTTGATTTTCAACCCATTCAGGTGCACTCTAGCTAGTATGTGCTTAATCAACTGTTGTTCAAATTTGAACTATGCACATGACATGTCTAAAAAACTCTTTAAATGTTTTAAAGGGCCTAAACAACCCTGAATTATTCCATATTTAACACACAGTCCTATAGTTGCAAGTTCACTGCAGATAAATGTTATTGCCATCCAAACACCTTCAATTGCCAATGTAACTTCATTTTTCGTCTCAAAGCAGTTTGAAAATCAAATACATCGCAAATAGTTCTTGATCATGAAATATGTGTGATGTGGTATCAAAATATCTTGGGCCAATACTCTCATATGGCTTATGCCGGAAGCTTCAGTCCACCGCCGGCGCGTCAACCACACAGTCACACTTGTTCCCCAAGACCACTATACTGTTCAAGAGTCACCGGTGAAAGATGGGGACGTGGATCCGCGTCGTGAGGGCAACTTCAGCGACCCACTCCGGCCCGAGCGCGGCTGCATCAGCCATGAACACGCTCACAAAGTCCTTGAGCGCGGCCACACTCTTCGACAGGGCGGCTGCGGCCGCCGAAAGGGCAGCTGATGCATCTGAGATAGCGACAGCAACATCCGCGACCGGGATAGCAAATGGCGAGAACGGCACAACAGCTGTTCGTTCCTCGGCGGTCGCCGTAGCCCTGATGGCAGCTGCCCACGCCTATGCCGATGCCGCCATGCACAGCTCGTGTCGGTCACCGCACAAATAGCAGCGGCCTTCTCCGACAACGGTCGGCAACCTACGTCCGAAGAGTTGGCAATCGCCGAGAGTGCTCGGCCAGCCGTCCGTTCGTCGGTAGCCTCCCTTGCCAAGATGGAGGCCGTCAATGCCTGGACCGCGGCCGCCCACGCCAAACTTGTGGCGGCCTTTTCCAAAGAGATGGCGGACGCGGACGGTGAGATTCTTGCAGAGTATGTGGTGATGGATGCCATGGAGCTCCTTCCCCTGGAGGTCGTCGAGCGCGAGCTGGTCATGGAGGATGCGGCAGAGATCGGCGAGCGTCAGGCGGAACATTAGTCGTTGTTTAGAGCGCTGGTCTTTTGTTAGAGTAATTTTTGGTCAACCAGCTCTGTTTAATTGCGCGATTAAGTAAGTGCGGGCTGTGGTGTAGGCTCTTTTGTGCAGTACCCAAATTAGCAATTGATGTTAAATTATGCGACGACGTGGATGACCACTGTAACGAGGGTAATTCGGACCAAAAATTTGCCGCCATATCCCCATTCCATCTTCCAATTGAAAATGAAATTGAAGTTCATCACACACACTTTTTTGGAATGAACCGTGTGCAATGTAGTACCCAATCTTACGTCTGAAGATTGGAGACAAACATTTGCACGTCCAAGTTCATCACACACGGGGTATATCACAGGCTTCGTTTGTGACGTGTTGATATCGAGAACTATTCTTAAAAATTTCCATGTTCAAGTTCATCACACACGGTGTATAACACAGGCTTCGTTTGTGATGTTTTGATATCACACATGGTTCCGAATAAGGGACTGTTTTCGATGGTGCTTTCCGCGCCAGTTTTTCGCTGCACCGAATGAAAATTTTGGGCTGCCACGGAAATATCTACATCCCTCGCCCCCCGGTACCAATCAAAAGCCATATTTCCCCCTTTTCCTCTACCTTTCCTAGTTCAAACCTTCATTGCTTGCTTGCAGCGCCGCCTCCTCGCCGACGACTCTCCTTCCTGCTGCTCGGCCTCGTCCATCTAGTCTGGTAATCGACACCTCCCCAATACCTCCTCACCCCTCCTCCTCCATCCCACATGGCCCGACCGTCGGCGTGACACCTTCCAACCAAATCACCGCCCCATCCTCCAAATAATCGCCGCTGAAAGACATGGTGCATGCAGTATAGCCAGGATCTCAAAGAGCATTTGGCTGCGGAGAAGCAAATCGCGGCTGCACGCGCAGATGGGGCAGCTATGGCTTCCATGCGTGCCGACCCCCAGATCTTGGAGGAGCACCTCTCCGTCGAGGCCACCGTTGATACGTCTCCAACGTATCTATAATTTTTGATTGTTCCATGCTATTATATTATTTGTTTGAATGTTTTATATGCATTAATATGCTATTTTATATTATTTTTGGGACTAACCTATTAATCTAGAGCCTAGTGCCAGTTTCTGTTTTTTCCTTGTTTTTGAGTATTGCAGATAAGGAATATTAAACGGAGTCCAAACGGAATAAAATCTTCGGAATAATTTTTCTTGGACCAGAAGCAACCCATCAAACTTGGAGATGAAGGCAGGAGAGCCGTCGTGTGGCGACAAGCCACAGGGGCGCGCCCTAGGGGGGGGGGGCGCCCCCTGGCTTGTGGCCCCACGGCAGCCCTCCTAACCCTATTCTTCGGCCTATAAATTCCCAAATATTTCCTGGATAATAAAGAGAGCCACGAAAATACTTTTCCGCCGCCGGAAGCCTATGTTCCCGTGAGATCCAATCTTGGAGCCTTTTCCGGTAATCTGTCGGAGGGGGAATCGATCACGGAGGGCATCTACATCAACTCCATTGCCCCTCCGATGATGCGTGAGTAGTTCACCACAGACCTTCGGGTCCATAGCTAGTAGCTAGATGGCTTCTTCTCTCTCTTTGTTCTTCAATACCATGTTCTTCATGATCTTCATGGAGATCTATCCGATGTAATACTCTTTTGCGGAGTGTTTGTCGAGATTCGATGAATTGTGGGTTTATGTTCAGATTATCTATGAATATTATTTGAATTTTCTCTGAATTCTTATATGCATGATTTCATATCTTTGCAAGTCTCTTCGAGTTATTGGTTTGGTTTGGCCAACTAGATTGGTAATTCTTACAATGGGAGAAGTGCTTAGTTTTGGGTTCAATCTTGCGGTGTCCTCACCCAGTGACAAAATAGGGGTAGCGAGGCACGTATTGTATTGTTGCCATCGAGGATAAAAATATGGGGTTTTCATCATATTGCTTGAGTTTATCCCTCTACATCATGTCATCTTACCTAATGCGTTACTCTGTTCTTCATGAACTTAATACTATAGATGTAGGCAGGAGTCGGTCGATGTGTGCAGTAATAGTAGTAGATGCAGAATCATTTCGGTCTACTTGACACGGACGTGATGCCCATATGCATAATCATTGCCTTGGATATCTTCATAATTATTCGCTTTTCTATCAATTGCTCGACAGTAATTTGTTCACCCACCGTATTATTTTCCTTCATGAGAGAAGCCTCTAGTGAAACCTATGGCCCCCGGGTCTATTTTCCATATTATACTTTCAGATCTAAAACCAAAAATACCAAAAATATCTCGCTGCATTATTTTTACTTTTAGTTTACTTTCCGTTTTAGCAATCTATCATACCTATCTCTATCAGATCTCATCCTTGCAAATAAACGTGAAGGGATTGACAACCCCTTTATTGCGTTGGGTGCAAGTGTTTGATTATTTGTGTAGGTACACCTATTGGGGACTTGCTTGTGTCTCCTACTGGATTGATACCTTGGTTCTCAACAACTGAGGGAAATACTTATCTACTTTGTTGCATCACCCTTTCCTCTTCATGGGAAAACCAACGCTTGCTCAAGAAGTAGCAAGAAGGATTTCTGGCGCCGTTGCCGGGGAGATCTACATCAAGCCTACCAAGTACCCATCACAAACTCATCTCTTGCATTTACATTATTTGCCATTTGCCTCTCGTTTTCCTCTCCCCCACTTCACCAATTTGCCGTTTTATTCGCCCTCTTTTCCGTTTGCCTTTTTGCTTGTGTTGCCATGTGCCTTCTATTTTGCTTGCATCTTCGCTTGCTAAAAATCTATTGATATGGATCCTCATCAACATGCTAATCTTTTCAAAAAGTCAAATTATGTTGAACCAATTGCTAGTGAGTTGAGTGCACTTGATTATCTCTATGAAGTTTTGTTTGAAAATCATGAATCTGAAAATTTTGATGAAGTGTTGAAAGAAGAAATTTATAAGGTGATTCATGATAGTTCCTTGAATGATGAGTACGATTGCAATGTTGCTAGTATGAATTCTCTACATATCCATGATGCTAATGATATGCAAAGCCACAAGCTTGGGGATGCTATGTTTCATGAAGATGATATTTTTTGTTCCCCTAGTTTTGATGAGCAAATTCATTATGATGATTGCATGCTCATGCATCATGAAAAGAATGATTTATGTGATAGTTATATTGTTGAATTCCTTCATGATGCTACTGAAATTTATTATGAGGGAGGAACATATGCTTGTAGGAATTGCAATAATATCAAGTTTCCTCTCTATGTGTTTAAAGTTTTGAAGTTATGCTTGTTTTGCCTCCCTATGCTAGTTGATTCTTGTTCCCGTAAATTGTTTGCTCACAAAATCCCTATGCATAGGAAGTGGGTTAGACTTAAATGTGTTTTTCATGAGATTCATGATGCTTTCCTGCATATTTCAATTACTACTTTTTATGTGAGCATCATTGAAATCATTATGCCTAGCTAGGGGCGTTAAACAATAGCGCTTGTTGGGAGGCAACCCAATTTTATTTTTTATGCTTCTATTTTTGCTTCTGTTTTTGAGTGTTTTGCACATTATTACCTCTGTAGTAATTGTGTTTTCTTGTTTAAATTAGTGTTTGAGCCAAGTAAGACCTTTGGGATGGTCTACGGTGTTTGCAATTTGATTTTGCTGAAAAACAGAAACTTTTGCTCTCAGTACAGGAATTTTGTAAATTCACTGGAACGTGATTTTGATCTGAAATTTTTACACCAGATTTATATACAAATTGCCCTGATTTTACTATTTTTTCAGAATTTTTAGAGTTACAGAAGTATTCGAAGTCTATATATTGCTACAGACTGTTCTTTTTTAGACAGATTCTGTTTTCTTTGTGTTGTTTGCTTATTTTGATGTATCTATGGGTTGTATCGGGGGTATGAACCATGGAGAAGTTAGAATACAGTAGATATTACACCAATATAAATAAAGAATGAGTTCACAAAAGTACCTAAAGTGGTGATTTATTTTTCTTATACTAACGGATCTCATGAGTTTTCTGTTGAGTTTTGTGTTGTGAAGTTTTCAAGTTTTGGGTAAAGATTTGATGGACTATGGAATAAGGAGTGGCAAGAGCCTAAGCTTGGGGATGCCCAAGGCACCCCAAGACATATTAAAGGATACCAAAAAGCCTAAGCTTGGGGATGCCCCGGAAGGCATCCCCTCTTTCGTCTTCAATCCATCGGTAAATTTACTTGAGGCTATATTTTTATTCACCACATGATATGTGTTTTGCTTGGAGCGTCTTGTATGATATGAGTCTTTGCTTTTTAGTTTGCCACAATCATCCTTGCTGCACACATATTTTTGAGAGAGACACGCTGAATCGTGAATTTATTAGAATGCTCTATGTGCTTCACTTATATCTTTTGAGCTAGGCAATGTTGCTCTAGTACTTCACTTATATCTTTTTAGAGCACGGTGGTGTTTTATTTTATAGAAATTATTGAACTCTCATACTTCACTTATATTATTTTGAGAGTCTTTAAAACATCATGGTAATTTGTTTAGGTTATGAATTTAGTCCTAATATAATGGGCATCCAAGAGGGATATAATAAAAACTTTCATATTAAGTGCATTGCATACTATGAGAAGTTTGATTCCTTGCATATAGTTTTGAGACATGAAGGTGGTAATATGAGAGTCATGCTAGTGAGTAGTTGTGAATTGGAAGAAATACTTGTGTTAAAGTTTGTGATTCCCGTAGCATGCACGTATGGTGAACCGTTATGTAACGAAGTCGGAGCATGATTTGTTTAATGATTGTCAACCTTTGTGTGAGGGTCGGGAGCGCGCGATGGTTAACTCCTACCAACCTCTCCCCTAGAAGCATGCGTCTAATGCTTTTTTTCGATAACTAATAGACTTTTGCAATAAGTATGTGAGTTCTTTATGACTAATGTTGAGTCCATGGATTATACGCACTCTCATCCTTCCACCTTTGCTAGCCTCTCTAGTACCGCGCAACTTTCGCCGGTGCATCAAACCCACCTTCCTCAAAACAGCCACCATATATTTTCCTCAAAACAGCCACCATACCTACCCATTATGGCATTTCCATAGCCATTCCGAGATATATTGCCATGCAACTTCCACCGTTTCGTTTTTCATGACACGCACCATCACTTTCATATTGCATATAGAGTCATATTTTGTTCTAGGTATCGAGTTGTAATTTTCCTTTTGAGTTATAAGTAAATAAAAGTTTGATGATTTTCATTATTAGAGCATTGTCCCGTGAGAGAAAAGGATGATGGAAACTATGAATCCCTCACAAGTTGGGATGAGTCTCCGGACTTTACAAATAATAAAAGAGGCCAGCGAAGCCCAAATAAAAAAAAAGAGGCCAAAGATGCCCACCAAAATAAAATAAAAATGATGAGAGAAAGAGAGAAGGGACAATTGCTACTATCTTTTTCCACACTGGTGCTTCAAAGTAGCACCATGATCTTCATGATAGAGAGTCTCCTATTTTGTCACTTTCATATAACTAGTGGAATTTCATCATATGCACAACCACTTAGTTTTCGTTTTGAGCTTTCATACACTTATAGCTCTAGTGCATCCGTTGCATGGCAATCCCTACTCACTCACATTGATATCTATTGATGGGCATCTCCATAGCCCATTGATACGCCAAGTTGATGTGAGACTATCTTCTCCTTTTTCCTTGCAACCTCCACCATATTCTATTCCACCTATAGTGCTATATCCATGGCTCATGCTCATGTATTGCGTGAGAGTTGAAAAGGTTTGAGAACATAAAAAGTGTGAAACAATTGCTTGGCTTGTCATCGGGGTTGTGCATGATTTGGATACTTTGTGTGGGGAAGATGGAGCGTAGCCAGACCATATGATTTTTGTAGGGATAACTTTCTAAGGCCATGTTATTTCGAAAGGACACAATTGCCTTGTTGGTATGCTCGAAGTATTACTATTTTTATGTCAATATTAGACTATTGTTTTTAATCTTATGGATCTGAATATTCATGCCACAATAAAGAATATTACATGGATAAATATGTTAGGTAGCATTCCACATCAAAAATTTTGTTTTTATCATTTACCTACTCGAGGACGAGCAGGAATTAAGCTTGGGGATGCTTGATACGTCTCCAACGTATCTATAATTTTTGATTGTTCCATGCTATTATATTATCTGTTTTGGATGTTTTATATGCATTAATATGCTATTTTATATTATTTTTGGGACAAACCTATTAATCTAGAGCCTAGTGCCAGTTTCTGTTTTTTCCTTGTTTATGAGTATTGCAGATAAGGAATATTAAACGGAGTCCAAACGGAATAAAATCTTCGGAATAATTTTTGTTGGACCAGAAGCAACCCATCAAACTTGGAGATGAAGGCAGGAGAGCCGCCGTGTGGCGACAAGCCACAGGGGCGCACCCTAGGGGGGGCGCCCCCTCTGGCTTGTGGCCCCACGACAGCCCTCCTAACCCTATTCTTCGGCCTATAAATTCCCAAATATTCCCTGGATACTAGAGAGAGCCACGAAAATACTTTTCCGCCGCCGGAAGCCTCTGTTCCCGTGAGATCCAATCTTGGAGCCTTTTCCGGTAATCTGTCGGAGGGGGAATCGATCATGGAGGGCATCTACATCAACTCCATTGCCCCTCCGATGATGCGTGAGTAGTTCACCACAGACCTTCGGGTCCATAGCTAGTAGCTAGATGGCTTCTTCTCTCTCTTTGTTCTTCAATACCATGTTCTTCATGATCTTCATGGAGATCTATCCGATGTAATACTCTTTTGCGGTGTGTTTGTCGAGATCCGATGAATTGTGGGTTTATGTTCAGATTATCTATGAATATTATTTGAATTTTCTCTGAATTCTTATATGCATGATTTCATATCTTTGCAAGTCTCTTCGAGTTATTGGTTTGGTTTGGCCAACTAGATTGGTAATTCTTGCAATGGGAGAAGTGCTTAGTTTTGGGTTCAATCTTGCGGTGTCCTCACCCAGTGACAAAGTAGGGGTAGCGAGGCACGTACTGTATTGTTGCCATCGAGGATAAAAAGATGGGGTTTTCATCATATTGCTTGAGTTTATCCCTCTACATCATGTCATCTTACCTAATGCGTTACTCTGTTCTTCATGAACTTAATACTCTAGATGCAGGCAGGAGTCGGTCGATGTGTGGAGTAATAGTAGTAGATGCAGAATCGTTTTGGTCTACTTGACACGGACGTGATGCCTATATGCATAATCATTGCCTTGGATATCTTCATAATTATTCGCTTTTCTATCAATTGCTCGACAGTAATTTGTTCACCCACCGTATTATTTTCCTTCATGAGAGAAGCCTCTAGTGAAACCTATGGGCCCCGGGTCTATTTTCCATATTATACTTTCAGATCTAAAACCAAAAATACCAAAAATATCTCGCTGCATTATTTTTACTTTTAGTTTACTTTCCGTTTTAGCAATCTATCATACCTATCTCTATCAGATCTCATCCTTGCAAATAACCGTGAAGGGATTGACAACCCCTTTATTGCGTTGGGTGCAAGTGTTTGATTATTTGTGTATGTACACCTATTGGGGACTTGCTTGTATCTCCTACTGGATTGATACCTTGGTTCTCAACAACTGAGGGAAATACTTATCTACTTTGCTGCATCACCCTTTCCTCTTCAAGGGAAAACCAACACATGCTCAAGAAGTAGCAAGAACCGTCGATGCCTCGCGCGCTGACGCCGCTACGCGGTTGGCTGCTACAAACGACAGCTCGTGGTCTTTTCTCGAGGGCACCGCCAGTGCGTTCGACGAAGACTTCGATGTGTTTTCTCAGCGTGCACGTGCTTACCTCAACTCCAGAGCCGGCATGTTGGTGCCGGGGCAGGATCAGGCCACTCACCACTACGAGGGGTGCACCCACGGTGTGGAGGCCTCGCCCTCTTCCAAGTTGACGAAGCCCATCATCATCGATATCTCCGACGATGAGGAATAGCTTGTTTTTCTTAGCTTTATCACTAAGGACCTATGTTCACCTAGCTACGCCGATGAAGCACGTTTCGTTTAGCTGTTGCGTGTGCCTCTACTGCCTTTCATTAAGAAATTCTAGTGAAATGTCCAATGTAATGCTACCGCCACCTGAACTTCTAGTATGCTCTACTGTGCAATATGGTGCTTAGTTAACTGTTTCGTTCAGTTGTTGTGGTGATCATTTAACTATTTAATTCAATTCTGAAATGTGATGTACGATTGTTGTTGGTACAATTTTGTATTGTTATGCATGTGACGAATAAATCGAATTTAGATGTACAAAATACATGTGCAACATATAGAATTGCTACATTTCCTAGTTCTTAGCACGCTTGGTTTAGATAACTGGATTTTCAATGTGGCTCGATCTAATCTGTTCGATCCGCAATGTGTTTATTTTCCATTAACATATTTCAGTGATAGTATGCCAAATATCACTTGTAACCTGATCAATATTTGTCTTAAATATTTTGCAGGGGGAAACAATGGGGGACACTGAAGTTTACCATCGAGGTTTGCACACCCATAGTCGTTTGGCTAATAGCACATTATTGTGCAATTGCAGAAACCATTGTAATATGAATGTTTTTATTAATAATTTGTTCTTGCACATGTAGGTCCTGCTGTAAGAGGTTTAGACCCACTGTTCGACCCTTTTTGCATGTGGGGAAATGAGGTGTCCTTGAATATCAGTCAAATCAAGAAACTCAGAAAGATTGTTAAGATAAAGAAACTAGCTACAAAAAATAACAAGATGTTTGTCTGCACAATGAAAAAGACATCAGTCAACTATAGGATGGTACCATCTCTTTCACCTTGTCCTTTTCCATTTGCGCCATTTCAAATTTTAGAAAAGATATTTATGTGTATGTTTGTTTTCAGTCCTTCTCAAGGCAGTTCATCGATGATTACGTCTCAAACCACCTATATGATCAAGAGGCGATGAAGGATGGGTGGGCAATCATACAGCACCCACGGTATAATCTTGAAGTCTTCCTTAAGAGGACGAAGGATGGGCGGGCAATCATCCACAGGCACTGGCCTAAAGTTGCCAGGACCTTCAACATCATTGAAGGCTCAGTATTCGCCTTCTGCTTTAATAGTTTTCTAGATGAGATTCATCTGTCTATTTACCATCTATGATGATACTTAATTTCCAAAGGTTTTAGATGTTGCATTTGAAACTTTGTCTTGTTGTGCAATTGGGTAGCTAAGCAGTATATGCCTATATGTTGTTGTACCCTGATGTAATTCAATTATGAAATCCTGGTTGCCGTACTACGAATAAGAAATATATCCTGTGGTTGATATGAAATGTTAATTTTGATTACTAAATGGATTATAAATAATTGATCAATTAGGCTGATTATTGGGGATCCCATTGCAGACGGTTTCTAAGATAACACCGTGGGCGATGACCTGAACAAACCCACACGGTTTCTAGAAAGTTGGCGTGTCGGATCGTTGAGCAATCACACACGAATTCTGGTCGATAACTGTGTGCTTTAGGAGACCCAATCACAAACGTTTTCACATAGCTAGTGTGTGTGATGAGCAGCCCAATGCCAAACAGTTTCTTCTAGACACCGTGAGTGATGTTTTGCGTAACGCAAACGACAGAATTATAACTATCGTGTGTGATGACCACACCTATCACAAACGATGTGATGCAGAAAATTGTGTGTGATCTGCAATACGAACGGAAACGTACCCTTGGGATTCCCTGTGTGGGATGCTAAGCTCATCTCACACGTCTTCCCTAATATGTCTATTTGTGATGGTCCTTCCAATCGCAAACGATATATTTTTGCCCATCGTGTGCGACGAGGTGCAGGCATCGCCGACGGGTTTTGCCTATCGTGTGGGATAGCCCCCCCTATCGCCCACACATGCAAGGCGACGGTTTAAGACTACGTCACGGAAAGGGGTTAAAAACCGTTTGTATAGCACGCGGCTACACTAGTGTGGAGAGCCAAAAAGGGCCCAAAAAGGTAACAAAAACAGAGGCAAGTTGTGCCAGGAACTTGGGCACAGGGTGGGATCTCTCAAATGCCATTACACTCCTAAAAAGCCAAAGTATGTTCTTGTTTATTTCTGTGTGTTTTGATTTGGTGCTTTTTTCCAATTACTATATCTATGACATTTTTTCCAATGGCCAGGAGGAAGCGTGCAAGTCAACCCCTTGTTGTTAAAGAGTGCTGGCCAACAAAAAAAGCAAGAGTCAATGGCTGCAGAACGAAGAGAAGTGTGCTTCAGCCTGAGTGTGTCGTGGTGCAGACTGAAGAAAATCCTGCTGCAGTCAACATTCAGATTGAGGAAACTGCTCTCGAGGTTGAAACTGAACCTGAGCGTGTCAAGGTTCAGACTGAAGAAACTCATGTCGAGCTGCACACTGAAGAAACTGAAACTGCTGTCAACATTCAGAATGAAGAAACTGCTCTCAAGGTTGAAACTGAAAAAATTGAATCACTTGTGTGTGTTGACGAGGTGTTGAAACCAGTGAAGAAAACCAAGATGATTAGTGAATTTGTGTGTGTAGTAGAACCAAAAACAAGAAGTGCCAAGGCGAAGAAGGGCACACGGCGTGGTAGGAAGAGGTAGAACATAGAACTGTTTTAAAATTTGTGTCATGTAATAATATTTGTAAGTTGGTGCGTACTGGTACGCACTTTGTATCTCCGTATTTCTATTCGAACTTGTTTGGTCATTGTTTTAAATTCAAATTTGGGCTCAAATCTGAATTAGGGCTGGGGTATTGATGTTTCAATGCTATCTCAAGTCCCTCAACCCAAATATATTTTTAGCTGATCAATCCTAGCCCTTTTGCTAAGTTAAACTCATAGTCATGAAAAGTGTGTTTCAAATGGCCTCCAAAGGTAGGGTAAACGACCTCATTTCTAAGCAAGTTTTTTTGCACCTTATCTAAATCAGCCAAATAAATTTTCTACACATCTATTCTACCTATATAGTGTAAATTTGAAGTCTCGCTATTTATTGAATTAATATTCTATTATTTTATTTTCTTTTTGAAAAAACATGGTATAATCGAAAATCATATATAAAATAAGTTTAAAACATGAAAATGAGAAAGTAAGTTCAGATCTTTCTTAGTCACTCCAAAATGAAGCTTTGGTGAGGTTTTGACACTTTTCATTTTCAAAAACCCACCTACTCTCTGGCGCCCCCTACTCTCTCCCTTGAAATCCATACTACATTGTTCGAGGAATGACAATTGAGTTAAGTATTTTTCGTAAAAATGTATGTAAACCATATTCATATATTTTTCTCGTTACTATACGACATAAGAAGACTATGTGCGCAAGTTTTATATTTTTTGATTTTTTCTGAATTAGTTATGCTCAACCCTAATCACATAAACCATCTCAAAACCCCTCAAAACCCCGCACACTACCGGGTCGTCGATCGTTGTGCGTGGACGGTTGAGATCATGCACTATGGTTAGCTATAGTGTCCATCGATCCGCATGAGACGCGCTGATTGGCTGAATCAGTGGGGTTTCGATCAGCGTCTCTCGTTGGGGCATCAGGCCTGTTCATTTAAATCCCACGGCACGAGTTGACGCGGTGCATGGGCCAAGCTTATGTAGTGCCCTTTCCATCGTTGCATGCATGCCCACCCGCAACGCCCGTTGCAGCATGCATGCCCACTCGCAGTGCCCGTGCCCGTTGCATGCATGCCCACTTGCCCATGTGCACCGCCCTGCTCTGTCGCGTCCTCGACTTATCCCTACTCTGTCGCGCCCTCAACATAGTAAAGTGTCGCATGCCTACCATTAGCACCGATGCAGCGTCGCATCAAGGCATGCAGACCACGATGCAGCGGGCAGACCATGATGCAGAGACGCCCAAAAAACCAGCGGGCAGCCCCCTCGTCCCATCGATGCGGTAAGCCGTGCATGGCGTGCTCCTCTTTCCATGACACAGTACTTGCACGATCGATGCATCTCAAAGGGCGCTCAAACGGCGTGCTGCGCGTTACATAATGGGCAAATTAAGGCGTCCATTATTGTCACGTTTCCCATCGGGCCCTTTCCCGCCATGATGAAGGGCAACACGTTTCACACCGGGCACTTTCCCTCCACGATGAAGGGCAAACGGCATCATGGAGCCCCTTATTTAACCCCCACCTCTTCTACCTCTAACCACCGCACCTCTCTCCCCTCTCAATCCCGAAACTCCACACTCGCATCTTAGATCCAAGACACGCCCCACCCCACTGGCACCATGTAGTACGTCGGGCCAACCTTCCTCGTGTCGAACACCGTGTCGGAGAGGGAGTACCCCCTCGGGGTCATGGTCGAGAACGAGTTCCGGCTATGGGCAATCTCGACGTGGAGGGGTGCGATGGAGTTTGCGACCGTGTTCATTAGGGCCGGTTACCGTCACTTACCTCCCGTCTCTCCGCACATGTTCAACATCAGGCAGGCTCGCATTGGAGGAAGTGGCCTCATCGTCCACTTCACCATTCCCTTTGATGCCTACCATCTCCTCGGTCGGTCGTTCTTCTGTGGGTGCGAGTTCATCGCGTTCTCAGCATACAACATCTTCAGCCAGCTCGACTACATCTTCCCCACCCCGGGCCACATGCACTCTCTCGCCCTCCCCAACCCGCCGGAAGATGAGGAGTGAAGACGTCTCCATGTCGCCCCCCATGGTTGATGATGTGCAAGCTATGGCTATGTTCTAAGGGTGTGTTGTCGTGAGTTATGCTTTGGTTTATCATGTATCCATGTAGTGAGAGCCCAAGTTATAAGGGCTGATAATTATTAGTAATGAGTTGTAAGGGGAGCTGTGAAGTTATAAGTTCTGAGAGCCCAAGTTATAAGGGTGATGTTCGTGCTACTATATATCTATGTTATGTTCGTGCTAATATATGTATGTTTCGTTCAAGTAATAGTGTCCCTTTTCTCCTTGCATATTTTTTATATGTTTCATATGTTGTTAAGGGGGCTGGGAAGTTCTAATTTTTATATGTATTTATGAGTCATGCAAGTAACACCACATGGAACAACATTTTTGTAGGAGTAACAAATATTTCCATGGGGTTTTCATGAACCATTCAATACTTAACAGAAGTATTATTTTTCAAAGGTTAAAAGAAGAAAAAATTATGTTTGAGTTAAGACAAGTAAAACGTGTGCTAACTCTTTGCATTTTGCCGCATTTTTATTTACATTGTTCCATGAACAAAAATTTGGTCAAAGTAAAAACAAGTAAAGAAGTATATGTTTGTTAGAGGTTTATTTGTCGAAGCAACATTTTATTTAGAGGTTTTAGTCGAAGCATTTTTCGCTAAACATGGGTGCCTCTATGCTATAAAAAAGGGTTGCTGCCCCTACGCGGGTGGGCTGGTTTCTCTTTGGGCTTGGTTATTTTCTCACGGCCCAACATCTATTTGAGAGCCCAGATTTCTTTTTTACTACAAACTGAATTTGAGTGTGCACTCTGTTAATTGAAGAACAAAAACAGGGGCATGAACACTGAATAATTTTCCAAATTGCTGCTTCGATTCAGTTACATAAACTTGGCATGGCGCACATGTTGGGGAACGTTGCATGCGAAACAAAAAATTTCCTACGTACACGCAAGATCTATCCATGGTGATGAACATCTACGAGAGGGAGAGTGGATCTACATACCCTTGTAGATCGCTAAGTGGGAAGCGTTAAGAAACACGGTTGATGTAGTCGAACGTCTTCGCGATCCAAATCACCGAGCGTCCCGCGATCCAATCACGATCTGTCCCGCGATCCAATCACGAACCGTCCCGCGATCCAATCACATTCCTTTCGATCTAGTGCCGAACGGACGGCACCTCCACGTTCAGCACACGTACAGCTCGATGACGATCTCCGCCTTCTTGATCCAGCAAGAGGGAGCGGAGAGGTAGATGAGTTCTCTGGCAGCGCGATGGCGCGGCGGCGGTGCTGGTGGAACTATTCCGGCAGGGCTTTGCCTAAGCACTGCTAAAAAACTAGAGGAACTAATCTATCGGGAGAGAGGGCTGCACCGTGGCCTTTTTGGGTTGAAGTGCTTTCGCCCTCTCTCCCTCTATTATATATAGGAGGAAGGGGAGGGAGGCCGGCGCCCCAAGGGCTGCCCCTTTGGTGCGGCCGAAGTGGGGAGGTGGAGGAATCCAACTCCAATCCAACTAGGAGTAGGATTCCTCATCCCCCACTTGGAAACTCTTTTCACCTTTGGGTTTTCCCACCCCTAGCCGCATGGGCCTTAGTGGGGGATTTGGCCAGACCACTAGGGGCTGGTTTAACTCCTCCCACAGCCCATGATACCTTTTGGGGCGAGAGGCCCCTCCCGATGGTCCCCCGGTACCCTCCCGGCACTCCCGGTACACTACCGAAATACCCGAAACTTTTCCGGTGACCAAAACGGGACTTCCTATATATCAATATTTACCTCCGGACCATTCCGGAGCTCCTCGTGACGTCCTGGATCTCATCCGGGACTCCGAACAACCTTCGGTCACCACCATACATAACTCTATACTACCGAAACGTCACTGAACCTTAAGTGTGCAGACCCTGCGGGTTCGAGAATTATGTAGACATGACCGAGACACCTCTACGGTCAATAACCAATAGCAGGACCTGGATGCCCATATTGGTTCCTACATATTCTACGAAGATGTTTATCAGTTGAACCTCTATGTCAAGGATTCAGTTAATCCCGTATGATGTTCCCTTTATTCTTCGGTATGTTACTTGCCCGAGATTCGATCGTCCGTATCTCTATACCTAGCTCAATCTCATTACCGGCAAGTCTCTTTACTCGTTCCGTAATACATTGCTTGCAAGGCTTGTTGTGATGTTGTATTACCGAGTGGGCCCCGAGATACCTCTCCGTCACACGGAGTAACAAATCCCAGTCTTTATCCATGCCCACTCAACAGACACCCTCGGAGATACCTGTAAAGCATCTTTATAGTCATCCAGTTACGTTGCGACGTTTGATACACACAAGGTATTCCTCCGGTGTCAGTGAGTTACATGATCTCATGGTCATAGGAACAGATACTTGACATGCAGAAACAATAGCAATAAACTGACACGATCATATGCTACGTTCATAGTTTGGGTCTTGTCCATCACATCATTCTCCTAATGATGTGACCCCGTTATCAAATGACATCTCATGTCTATGGCCAGGAAACCTTGACCATCTTTGATCAACGAGCTAGTTTACTAGAGGCATACTAGGGACACAGTGTTGTCTATGTACCCACACATGTATTTGAGTTTCCAATCAATACAATTATAGCATGGATAATAAACGATTATTATGAACAAGGAAATATAATAATAACCAATTTATTATTGCCTCTAGGGCATATTTCCAACAGTCTCCCACTTGCACTAGAGTCAATAATCTAGTTCACATCACCATGTGATTTATATTGTTATGAATCTAACACCCAATGAGTTCTGGGGTTCGATCATGCTTTAAATGTGAGAGAGGTCTTAGTCAACGGTCTGCAACATTCAGATCCGTGTGTTCTTTGCAAATCTATATGTCATACTGCAAATGCTACCACGCTCCACTTGGAGCTATTCCAAATGACTGCTCCACTATACGTATCCGGACTGCTACTCAGAGTCGTCCGGATAGGTGTCAAAGCTTGCATCGACATAACCCTTTACGATGAACTCTTTATCAGCTCCATAGTCGAGAAATATTTCCTTAGTCCTCTAGTTACTAAGGATAATCTTGACCGCTGTCCAGTGATCCACTCCTGGACCACTCTTGTACCCCTTGACAGACTCATGGCAAGGCACACACTAGGTGCGGTACACAGCATGGCATACTATACATAGCCTATGGATAAGGCATAGGGGACGAGCTTCGTCCTTTCTCTTTCTTCTGCCGTGGTCGAGCTTTGAGTCTTCTCAACTTCACACCTTACAAATCAAGCAAGAATTCCTTCTTTGACTAATCCATTTTGAACTCTTTCAAAATCTTGTCAAGGTATGTACTCTTTGAAAGTCTTATCAAGCGTCTTGATCTATCTCTATAGATCTCGATGCCCAACAATTAAGTAGCTTTATACAGGTCTTTCTTTGATAAACTCCTTTCAAACAACCATTTATGCTTTCCAGAAATTCTACATCATTTCCGATCAACAATATGTCAACCACATATACTTATCAGAAATTTTATAGTGCTCCCACTCACTTTCTTGTAAATACAAGTTTCTCATAAACTTTGTATAAAACCAAAAACTTTGATCACCTCATCAAAGCGTATATTCCAACTCCGAGATGCTTGCTCCAGCCCATAGAAGGATCGCTGGAGCTTGCATACCTTTTAGCATCCTTAGGACTGACAAAACCTTCTGGTTGTATCACATACAACCTTTCCTCAAGGAAACCGTTAAGGAAACGATGTTTTGACATCCATCTACCAGATTTCATAATTGAAAATGCAGTAACTGCTAACATAATTCCGACAGACTTTAGCATCGCTACGGGTGAGAAAGTCTAATCGTAGTCAACTTCTTGAACTTGTCGAAAACTTCTTTGTGACAAGTCGAGCTTTATAAATGGTGACATTTACCATCAGCGTCTGTCTTCTTCTTAAAGGTCCATTTGTACTCAACGGCCTGCCGTTCAACGGGCAAGTTTACCAAAGTCCATACTTGGTTTTCATACATGGATCCTTTCTCGGATTTCATGGCTCCTAGCCATTTGTTGGAATCCGGGCCCACCATCGCTTCTTCATAGCTCGTAGGTTCACTGTTGTCTAACAACATGACCTCCAATACATGATTGATGTACCACTCAGAGGCGGTACGATTTCTTGTCGGCCTACGAGGTTCGGTAGTAACTTGATCCGAAGTGTCATGATCATCATTATTAACTTCATCTTCATTCGGTGTAGGCGCCACAGAAACATCTTTCCGCGTCGTGCTATGATACGTCTCCAACGTATCTATAATTTTTGATTGTTCCATGCTATTATATTATCTGTTTTGGATGTTTTATATGCATTAATATGCTATTTTATATTAATTTTGGGACTAACCTATTAATCTAGAGCCTAGTGCCAGTTTCTGTTTTTCCTTGTTTTTGAGTATTGGAGATAAGGAATATTAAACGCAGTCCAAACGGAATAAAATCTTCGGAATGATTTTTCTTGGAAAAGAAGAAACCCAGCAGACTTGGAGATGAAGGCAGGAGACCTGTCGTGGCGTCACAAACCACCAGGGCGCGCCCTAGGGGGGGGGGCGCGCCCTAGGGGGGGGGGGGCGCCCCCCTGGCTTGTGGCCCCACGGCAGCCCTCCTAACCCTATTCTTCGGCCTATAAATTCCAAAATATTCCTTGGATACAAAAAAGAGCCATGAAAATACTTTTCCGCCGCCTGAAGCCTCTGTTCCCGTGAGATCCAATCTTGGAGCCTTTTCCGGTAATCTTCCGGAGGGGGAATCAATCACGGAGGGCATCTACATCAATTCCATTGCCCCTCCGATGATGCGTGAGTAGTTCACCAAAGACCTTCGGGTCCATAGCTAGTAGCTAGATGGCTTCTTCTCTCTCTTTGTTCTTCAATACCATGTTCTTCATGATCTTCATGGAGATCTATCCGATGTAATACTCTTTTGCGGTGTGTTTGTCGAGATCCGATGAATTGTGGGTTTATGTTCAGCTTATCTATGAATATTATTTGAATCTTCTCTGAATTCTCATAAGCATGATTTCATATCTTTGCAAGTCTCTTCGAGTTATTGGTTTGGTTTGGCCAACTAGATTGGTAATTCTTGCAATGGGAGAAGTGCTTAGTTTTGGGTTCAATCTTGCGGTGTCCTCACCCAGTGACAAAGTAGGGGTAGCGAGGCACGTATTTGTATTGTTGCCATCGAGGATAAAAAGATGGGTTTTTCATCATATTGCTTGAGTTTATCCCTCTACATCATGTCATCTTACCTAATGCGTTACTCTGTTCTTCATGAACTTAATACTCTAGATGCAGGCAGGAGTCGGTCGATGTGTGGAGTAATAGTAGTTGATGCAGAATCATTTCGATCTACTTGACACGGACGTGATGCCTATATGCATAATCATTGCCTTGGATATCTTCATAATTATTCGCTTTTCTATCAATTGCTCGACAGTAATTTGTTCACCGACCGTATTATTTTCCTTCGTGAGAGAAGCCTCTAGTGAAACCTATGGCCCCCGGGTCTATTTTCCATAATATATTTTCAGATCTATAAACCAAAAATACCAAAAATACTTTGTTTTACTTTTTACCTTTGTTTTACTTTTCGTTTTAGCAATCCTATCTATCTATCTCTATCAGATCTCATCCTTGCAAGTAACCGTGAAGGGATTGACAACCCCTTTATAGCGTTGGGTGCAAGTGTTTGATTATTTGTGTAGGTACATCTATTGGGGACTTGCTTGTATCTCCTACTGGATTGATACCTTGGTTCTCAACAACTGAGGGAAATACTTATCTACTTTGCTGCATCACCCTTTCCTCTTCAAGGGAAAACCAACGCATGCTCAAGAAGTAGCATGCTACCATCCAACTGAAGTGACGGTTCAATAACCTCATCAAGTTCTACCTTCCTCCCACTCAATTCTTTTGAGAGAAACTCTTTCTCGAGAAAGGACCCGTTTTTAGCAACAAACACTTTGCCCTTGGATCTGAGATAGAAGGTATACCCAACTGTTTCCTTAGGGTATCCTATGAAGATGCACCTTTCCGCTTTGGGATCGAGCTTATCAGACATAAGCATCGCATTCCCAAACTCTGAGAAATGACAGCTTAGGTTTCTGCCAAACCAAAATTCATACAGTGTCATTTCAACGGACTTTGATGGTGCCCTATTTAAAGTGAATGTAGTTATCTGTAATGCATAACCCCAAAGCGATAGTGGCAAATCGATAAGAGACATCATAGTACGTACCATATCCAATAGAGCACGACTACGACGTTCGGACACACCACCACACCATGGTGTTCCAGGTGGCATGAGTTGTGAAACAATTTCCACATTGTCTTAAGTTGCATACCAAACTTTGTAACTCAGATATTCACCTCCACGATCATATCGTAGACATTTTATCTTCTTGTCACGATGATCTTCAACTTCACTCTGAAATTGTTTGAACTTTTCAAACGTTTCAGACTTGTGTTTCATTAAGTAAATATACCTATATCTACTCAAATCATCAGTGAAGGTAAGAATATAACGATATCCACCACACGCTTCAACACTTATTGGACCGCATACATCAACATGTATCATTTCCAATAAGTCATTTTCCCGCTCCATCAAGCCGGAAAACAGGGTTTTAGTCATCTTGCCCATGAGGCATGGTCCGCATATCTCAATCGATTCGAAATCGAGTGAGTCAAAAGATCCATCAGCATGGAGTTTCTTCATGCGCTTTACACCAATATGACCTTGGCAGCAGTGCCACAAGTATGTGGTACTATCATTATTAACTTTGCATCTTTTGGCATCAATATTATGAATATGTGTATCACTACGATCAAGATTCAATAAACCTGGGTGCATGACCATTGAAGGTATCATTCATGTAAACAGAATAACCATTATTCTCTAACTTAAATGAATAACCGTATTGCAATAAACATGATCTAATCACGTTCATGCTCAACGCAAACACCAAATAAGATTTATTTAGGTTCATCACTAATCCCGAAGGTAGAGAGAGCGTGCGATGGTGATCACATCAACCTTGGAAACACTTCCAACACTCATCGTCACCTCACCCTTAGCTAGCCTCCGTTTATTCCGTAGCTTTTATTTCGAGTTACTAACATTTCGCAACCGAACCGGTATCCAATACCCAGGTGCTACTAGGAGTACTAGTAAGGTGCACATCAATAACACGTATATCAAATATACTGCTGTCGACGTTGCCAGCCTTCTTATCTACCAAGTATCTAGGGTTGTTCCGCTTCAGCGACCGTTCTCCTCATAACAGAAGCACTTAGTCTCGGGTTTGGGTTCAACCTTGGGTTTCTTCACTAGAGCAGCAACTGACTTGCCATCCATGAAGTTTCCCTCCTTGCCCTTGCCCTTCTCGAAACTAGTGGTTTTACTAACCATCAACACTTGATGCTCCTTCTTGATTTCTACCTTCGCCGTGTCAAACATCGCGAATAGCTCAGGGATCATTATTTCCATCCCTGACATCTTATAGTTCATCACGAGGCTCTAGTAGCTTAGTGACAGTGACTTGGAGAACTATATTAATCACTATCTTATCTGGAAGATCAACTCCCACTCAATTCAAGCGATTGTAGCACCCAGACAATCTGAGCACATGCTCATTGATTGAGCTATTCTCCTTCATCTTGCAGGCAAAGAATCTTGTCGGAGGTCTCGCACCTCTCAACACGGGCACGAGCCTGAGATCCCAATTTCAGCTCTTAGAACATCTCATATCTTCCGTGACGTTCAAAACGTTTTGGAGCCTCAATTCTAAGCCGTAATGCATGACGCACTGAACTATCAAGTAGTCATCAGAACATGTCTGTCAGATGTTCACAACATCTACAGATGACACTTGAGGGGGTGGCGCACCGAGCGGTGCATTAAGGACATAAGCCTTCTGTGCAGCAATGCGGACAATCCTCAGATCACGGACCCAATGCGCATTATTGCTACCATCATCTTTCAACTCTATTTCTCTAGGAACATATAAAAATACAAGGGAGCTATAGCGCGAGCTAGTAATCTACAACATAATTCGCAAAGACATTTTGACTATGTTCATGATAATGAGTTTAGTTAATCATATTACTTAAAAACTCCCACTCAAATTGACATCCCTCTTGTCATTCGAGTGTCACATGATCCAAATTCCCCAACTCAAGTCCGATCATCACGTGAGTCGAGGTGGTTTCAATGGTGAACATCTTCATGTTGATCATATCTACTATATGACTCATGTTCGACCTTTCGGTCTCTTGTGTTCCGAGGCCATGTCTGTACATGCTAGGCTCGTCAAGTTTAACCCGAGTGTTCCGCACGTGCAACACTAGCTTGCACCCGTTGTATGCGAACGTAGAGTCTATCACACCCGATCATCACGTGGTGTATCGAAACGACGAACTTTCGCAACGGTGCACACTCGGGGAGAACACAATTTTATCTTGAAATTTAAGTGAGGGATCACCTTATAATGCTACCGTCATCCTAAGCAAAATAAGATGCATAAAAGGATTAACATCACATGCAAATCATAAGTGACATGATATGGCCATGAACTTGTGCTTTTGATCTCCATCTCCAAAGCACCGGCATGATCTCCATCGTCACCGGCATGACACCATGATCTCCATCATCTTGATCTTCATCAATGTGTCTCCATGAGGTTGTCGCGCCGACTCTTGCTTCCACGACTATTGCTAACTCGTAGCGATAAAGTAAAGCAAAACGGCGAAAATAATTAAAGACAACCCTATGGCTCCTGCCGGTTGCCGTACTCATCGACATGCAAGTCGTGATATTCTATACAATACATGATCATCTCATACATCACATATATCTCATCATGTAATTGGCCATATCACATCACAACATACCCTGCAAAAACAAGTTAGACGTCATCTAATTGTTGTTGCAAGTTTTACGTGGCTGCTACGGGTATCTAGCAAGAACAATTCTTACCTACGCAAAAACCACAACGGTGATACACAAATTGATATTCAACCTTCTCAAGGACCGCCTTTGTCGAATGCGATCCAACTAAAGTGGGAGAAACAGACACCCGCCAGCCATCTTTATGCAACGAAGTTACATGCCAGTTGATGGAACCGGTCTCTCGTAAGTGTACGAGTAATGTTGGTCCGGGCCGCTTCATCCCACAATACCGCTGAATCAAGAAAAGACCAAGGGACGAAGCAATCTGAATATCAACGCCCACAAACTCCTTTGTGTTCTACTCGTGATCTCATCTACACATAGACCTAGCTCATGATGCCACTGTTGGGGAACGTTGCATGGGAAACAAAAAAATTCCTACGCACACGCAAGATCTATCCATGGTGATGAGCATCTACGAGAGGGAGAGTGGATCTACATACCCTTGTAGATCGCTAAGCGGGAAGCGTTAAGAAACGCGGTTGATGTAGTCGAACGTCTTCGCGATCCAAATCGCCGAGCGTCCCGCGATCCAATCACGATCTGTCCCGAGATCCAATCACGAACCGTCCCGCGATCCAATCACGGTCCTTTCGATCTAGTGCCGAACGGACGGCACCTCCGCGTTCAGCACACGTACAGCTCGATGACGATCTCCGCCTTCTTGATCCAGCAAGAGGGAGTGAAGAGGTAGATGAGTTCTCCGGCAGCGTGACGGTGTGGCGGCGGTGGTGGTGGAACTATTCCGGCAGGGCTTCGCCTAAGCATTGCTGAAAAACTAGAGGAACTAATCCATCGGGAGAGAGGGCTGCACCGTGGCCTTTTTGGTTGAAGTGCTTTTGCCCTCTCTCCCTCTAGTATATATAGGAGGAAGGGGTGGGAGGCCGGCGCCCCAAGGGCTGCCCCTTTGGTGCGGCCGAAGTGGGGAGGTGGAGGAGTCCAATTCCAATCCTACTAAGAGTAGGATTCCTCCTCCCCCACTTGGAAACTCTTTCCACCTTTGGGTTTTCCCACCCCTAGCCGCATGGGCCTTAGTGGGGGGTTTGGCCAGCCCACTAGGGGCTGGTTTAACTCCTCCCACAGCCCATGACACCCTTTGGGCGAGAGGCCCCTCCCGATGGTCCCCCAGTACCCTCCCGGCACTCCCGGTACACTACCGAAATACCCAAAACTTTTCCGGTGACCAAAACGGGACTTCCTATATATCAATCTTTACCTCCGGACCATTCCGGAGCTCCTCGTGATGTCCTGGATCTCATCCGGGACTCCGAACAACCTTCGGTCACCACCATACATAACTCTATACTACCGAAACGTCACCGAACCTTAAGTGTGCAGACCATGCGGGTTCGAGAACTATGTAGACGTGACCGAGACACCTCTATGGTCAATAACCAATACGGGACCTGGATGCCCATATTGGTTCCTACATATTCTATGAAGATCTTTATCGGTTGAACCTCTATGTCAAGGATTCAGTTAATCCCGTATGCTGTTCCCTTTGCTCTTCGGTATGTTACTTGCCCGAGATTCGATCGTCGGTATCTCTATACCTAGTTCAATCTCGTTACCGGCAAGTCTCTTTACACGTTCCGTAATACAAGATCCCGTGGCTAACACTTTAGTCACATTGCTTGCAAGGCTTGTTGTGATGTTGTATTACCGAATGGGCCCCGAGATACCTCTCCGTCACACGGAGTAACAAATCCCAGTCTTTATCCATGCCCACTCAACAGACACCCTCGGAGATACCTGTAAAGCATCTTTATAGTCATCCAGTTACGTTGCGACGTTTGATACACACAAGGTATTCCTCCGGTGTCAGTGAGTTACATGATCTCATGGTCATAGGAACATATACTTGACATGCAGAAACAATAGCAATAAACTGACACGATCATATGCTACGTTCATAGTTTGGGTCTTGTCCATCACATCATTCTCCTAATGATGTGATCCCGTTATCAAATGACATCTCATGTCTATGGCCAGGAAACCTTGACCATCTTTGATCAACGAGCTAGTTTACTAGAGGCATACTAGGGACACAGTGTTGTCTATGTACCCACACATGTATTTGAGTTTCCAATCAATACAATTATAGCATGGATAATAAAAGATTATTATGAACAAGGAAATATAATAATAACCAATTTATTATTGCCTCTAGGGCATATTTCCAACAGCACAGATCGCGTCCTCTGCCCTGACAGGCCTAAATGCCCATCGTTTATAGATACATTAATAGAACAATAGAACCCCCCTGAGACCATGCAAAAACAAGTAAAAGAAAAACAGAGCAATGATACAACAATAGAACCCCCCTGAGATGATATTTGCTTGCTTCTGCAAATCGTTTATCTGCATTAAATGTTTCTTGATCTTCTTCAGTTCCCGTTTAGTTCGGACTCCGCGTGTAGTTCAGCAAACCTCGCCATTGGCAGGACTCTGCCCGCCCCTCTCTCCGAGCTCCCCAAATTCTCCACAGTAATCGGCGGCACCCCGCCCAAATTGAGCTCCCAGGTTGCGGCACCGCTCGAATCAATGTAGCCCTCAAACTGAATCTCTCAATATAATCATCCATCCACTCGAAATGGGTACATATCTTCAGGATCTGAAAACAACAACATGAACCCTTATCCCAAATTCGACGAGAAAAAACGAAATATCGAGAAATCATAGCAAACGGCAGCGAAAGAATGGGCTAAGAACTGAGATCTAACCTTGCCATCCCTTCCTGCCATTGTTTTGCTCAAGCATTTGACAAATTCGCACCCAGGATTGTGTCAGGACCGGTTTTCCAGGATATTAATTTCCCAGCAAATGGTCCTTGTGCTCACCAACCCCAGGATTACTGTTAGCTGGTGAGACACATTCTTGATACAGAAATTCCAAGCAAAATACAAAATCTGAAGTACAAGACCATTGTGGTCTATGAGTACAACAAAAGTTTCTAGTGGTTGATGGCGGAAGCGGTTTGCGGATCATCAGCGTCTATGGGACTCCATTTCCCACAGGAACAGCTGACCTGGATAACTCCTATCTTCGCGCAGCTGCTATCTTCATTGCCTAGGTTCCGGGGCTGTCGTCATTGCGCTCCTCTACAAGCAAGAAATCTGGCAAAGACAATAGCCAGGGACAAGCCAGTGAGTACTTTGAATGTACTCGCAAACATCATGAAAACAGGTATAATATAGCAGGTGATAATCATGCACTGAAACAATCCACGATCACTTAGGCAGTCACAAAATAAAATTCATGATGCACGCAAGCATGTCATTCATATTTAAACAGGAAAAAGCAATCAGAGAATAAAAATAAAATAAACTGATCGGGTGTCTGAAGCGACGCCTCGAAAGGATAATAATATAAAGCATGCCTCAGTCGGGCGTCTCAGCGACGCCACATAAAGGGCTTATAAGAAAAAGAAATAACATGCGTGCCACAGTCGGGCGTCTGAGCGAAGCCACCTAAAGGGCTTATAAGGAAAATAAATAACAAGTATGCCACAGTCGGGCGTCTGAGCGACGCCACATAAAGGGCTTATAAGGAAAAAAAAATAACAAGCATGCCACAGTCGGGCGTCTGAGCGACGCCACATAAAGGGCTTATAAGGAAAATAAATAACAAGCATGCCACAGTCGGGCGTCTGAGCGACGCCACATAAAGGGCTTATAAGGAAAATAAATAATCAGCATGCCACAGTCGGGCGTCTGTGCGACGCCACATAAAGGGCTTATATTATAATAATCACAATGAGTATTCAGGAGGTAGAACCATCCCAGGGATACTCAACATTTCAACAATATAAATGGTTAATACACAATAATAATAATCACAATCATCATTTGTCACATGTCATGATCAATATTCTGGTTTAGAAGTTTTCATCCGAAGACCGACACTAAGACCGACACTTGACCCATCCCAGACTGTAGTCCTTAACCGCGGACACGGCTATTCGAATAGATGTAAACTCTGCAGAGAGTGTACTCTTTACCCACGAGTAACGGATTCCTTTAGTCCACCGGCACTAATTCTGCTTACGGTCTTTGAATCGAAAACACACCTGACCTGCACACACCAGCTTAACTTACCGATGCCTAGAATCACCCACGACACTCGTTAAGCAAAACTCTAAGTGGGGAGGCTACAACCTCGATTAGCATGGGATCAAATTTATACCGCGCGCTACTAAGGGGTGCCCCCCTCTCGGTCCCAACCGGAAACACCCATGCCCCCGGACCAGGTGGCATGCCTACCGGATGCACCCGGTATCTTCCATCATGGCCTCTCTGTACGGTGTGTGCCAAGAAAGGGGTTGACGACTTACTGAACCGTACCCTACCTGCGATAAGGACAAGTGGTAGTACGAAACAAGTATGGGGGTTACTGGAACAAGACTCGATCTATGGTCGACTCGAGAGGTTTATGTGTTCCCTCCTTGGTTATCACAACAAATATTTTTTTTCACACTTTCAGGCAGAATCACCACTTATCACATCCCGTCATGCCTCACTGACCATCCTCGCTCCAACGAGATGTCAGCACCAAGCTCGTGTCTACCAGAGACAGAGACTTGTTCCGGATTCCTTCCGGTAGGCATGAGTGGCACAAAGTGGTAACTACTGCCACAAGCATTTCAAGTTCATTAGCAAGAAATCCTCAATATGCATTACAAGCATGATCACACCTTCACATGAAATAACGCGCACTTCATGTGTTGTAGTTTCATTTGTCACACCAAACATCACACAACCCATACTATACCAGGATTCAGAATGCTTGCCTTAAATGTGCAGAGAGGTAGAGTGCATCACAAAACTTTTGAAAGTTTGCTCCTCTCTTCAATTCCGTGATGGTTTACGCTTTCACTTAAGACAGCTCTGGATCGGTTCTGTCGCTGACGAGTAGGGCCCACGGACAGGTTTGACTGCAGTCAAACCGGTCCTCTCCCTCCTCCAGCCGAGGGGAGGAGTGACCTCCGGCGATCCCCGCCGGTGACTCGGGGCTCCACTCCGGCAACCAAGAGCACCATTGGGGTCAGGGGCTCAAGGCGATCTCAAGGGGTGGGGGCTTGGTCACCGGAGGGCCTGGAAGCTCCGGTGGCTTCGAGGCCGGCGGACGGCGGCGCGGGTCCGCAAGGGACTTCTCCCACGGCTCCTCTCAAGTGAAATCGGGGAAACGGGTGTGCTAGCGGTGCCATGAAGGATTCATTTATACAGAAGAGGGAGGAGGAGGAGCTTGGTTGGCCTCGAATTTGACAGAGAGAGCGGCGGCCGAACCATGACCGGAGATGAGGGAGATGATCTTCCCCGGTCGATTGGGGCCTACGGGGGCTTGAGGGGGATAGGAGGGGGCCTTGTGAAGGTCTGGGCGAGCTAGGGGGTCCTTTTATAGGCGGGCGGAGGTCGGTTCCGTCGACGGCCGCGGATAAGCCCGGCGGACCGCCTTTCTGTTGCTTGCAGGGTGACGTGTCGAGGCTGGTGATGGCGGCAGAAGCTAGCTGACGAGTGGGCACTGCTTCAGGGGCGAGCTGGCGAGCGGGAGTGGCTCGGGCGGCGCCGTGCATGGCAGAGCGGGGACGCGGTCGTAAGCTAGCCGCCAGGGGCTTCTGACGGCGGCACTGCTCGGCGCCAGGGGGCGATCGGGGCGACTCCAGCAGCTCGTAGGGGTCGAGGGTGCGGCTCTGCGCGAGGGGAAAGGTCAAGGGCGGGGGTTAGGCGAGTGCGGCGGCTCGGACGCGTGCGCGTGCAAAACGTGCACTCTGGCCGCGCTCTGGTCGTGCCCAGCACGTGCTCGACAGAATGCCTTGGCATGCTCTGAGGCTTCAATTGAGCTAAAATTTAACGGGGTTAGGTTAGGGGGCAATACAATTCTAGAGGACATGCTGGTTTGGCAAATGGGGCAAGTTCACAATGCAAGCTCACAAACATGCCAATTCTGTTCACGCACACCAGGTGCTCGACAGAATGCTAGGGCTATCTAGAAATGTATTCTGGCCACCAAAATTACTAGATCATGGTCTCTTTAGATGCACACTAGAATGACAAGTTTATTTTGACAAAAGCAAAAACTTGATAATGCAAATATCCCAAAACTATGTTTCTGGTCAGAAACTAAAGGGTACTATTGCATGGGCAACAATTACTGCAATGGTCCTACACTCTTGGACTTAAGAGTTTGGTAGGGTTAACTACAAGCAAGAAAAAATATCAAGGTCATTAGAGAAACACAAAATGGGGTTGTAGTGTAAAATGCCAAACTGGACCATAATGAAAAAGAGGTTGATTTGCTCAAAACATACAAAACACAAGGTTAGGTTTTTGCATACAAGTGATCTAGGGACTTCTAATGTCATCTACAAATTTTTGTGGAATTTTTAAATGGATTTATAAAAGGGTTGTAGTGCAAATAGAGGTCTTTAAAGGAGTGAAAATGCTATTAAAAGAATTAAAACTAAGCAAGTTTTATTATAAGAATAATTCCATGGTTTTTACTAAATGAAATAAAATGCTTGAATAAAGTATGCAAGTCCCACAATATTACTCAAAAGTTTCAGATAAGAGGGAAGAATCTTGAAATCCATAGAAAAGAAGTGGCTCTGAAATTAATAGAAAAATCCAGAAAATAGGAAATAAATATTTCTGACAAAATTTTAATTAATAAAACAAGATTAATTTTTTTTGGGTGTTACAACACTACCCCCCTTAAGAAAAATCTCGTCCTCGAGATTTGCTAAGGACGTATTTTGCAAAAATATCATTCGTACCACACGACAATCGTTACATGAAAAACAAATATTCCACACACACGATAGGACGGGGTCACAGTAAAATCGCTGACCAATGTGCAGCTGTGGTATACTAGCGGGGTGATCGATTAGGTGATAAAAGCGCGTGCGGTCCTGCATTTAGCGTACGTGGCCTGTGAGTCGTATAATGCGAGGACTTGTAAATCAAATCTTTGTTGGAAAACATTTTTCATCGCAATGGTCTTTTAAGACAAACCTTACTATGAAATTTGCCATAATAAAAACAATCGATTTTTTTCAAATCACAGCAAACAACTACGACCAACACCATAAACTCATAAAGCAAACTTTAAATCACAGCACAGACATCACGACAAGCAGTCAAATGCTACACAAACTGATACAACTACAGCGCTGACGGTTCAGGTAATAATCTATAGGTCATGAGGAAATATTCCCTGCAGTGGGTTATATCCTTCGTTTACTGGGAGCGGATGCGGGACTCACAAAATGCGTCTCTCTTAGTCTGGCCTCAGGGGTCTGCCAATAGCGATCTGGGGTTTATCACAGCAAGGGTTTGGAAAAATCTCATCTCTTGCTGGGTCAAGCGCTTTCGAGCGATGACATAGTGCACCAGCTTAATTAGCACCGGATCTTTCTCTGCTCAGGTGTAGGGAAAGGATGCGGCTTCTCTGGCTGCTGCACTATTTGGGGAAATATTAATACCCACGTTCACTGGCATAGGGTACCATGAATTGAAGGCGGGTAACCGCTCCATAATCAGCAATCTCTATGGCCATTACTAGAGTGGGCATAGATTTCCCGATGAAGGGAATCTCCATAGGGTCTACCTGCGGGGTGTGCCTGACTGTCCAATATTTCGAGGAGGTAAAAGTGACCCTCGATTTGAACAACTTGTACCGGGATGGGTGGGGAGAACCCATGGTACTGTGGTTAAAATCCCACAATTATTTTAATAAAATTCCCTGAGGTTGCATCTGGGGTCTTTATATGAATCCCAAGGTGCGACCTGAAAAAAAAATGGCTCTGAAGGAAGTGCACAAGGTGAGGGATGCTTGGTAAGGTCACGGAGTGGCCTCATGTATGGCATCTGGGCTGGATGATTGCGGTGTGGGGGCAATATTAACTGTCGGTTCTGTTCTCTGGTGGTCGGGGTCAATGTCACAGATATATATATCGCAAAATGCGACGTATTACTGTGGTTGTCGGTGGGGTGGTCTTATGGTAGCTACGCTCAGAATTAAATATGTGACCTGACGCCAAAATTATTTATGCATGGTTACTTGTAGTACTATTAAATATAATGGCATACAAGCAGCCTGAAATTTATTATTGGCGACGCACGATCACACTATTACATGGCGTAGTAATACTAAGACTCGGCACTACTCGAGTGGCTTAGTCTACTTCGTTCATATCTAGTCGAGCGTGCCTTGCGGACGTCGGGGCTTCTCTTTGGGCTTCACCGCTGGGGTTGACTGGTTTAGGGTGCGGAGTTGCAGGGTCGGGGTAGCGATGATGACCATCGCGGGGGTTGGTAGTCACAATCCCGTTGGAGTATGTCCCCAAAAGGCGACGAAGCTCCTTCGAGGATACAAATATATTACGCTCGGTTGCAGGGGCAGGCCTCGATGACTCGATCGGTTGTCCGAACAGCACGACTGGGTTGTCGGCGTCGGGCACTACTTCTCTTCTTGTCGGGTCTCGGCGAGCGAGTTCTCCGCGAGTTGTAATCAGATCAAGGGTGACCTGATCAAACAACGCCTCTTGTGCCCTTAAGTAGCGCACAAGATGCAATATGGCGGGGTCCGCCTCATGGTCTTCGTTGGCGACTTGGGGCGACCCACTATATCCTTCACGACTGGGGTAGTAGTAGAACGAGCGGCAGTTAACCCTCGGCGATAGGTGTCGGTGTTGAACTATAGCCTCTCGAGCTGCTAGTTGGATGGCTTGCGGCTCATGGGAAGCTGTCCTTCCAGTGAACCAATAGGGGCGTTTCGGTGAGGTACCCCTATCGAGTACGTGCACCGTGGCCCTGAAGTGATGAATGGCATCACTCGTGTGTTCCTGGAACACAATATACTCTGGGGCCTCTTCTAATGCAAAGACATGACGGGTGAGGTTGGCGAGGATGGTCACAAAACCTCCAAGGTCGGTCGCAGTGGTTCCATTGCGAACAATGGCGCCAGGCATCTTGGCTTGGTTATGGATAGGTGGCTGTGGTGTGCTGGGTTGGGCAAATGTTTCCTTTATATAAAGAAAACGGAGTCTTCCTTCGCACGCTTGCGAATGGAACAACTCAGGTGTCGGTCACGGGCGTGTGACCTACTGGGCTGGTCTGATAGGTTGGGCACCGACTGCCAAAAGCTGTCGGGGTCACTGTGTGGGCTATAGTATAGGATACGCTTGGCTGTGGTTATGGTAAGGTCTGGTGGGTGGGTTAACCTAGGTTTATCGACCCGGCTAAGATAGGATTAGCCAATGGTCAGCCTGGCTCTGATACCAAGGTTGTTAGGACAGGTTTTCCAGGATATTAATTTCCCAGCAAATGGTCCTTGTGCTCACCAACCCCAAGATTACTGTTAGCTGGTGAGACACACTCTTGATACAGAAATTCCAAGCAAAATACAAAATTTGAAGTACAAGACCATTGTGGTCTATGAGTACAACAAAAGTTTCTAGTGGTTGATTGCGGAAGCGGTTTGCGGATCATCAGCGTCTATGGGACTCCATTTCCCATAGGAACAGCTGACCTGGATAACTCCTATCTTCGCGCGGCTGCTATCTTCATTGCCTAGGTTCCGGGGCTGTCGTCATTGCGCTCCTCTCCAAGCAAGAAATCTAGCCAAGACAATAGCCAGGGACAAGCCAGTGAGTACTTTGAATGTACTCGCAAACATCATGAAAACAGGAATAATATAGCAGGTGATAATCATGCACTGAAACAATCCACGATCACTTAGTCAGTCACAAAATAAAATTCATGATGCACGCAAGCAGGTCATTCATATTTAAACAGGAATAAGCAATCAGAGAATAAAAATAAAATAAACCGATCGGGTGTTTGAAGCGACGCCTCGAAAGGATAATAACATAAAGCATGCCTCAGTCGAGCGTCTCAGCGACGCCACATAAAAGGGATTATAAGAAAAAGAAATAACATGCGTGCCACAGTCGGGCGTCTGAGCGACGCCACCTAAAGGGCTTATAAGGAAAATAAATAACAAGTATGCCACAGTCGGGCGTCTGAGCGACGCCACATAAAGGGCTTATAAGGAAAATAAATAACAAGCATGCCACAGTCGGGCGTCTGAGCGACGCCACATAAAGGTCTTATAAGGAAAATAAATAACAAGCATGCCACAGTCGGGCGTCTGAGCGACGCCACATAAAGGGCTTATAAGGAAAATAAATAATCAGCATGCCACAGTCGGGCATCTATGCGACGCCACATAAAGGGCTTATATAATAATAATAATCACAATGAGTATTCAGGAGGTAGAACCATCCCAGGGATACTCAACATTTCAACAATATAAATGGTTAATACACAATAATAATAATCACAATCATCATTTGTCACATGTCATGATCAATATTCTGGTTTAGAAGTTTTCCTCCGAAGACCGACACTTGACCCATCCCAGACTGTAGTCCTTAACCGCGGACACGGCTATTCGAATAGATGTAAACTCTGCATAGGGTGTACTCTTGACCCACGAGTAACGGATTCCTTTAGTCCACTGGGACTAATTCCGCTTACGGTCTTTGAATTGAAAACACACCTGACTTGCACACGCCAGCTTAACTTACCGATGCCGGGAATCACCCACGACACTCGTTAAGCAAAACTCTAAGTGGGGAGGCTACAACCTCGATTAGCATGGGATCAAATTTATACCGCGCGCTACTAAGGGGTGCCCCCCTCTCGGTCCCAACCGGAAACACCCATGCCCCCGGACCAGGTGGCATGCCTACCGGATGCACCCGGTATCTTCCACCATGGCCTCTCTGTACGGTGTGTGCCAAGAAAGGGGTTGACAACTTACTGAACCGTACCCTACCTGCGATAGGGACAAGTGGTAGTACGAAACAAGTATGGGGGTTACTGGAACAAGACTCGATCTATGGTCGACTCGGGAGGTTTATGTGTTCCCTCCTTGGTTATCACAACAAATATTTTTTTTTCACACTTTCAGGCAGAATCACCACTTATCACATCCCGTCATGCCTCACTGACCATCCTCGCTCCAACGAGATGTCAGCACCAAGCTCGTGTCTACCAGAGACAGAGACTTGTTCCGGATTCCTTCCGGTAGGCATGAGTGGCACAAAGTGGTAACTACTGCCACAAGCATTTCAAGTTCATTAGCAAGAAATCCTCAATATGCATTGCAAGCATGATCACACCTTCACATGAAATAACGCGCACTTCATGTGTTGTAGTTTCATTTGTCACACCAAACATCACACAACCCATACTATACCAGGATTCAGAATGCTTGCCTTAAATGTGCAGAGAGGTAGGGTGCATCACAAAACTTTTGAAAGTTTGCTCCTCTCTTCAATTCCACGATGGTTTACGCTTTCACTTAAGGCAGCTCTGCATCGGTTCTGTCGCTGATGAGTAGGGCCCACGGACAGGTTTGACTGTAGTCAAACCGGTCCTCTCCCTCCTCCAGCCGAGGGGAGGAGTGACCTCCGGCGATCCCCGCCGGCGACTCGGGGCTCCACTCCGGCAACCGAGAGCACCATTGGGGTCAGGGGCTCAAGGCGATTTCGAGGGGTGGGGGCTTGGTCACCGGAGGGCCTGGAAGCTCCAGTGGCTTCGAGGCCGGCGGATGGCGGCGCGGGTCCGCAAGGGACTTCTCCCACGGCTCCTCTCAACAGAAATCGGGGAAAGGGGTGTGCTAACAGTGCCATGCAGGATTCATTTATACAGAAGAGGGAGGAGGAGGAGCTTGGTTGGCCTCGAATTTGACAGAGAGAGCGGCGGCCGAACCATGACCGGAGGTGAGGGAGATGATCTTCCTCGGTCGATTGGGGCCTACGGGGATTTGAGGGGGATAGGAGAGGGCCTTCTGAAGGTCTGGGCGAGCTAGGGGGTCCTTTTATAGGCGGGCGGAGGTCGGTTCCGTCGACGGCCGCGGATAAGCCCGGCGGACCGCCTTTCTGTTGCTTGCAGCGCGACGTGTCGAGGCTGTGGATGGCGGCAGAAGCTAGCTGACGAGCGGGCACTACTTCAGGGGCGAGCTAGCAAGCGGCAGTGGCTCGGGCGGCGCCGTCCATGGCAGAGCGGGGACGCGGCAGCAGGCTAGCCGCCAGGGGCTTCTGACGGCGGCGCTGCTCGCCGCCAGGGAGCGGTCGGGGCGACTCCAGCAGCTCGTAGGGGTCGAGGGTGCGGCTCTGCGCGAGGGGAAAGGTCAAAGGCGGGGGTTAGGCAAGTGCGGCGGCTCAGACGCGCGCGCGTGCAAAACGTGCGCTCTGGCCGCGCTCTGGTCGTGCCCAGCACGTGCTCGACAGAATGCCTTGGCATGCTCTGGGGCTTCAATTGAGCTAAAATTTAACGGGGTTAAGTTAGGGGCAATACAAGTCTAGAGGACATGCTTGTTTGGCAAATGGGGCAAGTTCACAATGCAAGCTCACAAACATGCCAATTCTGTTCACGCACACCAGGTGCTCGACAGAATGCTAGGGCTATCTAGAAATATATTCTGGCCACCAAAATTACCAGATCATGGTCTCTTTAGATGCACACTAGAATGACAAGTTTATTTTGACAAAAGCAAAAACTTGATAATGCAAATATCCCAAAACTATGTTTCTGGTCAGAAACTAAAGGGTACTATTGCATGGGCAACAATTACTGCAATGGTCCTACACTCTTGGACTTAAGAGTTTGGTAGGGTTAACTACAAGCAAGAAAAAATATCAAGGTCATTAGAGAAACATAAAATGGGTGTGATGCCCTGGATTTGTGCTACAGTGATCTTTGTAATTAAGCTACAGTAATCCTATGCAAATGATGCCATGTCACCACTATTACTGTTGTTAATCACGCGTTAATCCAACCCTATTCTAATTCAAATTCAAATTTAAAGTCAAGATTCAATTTTCTCAAACATGAAAACAAAAATGTTCAAAGTGTGGCAAATATTCTCTGGATATTTATCATGTTGAAACCACATTTTTATAAAGTGGTTAAATACCCTAAAATAAATAAAACAGCGCCTAAAACAATTAATTAAAAGCTTTTAATTAATAAAACAAAAACAGACTAATTTATTGTTGTGCCAAACTTTTTGGGGCAGTGGCATAATTATTAAAACTAAATTAGGAACTAGTTACATATTTTATAAAACAAAATTAAAAAAGAAACTAAAACAAAACAGAAATAAATAAAAAGAAAACAAAAAACTAAATAAAAAGAATAAGGAAAAGCCCCTGGCCCAACTGGGCCGTGGCCCAAACGGCCGGCCCAGCAGACCGGCCCACCCCGGGCGCCCACAAAACCCCCCCTCAAACCCTAGCCCACCACTCCCCCCTCACTCACCCCCCCTCGCTCCTTCTCTCCCCCTCCCCGATCCAGATCGGATCGGGGGAGAACCCGTCGTCGTCCCGTCGCCGACCCGCCGTCGCCCCACGCCCGGCGCCTCGTCGCCCCACCTCTGTCACCTCGCCGGCCGCCGCACCCCCCCACGCCCGCTGCCCCTCCCCTACTGGGCGATGTGAGACCCTCCCCTCTCCTTTTCCCCCTTCGGTCCCGGCTCGCCGTGTCGGCGCCGCGCACGCCCGCTCGCCCCTCGCCGCAGCCATCGCCCCGCTCCGATCCTCGCCCCCCCCCCCCCCCCCCCCGCGCGCTCCCACCGCACGCGTCGGCCCCGCGGCCCTCGCTGGCCTCGCTCGCCCCCCTCGCCGCGTGCATCCACCGCCGCCCGCGCCGATGTGCGCGCGCCGCCAGGAATCGCCCGCGCCTCCCCGGTCGCCCTGTCGCCGCGCGCTCCCCGCAGCCCAGCACCCGCCTCGCCGCCGCGCCGCTCGCCGCGGCTAGCTCGCGACCGCGCGCCGATGACCGCCGTCGCCCCCTGCTCCTCACGCCGCCGTTGGCCACCGGGGGCCTCGCCCCCTCCCACCGGCCGCACAGGCCCTGGCCGCCGCGCTGGCCTCGCCGGCGACTGGCCACCGAGGGCCTCCGGCCATCGCCCCCCCCCCCCCCCCGCCCGATATGTGTTGGGGTGGGGATGAGCCCCCCCCCCCCCACTGACTTGTGGGCCATCCCCCCCCTGTGGGGATGACATGGGGGGCCCCCAGCCCAGAACGTTTTATATATATAAAAAAATTAGTTAAATTAATTAATTAGTATGTAATTAATTAAGTAATTAATTAGATGATTAAGGTTAATTAGTAAATTAACCTGTTAATTAATTTTAACAGAGAATGACAGGTGGGTCCCACCACCTTTAATTAAATTGATTAATATTAATTAAACCTTAATTAACCCTGAGAGGATGACATGTGGGGCCCACTAGTCGGTTTGACCAGTCAGCCCCTGTTGACTGCTGATGTCAGCATGACATCATGCTGATGTCATAATTGCATTTAATTTAATTTAATCTGTTTTAATTTCTGAATATTAATAAAACTTTGAAAATTAATATAAAATAATCCGTAACTCGGATGAAAATAATTTATACATGAAAGTTGATCAGAAAAATCCCACGAATCCGAATACGCTGTCCGTTCATCTGTCACATGCTTCTAGCATGATGAACATGGACATTTAGCATTAGGATCATTTGTCCGGTAGTAGCCCGAGACCCGGAAAATATCGTCAGATATTCTTCCGACCCGTCTGCGACGTGTAGCCCTACGTTAGTGCGTGCCTAGTTCTGCATATTGTCATGTCATGCATGTGATGCATCTCTCTGCTTTATATTTATTGTTTCTTCCCCCCTCTTCTCTCCGGTAGACCCCGAGACTGACGGTGCTGCCGGGTACGACTACGCCGTTGACGATCAGGCCTTTGCCGCAGAGCAGCAAGGCAAGCAACCCCCCTTGATCATTCCGATATCGCCCAGTTCCTTTCTCTCTCTTTCTTTCATTAGATTTTGCTATTGTATTGGTTAGCTCCTATTCTGATGCATAGCCTGTTTTTGATAAACTGCTACTATACCAGCAATCGTACCAACTGCTTAGTATAGGTTGATCAATGAATCCCCTGTGACCCCCCTTAGTCCCAGTTGCCCCTGCTTCTTCATCGATGACTCGACGACTCGAAGACTCGGTCAATCGACCGACGAGCCAGGCCCCCTCACATCACCGCACACCCCTTAGTTGTACGACTCTGCAGAGTTACTATCGAGTACCGAGGGTGACACCTCGTGAAGTACTCATGATGCTAACTCTGTGGTGTAGCTAGTCGGTCGTGGTTATCGAGGGTGATTCCTCCTTCACCACTCCCGACGATGACTCTGTCGTGCAACCCCTCAAGTGTGGGACCCTCGAGGGTGATTCCTCTAAGTCCACCTTGACGGTTTCCATCGAGCGGGGCCCTTTGAGGGTGATTCCTCAGGTTCCGTCTTGATGTTTTATACACACAGTTACTATGACCGGGTTACAGAAACATGTTGGTGATGGGTCGGCCCTAAGGGGTACCCACGGTTTGATGATGATGAGGCGTGGACGGGCAGGAGAGGCCCTTGCCACACATCCTCGAGACGGGGCGACGGGACCGCACTTCATGGGTCGCGCTTGCCCCGCATTAATAAAATGCTAATGGGTTGGGTATTTGATCTAAGTTGGGTCGTTGGCCTTTTTACGCACCAAACCATCACGTGGGAGAAGTTATGGGTACTCAGCGTCGTTGTATCAGCCGAAGCTCTTCGGACGTCAGCAATGGAGCGGTGCGCGCCGGATTGGACTGGACGGTACATCTCTTGGACTGGAGTGTGCTAGGTCTGCTTCCGGCCGCGTACGCATCGTGCAAGAGCGCGTAGGGCAAGTGGGCCCACGACCCTTGTGTGCTTAGGATTTAGACCGGCGGGCTGGCCTCTTCGTTGAGCCTAGGTGGGGCGACGACGTGCTGCTATCCCGAGGCCGGGCATGACCCAGGAAAGTGGGTCCGGCCGGAGGTGATCAGGCGTGTTGTAAATGCGGTGCACCCCTGCAGGGATGAATAATCTATTCGAATAGCCGTGTCCACGGTAACAGGACGACTTGGAGTTGTACCTTGACCTTCTACAACTATAACTGTGATTTAAATTTGAAATGAATGTTGGCTCCGAGATTGCTTCCTCGCAGGGAGTCTCGCAGGGAGTCGAGGAAGAATCTCTGGGCGTGGTTACTTAATAAAATTGCTACAATAATATGACTATATATGAGATACCAGTCTACTCTCTTCTAATGCTGCAAGATGCTGAAGATGCTAGTCTTCAATAGGACTAGGCCATCCCCTATTCTTGCTTTCTGCAGTCAGTCCAGATATAACCCCATTCCTTGATACTGATGCATACTTAGCATAGTTCTGATGTCAGTCTTGCGAGTACTTTGGATGAGTACTCACCGCTGCTTTGCTTTCTGTTTCCCCCTCGATACGATTCTGCATTCAGACGATGGAGCCCAGGAGATGGAGTACGCCGGAGACGACTACTACACCACCGCTGGAGCCTACTACTACGCGGAAAGTGCCGACGCCCAGGAGTAGTTAGGAGGTTCCCAGGCAGGAGGCCTCGCCTCTTTCGATCCGCTGCTTATGTTTGTGCTAGCCTTCTTAAGGGAAAACTTGTTTAACTTATGTCTGTACTCAGATATTATTTGCTTCCGCTGACTCGTGCTTGTCGAGCTTTGTATTCGAGCCCTCGAGGCCCCTGGCTTGTAATATGAAGCAATATGACTTTAATTTGTGTCTAGTGCTGTGTTGTGATATCGATCAGTGAGTCCCTAATCTTGATCGTACGCATTGCGTGATTGATTAGCGTACGGTCGAAATTGGGTGCGTCACAAGTTGGTATCAGAGCCAGGTTTCGATCCTGGGACCTGTGGGTTATGGGCCCACCACGCTTCTGCTGCGTCACCAAAGTCTGAAGTACCTATTTACTCAGCCAGATCTGAATCTCCATCAACAAAGATGGATGGAACGAATAGCAGATTACAATGTGGGTATTTCGTACACACCTGGGAAGGCTAATGTGATGGCTGATGCTTTGAGCCGCAAGTCGTACTGCAATCACCTTCAGGTTCATAAGGTTCACCCCCTTCTTCAAGAAGAATTCCGCAATCTGAACCTCCATATTGTTCCTTAGGGTTATCTCGCTCCCCCTCCTGAAGGGTCCTACAAAATGAACCTCCACGTTGTTTCCCAGGGTTCTCTTAATACCCTGGTTGCTAAACCAGATCTTGTGGACGTCATCAAGTGGATCCAGAAGTGTGACAATGAAGTCGAGAGGATTAAATTCGATCTCGCGGAAGGAAAGCCCTCACCCTTCACTATTTCTGAGGATGGCGCTTTGTACTTCAAAGGCCGCCTAGTGGTACCGAGTAAGGAGAAAAACAATGATCTGACTCAGGAGGTCATGAAGGAAGCACATGACACTCCGCTATCTATTCATCCTGGTAGTACCTAGATGTACCAAGACATTCGTCAAAGATTCTGGTGGTCTAACATGAAGCAAGACATTGCACACTATGTTTCAGAATGTGACATTTGCCGTCGGATCAAAGCAGAACATCAAAAGCCTGCTAGAACTCTGCAACCTATTACGGTTCCTGAATGGAAATGGGACCATGTTGAAATGGACTTCGTCACTGGTTTTCCCAGATCGCAGAAGGGTAATGATGCTATTCTTGTCGTCATTGACCGGTTGTCCAAAGTTGCACATTTTCTGGCTGTCAAGGAAACTATTACTGCTAGTCAGCTAGCAGATCTTTATATGTCCAGAGTTGTTTCACTCCACGGTATTCCATTGGCGATTAGTTCAGACCATGGCAGTTTATTCATTTCAAGATTTTGGGCAAGTTTCCAGGAAGCTATGGGAACTCATTTGTCCTTCAGCACCGCTTTTCACCCTCAATACCAGGGACAAGTTGAAAGAGTCAATCAGATTCTCGAAGACATGCTTCGAGCTTGTGTCATTTCTTTCGGCAAGAAATGGGAGGAATCTCTCCCGTATGCTGAGTTCTCCTACAGCAATAGCTATCAAGCTAGTCTGAAGATGGCTCCCTTTGAAGTATTATATGGACGTAAGTGTCGGACTCCTCTAAATTGGTCAGAAACTGGGGAACGTACACTTATCGGTCCGGATATTATCCAACATGCCGAAGATCAAGTCCGCATTATTCATGCAAATCTGAAGGCTGCTCAGTCTCGTCAGAAGAGTCAATATGACCGTCATCACAAAGATATGGTCTATCAACCTGGCGAAAAGGCTTATCTTCGAGTCACGCCAATGAGAGGTACACACCATTTCGGGATCAAGGGCAAGCTGGCTCCTCGATATATTGGTCCTTTCACTGTTCTCGAAAGGCGTGGTAAGGTGGCATATCAACTGGAACTACCGTCAAACCTTTCTCAGGTTAACGATGTGTTCCATGTGTCACAGCTTCGTCGCTGCTTCAAGGATCCTATCCGAGCAGTGGATCATGATATGCTTGAGCTGCAACAAGACCTTTCTTACAAGGAGCAACCAGTCTGCATTCTCGATGAAACTGAACGTCGGACTCGTCAGAAGGTTACCAAGTTCTTCAAGGTGCAGTGGGCAAATCATTCTGAAGATGAAGCCACTTGGGAACGCGAAGATCATCTTCGTGCACAATACCCCGGGCTCTTTCCTTCTACTTCTTAATTCTCGGGACGAGAATTCTTTTTAGTAGGGGAGAATTGTGACGCCCTAGATTTGTGCTACAGTGATCTCTGTAATTAAGCTACAGTAATCCTATGCTAATGATGCCATGTCACCACTGTTACTGTTGTTAATCACGCGTTAATCCAACCCTATTCAAATTCAAATTCAAATTTAAAGTCAAGATTCAATTTTGTCAAACATGAAAACAAAAATGTTCAAAGTGTGGCAAATATTCTCTGGATATTTATCATGTTGAAACCACATTTTTATAAAGTGGTTAAATACCCTAAAATAAATAAAACAGCAGCTAAAACAATTAATTAAAAGCTTTTAATTAATAAAACAAAAACAAACTAATTTATTGTTGTGCCAAACTTTTTGGGGCAGTGGCATAATTATTAAAACTAAATTAGGAACTAGTTACATATTTTATAAAACAAAATTAAAAAAGAAACTAAAACAAAACAGAAATAAATAAAAACAAAACAAAAAAACTAAATAAAAAGAAAAAGGAAATGCCCCCGGCCCAACTGGGACGTGGCCCAACCGGCCGGCCCAGCAGACCGGCCCACCCCGGGCGCCCACAACCCCCCCCCTCAAACCCTAGCCAACCCCTCCCCCCTCACTCACCCCCCCTCGCTCCTTCTCTCCCCCTCCCCGATCCAGATCGGATCGAGGGAGAACCCGCCGTCGCCCCCGTCGCCGACCCGCCGTCGCCCCACCTCCGTCACCTCGCCGGCCGCCGCACCCCCCACGCCCGCTGCCCCTCCCCAACTGGCCAATGTGAGGCCCTCCCCTCTCCTTTTCCCCCTTCGGTCCCGGCTCTCCGTGCCGGCGCCGCGCACGCCCGCTCACCCCTCGCCGCAGCCATCGCCCCGCTCCGGTCCTCGCCCCCCCCACCCCCGCGCGCTCCCACCGCACGCGTCGGCCCCGTGGCCCTCGCTGGCCTCGCTCGCCCCCCTCGCCGCGTGCATCCCCCGCCGCCCACGCCGATGTGCGCGCGCCCACCAGGCCTCGCCCACGCCTCCCCGGTCACCCTGTCGCCGCGCGCTCCCCGCAGCCCCGCACCCGCCTCGTCGCCGCGCCGCTCGCCGCGGCTAGCCCACGACCGCGCGCCGATGACCGCCGTTGCCTCCTGCTCCTCACGCCGCCATTGGCCCGATCTGTGATGCGGTGGGGATGAGTTGAGCCCCCCCCCCCCACTGACTTGTGGGCCAGCCCCCCCTGTGGGGATGACATGGGGGGCCCCTAGCCCAGAATGTTTTATATATATATATAAATAAATAAATATAATTAGTTAAATTAATTAATTAATTAGTATGTAATTAATTAAGTAATTAATTAGATGATTAAGGTTAATTAGATTACTGTAGCTTAATTACAGAGATCACTGTAGCACAAATCCAAGGCGTCACAATGGGGTTGTAGTGTAAAATGCCAAACTAGACCAGAATGAAAAAGAGGTTGATTTGCTCAAAACTTACAAAACACAAGGTTAGGTTTTTGCATACAAGTGATCCAGGGACTTCTAATGTCATCTACAAATTTTTGTGGAATTTTTAAATGAATTTATAAAAGGGTTGTAGTGCAAATAGAGGTCTTTAAAGGAGTGAAAATGCTATTAAAAGAATTAAAACTAAGCAAGTTTTATTACAAGAATAATTCCACGATTTTTACTAAATGAAATAAAATGCTTGAATAAAGTATGCAAGTCCCACAATATTACTCAAAAGTTTCAGATAAGGGGGAAGAATCTTGAAATCCATAGAAAAGAAGTGGCTCTGAAATTAATAGAAAAATCCAGAAAATAGGAAATAAATATTTATGACAAAATTTTAATTAATAAAACAAGATTAAATTTTTTTGGGTGTTACAGATTGCCATTGTCATCAGTCTTACTGACCCACCGTTTAAGAGGCTCTAGGCGTGGGCAGTCAGGGCACCTTGTGAGCGGCACTGGACCATACTGTCGCCATTGTGAGTGCGTGGCGGAGGAGGTAGACATCTGTGCTAGGTCGCTGGAGAAGAGAAAGATTGGGGAAAGGGGAAACAATGGGCAGCAGCGGGTGTACGGGCACGGGGTTCATCTCTTCTAGCTGCGAACAGGTGGGTCCCACGCTTACGTGGACAAGTGGTGGGTCCCGCACTTACGTGGATAAGTGGTGGGTCCAACCCCTAACAGCGGCACGGCCATCGACGTCCGCGTCTTCCAGGGCCACGGCGGCAAGCGCCGCTGCGCACAAGGCGGAGGCGGTTTCTGGTTCTAGGGTCACCAGGCAGCAGCAGGCGGCGGTGGCGAGCAGCAACAAGACCAAGGTGTGGATGAGGTAGGCAGACGCTGCTGGGGCTGCGTTTAGGTGTGTGTGTGGGTGCGCGTGCGTGTGTGTGTGTTGTAGTAGATGAGAGGAGATGAGATGAGACGAGACGCCATTGTTGTAGTGGCCGACTTGTCTGTAACTTTGTTTGTAGAAGATACTCTAGTGTGCTTTTTTTAACTGTACTTTACCTGGCAGAAGAAGATTGATTGCAATTGGAGGCTCAACTTTGAGCTGAGCTGAGCCACCCCTCCTCCTACAAGAATCATCATCATGTGTTGCTTGCAGTTGCAGTTGCAGTGAATCAATCACACAATCACACGTTGTTTGTTGTTACTGTAATCAGTAAGTATTGTAGCCGTGGTACTGCACTCACTGTCTGTTACTGTTATTGTATGTAGTATTTACATTTACATGCTAGAGAAAACAGAGACTATTTTTCTTGTTTCCAGATCATCAACACATAGCTAGGCCGATTGGGGTGGGGTGGGGTGGCTAGTTGCGGAACCGCGGCGCCACATTCCAGAGCGTGCCGATGGCCGAGAACCAGCCGAGAAGGCCGGCGACGCACGCCATGACGACCACCGAGAGGTACATGGCGCACGCGGTGGGCACGCAGGCGCCGGAGCAGATGGCGGTGTTTTTTCCTTATTTGTGTGGTCATGTGTGCTAGGTGCTACAGGATGAGGAGAAGGAGGATGACGACGAGGACGGGGACATGGAGGAGGACAAGGAACAGGACGATCAGGAATATGGCGAGCAGAATCTGTTTGTGGTCCCTCCATTGCAAGGAGGTGCTGATATGTCGGATGATGATACATCAGATGGGTACAAGGAATCAGCTGATGAACTAGAAGGTGACACTATGTCCGAGGAATCACTTGTGCATGTCGTCTCTAGTGAGGACTCTGAGGAGGAGGCAAGAGAAAGGAAAAAAGAAAAAGAACAAGAGGCCAAGAGCCAATGCTCCTGTTAGGACAACATCATATGTTTGGGCTCATTTTCACAAGGAAAAGGAGCCATCGGTGAAGAACCCTGGATAGAGTGTGTTGAAGGCTTGTTGCAATTATTGTGAAAATAGGTATGCATATGAACAAGGTGGCAGCACCTCAACTATTGGAAGGCATCATACAAAATGTTTGAATTACAAGGCCATGATGGCTAGGACTGCCATCCAAACAACTCTTGAATTGCGCAAAACCAATGGTACAACAAGTGTTCCAACGATGAGCCCCTCCATTGAGTACGACCAAGAAATCATCAAGGAGCTTATTGCTAAGATGATATGTGTGCATGAGTATTCATTTAGAATGGTTGAGCATGAGTGGTTCAACATTCTAATGAAGTGCAGGAATCCAAATTATAAATGCATTGGAAGGAAGGCAATAAGTGCATGAAGGTTTACAAGAAAGAAAAGGAGGTTCTTAAATCTGGCCTAAGGGGTGTGAGCTCCATATCTCTAACCACGGATTTGTGGACAAGCAACCAAACCTTGTCTTACATGTGTGTGGTTGCACACTATATAGATGATAATTGGAAGATGCAAACCCGTGTACTTGGTTTCATAGAGTTGGATCCTCCTCACACCGGAGTTGTCATTGCGAATGCTCTCTATGCGTGTGTGACAGAATGGAATATTGAGACAAAAATTATGTCCATCACACTTGACAACGCTGCAAACAATGATGGTGCGATCGATGCTTTGAAGGCCAAGTTCTTGTTTCGGATAGGTATGCTTGCTGTTTTTGTTCCTATGCTTGTTGTTTGTGCTCCTATACTTGCTACTTGTGCTCATACGCTTGTTATTTGTGCTCATATAGAATTTACCTCTTGTTTGTAGGTAATGACTTTGAAGGCCAATATTTTCATATCCGTTGTTGTGAACACATCCTCAACTTGGTGGTGCAAGATGGGATAGATGTCTTAGATAATTTGATAAAGAGCTTGAGAGAGACGGTGAAGTACTTCAAGAGGTCACCTTCTCGTCTTCATGCTTTTGTTGACACTTGCAAAAGCTTGGGTGTCAACGTTGGCAATCATTTACACTTGGATTGTCAAACAAGGTGGAGTTCAACCTATAAGATGATTAGCACTGCCCGTCAATACAAGGAAGCCTTGACCTCTCATGCCGGCTCCAATGCCAACTATGCTTGGGCACCGACAAACGCGAAGTGGGACATGTATGACCTTATCTCTCCATTACTTGGGAGTTTGGCTGAGGTGACAAAAGCATTTTCAGGAAGTTTATATCCCACTTCGAACATCTTCTACCCATACATTGTTGGTGTCAAGATTGCAATAAGAAATGCAATTGCTAGTGATAGTGAACACTACAAGCAAATGGGTGAAGAGATGTTGGATAAGTTTGACAAATATTGGGAAGAAAAGAACAATGACATGGTGATTGCAACCATCTTTGATCCACGGTACATATGCTTGCTTGTTCATTTAACTCATATGCTTGCTTGCTCATTAAACTCATATTCTTGCTTGCTCATTTACTCCAATGCATGCTGTTTTTAATAGGATGCTTGTTGTATTTACTCCAATGCTTCCTCCTTTCACTCATATGCTTGCTAATTTTCTCCTAGGTACAAGATGAATTGCATAGAGTGGGTCTTTGGAGAACTATATGGAAAAGAAAGTACTAGGTTTAGGACTGAAATCAATCTTGTGAAGAAAGAGTTGGAGGCCTTGTATGACAAATGTGTTGCCCAAGATAAGCGAGCTAGAAATGGAGCAAGTTCATCTTCGTCTACAACCATTCCTAGTATCCCGGTTCAAGCTGGGTACGAGTCCTTCTTATCGGCCCGTTCAACAACAATATCAAAGAGTGAGTTGAGGAACTACTTAGAGGATGAAGTTGTCCCTCCCAGTAAATCTCTTGATCTTCTTGCTTGGTGGAAGGTGAATGCTCCTAGGTACCCAATTATGGCCAAGATAGCCAAGAGGTTCCTTACTATCCCGGCTACCTCCGTGTCTTCGGAATCTACCTTCAACACGACCGGAAGGATTTTAGGTGTGTCAACTCCTACAAACGAACTTTAGATATAAACTTGTCAACTTCTCATCCTCGAACTACTTTTGTGAACTTGTGTCGTATTAGATGATTACCGGAGTTCTTTAAAGCCGGTTATGGTGGAGGCATTAGTTTGTGGTGCAAGTTATATCAAGGGTGCGCATGCCGACTTGAATCTCGTGGTATGTTTGCAATACCTTCCTTACCTTTTTTTCTTTCAATTTTGGTCTTGTTGTATGTGATGTGATCATTTGTCTAACTTCCACACGTGTAGCCGAGGGATGAGGATGAAGAGGATGATGTTGAGACCATCATATTACCCGTTGTGGAGGAGATCAAAGATTGGTAACTATTCTTCCTACATGTTATACATGTTATACAATACCAAACATTATTTATGTGAATGTTGCTTATCTTACTTGTAGACATTCATCATGGGGCTGTTGATCTTGCTATTTAGGAGATGGATGAGAAAGTGATCTTTCTCATGTGAAGGCTACTTTTGAATTTGTGTTATGCTCAAACTTGTTAACTCATGAACTATGAATTGTTATTGCAAGTTTGGAGATGAACCTCTCATTTGTGTTATGTTGAACTTGTCAATTGACATGAACTTCAAATTGTCATTGCAAGCTTGTAATCGTATCGTTCAATGATGAAAAGACCTTATGTTTGTGGATGTGATATTTATGCTTAACCAGATTTGTGATATGTTTCCTGTCAAAATCATTTGTTTTGATGTCCAAAAATCAACTGAAATGCTGTCCAAATTTTGTAGATGTGATATTTCTGCTTTATTTGCTCAAAGAAAATCAGACCTGCTGTTGTTGTTTGTCAAAGAAAATGTTCCATTTCTGCTTCATTTGCTCTCCATAATTAAAAGATGCCTAAAAACAGCTAACTAAGACCGGAACTGCAGCTAAATAGGCACTAAACAGAAGCTGGAAGGACAAGTGGAATCGGTCCACACGAGCCGGAAAAGCTTGACCGAGCTGGCATCAATTCGGTCCGGTCTTGACAAATGAGACCACTGGCCAGCTCGGTCCGGTCCGGATCGGACCGGCGGCGGCCGGTCCAAACGTCGGACCGGACCGGGACCGAACCGGACCGGACCGTGTCCAGGCTGAGCGCCACGGCGAGCCCCGCGCAGGCCGTGCCATAGGTGAAGCACCCAAGCACCCACTCCACGGCGGCGAGGACCACGAGACTGACGTTCCCCGGCGGCATTCTGATGTCACTGTGCATCAGGCACAGAGACCACGGCAGGACAACACCTTGCATGACCAAGGCACACGCCATGAGCCTGAAAGAGATAAATTCAGAAATTCAAGCATTAATTCAAGGCAGCAATCATCAAGGTTTACATGACATGACATGATGATGATGATGATTGAGTAGTTACACGGTGGCCTTGTCTGACGCGGGGAGCTGGTGGTTGGCCAGGATTCGCACAAGGACGGCCACCGAAGCGACGGCGAGAGTGCGAAAACCACCGCCCTCGACGAGTGGATCAGGCAGCGCAGCGTCCCAAACTTGGCCATGCTGCTTCCAACAAGTGCTCTTCTGCCACTCAACAAGAAAATGAGTGTTGAAGCACGAGTTGTTAGTTTCTGCAAGTGATAAGTGATGTATGTATCTATCTATCTATCTATCTATCTATCTATCTATCTATTATGAGGGAGGGAGCATCTACTCTTACTCCTAGTACATTTTTTGACTGACAAAATATACACACAAGGTGCAGCAGCACCACCAGCAGCAGGACCTACATTCCCTTATTAGCTCCTCCAAATCCTCTCCTCTATAACAGACAACCTTGATGCTCAGTTTAACAGAACAAATCAAAACTGTAAACAAGGAAGGAAAGAAAGAAAGAAATGGGGAACTGGAACTAGAAGTCGGATGATTAGATTAGAGAACCAGCATGATGATAAGTAGATAGCTCAAAGAAACAAGTAGCCCCCCACCCCAGCTCCATCTAAATCTAACTCTAAATCTGCAATGCAATGCGATGCGAGGCATACCATACAGCGTCTTGGATCAGGTTGTGAGTATTTTTTTTCTTTTGAAAAGGAGGAACAACGCCACCGGCCTCTGCATCAATCAATGCATGCAGCCAAATTATTAATAAAATCCAAGAGTAGAGTCATAGGTTCAAAATGAGCTCACAATCTGAACATAAACAGAAATGTGAAAGTAAATAAAGACTGCCACAGTCGGCGAAACCAACAATAGACTACGATGCCTATACACATAGACTATTAGTAATGACCACCAAACCGGCTGAAGATAACCCGTGCGACCGTCTCCCACCGGTTGCACTCAATAGTCATACGCTCCCTGGAGTCCGCATGCGTGAGTAATGACCACGTACGGATCCAAGCCGTGGCTCTGTAAATGACATGCAAAAAAATATTGAAGTTCTTGCCATTAAAAATCATATCGTTTCTAGTATTCCAAATAGGCCAAAATAATGCACTTATCCCGATCCGGATAAGATTCGCTATAGTTACGTCAACTCTATTGAGCCACGTCTCAAATAGCGAAATGATGCTCGTTGGTGGATTAATGTTGAAGGCTATATGAACTGTGCGCCATAGTAATTTTGCTAAAGGACAATCTAGAAAGAGGTGTCTTATAGTTTCATTTTGATGATAATACCAACAAATAGGACTTCCTATCCATCTTCGTTTTATCAGATTATCTTTGGTTAGTACCACACCCTTGTGTACAAACCACATAAAATTTAAATTCTAAGTGGCACTTTAACCTTCCAAATATTTCAAGATCTTGAAATAGGCCTAGAGTTAATTATATCTAAAGACATCGACTTCACTGAGAAAATACCATTCGCAACTAGTTTCCATTGAATACTGCCTGGTTAGAAAGTTGAACATCCATCAATCGTCTGACCAAGTGCAACCAAGAATCCCAGCGTTCTCCCACTAGAGATCGCCTGAATTGGATATTAAGAGGTACCGACTGCAAAACTGTGGCAACATAATCTTCCTTACGTTGTACAATATTATATAAGGTAGGATATTGCAAAGTTAGAGGCGAATCCCCAAGCCATGCATGTGTCCTCCCAGAATCTGGTAGTAGAACCATTGCAAACTAAAAACTTCACCCGCTGGAAGAAGGTCACCTTCGTCTTCATTAACCCTTTCCAAAATGGTGAGTCATTTGGTCTTGCAGTAACCTGGGCCAATGTCTTGGACTGTAAGTACTTATTCCTCAATATTTGTACCCACATTCCTTCGGTCTCAGTAGATAGCCTGTATAGCCATTTGCTATGAAGGCATTTATTCTTCACTTCTAAGTTCTCAATGCCTAGACCCCCTTGTTCTTTGGGTCTGCAGATAATATCCCACCTTGCTAATATGTATTTCTTCTTAGCCTCATCACATTGCCAGAAGAAACGAGATCGATAAAAGTCTAATCTCTTCCGTACACCCACCGGTACTTCAAAGAAGGATAGGAGGAACATCGACAGGCTTGTCAAAACCGAGTTTATTAATACCAGGTGCCCTCCATAAGACATAAGCTTGCCCTTCCAGCAACTTAGTCTTTTTTCAAATTTGTTCTCAATACATTTCCATTCCCTATTCGTCAAACGTCCATGATGAATGGGAATTCCGAGGTAGCTAAATGGCAATGATACCATCTCACAACCAAATAGTTGCTTGTAATCATCTTGTTCCTCCTTGATTCTCCCAAAGCAGAACAATTCGCTTTTGTTAAAGTTAATTTTGAGTCCAGATAATTGTTCAAAAAGGCATAGAACAAGCTTCATATCACTAGTAGAAAACAGGCCTTTGGACCGGAGCATTAGTCACGGTCGGGTTTTGCACCGGGACTAATGCGCCCACTAGTCCCGGTTCATGAGCCTATGCTTTAGTCCCGGTTCGTGAGGAACCTCTAGTCCCGGTTGGTGTTACCAACCGGGACTAAAGGGGTGGTGGCAGGATTGCGGTTAGCTGGGGCCCATGCGAGACCCTTTAGTCCCGGTTGGTACCACCAACCGGGACTATAGAAATTCCTATATGTAGATGCTTCATCCAGCCCGAGCCCAAGCTCTCCTTTCTATCCTCTTTGTTTTCTTCCTTCCCCTGAGCTCATGAGGATTTGCCAAGATTTGTGAAGATTGGAGGCACCCATCCATTTTTGCCAAGATTTGTGAAGATTGGAGGCACCCCATCGTTCTAAAAGGTTAGCAACTTCATCCTTTCATCTCTCATTACTGTTTGGGAGTAATTATGTGGGAGTTCATTTGATTTATATGCAAGCAATTTGAGCTCAAATCCTCTTCTTAGTTTGCATGTGTAGGTGTGTGGTTTACTTAGTGCCTTCCCGTCCCCGTCCTCAGTTTGAGCTCAAATCCTCTTCTTAGTTTGCATGTGTAGGTGTGGTTTACTTAGTGCCTTCCCGTCCCCGTCCTTAGTTTGAGCTCAAAACCTCTTCTTAGTTTGCATGTGTAGGCGACGTATTATGTCTGGACGAAATCCTCAGTCTGGACAAAGTTCTCAGTCTAAACAAAGTTCTCAGTCTGGACGAAATCCTCAGTCTGGACAAAGTTCTCAGTCTATACAAACTTCTCGGTCTAAACAAAGTTCTCCGTCTAGACAAAAATATCAGTCTAACTGTTCGGCAGATATATAAGATAACTATATGTTGTTTTATGAGAACTATGTATGAACTCTATGTATTTATTTTTGCAGTAATAACATTTTGATAACTATTAATTCGGTCATTTCTCTATTCATGATGTTCTGTAATTGTTTTTGATATACTTAATTATATAATGCAGGATGTACAGTGACCGAGGGACTTCCGACGCACTTCGTTTAAGATAATAAGTTTTATTATAAATTGAGATAGAATTTCAGAAGTTTCATTATAAATTGAGATAGAAATTTCAGAAGTTTTAAGATAAGAAGTTTCATTATAAATACATCATGCATTATAATTTTTTAATAAAAAAATAGGACTAGAAATTTTTAGTAAAAAAATTACGTACTTTCGGTCTGTCGGAGCTCCTTGTGTGACTTTCATGTCTCTTCTTGGTGGAGGAATCCCGACTGTTGTCGCGGGGGTCATTTCCCTCTTCTTCTTCTCGCGATATATACCTTGGTATATTGCGCGAGAGAAGAAGGGGAAACGACTAGCACCGACAGTCGAAATATTAGTGTGAGGTAGTGTCCACCAACATACACCACCATATAAGTGTGAGAGAGTGCGCACCATACACACCATGAGGCATGAGAGTTTTTCTAAGGAAAACCTTGACAGACCGAAAGTCAAGCCATGTTGAATTAGGTCTATTTGGACATGTGTCAATGTTATTGCAGGGAACACCACCTTAATTACAAGTTAATAACATTTGATTTATATGCATGCAATTTGAGCTCAAATCCTCTTCTTAGTTTGCATGTGTAGGTGTGGTTTACTTAGTGCCTTCCCGTCCCCGTCCTCAGTTTGAGTTCAAATCCTCTTCTTAGTTTGCATGTGTAGGCGACGTATTATGTCTGGACGAAATCCTCAGTCTGGACAAAGTTCTCAGTCTAAACAAAGTTCTCAGTCTGGACAAAGTTCTCAGTCTAGACAAAGTTCTCGGTCTAAACAAAGTTCTCCATCTAGACAAAGTTCTCCGTCTAGACAAAAATATCAGTCTAACTGTTCGGCAGATATATATAAGATAACTATATGTTGTTTTACGAGAACTATGTATGAACTTTATGTATTTATTTTTGCAGTAATAACATTTTGATCACTATTAATTCGGTCATTTCTCTATTCATGATGTTCTGTAATTGTTTTTGATATACTTAATTATATAATGCAGGATGTACGGTGACCGAGGGACTTCCGACGCACTTCGTTTAAGATAAGAAGTTTGAATAAGTTTTATTATAAATTGAGATAGAATTTCAGAAGTTTCATTATAAATTGAGATAGAAATTTCAGAAGTTTTAAGATAAGAAGTTTCATTATAAATACATCATGCATTATAATTTTTTAATAAAAAATAGGACTAGAAATTTTTAGTAAAAAAATTTACGTACTTTCGGTCTGTCGGAGCTCCTTGTCTGACTTTCATGTCTCTTCTTGATGGAGGAATCCCGACTATTGTCGCGCGGGTCGTTTCTCTCTTCTTCTTCTCGCGATATATACCTTGGTATATTGCGCGAGAGAAGAAGGGGAAACGACCAGCACCGACGGTCGAAATATTAGTGTGAGGTAGTGTCCACCAACATACACCACCATATAAGTGTGAGAGAGTGCGCACCATACACACCATGAGACATGAGAGTTTTTCTAAGGAAAACCTTGACAGACCAAAAGTCAAGCCAGAATTAGGTCTATTTGGACATGTGTCAATGTTATTGCAGGGAACACCACCTTCACTACAAGTTAATAACATTTCATTTATATACATGCAATTTGAGCTCAAATCCTCTTCTTAGTTTGCATGAGTAGGTGCGGTGTACTGCATGTGTAGGTGTAGGTGAGCCTCTTGTTCTTATCCTTTTTAATTTGCAAAAAAAATCTTATGTAGATAGTTAATTGTTCTTATCATTTTTCATTTGTACTGCTTTTCAATTTCAGGGTCATTCGGCGCAAAAAAAATCATTAAATGCATGAAAAATAGCAAATGAAGTTAGAAAGGGTTGAAATTTGAGGATGTGGCTTTGAATGGTGCATATTGAATGCACAAAAAGTCTATACTTGAAATAAGTTAAAAAAATTAAATGCCTTTGTAACAGATGAGTTTTCGTCCGAAACCCTCATGCTTCGAAGGAGATGGTCCAGTTTGTACACGAAGTGCATCCAGTTTTTGCCGTAACCCTCTCAACTTTTTAGCACATGCTATGTGGGTGAAATGATGATACCATGCCAAGTTTCTACCTTTTTAGATTTCATTTGTAGTGCTTTTTAATTTCAGGGTTATTTAGCTCAAAAAAATCATTAAATGCATAAAAAATAGCCAATGAAGTTAGAAAGGGTTGAAATTTGAGGATGTGGCTTTGAATGGTGCATATTGAATGCACAAAAAGTCTATACTTGAAATAAGTTTAAAAAAATTAAATGCCTTTGTAACACATGAGTTTCGTCTGAAACCCTCATACTTCGAAGGAGATGATCCAGTTTGTACACGAAGTGCATCCAGTTTTTGCCGTAACCCTCTCAACTTTTTAGCACATGCTATGTGGGTGAAATGATGATACCATGCCAAGTTTCTACCTTTTTAGATTTCATTTGTAGTGCTTTTTAATTTCAGGGTCATTTAGCTCAAAAAAATCATTAAATGCATGAAAAATAGCAAATGAAGTTAGAAAGGGTTGAAATTTGATGATGTGGATTTGAATGGTGCATATTGAATCCACAAAAAGTCTATACTTGAAATAAGTTAAAAAAAATTAAATGCCTTTGTAACAGATGAGTTTTCGTCCGAAACCCTCATACTTCGAAGGAGATAGTCCAGTTTGTACACGAAGTGCATCCATTTTTTGCCATAACCCTCTCAACTTTTTAGCACATGCTATGTGGGTGAAATGATGATACCATGCCAAGTTTCTACCTTTTTAGATTTCATTTGTAGTGCTTTTTAATTTCAGGGTCATTTAGCTCAAAAAATCATTAAATGCATGAAAAATAGCCAATGAAGTTAGAAAGGGTTGAAATTTGAGGATGTGGCTTTGAATGGTGCATATTGAATGCACAAAAAGTCTATACTTGAAATAAATTAAAAAAATTAAATGCCTTTGTAACAGATGAGTTTTCGTCCGAAACCCTCATACTTCGAAGGAGATGGTCCAGTTTGTATACGAAGTGCATCCAGTTTTTGCCGTAACCCTCTCAACTTTTTAGCACATGCTATGTGGGTGAAATGATGACACCATGCCAAGTTTCTACCTTTTTAGATTTCATTTGTAGTGCTTTTTAATTTCAGGGTCATTTAGCTCAAAAAAATCATTAAATGCAAGGAAAAATAGCCAATGAAGTTAGAAAGGGTTGAAATTTGAGGATGTGGCTTTGAATGGTGCATATTGAATGCACAAAAAGTCTATACTTGAAATAAGTTAAAAAAATTAAATGCCTTTGTAACAGATGAGTTTCGTCTCAAAACCCTCATACTTCGAAGGAGATGGTCCAGTTTGTACACGAAGTGCATCCAGTTTTTGCCGTAACCCTCTCAACTTTTTAGCACATGCTATGTGGGTGAAATGATGATACCATGCCAAGTTTCTACCTTTTTAGATTTCATTTGTAGTTCTTTTTAATTTCAGGGTCATTTAGCTCAAAAAAATCATTAAATGCATGAAAAATAGCAAATGAAGTTAGAAAGGGTTGAAATTTGAGGATGTGGATTTGAATGGTGCATATTGAATGCACAAAAAGTGTATACTTTAAATAAGTTAAAAAAAATTAAATGCCTTTGTAACAGCGGAGTTTTCGTCCGAAACCCTCATACTTCGAAGGAGATGGTCCAGTTTGTACACGAAGTGCATCCAGTTTTTGCCATAACCCTCTCAACTTTTTATCACATGCTATGTGGGTGAAATGATGATACCATGCCAAGTTTCTACCTTTTTAGATTTCATTTGTAGTGTTTTTAATTTCAGGGTCATTTAGCTCAAAAAAAGAGTTAAACAGAATCTGGTTTTGATTAAAATACCTATTTAAATTATCCTAAAAATTCCCAAGTTTAACATAATGACAAAACATACTAATATTAAAAAACAGGAAAAACAATCACTCAAAAATCTATTTTTAAACTAAAGTTATTCACAAATTAGTGATTCACACAAATTTCAAATGAATTCAAATTTAAACTATTTAAATTTGAAAACTACTGGCACTAACAGAAAGTTTGTAATTGTTTGACCTAAAGAAAAAAGATTTATTAAAAAACTATAAATATTCTAACGGTTATTCCAAATCTAAAAACAGAAATTAGAAAAACAAATCAAAAAAGAGAAAATACAGCTATAGTCCCGGTTGGTTCTACCAACCGGGACTAAAGGTCCCTTCCCGCGCGAAATTTGGGCCGAAAAGATGGGTAGTCCTTTAGTCCCGGTTGGTAGCACCAACCGTGACTAAAGGTCTTTAGTCCCGGTTGGAGCCACCAACCGGGACTAAAGGTCTTTAGTGTATATACACACACTTGGAAAAATTCCCCAACCTCTCCCATTCTCCCCAGATCGACGCCGACGCCGCCAGGCTGCTGCCGATCGTCGGCCGTCGCCGCCAGGCTGCCGCTCGTCGCCGACGCCGTTGCCGTCGCCCCGCCCCGACGCCGCCAGGCTGCCGCTCGTCGCCGTCACCGCTCGTCGCCAGGCTGCCGCACGTCGCCGTCGCCGTCGCTGCTCGTCGCCGTCGCCCTGCCCCGACGCCGCCAGGCTGCCGCTCGTCGCCGTCGCGCCGCTCTCGTCAGCCCCCCGATGAGCTCCCCCGCATCGATAGATGATAGATGATGATGATGGAGAGGATAGATGTTGATAGATGATTTTCTGTAGTAATTTTGTTAGATATGATGATAGATGATCTGATAATAGATGATTTTGTTAGATGATGATGATTTTCTGTAGTAATTTTGTCAGATGATGATAATTGTTTTCTGTTAGATGATTTTGTTAAATTATGATGCTTTTCATGTTTTAGTTTTAGTTGTTTTAGGTAATTAAGTGTTCAGATTGTTTTAGTTAATTTAGTTTTTTTATGTTTTAGTTGTTTAGTTTTTTATGTTTTAGTTAATTTAGTTGTTTTAGTTGTTTTATGTTTTAGTTGTTTTAGTTGTTTAGTTTTTTTATGTTTTAGTTGTTTTAGTTGGAAATAATGTAGTATCGTCGGTCGTCGGTGACGCGATATCGAGGAGTCCCCGACGATCGTCGGTGAGGGAGAGTCCCCGACGATCATCGGTGAGGAGTCCCCGATGATCGCCGGTGAGAGAGTGCGCACCAACACACCATGAGATATGAGAGTTATTTAAGGAAAGCCTCGACAGACCGAAAGTAATAATCAATATATATGGCATGTGCGTATGTTATTGCAATTAGGTCTATTTGGTCATGTGCGTATGTTATTGCAGGGAACACCTCCTTGTGCCTATGTTTTGCCGGAATGTTGATTTATTTCCGTTCTGGCAAATTTTAGGCGCTCAATATGTCTTACATTAGCAATGGTCATGCCGTAATTTTTGAATCATGAACACAGGAAATGTCGTCGTCTGATGACGACGATAGGATCCAAGCATGTGAACTCTGTGGCGAAGATAAGGGTCTTGGCGACCAGCCTGGGCTGCGAGACGGCAGGTTCTTCACCATGAAGCTTTACGAGGACTTCGATATTTCTACGGTACGCAACGATGACAACTGTTTTTTCATAATTAAGCAAGACTTATGTTTCTTTGCTTCAACGTGTAATTTCTGTTTTATACAATTCGACTAGTTCATCCCCTGTCATGCAAGACGGTATTTCTTGGAGAGGCTCGGTTTCGAAGAGCATGAGAGTTTCGAGACGAGGAGAGCCAACCTGAGGACTAAACATGGTCACACATTTCTGGTCAAAGTAATGAATGCAATTAATAACACAGAATTAGGGTGCTCAAATTGGGAAGCTCTTTGCAAGGCATATGGATTTCAGGAGGATATGGAAATAACCTTCGATCTTCGTCCTGAAGATCATATTGAAGGTAACATCGACATTTGGGTGGATGTCGATATGCTTCCTGTTTTACCTCCATGTAAGTTTATCAACCATGCATATTTGTCAAGTAATTTGCATTCTATATTTAAAAATAGTTGGTGTTCATCCATACTAAATTTGTTAATTTATAATTTACAGCTTATTTCGTTTCTTCGAGTGAAACACAGAACATAATTGACACGACACACTACACTTATGGATCACATCTAACTTGGGAGGAGAAGGATGATCTTATCAACTTTGTTATTGGTGTCCTAGTTGGTAGGGAGATCTTCCCGTATAATTTGGGAACTGGCCCAAATTATACATTGTACAGGACACTAGTGCATAGGTTGAGGGCGGATGACATTCGCCGAAATATCTTGGTAAGAGTTGCTAATTAAGTACACTACTGTTGCGTAAATGGTATTGATTACATTGCTAACTAGGCTACTATTATGTTCTTCAACAGAAACTGCCAAATGAAGTTGTGCCTCCGTTGATGCAAGCCGAAGGTAATATGACAATTAAAAGCCCCTTCTAGCCCGAGTTCTCTTTTGCATACTCGACTGAGCGCAAACCACCAAGACGGCTCCAAATTGAAGCATGGGGACAAATAAAGAAGGATCGCAAGCCACAAGTTGGAGACCGTTGGATCTCTTTGCTTCATCATGGAGACATAGGTATTATTCTATTTTATGTCATTTTACCTAGGAGGGAGGACTAGGTCCTATGAGAGAGAAGTTTTTCTGGTTTATATTAACTTGCATGATCGATTATGATGATTATTATTATGATGTTTTTTTTTGTTTTATGAGATTTTAACTTGGTATGATTAAGATGATGATGAGTTGTTAGATGAGTAAGATGATGATGAGTTATATGACATATATTTGATTAAAGTGGATGGATGCAAGTGATCATGTTGAATTAGAGGAAAAAATTAAATGGAAAACACAAAATGAAAAGGAAAAGTAAACAATGAAGCCTTAACCGCTAAACCTTTAGTCCCGGTTGGTGTTACCAACTAGGACCAAAGGTCCCCATGCCCTGGCGCGCGCTGCCGACCACGTGGCCAGGGTTTAGTCCCGGTTCGTAGCCAACCGGGACTAAAGGCTTGGACCCTTTAGTCTCTATACTTTAGTCCCGGTTGGGGAACTGGGACTAAAGGCCCTTCCCAACCGGGACTAATGGTCTGTTTTCTACTAGTGTATTCCTAGCTTTTGCCATATCGTGTTCCATGAAAATGATTGTGTCATCCGCGTATTGCAGAATGGACACCCCACCCCCCCTCTACAAGGTGTGGGACAAGTCCACCAACTTGACCAATCTCCTTAGCTCGACCAATAAGGACTGCCAACATATCCGCTACTATATTGAACAACACAGGAGACATGGAATCTCCCTGTCTCAGTCCTTTATGTGTTTGAAAATAATGACCTATGTCATCATTAACTTTAATCCCAACACTACCTTTCTGAATGATAGCATCCACCTGATCCCTCCAGGATTGGTTGAATCCCTTCATACGTAAAGCCTGTTGGAGAAATGGCCATTTTACCTTATCATACGCCTTCTCGAAATCCACTTTAAAGATAACCCCATCAAGTTTCTCTGTATGAATTTCGTGTAACGTCTCATGCAAGATGACCACCCCCTCTAGGATGTGCCTTACAGGCATGAAAGTTGTCTGAGTCAGATGGACTACCGAATGGGCTACCTGTGTCAGCCTATTGGTTCCAACCTTTGTAAAGAAATTGAAACTGGCATTGAGCAAACATATCGGTCTGAATTGCTCAATGCGAATAGCCTCAACCTTCTTTGGCAACAGCGTTATTGTTCCAAAGTTAAGGTGGAATAGCTGCAGATGACCATTGAATAAATCATGGAACATAGGCAAAAGACCACCTTTAATAATGTGCCAACATTTTTTATAAAATTCCACCGGAAATCCATCCGGCCCCGGTGCCTTATTTTGTTCCATTTGTGCTATTGCTTCAAACACCTCTTTCTCAGTAAATGGGGCTGACAATACCTCATTCTCAACTGAACTGAGCTGAGGTATGTCACCTGTGATGGTCTCCTCGAGAGAGACAAATTCTCTTCTAGAGCACCAAAAAGTTTCTTATAGTACTCGGATATGTACAATTTTAGGTTCTCATGGCCTACAATTGTACCCTCATCCTGTTCAAGTTGAATTATTTTCCTCTTCCTATGTTTGCCATTCGCAGTCATGTGAAAGAATTGTATGTTATCATCCCCATGAACTACCTTCGTTACCTTTGCTCGAAAGGCCCATTTCATCTCCTCCTCTCTCAGAAGAGTTTGCAACTTCTTCTCAGCCTCAATCTTAATATTCCAATCTGAACTATTAAGACATGGGGCTTTAGCTTTCACATCTGACTCATTAATGAGTTGAATTAACCTCTCTTTTTCCACTTTGTAAATGCCACTTTGGTTCTTAGCCCAGCCTCTCAAAAACTGGCGTAAGTGTCTAATTTTGTTTTGCCACCTGTCCATACTAGATGACCCACCAGATCCCTTTGCCAATTCAGTAGCAATGAGATCCATGAATCCTTCTCTCTCGAACCAGCCTAATTCGAATGAGAAGACATTTCTGTTTCCTACATGTGTCGCTTCCCCAGAATTGACAAGTAGGGGTGTGTGATCTGAAATAGCCCTTGTAGGATCGAAAGTATGTCTAGAGGGGGGTGATTAGACTACTTGACCAAATAAAAATTCTACCTTTTCCCAGTTTTAGTTTTGGGCAGATTTTAGCAATAATAGAAAGTCAAGCACATCCTACACATGCATGTCTAAGAGTATAGTAGCGGAAAGTAAAGACAAGCACATGTAGTAGAGGATAGGGCTAGAGAGATCAAACGCAATTGTAGACACAAAGATTTTTCCCGTGGTTCCGATAGGTGGTGCTATCGTACGTCCACGTTTATGGAGTCTTCAACCCACGGAGGGTAACGGTCGCGAGAGTCCACGGAGGGCTCCACCCATAAGGGTCCACGAAGTAGCAACCTTGACTATTCCATAATGACTTCCGTCCACGAAGGACTAGCCTCACTATGGGTAGATCTTCACGAAGTAGGCGATCTCCTTGCCCTTACAAACTTCTTGGTTCAACTTCACAACACGAAGTAGGAGGCTCCCAAGAGACACCTAACCAATGTAGGAGGCACCACCCTCCAAAAGGTAATAGGCTTGATAGTGATGATGAACTCCTTGCTCTTGTGCTTCAAGATGATAGACTCCTCAACACTCAATCACTCTCTCACAGATTTGGCTTGGTAGAAGTGATTGATTGGATGGAAATCAACTTGGGGAGGCTAGAAATCAAGATCCATATGGTTGGCATGGATGATCTTGACCTCAACACAAGGGTAGGTGGTTTTCTCTCAGAAAATTGGATATGGCAAGTGTGGAATAGTTCTGAGTGCTTCTCTTGTGAGTGAGTGGTGGTGGAGGGGTATATATAGGCATCTCTAAAAATCTAACTGTTACACCATTATTGACCAACTCGGTGAAACCGAAGTAAAACTCGGTCGTACCGATTTGTTCAAAATGTGGCAACTTTAGGAATCTCGGTGAGACCGATATATGATTCTCGGTAGTACCGATATGAGTGGCCGAGGGCAGTTTCCAAACTCGGTGAGACCGATCCATAAAACTCGGAAATTCCGATTTTATAAACTTGGTCATCCGAATGTTGGTCACCGAAACTCGGTTGCACCGATGTAGTACTTGGTTGTACCGAGAAGCTAGGGTTTGCCAGAGTTCTGTCTAAGATGAAAATAGGTTGGGCCGAGTGGAAAAGTTGGTGGCACCGATTTTGTGTAGTAGGGTTTAGACAGAGTATTTTTGTGGGAGATCTTGTGGGTGTTTTTGGTGGCTAGCACTTGTGCACGTGGAGCATTTTGTTCACCAACATTACCTCACCCCCTTTTAATAGTATTGGCTTTCCTATGGACTCAAAGTGATTTCTCACAAAGTAAAATGTAGAGTCTCCTTGCTTGAAGCTTTGCCAATTCCATTCCTTGCATCTTGGGGTCTCCTCACAATCAACAGCCATCCCATCATTTTGCTTGAAGCTTTCCTGAAATATACTTAGTGGAAACATGAGTCCAATGAGATATATGTTGTTATTAATTACCAAAACCACCAAGGAAGCAAATGTGCTTTCAATCTCCCCCTTTTTGGTAATTGATGACAACATATAGATCAAAGTTTTGACATATGATATAATCAATGAATAGAACCATCGCTTTGAGAAGTATGTGATAAGCAAGAGCTCCCCCTAAATTTGTGCACTATTTTGATTTGCGTTTGAATGCAAATGCACAATCGATTAGGTTCATGGGGCACTCTTCCATGTCACATACAGCTTGGTGGTGTGCGAGAATAATATGAATGAACAACATAGCACAACACATCAAGCAAGAGTGAATGATCATCTCATAAGCATCTCAAAGATAGGAAATAGTAGCAACACATAAGAAGTATATGATCAAACACCAAATAAGTTTAACACAAACGGTAAACCGAAAGACTTTAAAGTTTTGGAGAGCGATAAAAAGCAACACTCTCTCTCTCTCTCTTGAAGCCATATGATCTATACAACTTCTCCCCCTTTGGCAACAAGTTACCAAAAAGTTGAAAGGTATAGAACTAATCGTCTCTCTGGGGATGATCTCCTCCGGTTGTCGATGTAGGAGTCGAGAGAACCGCTTCGGCGAAGAATGATAACCCACAAGTATAGGGGATCAATTGTAGCCTTTCTCGATAAGTAAGAGTGTCGAACCCAACGAGGAGCTAATGTAGGAGATATGCCCTAGAGGCAGTAATTTCAGTTACTTTTGTATCTCCGAGTTTGTAATGAAAGTTTATGTTCCATGCTATAACTGCAATGATTCTCGAGTCTACAAATTAAACGAGGCTTGGAGGGAAACTCATGTGCACGTGTGGTATAATAAACGGTAAATTGTATTCCTAGTCTTGCCTCTAAGACTGGCTCAAGTATTGCATGATGATCCTGTTTTCCTGATCATGGGCATGGCTATGCCGGCAATTTTGAGGGCACGATGTTGGTAGAACACTTGTGTTGAATCGACCCATATTGATGTTATACTATGAGATATATTCGTCAATAGTTAATGGTTAAAATAACACAGAGATGGTTAATGTTTGTATAATTCCTTAGACCATGAGAGTATCGAGTTTCTTCATGCTTGCTTCATGAACTTTGGGGTTTGTTAAACGTCATCCGTAAATGGGTGGCTATTACGGTGGCTTACGGGTTCATGGAAAAGTATGCCAAGTAACTTGATAGCTCAAGATTGGGATTTGCTCCTCCGACGATGGAGAGATATCTCTGGGCCCTCTCGGTGTTACGGTATCCATCATCGTCTGGCCAGACACTTTGTGATTTGATCACGGGGATGCCGGAACACGGGAACGAGAAAAGAGAACAATACCGGCAACGAGGTAACTGGCATTGTGGACAAGTTGTTGATCCACGAGGATGCCTACATGTCTCACCTCGGGTAATTGTAACATATCGCGAAGCAACAGGAATAGCACACGGCAACTGGAGGTTCACTCGAATATTCATTCGTGTGGGTATAGGGGTCAATATGGGTGTCCACGGCTCCGATGCTGATCATTGATCGGAAAGTGTTCCGGTCATGTCTATACTTCACCGAACCTATAGGGTCACACGCTTAAGGGTCATCTATCTGCTGAATACTAGACGAGGAGTCCGAGAGAAAGTCACTGGAAAGGTTTCAGAGACGATGGAAAAGTTTCGGAGAGAACAGCAGAAAAGTTTTGGTAAAACCGAAAAGTTGTTTCGGATAAAACCATTGATCCAAAAAGGTTTCGGCAAGCAACGGGAATGTTTTGGAGGTTGCCAGATTGGTCTGGTAATTTCTAGAATTTTTCCGGAGAAAAAACCGAAAAAAGGTTTTCGGAGCTGCCGGAATTGTTTACCGGGTAAACGAAGATGGTTTTAAATTAAACCACCATACCGGAAATGTTCCGGAGCGCGTCCAGATAATTTTAGAGGGTGCCGGAAATGTTCTGGGACCTTCCGGAATTTTTCAGAAGAAATAGTTTCGGAAAACATCTTGTCCCAGCGTTAGGGGACAAGATCCCACGGATCGTGGGGGCTGTTTTTGGGCTGTTTTTGGGGGCGCCCCCTTTAGGGGACAGCCTCCTTGTGGCTGGACAAAGTGTTGGGGGGGGGGGGGTCATGGTGGGGGCAGCCCCCACAAATGGTGGAGAGTGTTGGGAGGAAGGTGGGGCCCCATGGGGGAACACCATGGACAAGGGAACATGTTTTCTCCATGTTTGGTGGGAACATGTTTCCTTGTTTGGTGGGTGCTTGTTTTGTGGGCTGATATTTCAGCCCCCCCCCCCTCACCCCTTCCACCACTATATAAGGAGGTGGAGAGGAGCTCTCCATCCTCACTCCAACTCTCACACACATGGCATGCATGATCTGCCTTTCTTCTCTCCCTCCCACGAAATAGTTTCGTAGAGCCGAAAGGCTGTCTGGGTTCCGGTGGGAACTAGTTCTGGACGGCGAAGCCCTGCCGGATAGATGACACCGTATGTGTGCAACCCCGTAGATAGGTCGTAGTTTCGATCTTTTGCCCGAGGGGCTGTTCGTGTGTCCTCCCGGAGGGCTGTCCGAGTTTCCGTTCGGGTTTCGAGGGTCCTCCCGGAGGGCTGTCCGTGACATCGTCCGGGGGACTGTCCGACCGCCTCCCGAAGGGCTGTCCGACGAGGGAGTACATCCTCACGGTTGGGAGGTTGTAAAATCCTAGCTGCGGGGATCTGCACCAACGATCTCCACCGACTCTTCTTCCGCTGTGCTACGAGTCGGTACGGATCAGATCAAACCTTGTATGCAATCTCCATAGTGGTCCTGGGCGTGCTCGCTATACCGAAAATTTTTGTTTTCTGTCGCGTTCCCCAACAGTGGCATCAAGAGCCAGGCTATGAGTAGATGCATGTTATGATCTAGAATACATGAGATGTATGGGTATTGCATAGTATAATTTTGTAGCAGATAAGATCTATTACTGAAAATTATTTGTGCGGGTAGCAGATGAAATCTGTTACCCGATGTTCCTGTTGCTTCCCGTGAATTGGCGTACTCCTGATCTTGACGGCATGGTGGAATCTCACAAAGTTCTGGCAATCCGCGATCCTTTCATGCTGCTCCTGAGTATGCTGATTGACAGATCAACGAAGTGCTAACAGTTCTTTGGGTTCCACTTTAGTTAAAGAAAGATGGATGTTTCGCAGACGAAGGGCAATGCAGATGTGATCTGCACGGGGGTCACGCGTATGACGAAGTTTAGTATGGGGCTCGAGATTTTATTATCTCGTGTTTCATACACCCTGGAAAGTTAATCTAGCAACTTGAAGTATCATACTTGATGATGGACGTTGGTAGCTGCGGTTTAAGTCAAAACCTTAGAAGCCACGTAAAATAAAATTTTGCATAAACCGATTAGAAGCGTCTAACTTGGTTTTGCAGGATAGATTTGCATGTGATGTGGTATAGCAATGCTCATATTAAATTTGATTATGTATGAGATGACTATATGATGTAATTAACATGACCTGCGTGTCATGATTCGGCATGATGGCTGGAGCCATATGATTGCACTTTAATGACCTGCGTGTCAACCTTGTGTAATGCACTTATTTTATTAGCTATAGAGATAGCAATATTATCTAGTGCATCGACAAGGTGGTGGCAATCTTCGCAAAGGTGAACACCGACGTGAATGCCGAAGACGAAGAATACTTGACTTCTCCGTCAGAAGGGGCTATACCATATCATGCTATTATGAATTGCCTGAGATGTTTATCCCTCTTGATGCACCCTTCTTGATTGCGCGGTAGTCGCTTTTTATTAGGGTGATCTCTCACAAAATATCAAGTAGTTAGTGTTCTCCCAAGTGTAGCACCGTCACGGCACCTATCTCTTCGGGGCATTGCATGATCTCCATGGGTGCGAACGATTAGAGAAGTGTGAGGCGGGTGAGTTGAGACCTCGCAGCGAGATCACTTGGTTGTCTTGACGTTCAGGCAGGAAAGTCCTGAGCTCGGAACACACGCATCGAAAGATGAACAAGAATCGCATAGAGATGTGATCGGCAAGTTTGCCTACCGATTGAAGTTCACGCCATGGGTGTTCATCTCGAACCGTGACGGCGAATGGAAATGCGGATCTTGAATCACTCACAATCAATTTTGAGAGATGTTGATTTGAGTGGGAGCGCACTTTAGAATAAAATTGTTTATTCACTAGTGCCAAAAATCATTATGAACAAAGTCTAAATGAACTTGTGTTTTCCGTTGTAGATCAAATGGCTCGCAACACCGCGTTCAACTTAGGCCCGATGTTAGAGAAAGAGAAGTTAGCTGCGAATGGAAACAACTATGCGGACTGGGTCCGTACCCTGAGGATTGTCCTCAGGAGTGCTAAGAAAGTGTACGTGCTTGACGGACCTCTTCCACCTAAGCCGGCGGCAACAGCCGCGGTAGACATACAAAATGTCTGGGCCACTAAGGATGATGATTTCAACTTAGTGCAGTGCCTCATGCTGTCTTGCATGAGTTCAGAGCTTCAAAAACGTTTTGAATTCCATAACTCCTTTGATATGATCAAAGATCTGGATGCTCTGTACAAGTTTAATGCACGGTCTGAACGTTTTGATATCATGAAAATGATGTCGGAGACCAAGATGGCTGAGGGCAGTTCAGTTGGCGAGCACGTAGTCAATATGATTGGCTACGCTGAAAGGCTTAAAACCCTGGAATTTCCACTTCCAGAAGAGCATGTAATGGACATGTTGCTCCGTTCACTCCCCCCTTCTTACGGAGGTTTTGTCATGAACTACAACATGAATGGGATGGACAAATCACCTAATGAGGTGCTTGCCATGCTGAAATCTATTGAAGGAGGACTGCAGAAAAATCGCAAGCAAGTGTTGCTTGTGAATAAAACTGCCAGTTTCAAAAAGAAAGGCAAGCCAAAGAAGGGCAAGGGGGCCGGTAAGACCGGCTTCCAACGCAAATCTAAGGGCGGAGCCAAGAATGAAACTGAGTGCTTCTACTGCAAGGGCACAAGTCACTGGAAGAGAAACTGCAAGAAGTATCTGGAAGATAAGAAGTCCGGGAAAACCGGAAAAGGTATAATTGTTATACAAGTTAATGTCATTGACGTTTTGCTTGCTAGCGAAAATTCTAAGTCTTGGGTATTTGATACCGGATCGGTTGCTCACATTTGCAACTCGATACAGGGGCTTCAGAAGGTGCGCAAGCTGGCAAAGAATGAAGTCGTGATGCGTGTCAGGAACGGCGCTGGGATCGCCGCTCAAGCCGTCGGCATTATGCCTCTACGTCTCCCGTCAGGATTTATTTTGGAACTTAGTAACTGTTATTTTGTTCCGTTGTTGTGTAGAAACATTATCTCTGGATCATGTTTAGTGCACGATGGGTACTCCTACAAGTCTGAGAACAATGGTTGTTCACTTTATTGTAAGGATATGTTTTATGGATTTGCACCCATTGTTGGGGGCCTTTTCATACTAAATCTTGAATGTGGAAATGATGTCTTTAACGTGAATGCTAAACGCCTTAAGAAGGCTGATACCACCACCACTTATTTGTGGCACTGTCGGCTTGGCCACATCGGAAAGAAACGCATGCAAAGACTCCATAAAGATGGAGTTTTACCGTCCCTTGATTTTGAATCATTTGACACATGTGAAGCTTGCTTGATGGGAAAAATGACCAAGACGCCGTTCACGGGTCATCCTGAACGGGCGGGTGAATTATTGGAAATAATACATAGTGATGTATGTGGTCCAATGAACACGGCCGCACGGGGTGGGTATTTTTACTTCGTGACTTTTACCGATGATTTAAGTCGGTATGGCTATATCTACTTAATGAAGCATAAGTCGGAAACCTTTGAAAAGTTCAAAGAATTTCAGAATGAGGTAGAAAATCATCGTGACAAAAAGATTAAGTTTCTGCGGTCTGATCGCGGAGGCGAATATCTTAGTCATGAGTTTGGCCAGCATCTGAGTGACCGTGGAATCGTTTCATAGCTTACGCCTCCCGGAACTCCACAGCGAAACGGAGTGTCGAAGCGACGTAACCGAACCCTGTTAGACATGGTAAGGTCGATGATGTCTCTTACAGATCTACCGATATCTTTTTGGGGTCACGCACTGCTCACTGCCACTCACACACTAAACAGAGCACCGTCTAAGTCTGTTGAGACGACACCATACGCTTTATGGTATGGGAAGAAATCCAATGTGTCGCATCTCAAGGTGTGGGGTTGTGAAGCTTATGTAAAACGTTTACAACCAAGCAAACTCGACCCCAGATCAGACAAATGTTACTTTGTAGGTTATCCAATAGACACCATTGGGTATTCCTTCTACAACCAGTCCGAGGGCAAAGTGTTTGTCGCAAGGTTTGGACGTTTTCTCGAGAAAGAGTTTCTCGCAAAAGAATTAAGTGGGAGGACAGTACAACTTAATGATATTAGTGAATCTTCGGCAACCGTTGATATGGCTAAGGAACCGGAAGAAATTCCGCTAATTATCCCTACAACCGAGCCGGAAGTTGTCGCATGTGATGCGGAAACTTCAAACACTGTTGTAACTGAACCGCGCAGATCAGGTAGGGCTATCCAGCCACCTGAGTGGTTTCATAACGAAATCTTCATTCTTGAAGACGATGAACCTGCGCACTACAAGGAAGCGATGGCGGGGCCTAGCTCAAGGGAATGGCACAAAGCGATGAGATCCGAAATGGAATCCATGTACGAAAACCAAGTTTGGAACTTGGAAGAACTTCCAGATGGCGTAAAACCCATTGGTTGTAAATGGATTTTCAAAAGAAAGACGGACGCGGATGGTAACATTACTATCCACAAAGCTAGACTTGTTGCGAAAGGGTTCACGCAAGTTCCAGGAGAGGACTACAACGAGACTTTCTCGCCCGTAGCTATGCTTAGGTCTGTTCGGATATTACTAGCAATTGCTGCTTATTTCGATTATGAAATATGGCAGATGGATGTCAAAACGGCTTTCCTAAATGGAAACCTTGATAGGGATGTATACATGATACAGCCAGAAGGTTTTGTCGATCCTAAGAATGCTGGAAAGGTATGTAAGCTTCAGAAAGCCATTTATGGTCTGAAGCAGGCATCAAGGAGCTGGAATATTCGTTTTGATGAAGTGGTCAAAGAGTTTGGCTTCATCAGGAACGATGAAGAATCTTGTGTGTACAAGAAGTTTAGTGGGAGCGCAAAAGCATTTCTAATCTTGTATGTGGATGACATATTATTGATTGGAAATGACGTGAATTTTCTTAGCGAAATAAAAGACTCATTGAAGAAGAGTTTTTCAATGAAAGACTTAGGCGAAGCGGCATATGTATTAGGCATCAGGATCTATAAATATAGATCAAAACGCCTGATATCGCTAAGCCAAAGCACGTACATTGACAAGGTGTTGAAAAGGTTCAACATGGAGAACTCCAAGAAATGCCTACTCCCCATGTCACCTGGCACAGTGCTTTGCAAGAATCAGAGTCCTCAGACCCTTGATGAGCGAGTACAAATGAATGATATTCCATATGCTTCGGCAGTTGGTTCTATTATGTATGCCATGCTATGTACAAGACCGGATGTTTCCTATGCGCTAAGTGTTAGCAGCCGGTACCAAGGTGATCCAGGATTGGAACACTGGGCCGCAGTCAAGGGTATTCTTAAGTACCTCAGAAGGACCAAGGATTTACTCCTTGTGTACGGAGGTGATGAAGAGCTCATTGTAAGTTGTTACACTGATGCAGGCTTCATGTCTGACCCAGATGACTTCAAATCTCAATCTGGCTATGTTTTCATATTGAACGGCGGCGCAGTTGATTGGAAAAGTTCCAAACAAAAGACTGTGGCGGATTCTACGACGGAGGCGGAATATGTCGCTGCTTCAGAAGCCTCCAAGAAAGCTGTCGGTATCAAGCAATTTCTTGAAGATCTTGGTGTGGTTCCAAGTGCTCTGGACCCGGTGGAGATCTATTGTGACAATAGTGGCGCCGTGGCTCAGGCAAGGGAGCCATGTTCGCACCATAAGACAATGCATATTCAACGCAAATATAAACTCATTCGACATCATGTCGAAGAAGGTTTAGTGAAAGTACGCAAAGTTCACACGGATCTGAATGTGTCAGACCCGATGACTAAGCCTCTACCACGAGCAAAGCATGAGCAACACCGGATAGCCATTGGTGTTAGGGAAGCCATGTAACTGGATTATGACTCTAGTGCAAGTGGGAGTCTGTAGGAGATATGCCCTAGAGGCAGTAATTTCAGTTACTTTTGTATCTCCGAGTTTGTAATGAAAGTTTATGTTCCATGCTATAACTGCAATGATTCTCGAGTCTACAAATTAAACGAGGCTTGGAGGGAAACTCATGTGCACGTGTGGTATAATAAACGGTAAATTGTATTCCTAGTCTTGCCTCTAAGACTGGCTCAAGTATTGCATGATGATCATGTTTTCCTGATCATGGGCATGGCTATGCCGGCAATTTTGAGGGCACGATGTTGGTAGAACACTTGTGTTGAATCGACCCATATTGATGTTATACTATGAGATATATTCGTCAATAGTTAATGGTTAAAATAACACAGAGATGGTTAATGTTTGTATAATTCCTTAGACCATGAGAGTATCGAGTTTCTTCATGCTTGCTTCATGAACTTTGGGGTTTGTTAAACGTCATCCGTAAATGGGTGGCTATTACGGCGGCTTACGGGTTCATGGAAAAGTATGCCAAGTAACTTGATAGCTCAAGATTGGGATTTGCTCCTCCGACGATGGAGAGATATCTCTGGGCCCTCTCGGTGTTACGGTATCCATCATCGTCTGGCCAGACACTTTGTGATTTGATCACGGGGATGCCGGAACACGGGAACGAGAAAAGAGAATAATACCGGCAACGAGGTAACTGGCATTGTGGACAAGTTGTTGATCCACGAGGATGCCTACATGTCTCACCTCGGGTAATTGTAACATATCGCGAAGCAACAGGAATAGCACATGGCAACTGGAGGTTCACTCGAATATTCATTCGTGTGGGTATAGGGGTCAATATGGGTGTCCACGGCTCCGATGCTGATCATTGATCGGAAAGTGTTCCGGTCATGTCTATACTTCACCGAACCTATAGGGTCACACGCTTAAGGGTCATCTATCTGTTGAATACTAGACGAGGAGTCCGAGAGAAAGTCACTGGAAAGGTTTCAGAGACGATGGAAAAGTTCCGGAGAGAACACCAGAAAAGTTTCGGTAAAACCGAAAAGTTGTTTCGGATAAAACCATTGATCCAAAAAGGTTTCGGCAAGCAACGGGAATGTTTTGGAGGTTGCCAGATTGGTCTGGTAATTTCTGGAATTTTTCCGGAGAAAAAACCGAAAAAAGGTTTTCGGAGCTGCCGGAATTGTTTACCGGGTAAACGAAGATGGTTTTAAATTAAACCACCATACCGGAAATGTTCCGGAGCGCGTCCAGATAATTTTAGAGGGTGCCGGAAATGTTCTGGGACCTTCCGGAATTTTTCAGAAGAAATAGTTTCGGAAAACATCTTGTCCCAGCGTTAGGGGACAAGATCCCACGGATCGTGGGGGCTGTTTTTGGGCTGTTTTTGGGGGCGCCCCCTTTAGGGGACAGCCCCCTTGTGGCTGGACAAAGTGTTGGGGGCCCCCCCCCATGGTGGGGGCAGCCCCCACAAATGGTGGAGAGTGTTGGGAGGAAGGTGGGGCCCCATGGGGGAACACCATGGACAAGGGAACATGTTTTCTCCATGTTTGGTGGGAACATGTTTCCTTGTTTGGTGGGTGCTTGTTTTGTGGGCTGATATTTCAGCCCCCCCCCCCTCACCCCTTCCACCACTATATAAGGAGGTGGAGAGGAGCTCTCCGTCCTCACTCCAACTCTCACACACATGGCATGCATGATCTGCCTTTCTTCTCTCCCTCCCACGAAATAGTTTCGTAGAGCCGAAAGGCTGTCTGGGTTCCGGTGGGAACTAGTTCTGGACGGCGAAGTCCTGCCGGATAGATGACACCGTATGTGTGCAACCCCGTAGAGAGGTCGTAGTTTCGATCTTTTGCCCGAGGGGCTGTTCGTGTGTCCTCCCGGAGGGCTGTCCGAGTTTCCGTTCGGGTTTCGAGGGTCCTCCCGGAGGGCTGTCCGTGACATCGTCCGGGGGACAGTCCGACCGCCTCCCGAAGGGCTGTCCGACGAGGGAGTACATCCTCGCGGTTGGGAGGTTGTAAAATCCTAGCTGTGGGGATCTGCACCAACGATCTCCACCGACTCTTCTTCCGCTGCGCTACGAGTCGGTACGGATCAGATCAAACCTTGTATGCAATCTCCATAGTGGTCCTGGGCGTGCTCGCTATACCGAAAATTTTTGTTTTCTGTCGCGTTCCCCAACAGTTAAAGGTAGAACAAATATTCCCTCAAGTTCTATCGACCACCGATACAACTCTACGCACGCTTAACATTCACTTTACCTAGAACAAGTATGAAACTAGAAGTACTTTGTAGGTGTAACGGGATAGGTTTGTAAGATAATAAAGAGCACGTAAATAAAAACTAGGGGCTGTTTAGATAAAGAAACAACTAAGTTAGTCTTAGTAGAGAGATTTTTGTCACAAGAAAGTTATTTATCCCTAGGCAATCGATAACTAGACCGGTAATCATTATTGCAATTTTATATGAGGGAGAGGCATAAGCTAACATACTTTCTCTACTTGGATCATATGCACTTATGATTAGAACTCTAGCAAGCATCCGCAACTACTAAAGATCATTAAGGTAAAACCCAACCATAGCATTATAAGGTATCAAGTCCTCTTTACTCCCATACGTAAACAACCTACTTACTCGGGTCTGTGCTTCCGTCGCTCACGCCACCCACCATAAGCGAATCATAAACATATTGCAAACCCTACAGCGGGGATCCCTCACGCTTGCGCGACACGGAGAGCACCATAGGACAGCACCAATAATAAAACATGCAACTCAAACCAATCATGATCATCAATCAACCCATAGGACAAAACGGATCTACTCAAACATCATAGGATAGCCATACATCATTGGGAAATAATATATATCGTTGAGCACCATGTTTAAGTAGAGATTACAGTGGGGAGAAGAGTTTTTACACCGCTGCATAGAGGGGGAGAGAGTTGGTGATGACGGCGGCGAAGTTGTTGGTGTAGATCGCCGTCATGATGATGGCCCCGTCGGCGTTCCGGTGCCACCGGGAGAGACGGGGAGAGAGCCCCCCTCCTTATTCTTCTTCCTTGACCTCCCCCCTAGATGGGAGGAGGGTTTACCCTCTGGTCCTTGGCCTCCATGGCGGCGGAGGGGCGGGAGCCCCTCCGAGATTGGATCTCTCTCTCTGTTTCCTTCTGTTTCTGCCTTCCAGATTCTGGCCTTTCACCGTTTCTTATATTCCCGGAGATCCGTAACTCCGATTGGGCTGAAATTTTAACACGATTTTTATCCGTATATTAGCTTTCTTGCGGAGAAAGAAGGGCACCAACCGCCTTACGGGGTGGCCACAAGCCAGCCTGGCGCGCCCTACCCCCCAGGGCGCGCCCCTATGGCTTGTGGGCCCCTCGGGCACCGCCTTCTGTTCATTCGACTTCCCAAAATTCACATATATTCCAAAAAAAAATCTCCGTAAGTTTTTATCCCGTTTGGACTTCGTTTGATATGGATTTTCCGCGAAACAAAAAACATGCAACAAACAGGAACTGGCACTGGGCACTGGATCAATATGTTAGTCCCAAAAATAGTATAAAAAGTTGCCAAAAGTATATGAAAGTTGTAGAATATTGGCATGAAACAATCAAAAATTATAGATACGACCAAGACGTATCAAAGACTTCTGCAGATGTCATAGAAGGAGTTGGAGTAGACACTGGAGGTGCTGAAGGAGCTGATGGAACTGAAGTAGCTACAGCAGGTGCTGATGAAGATGGTCTCAACTCTGGAGCGGGCACTGTCGCAGATCTGGCCTGGGTCTTGAACTGAGTGCTTGGCCTGAGAGGGCGACTGTCATCATCATCATCATCATCATCATCTGAAGAGTGAGGAAGGGGTACTGCATCCACTTCCTTCTTGAGCTCATCAACAGTCTTTGTCAGCCCATCAACCTTGTTGTTCAGTGTATGGAACTTATCCTCTACTATCCTTTCCACACTCTTCTAGTTCTTCAAGATCTCTGTGATATCCTTCTGCATGCCCTGGATAGTGTTAAGAATAAGATCCATCTGCTCACTCCTGGTCCTTGGCACTGGAGCACTAGTGGCTCTGACTGCCTCAGCCTCTGCATGTGCAGTAGATGAAGTGGGATGACTAGGATCCATTACCACAACATTGTCCTCAAACTCTGGCTGGAGTGGCATATGTGGTCGATCAAGTGCATATACATTCTTCTCTAGCTTAGAGTTGATAAGAATCTGAATGTACGGTGCATATCCACAAGATCTTTTCTGATCAGCAACAGTCCTCTTTACGGTCTCAACAATCAAGTCCATGACCCTAAATCTGGTGTGAAGGTCAATGTGATGCAGCATGTTGATGGAGTATCCTCGGATCATCTTGTCATCTCCTGACTTAGGCATCAAAGTATACCTCATGATGGTGTTGGTGGTGGTCAGTCCTGCTTGCAGGTAATATACCGAGCCAAATTTATGCCAATGCACATAATCTGCAGGAATCTCCTTGTATATCTTTGCCATGGAGTTATGATTCATCTTGGCCTCAGTGTACACATCCAAATCACCTTCTTCTACCTGTGGGTCTCCTAAGATGGTAGCCCACTCATCAACTGTGGATTCATACCTAACACCTTCAGTCATCCAGACAATCCTATCATCTCCATAAAAATGAGCAGTGGAATAGAATTGCATGATCATCTCATCATTCCAAGCATTAAACTCCCTACCAACTAAATTTGCAATGTCAATGCACTTGAAGTTGTCTTGCACATGGGGAAAATAGTCTTCATTCTCCTTAATGTAGTCCCAGTCTACATATCTCATATCACTAACAGCTGGGCTCTCTGAAATCATTCTGGTTGTCCACTGAATCTGTCATACTGACCCTGTAAATAGAGCATAGAAGAGCAGTGGGGTTTAGCATCACAAAACACATATTTTTTTAAAAAAATTGAACAAAGAAATTCTTAGTTTTAGCTTTCTGGAAAATGGATTTCGGTACCACCGAGTCAAGATTTTCTGATCCACCGAGACATATGGTCTACTTCACAGAAACTTGGCAGTCACTTCGGTGTCACCGAAAATGACCGCTCGGTTTCATCGAGACCATTCTCAGGAACCCTAGAACCGAAATCGGTAGAACCGATTTTTGCGACTCAGTGTCACGGAGATGCATTTTGCGGACGGCTAAACCTAAAATTTTCTCATTCGCTAATCTAATGAATTTTCTAGTGGATTAGGAAGATTGCAACAGGTGGATTATCGATAAGAGTACCCCTAATGCGCATGAATCGGAAAGAGGAGCGCACAAGGGGGCCGGATTCATACCCTAACTCAGTGATGAATCCGCTAAGGCGACGAAGGCGGTGAAGATTCCGTCGACGGCAGCGATTCCCAACGGCGGAGGCGCACGGGGAGGCAAGGGCGACGACCAGGGGGTCCGGAGTGGCAGTTCGAGGCTTGGAGAAACAGACTTTTAGCAAATGAATTTCAAAAGTCGGTTCCGCAAGGTTATATACCCCAGACTATCAGTGAAACTGATTGGAACGTTTCGGTGCCACCGAGTTTCCTAACTGTTAGGTGACAGAGAAACTTGGTGAGACCGAGAATACCAGATCGGTTGTACCGAGATCAAAAACTTAGATCAACTCAGTGATTCGGTGGAACCGAGTTTTTTTGGGTTGGTTACATTGAGATTCACAGAGAGGTTTTGGAATGCAGCTCTTTTCGACACGGTACTCCGAGTGCTCCTCACACAGAGGGTTCGAGAAGTGCTTGTTCAAGTTTTGTGATGTAGCATGAATAGAACTTGAGACGAGAAAGCATAGATAGCTAGAGAGGGGTCCTAGGCATTCTTGTACATCCAATTGGCAAAATAAAATCAAAAGCCAAATAGCAATAATTGGATGTCCTCGAATGAGTAAAGATATGCAAACCGACATGCTCACACAATAAGATGTCAAACGAAATCATGGCAAACATGCACAAACATTCTAGCATCCATCAAGCACTTTGGCGATGACATAGTCATCTATATATGAGTATATTGACTTAGGAGCCAAGTAAGAATACTTGATCATAGGTCATAATCGTCGTTTAAGCACAAGTGAGGTTGCCACTTTTAAATAAAGCTTGTTAATGTTGTCACATTTTAAGAGATGCTTTAACTCAAGTCTTAGAGTAAAGCTCCCCTTCATGTGACATCCCCCCTAAGAGGGATAAACTAACCTTCGGTTTGTCATAGAAGACTTCATGTGGGTGATGTAGTGGTGGATGCTCATAGTTGATGAAGATCATCCTGAGTTGGGAGCATCATTGTTGTTTCTTACTCTTCTCACCTACATGGGTTAGTCCCACACACAAGAGACAAATACAAGGATATCTATGGACATGGAGTGCAAAGCATGCATGATGATGTCCATGGATTCGGTAATTACCTAGTCCCTTGCTTACCTTTGAGGGAATGTGTGACTCCTTGAACTATCGCATAATGTTGATGTTGATCGCAACTAGTCCTTGTGAATAATGAATGTGAGTGAATTTCATTGGCGGAGTCACCCCTATAGAACTTCTCTTAGTTCTTCTTCTTTGGGACCCACATCAAATTGATGAGAATCCTTGGAGTCGAAGTAGCACTTGTCGAACTTGAGCTTATGGTAGCCTTGGGAACCCACTTGACCAAAGCTTGAGATTCATCTTCATATGAGTCAATCTCCTCTTAAAGCTTGTCCTTGGCCTTCAGCTTGTGGTCTTGTGGTGGAAGGTCATCTTGAGCTTTTTTTTCTCCCTTGGGAAGAGTATGTTCATACTTCTCCCTTTGAGGAACAAACTTGTGCTTGGGGTATTGACCTTCTTCCCATTCAACTCCATTGGTGTTGAAATAGCCAATGCCATGGTTCTTCCAGTATCCTCCATGCTTGCGTACAATTTCCTCAAATTGCTTACATCCGGCAAGACTTTTGTAGATACCTTTTTCTATAATCCCTTTCAATAAATCATTTTCTTGCTCAAGTGTAACTTGGCTAAGAGACTCGTTAGTGGAATCAATAGAACTACTAGAAGCAATATCATTGGATTTATCATTTTTATTGCTACTAGTTGAAGAACCTTTCTTGCCTTTGTTACTAGTTTTCTTAGCCTTGGCTTGTGGAATGAATCTAGACAAGAGTAGTCGTTTGGCTAGATAAGAGGAAGTCTTCTTTCGGAGATCGTCATTGATTACTTTAAGGAACTCATGTTCTTGCTTCAAATTGAGCTTCTCGAAGCGTAGCTTCTCATGAGTCCTTACAAGTTCTCTATGATCTTCTAGAGTAGACTCGTGGGGTAACTTAAGAGTGTTTAGTTCTTTAGTTAGTCGCTCTATTTCCAACTTATCATCACACGACTTATCTTGGCTAGAGTGATTACTAAAAAATTCATTTTGACTAATATCACTAGATTTGTCAAATAGCAAGTCATCATCTCCAACTAAGTCATCCTCGTCGCTATTAAAGTCAATGTATTCGGGGTGTGATACCTTGGGGCCTTTAGCCATGAAGCAACTTCCACTCCCTTCATTTGGTGAATCAAATATGTCGTAGGAGTAGGAGGAAACGAGTGCAAGTCCAGCAACACCTTCATCTTGACTATAGTCGGAGTCGGAGTGATAACTTCTCTCGGAGTGGTTGTGAGATTCGGAGCCGGAAACCCATTCACCAACTTGAGCTTGATGTCTTCTTCTTGAGCAGCTCTTGATGTACTTGTCCTTCTTCTCCGAGTCTCTACTTCTCCTTGAGTGTCTTCGTTCATAACGATCATCTCTACTCCTTCTCTCTCTTCGAGGTGACTCATCTCTTGAGCTCTTTCTTCTAGGTGACTCTTCTCTTCTTTTGTGGGGGGGCGTGCACTCATTGGAGTAGTGTCCGGGCCTTCGACAATTATAACAATTCCGTTCACGACTAGATGAACGCTTCTCTTCATATCTTGAGTTGGAGTTCCTCTCTTTGCCTCTACTCTTGTAGAACTTGTTGAATTTCTTGACCATGAGGCTTATCTCTTCATTGGTAACAAGGTTGCCGCTTGATGTAGCGGGAGCATCACTTGAGGCTTTGTAAGTACCGCTTGACTTGTTGTGAAGTTCTTCTTTGTCTTTGAGAGACATTTCGTGGGCAACAATCCTACAAATGACTTCTGTTGGCTTGAGATCTTTGTAGTTTGGCATCATTTGGATCAATGTGCACACTGTATCATACTTTCCATCCAAGGCTCTAAGTATCTTCTTGATGATGAATTTGTCGGTCAATTTTTCGCTTCCTAAGCCGGCAATCTCATTTGTGATGAGAGCAATCCTAGAGTACATTTCGGCGACTCCTTCACCATCCTTCATCTTGAACTTGTCAAGTTGACTTTGAAGCACATCCAACTTAGATTCTCTGACGGATTCGGTACCTTCGTGCATATCAACCAAAGTGTCCCAAAATTCCTTTGCATTCTCAAGACGGTTGATTTTGTTGAATTCTTCGGGGCATAGACAGTTGAATAGAATGTCGCATGCTTGAGCGTTGTATTGCAACATCTTCAATTCTTTCGCGGTCGCTTCACGATCCGGATCCTTTCCATCACCAAAGAAATCACCTTGCAAGCCAACATGAACAACAGCCCATACGGCGGGGTTATGACCAAGAATATGCATTTTCATCTTATGCTTCCAACTAGCAAAATTTGTACCATCAAAGTATGGACCTCTACGGTGATAATTTCCCTCACAAGACGCCATACTCTTCTAGGTTGTGAAACCAATGCAATGGGAACCAAAGCTCTGATACCACTTGTAGGATCGAAAGTATGTCTAGAGGGGGTGATTAGACTACTTGACCAAATAAAAATTCTACATTTTCCCAGTTTTAGTTGTGGGCAGATTTTAGCAGTGATAGCAAGTTAAGCACACCCTACATATACATGTCTAAGAGTATAGCAGCGGAAAGTAAAGACAATCACATGTAGTAGAGGATAGGGTTAGAGAGATCAAACGCAATTGTAGACACGAAGATTTTTCCCGTGGTTCCGACAAGTGATGCTATCGTACGTCCACGTTTATGGAGTCTTCAACCCACGGTGGGTAATGGTCGCGAGAGTCCATGGAGGGCTCCACCCATAAGGGTCCACGAAGTAGCAACCTTGACTATTCCATAACGGCTTCCGTCCACGAAGGACTAGCCTCGCTATGGGTAGATCTTCACGAAGTAGGCGATCTCCTTGCCCTTACAAACTTCTTGGTTCAACTCCACAACACGAAGTAGGAGGCTCCCAAGCGACACCTAACCAATCTAGGAGGCACCACCCTCCAAAAGGTAATAGGCTTGATAGGGATGATGAACTCCTTGCTCTTGTGCTTCAAGACGATAGACTCCTCAACACTAAATCACTCTCTCATAGATTTGACTTGATAGAAGATATTGATTGGATGGAAAGCAACTTGGGGAGACTAGAAATCAAGATCCATATGGTTGGAGTGGATGATCTTGACCTCAACACAAGGGTAGGTGGTTCTCTCTCAGAAAATTGGATATGGCAAGTGTGGAATAGTTCTGAGTGCTTCTCTTGCGAGTGAGTGGTTGTGGAGGGGTATATATAGGCATCTCCAAAAATCCAACTGTTACACCATTATTGACCAACTCGGTGAAACCGAAGTAAAACTCGGTCGTACCGATTTGTTCAAAATGTGGCAACTTTAGGAATCTCGGTGAGACCGATATATGATTCTCGGTAGTACCTATATGAGTGGCCGAGGGCAGTTTCCAAACTCGGTGAGACCGATCCATAAAACTCGGGAATTCCGATTTTATAAACTTGGTCATCCGAATGTTGGTCACCGAAACTCGGTTGCACCGATGTAGTACTTGGTTGTACCGAGAAGCTAGGGTTTGCCTGAGTTCTGTCTGAGATGAAAATCGGTTGGGCCGAGTGGAAAAGTTGGTGGCACCGATTTTGTGTAGTAGGGTTTAGACAGAGTATTTTTGTGGGAGAGCTTGTGGGTGTTTTTGGTGGCTAGCACTTGTGCACGTGGAGCATTTTGTTCACCAACATTACCTCACCCCCTTTTAATAGTATTGACTTTCCTATGAACTCAACGTGATTTCTCACAAAGTAAAATGTAGAGTCTCCTTGCTTGAAGCTTTGCCTATTTCATTCCTTGCATCTTGGGGTCTCCTCACAATCTACACCTATCCCATCATTTTGCTTGAAGCTTTCCTGAAATATACTTAGTGAAAACATGAGTCCAATGAGATATATGTTGTTATTAATTACCAAAACCACCAAGGGAGCAAATATGCTTTCACCTTTGCATAGCGTGGACTGTGACAAGCGGGTATTTCTGTTCCCACTCTACACTAGTCAAAACTCAATCCAACTTCTCATAAGTTGGTACCGGTAACGAGTTAGCCCACGTGAATTGTCTACCTGTGAGATCTATCTCCCTCAAGTCGAGACTCTCAATAATCATGTTGAACATAAACGACCATCTTCCATCCAAGTTGTCATTATTTTTTTCCTCTTTACTTCTGATGATATTAAAGTCCCCACCAACCAAAATGGGAAGTGTTTCATCACCACATATTCTCACTAAATCTGCGAGAACTAGTCAGGTTGTGAGTATTGGAAAACTAATAGCTAAAACAATGCATCTGCTCTAACGCATTGGACCAGCAAAAGAAAGAATGAAATGTGAGGAGCGCATGACAAAACGATCGACAGTAAGATCATCAAGGCGTTGCCTACTTACCAGGAAGATTTTTTTTTTTTGAAAGGAAGATGATTTTGAGGAGCGCTCCCGTCTCTTGTCTTGTCTTGGTTTTTACTCTTTGGCAGCAGCTATCCTATGATATGATCCCAACCCAAGGTGATGTGAGGGAGGCGCCTCAAGGCAAGTATTTTTACGTTTGTTGCCCACCGTCCTTCTGTTCTGAGGCTAGCCTAGAAATATTCCTATTTGCCGGTTGCAAGCAATTGATAGTACGAGCAGAGCAGGCGCCTCAAGACAAGTATTTTTTTTCTTCTTCCCATTTTCGTTTTAAATTGATGATTTTTTTTTTAGAAACCATCAACCTATTTTAGAACTCCTGCTTTTTTTAAAAAAATTCCTGAAATATTTCCAGATTTGCAAACCTTTTTAAAGTTCATGATTGTTTCCCAAATCCGTGATTTTTTTTAAAATTCATCAACTCATTTCTATCAAATTCAATAATCACTTTGTAAATTTGTGAATTCTTTTGAATTAGAGGAAAATTTTCAAAACCAAGTTCTTTTTAAATTCATCAGCTTTTTCAAATCCGACATCGTTTTTTCAAACTGGCGAACATTTTTTTCATTTCACTACTTTTCAGATTCTAGAAAACCGGTTATGCTAATAAATCGGGTTTTCCATAAACTAGCAGAGCAGCAACTGCCAGGTGGCGCGTGAACGTGCCCGAGCGAGCGATCCTATTGGCACACGCGAGTGAAACGCTACTTTTTTGCTGCGGCCCGCTACGCTGACGTACGAGAGCACACCTCTTCATGGGCTGGTCCACACATGGAGCCAAGCTCTGGAAAATCAGAGCGTCGCGATCCATCGCTGAATTCTTCGGTTTGCCGACTTTTGAAAAAATAAAAAAATAAAGGAAAAGAAAAAAATGCAAAAAAATCGTGAATTCAAAAATATTCATGGATTTATAAAAAGTTTAACAATGGTTTTGAAAAAAAAATTGAATTTGTAGAAAAAATCATCAATTTTTCAAAAGTTTATCGAATTTGAGAAAAAGTTCATCGATTTTGAGAATGGATTTCACAAATTTGAGAAAAAGTTGACGAATCTAGCTTAGGATCCCCTGCCTCGGGATCTGTCGGATCTAGCTCCGTTAGTGTCCAAATCGCGTATCATGAGCACATTGCCGAGCATAAGCCACTGCACATCACCATGCTCCAGTGGCCGCAGAAGGGCACACATGAAGTCGCGCCCATTTTTTCAAAGTCATAAGAAAAAGTAATTGGGAATTGAATTTTCTTTGGTGGAGCTGTAGATCTAAGTCTCCTCTTCGAATCCCTAGCAAATAAACAAATTTGAGTAGCTAGAGAGAGACCAGGCAAGATGAAGCTTAGGACAACAATGAAGAGAAGAGAGAGGCAAGAAGTGAAGTCAAGGGAGGAAGTAGCCCTCCTTTTGTAGTTCTCCCCAAATCCAACCATTAATTATGCAGGAAAAATGCTTTGAGCGTTCATGAATAGCATTCAAATAGCACAATTCATTCATGAATAGCATTCAAATATTCTAATGCAACAACAACAATTCAAATATAACTAGTATATTCGAAATACCCAACATGTAGAGCAACAAGAAGAAAAACCTAGGATCTCCATGACCGACGCCCCCGTGGCCAGCTTAATTCTTTTCCACCCTTGCGATCGCATTGCAGTGCTCCATGGTGGAGTTTGAGACGGTGTATCATTGATGGGCTAGCGACTCCACGTTGCGTTCATGGACCACGTGCGAGTTTATAGGGCGCGAGGTGCTTTTTGCTCATCAGCCAAGAATGGGCTTTTTTTTTTTTTGCCAAAACATGGTGCGTGCGTGCCTGACCCCCTTGCTTCACGGCTACAAAGTCTGTCGTACTTGTCGCCGAGCAGAGCAGGCATCGCACAACAACTCATCGTTCATGATGGTCGAGCATGCCGTCCCGTGGGTGAAAGTAGACAAAATAGGCTGTATGGTGGCGAGGAGGACGCAGATTTGAGTGTGGTGACGCATGCACCGGGCATGCATGCTTGGGCAGCTGCGAAGCAGCAGAGGAGAGGAGTGGAGTGGAGTCCAGTCCAGTGGTGGTTTACGGCGCAGGTGGCACGCATGCGTTGCCGCCATTGCCAACCCAAACCATGTGCTCCCGGAGACCAAACCATGTGCTCCCGGAGAGTGACGGACAGACGGAGCAAGAGGACAAAACAACAACAACCACGACGACAACAAGAAATATCTATGAGGCGGACGGACGGACGGTGACAGGGACGGGAGTCTGCACCCGGTCCGGTGGCGACGCTCGGCAGTCGGCACCAAATGAAAATCAAACCGTGTGCTCTGCTTCCGTGTGGTCGCCCAAAACCACGAGCTCCCCGCCCACCGATCCCTTCCACCCGGTCGGGGTCGGGGTCTCCTCTCCTCCCGCGCTTGCTTGCTTTATCTACTGCGGTGCTCAGCTCCTCGCACGGCGCCACATCCATCCATCCATCCATCGTACACAAGCCAAAACCTAGCAAGGGAATCAGATCCTCATAGTACATCGGCAGGCAATGTGCAGAGCAACGCTGGACGACCTCCGCCCGCTCGCGCCACGCCCCCGGCAGCGCCGGCTCGACGTGCGCGCCTTCTACCTCCGCCTCTCCTCCTCACCATCCACGTCGACACCGCCCGCGGAGCTCACGCTCCTCTACCGCCCGGCCATCGGCGGCGCAGCCTTGGAGCTGCCCGGCCGCGCGCTCCCGCCGGCCTGCCCAGCCGAAGTACCCCTCCTACGAGTCCGCGGCGCCGACCGCAAGGACGACGTGCCGGCGTACGCCAACGCGGACCGCGTCTCGGCGGCCGAGGGCGCGCGCTTCGAGGTGTACGCCGGGAAGGAGCTGGCCGCCGAGGGCGCCTTCTTCTTCGCGCGGCGCCTCGACGGAGGAGGAGGATGGCGCGTCGAGTGCCGCCGGCCGGTCGCGTCGCTCTCGCGGGTGGCGGAGGTGCTGGTCCTCGCGGAGGGCGGCGCGCTCCTACGGGCCAGGGCCAGGGCCGCGAGACGGGTCGGCCTCGGGTGCAGCGCGACGCCGCTCGAGGGGATACCGGAGGAGGAGCCGTGCGAGTGCCGATGCGGGACGTGCGGGGACGACTGGGAGATGGTCGGAGACCGCAGCGATGTTGATGACGACAGCGACGGCGGCGACATGTTGAAGGAGGAGGAGGAGGTGGAGGCCGAGTCGATGCGGTGGGCGCTGGAGATGGGCGCCTGGGCGGTGTGCGTCGGGGTCGGCCTGCTCGCCACAGCCCGCCGCTTCAGCCGGAGCAGGAGACGGGCCGCGCTCGGGTGATCCCTTCCCTTCCTACCCGTCCGCCCGCCCGCCCGCCAAGAGGAAGAGGAAGGGAATTTGTTTGTTTACTTTTCTTTGAGCAATGCTACACATACGTAATCTTACGTTCCGATTCTAAGTAAAAGCTTTTCACCGACCGAGTCAACCAAAGATTTTGCACTAGTTTATTTCTCCAGCGATTTTGTCAAGCTTTCTAGGAGTATGTATGTAGTAGTGTACATACGCTCGCACGGAAGGCATCCATCAACTGTTGATGAAAATCATTCTTTGCACTTTTTTTCTCATCTGACATAAACAAACTGAAATTGACAGCCAAAGTGCAACCGCGATCGCACCAACATGTTTATATCATGGATTGCTAGATCACATCTAGATGTGACATAAGTATTGCACATCTAAGTTCTATGCCATTGATTTCATACGGAGATTCGTGTGACTATTTATTTTTTAATTTTAGTTTTTTCTTTTTATGCTTGATGGAGTCATTTAGATGTGCAATAACTATGTCACATCTAGATGTGTCCTAGACACACCCAAGAAAGAAAGGGCTGTAGCTCCTGTCCTGAATATACTAGTAGGTGCGTTGTCACGGGCTTTAAAAACATTATAATGCTATTTACGGAGCTAAAATAACCGAGAACAATGCCGTCTCAGACTCCCAGCTAACACACATGTTTTTTTTGACAATCAGCTAACACACATCATATTATCAAACACCATAATGTGTTATTCATAACTCAAAAAAAAATATTTTTAGGCTGAAATGGGTTGTGTGTTATTCATTCATTTCGACATGTTCGAGTCCAAACATCACCAATAAAATCCGGCGGGTATCTAACCCAAGTTTTACATAACGTATACACAAAACCCTAGTATGATATCTTTCACTTCTTCTTTTTAGATTTGACATGGGAAGCATCTCCTGCCCTTTCTTTGACTCTTTTCTTTTTTATATGGCAAATTACCCCAAATGATAAATTAATAGGTGTGGAAGTTATAATTGTAAATAAACCATGACTGAATCTATGGAAGCATTGGTTTATACATTCCTTTCAGTTTTGATTTTAGGGATAAAAAAATCGATATCTTCTTCCGAGAATCATCTAAGAGCATCTCCAATAGACGGTCCATATGTAAAAATACCTAACTTTTGGATCTCCGAAAGCAAAAAACGCTGCTCCAACAGATGGTCCATATGTAAAAAAAATTACATCACTGCCTCCTGGAGATGTAAATACAACACTTCGTGATGCAAATTTGCATCACGAGATACATCTGATGTAAAACCGCGGCCGCCCACGAAACGACCAACCGCCCGTTCATTTTCCTTCCCGCTCGCGACCGCCCGCCCGCCCGAGCACCAACCGCCGGAAATCGCCGCCGCCACCGCCTAAATCGCCGTCGCAGCCACCGCCCCAAATTGCCGCCGCCGCCCTCGCCCGCGTCGCCTCCCCCGGCGGAGGGCGTCTCGCGGCCGCCCCGGTGCCGTCAATTCGGGAAGCAGCCGCAGCAGGATTCGCCGACTCCGGCGGTCCGGCAGCCCGTATAGCTCCTCTCCGTCGGCCGTCGAGCTCCCTTCTCCTCTACGCCGCCGTCCGCAGGAGCGACCGGCTACCAATCCAACCGCCGACAATCTTCTTCCACCCCGCGCACAAGGTGTTCGATGGAATTCCCCAAGGTAAAAAACAATGAAACTTGATGATTTAAATTGGGATTGGATAGTATGTTTGACGGTGGTTGTCTGCATTGTAGATGAGCTCGGTTGACTCCTCATTCGTGGACGATTCATTGTCGGATGAGGAATTTGATTTGCATGAAGAAGAGGACATTGATATGCTAGTGGCCACGCACAAGGGGAAGAACCCGAAGCAGAGTGGTTCCGTCTATGGTCGTGCGTTCATTCGAAGAGAACGGATTGATGCACACAAACGGTTGATCCGCAACTACTTTGGATCACCACCTGTTTTCTCCGAGAATTACTTTCGACGTCGTTTCAGAATGTCGAAAGACTTGTTCATCCACATTTGCAATTCCGTGAAGCAGCATAATCTAGCCTTCGAGCAGAGAAGGAACTGTGTCGGGTTGCTTGGCCATAGCACCGAACAGAAGGTCACTGCCGCTTTGCGCATGATAGCATATGGTGTTCCGGTAGATTGCATTGATGACAACTTGGCGATGGCAGAGAGCACTTCTATCTTCTATGTCAAGCAATTTGCAATGACTATGGTAGAAGTGTTTGGTCCACAGTACTTGAGAGCACCCAATGCTTAGGACACTCAGAGGCTTTTGGAGATGGACAAAGCTCAAGGGTTTCCAGGTATGCTCGGGTCTGTGGATTGCACGCACTAGAAATGGAAGAACTGCCCAAAAGCATGGCATGGACAATTCAAGGGTCGTGGGAAGGATGCCACTATCATTCTTGAGGCAGTTGCCGATCATGAAACATGGATTTGGCATGCATATTTTGGTATGCCTGGATCTTGCAACGACATCAACGTGCTCGACCGGTCACCTCTATTTTCCAAGTTAGAAAATGGAGAAGCATCACCGGTGATCTTCGAAGCAAATGGCCGCACATACAACTATGGGTACTATCTTGCAGATGGGATCTACCCGAGGTGGAGTACATTTGTCAAGCCGGTTGCAAAACCCGAAGGTAAGAAAGAACTCGTCTTTCACAATGCACAAGCGACCGCTAGAAATGATGTTGAGAGGGCTTTTGGGATTTTGCAATCTCAATTTGCTATTGTGCGAGGACCAACTAGATTCTGGGATCAAAAGATCCTTTGGTACATCATGACCACTTGCGTGATCATGCATAACATGATCATTGAGAACGAGCGTGGAAAAAATTTAGATTACAACTTCTATCAGTTAATGGGCATTCGTGTTAACCCCATGCGAAAAGAAGAGCGGATCAGACGTCTCATGAAGGTGTACAGCGAGATTAGAGACACCGATGTTCATGATCAACTAGAAATCCTCATATTTCCGACGATGAAATCTAATAACCGACGGGTCGTCGTTTATTACAGTATTAGCCGACGGTAGTTGCAATGGCCGACGGTTAGTGTCAACTCACAATTATTACCACTAATACCCGGCGGTATACTAAAATGCCCGACTGTGAAAATCCACCCCTCGGGTATCCACCCTAATGCCCGACGGTTCATTGTAAATCCCGACGGTTTTTCCTACACCCACGGGGATTACATGTAATGCCCGATGGGTTTCCCTACACCCACGGGGATTACCTGTAATGCCCGACGGTTAATTGTAATGGCCGACGGTTTTTCGTACACCCTCGGGGATTGCATATGATGGCCGATGTTTTTTCGTACACCCTCGGGGATTACATGTAATGCCTGATGGTTTTTGCTACACCCACGGGGGTTACATGTAATGCCCGACGGTGAAAATGTAATAGCCGAAGACAAAATCAAAACTCTCATCTATGAGTGAAAATGGCCGATGGTACATGTTTGCCTCTCGGTTATTTGAGAAAATACCCGACAGTGTATAGAAATATCCGACGGTTAACTTTCCCTCTCGATGATATGTTTCAATGGACAACATCGATGAATGTAGAATGACCGATATATTATATTCCAGATAATTCCATTTAAGAAGATTCCAAGAACTAACATTTAGTATAGGTATTTTAAGTGCATTATGTTGTTTTTCACAATTAATACAAATATGATGGTTAAAAAATTGCACTTACAAAAGTACCGTAAGGACACAACCATTGTATGTAGAGAAGAAGTCGTTGTCCCTGCCACGATTTATCTTCTGACGACATCACCGCTCTAAGTAGTGCGCTCCGATGTTTAGGTCTAAGTTGGCTTGTTATCGTGTGGCACACAACGTCTTGTCGTGGAGTGCATGCATGCCCACGTCTGAGTAGTGGTTGGTGGCTCATGATGCTTGCGGTGCTGGTGGTACTGGTTGCCGACCAGTTGTTGCGAAGTGTATCACTGGAATCTTTCAATATGCTTGGCGGGTTCCTACTCTAGAGGTTCTTCTCTCATCCCGTGCTTCCAAGGTCGTTGCGGTGGAAAACACGGAGCGAGCAAAGGTGAAATTTCAGATTGGGACAGAGCTCATATCTGGTGATTTTTTTGAAGCGGCTACGACATCTGCTATGGTAATCTGCTGCCTAGCTCCACCACAATGCCACATCTGTTAGCCCAAGCAAGGGGGGCATTCTTCTTCCTCGCGACCATTCTTCTTCCTCGCGACCAAGGAAGTAAAGGAGGCATCACTGCTTCTTAAAGGAGTCCACACCTGGAATCACGGAGGCGCCTTGCCGTCTCGAGTGGTATCGTCTCCTGCGACGGTGCGCGCCAGTGTTTTTCTATCACTGTTCTATATGGTAAAACCACGTACCGAGTTATTATTTTTTAAGTTATGGGTTCTTCTATAACTTGTTGTAAAAGCCCTGTACCAGTTTGCTAATTTCTTAGTTATGGACTTCTGTAACTTCCTTGTACGTAAATCTAGGTTCTTTTAATAAATGCAACCCGACCTTCATGTATTTTATTAAATGCAAATGTGTCGCGAAATATTAATTAATAGCTTGAATTATAACGAGGATGGGTGTTGTATTTAAAATTTAAGAAAGTGTCATGCAATGCAAATGATCCTATATGTACGTATGATCCTTCGTCCGAAGCTGCGACCATTATTTTTCCTCCTAATCAAAGAAGTAAAAGGGAGGCATCGCTCTTTCTAGAAAGAGTCTGCAGAGGCGCCCTTACCGTTTCAAAGTGGTGTCGTCCCTTGCGACGGTGAGGCTATACTCGTACAAGATGAACCCGTTCGTAATTTTCATAACCATTTTAGGGTCCTTAGTAAACACCTACGGATGGTCATATAGTACTAATACTATCGTGAATTATAACAAGCATGAGTTCCGTATTTCAAAATTAGAAATAGAGTTATGATATGCATACGATTCTTTAGTACAATCCTTGTCTGACGCAACAAATCAACCGTTCATCAGTGGAACCAAATACAACACACGCAAATAGATCATCCAACGAATTTGATCATACCAAGAAACGTGTATGTGCACAATTCGGATTTTAAAAAAATAGGATTTTTTTAAAGAACAAATGGCCCCAAAAATTAAAAGCTATATCATATGATTTCATACGTACTAATTTACTTACTATAAATAAAATAAATAATGTTGAGTGCCCAAAAATTAAAAGCTATATCATATGATTTCATACGTACTAATTTACTTACTATAAATAAAATAAATAATGTTGAGTGCGCAAAACTTAAAAGCTATATCATATGATTTCATACGTACTAATTTACTTACTATAAATAAAATAAATAATGTTGAGTGCGCAAAACTTAAAAGCTACATCATATGATTTCATACGTACTAATTTACTTACTATAAATAAAATAAATAATGTTGAGTGCGCAAAACTTAAAAGCTATATCATATGATTTCATACGTACTAATTTACTTACTATAAATAAAATAAATAATGTTGAGTGCGCAAAACTTAAAAGCTATATCATATGATTTCATACGTACTAATTTACTTACTATAAATAAAATAAATAATGTTGAGTGCGCAAAACTTAAAAGCTACATCATATGATTTCATACGTACTAATTTACTTACTATAAATAAAATAAATAATGTTGAGTGCCCAAAAATTAAAAGCTATATCATATGATTTCATACGTACTAATTTACTTACTATAAATAAAATAAATAATGTTGAGTGCGCAAAACTTAAAAGCTATATCATATGATTTCATACGTACTAATTTACTTACTATAAATAAAATAAATAATGTTGAGTGCCCAAAAATTAAAAGCTATATCATATGATTTCATACGTACTAATTTACTTACTATAAATAAAATAAATAATGTTGAGTGCGCAAAACTTAAAAGCTATATCATATGATTTCATACGTACTAATTTACTTACTATAAATAAAATAAATAATGTTGAGTGCGCAAAACTTAAAGTGCACTGCTTATTGTTCGAACCCAAGACCAAGCAGGTTTAACTGATCATGCTCTACCAGGTGGACACCAGGCAAGTTGTAACTTATTGCTCCGCGGAATTTATCTATACTAAATTGTTCCAAAGCGACGTTGACCAGCTCTGTCCAGCTCCACCGCTTACATCCCCTCTCTCCAGTCGCTTACATCTTATCTGCTCGCATTCACCTCTCAACGCCGGTCGCCGCCCAGATGTGTCACCTGATTTGCCTCCGTCCTCCTCCACTCTCGTCTCAGATTTGACTACAAAGCCAAGTGGTAGGAATCAGCAGCAGTTCCCGTGCCACCATGAGCTGGATGGGGAAGCGGGGGTTGGGTGGGGAGAGCCCGCACTGGCGGAGAAGACGGGCGAGGACTGGCCACCCCGGAGGCAGCGCCGCCGCGTCCAGTTCGACCCTGCCTCCTGCAAGCCCGGTGACTTCTTCGACAGCGTCTGGCCGTCTGGGCGGGCCACGACCTAAGAACATCTCCAGCCGTTTGGTGCCCCGCATGGGCGGAAATAGCGTCGCCTGGGGTCAACCGGCGGAAAAAACGACGTGGGGGCAACCCGTTTCCAGTCGCCACCCCACGACAATTTGAATGCAAAATTTAAAATAGCAAACGGCGAAAACATGCCAAGTTTAGGCCAAATTACGACTAGATTCGAACGTTTTTTTACAAAAGTAGACAAAAAAAAACTAGGTAAACTACGCCGCCGCGCCGTCTTCTACATGCCGAGCAGCATGTAGAAGTCCGTGTAGTCGCCGCCGTCGTCGTCGTCGCCACCATCGTCATCGCCGTCCTGCGCGCCGCCGCCGTCCCTACTGCACCCCTGCCCTGGGTCGCCGTGGCGATGCAGCTCGGGGTTGGAGGGCCCCGGTGCCTCCACGTCGTCGCTGTCGAGGATGACGACGCCGCCCTCCTCGCGGCCGCGGCGGCGAGCGGCGATTTCCTCGAGGGCGCGTCGCTGGCGTTCCATCTCCTCCCGGACGTAATCGTCCCGTGCCCATTTGAGGGCCGTCTCGTCGGCGGCGGCCATGGCGAGGTGCTCCTGTTTTATGGCCGCCGCCGCCGCCGTGCCAGGCTCTGTCTTGGGCCTGACAAGGCGAAGGTGGCCGTCGGGAGGGGGGGAAGGCTCGCGGCGGCGGCCCTCGTTGATGGTAATGCCGCCGCCACCGCTGCGCCCGCTGCGACGGAGGGGCGTCTCGCCTGGCTCGGGCTTCACGGCGACGAGCGGCGTGCGCGCGCCGGAGGAGTGGGAGTCGGAAGACGAGGACGACGCCGTGGCCATCCGCCTCGACATCCACGAGGAGCCCCTCCGGCGCGAGATGAAGGCCGGCTCGGGGTACTCGAGCCGCGGCGTGTCGCCGCCCTCGATGTGCTTGAGGACGGCGTCGATCGTGCGACCGGGGACGCCCCACCACAGGCGGCGCCCCTCGGAGTTGTGGCGGCCGCGCGCCGGGCCGCCATTGGTGGAGGCTAGCTGGTCCTCGCGGCGGCGCCCGAAGTACGCCGTCCACAGCGTGTTGCTGTCGGCGGCGTACCTTGGCTGCTGGCGCACCGCCTCGGTCAGCGACGACCGAATCCTCGCGATTTCGGCGCGCCGCTAAGCTCCGGTTGGCACCGGTGGCACCGGGACTCCGCCGGCGCTGAGCCTCCACGCGCCCGGCACCCGCATGTCCGGTGGCGCCAGGTAGTCCGCCTCGTACAGGAGGCGGGCCTCGTCCTCGTGGAGGTGGCGGCGGCCGAAACCGTTCAGGGCCGCTCCGTCGCCTGGGTAGCTCGCGGCCAGCGCGGAGAAGAGGAGAAGCTCGCCGGCGAGAGAGGGGGGAGTGTGGTTGAGGGCGGCGGCGGCGAGAGAGGGGAGGAGCTGTGGCGAGGAGTGGCGGGGCTGCCGGAGGTCGCCTTTTATAGCGGCGAGCGGGCGACAGCGTGCGGCCGCGTGGAGGGAAAGGTGTGGACGCGCGTCGCCTGGCCTGACTGCGCCGCCCGTCGCGTCGCCCTGTGAGGCATCAATGGAAGGCTGACCGCCGGGCAGCCTTGCATTGATTCCGCGGGAAACCGAGGCGATGAGGACGACGAAGCGCCGCAGGTCGCTGACGCGAAGGATCCACCGTTTTTCGCGCCAAAAATCGTTCCCCCGGCACCCCCCAGCGCGCCGGGTTCGGCTTGGGTTCGCCGGCGCCAATTTCGGCCCTAACCGGCGAAAATTGGGCTCCTGGGGGCGCGACTGGGCCGTTTTTCGTGCGCCGGCAATAAAAAAGGGCCTTGGGGGGGCCTGTTGGGGGGGGGGGGCGAGTGGAGATGCTCTAACCACACCCAATTTCTTCAGGTCAGTACTGTACAGTAGACAATTTGGGATTGGTTTTTTTGAAACTGAAATTGAAGCAATTTGACACAAATAAATGTGGAGACTGAGTTATTTGGTCAATTGGTTAATCAACACGTACAATAGAGACCATTTGTTGCAACATTGACACGATTATGTGATGTAGAGATAATGAGATATGCACATGTTCTATTGTTACTCGAACTCTGATATGTACCGTGGTTTGCGTGGGATAATATAATCGAGTTAGTTGTCCACGGCCAAACATTCTCGTGATTCTGTTCAATCCGTTGAGGTGGCCTTGTGGTTATCTATTTTTTTCACGTTTCTCACGTAGTGGGTAGTGCCCACCTCGCAGCCGTGGACTCCTTTTACCGAATTATTCGGCGATCTGGCGCTGATTTCTTGGTGCGCCCACCAAAAAATTCTCGCGCGCCGACGCACCTCGCACCAAATCAGGTCCTAAACTAACCGCCATCGTCTCCTGGTCGTCTTTGAAAACAAACACGTCCTCGTTCTCCAAACCAATCTAGCTCGAGGGGTGCCCGGCGTCCCTCTTCTTCCACTCCGACGGGTGGTTAGGAGTTCCTCTGCTTCCTCTGCGATGGCCGATCAATCGGCACGCAGCGATCACAGTGGGGCGCCACGGTATCATTCTCTTCCCCTCCCCATTCTCGTCTGTCCTCGTCGTCTCTGTCACACCCCCCTTAAGTACTTTTCTTCCTTTCTGTCTTGCGTGATTGTGCTGATTGTACATTATTTCTACATTGCTATTTCTTTTCTGCATGATCAATCAGTATTGGATTGTTGGCGGTTCATAATTTTAGTTTGGCACATTCTCTTGTTGTACGAGTTGATCTATGTTAGCTGCGAACTAATTTCTTTCTTTCTAAACTATGTTAGCCGTGAACTAATTTTGTAAGAAACAAAGAGAATGTGTGTAGAACCTTAAATCTAGGATTTAGCTGGTATGCTCACATAAAGGTTAGGTTTTATGTGTTTACTACAGTAGCAACTTTAAGGTGGTTTCACCGTTTTTGGTACAACTTGCTTGGTGCTGCAGTAGGGAATTTATTTTCCAGTTAATTAAAATATGAATCTATCATATGACTCCATTTTCTTTCTGATTCACATCACTATTAGATAGTACGCTGCATGAAAACTATAGAATTGTTTGATTGATGTTATGGCCAATGTAGGCCAAATATAGAATTGTTTGATTGATGTTCTCGCTATTACAATATAATTAATGTGTATTACACTTTACATTCATGATTAAATCCAATGCTTATACTATACCTCCTGCTTCCATATATAACTAATGTATAAAACCCAACCGGTTCAACATTTTTGTAGCAATGTAGATGCCAACCGTAGTTGGATGTACAAAGAGAGACGAGGGAAGTTGATCAGTGAAGCTTGGCAACATGGAGTAGATAATTTTCTATATCATGCTTTCTCATTGCCCGATGCTGCTGTAGATGGGGAATCCCATTGTCCTTGCAGCAAGTGCTTTTGCCGTCATAAGTGCACAAGGGATGTCATGACCATACACTTGTGCAACAATGGGTTCATGTTAGGATACGAGAGATGGACTAGCCACGGGGAGTCTGCTGTACCTGAAAATGTAGAACATGATAATGTGGGGGATGGAGATAGAATGAATGGCATGCTAGTTGATGCAATTGTTGCTGAAGGAGTTTCTAAAGGTGATGAGCCAACAAAAGCTGCCAAAAAATTCTTTGAAATGTTGATGGAAGCCGACAAACCATTACATGACAAGACCACACAATCACGTCTATCCATTGTAGGAAGGCTAATGACTATTAAAACACAACACAACCTGTAAGAAGCTTGTTACAATGAGATGATGTCTCTTATACATGACATTGTTGGGGACGATGCTGCAAAAGATCTCCCAGCAAACTTCCATAGGTCCAAGAAGCTTGTGCATAGTCTAGCAATGCCTTATGTCAAAATTCATGCATGCCCCAATAATTGTATGATTTATTATAAAGAGAATGAAAATAAAGAAAAATGCACTATCTGTAAAGAACCTAGATATGAGGCAACAACCGCGGGAAATAAATCTACGAAGATACCAAGAAAAGTTCCGCGCTATCTCCCAATTACTCCCAGGCTACAACGGTTGTACATGTAACAAAGCACTGCCAAGCACATGGACTATCACGCAAGGCCTCATAATAGTGATGAAGTAATGCTTCACCCTTCTCATGGAGAAGCTTGGAAGGAATTTGATAATGAATTTAAAAAGTTTGCTGAGGAAGAAAGGAATATAAGGCTATGTCTAGCGACTGACGGCTTCACACCTTTTGGTATTAAAGCAGCCTCCTACTCTTGTTGGCCAGTATTTGTAGTACCTTATAATCTTCCACTAGAAATATGCATGAAGCAGAGTAACCTGATCCTTGCACTAGTTATTCCTGGTCCAGATCATCCAGGAAAGAACCTAAACATTTTTATGCAGCCTCTAGTTGACGAACTTGATGATTTGTGGAGAAATGGTGTAGAAACTTATGATAGTTATCGAAAGCAAAATTTCACCTTAAAGGCAGCTTTGCTTTGGACTATTCATGACTTTCCAGCTTATGGATTAGTAGCATGCTGGAGCACTCATGGAAAGCTTGCTTGCCCTATATGTGGATCTGACATAAAGACATTCTCATTGAAGAATGGGAGAAAGCCCTGCTGGTTTGACTGCCATAGGAGATTCCTTCCCACAGACCATGCATTTCGTAGGAGTGTGAAATATTTTCGCAAGAAAAAACAGTTTTAAATCATCCACCAAAGCCCTTGTCCGGAGAAGAGGTGTATGAAGAACTCCAAAGTCTTGTCCATGATGAAACCGGCAAGAGTAAATTTGAGGGGTTTGGGAAGGAGCACAATTGGATCGCTATAAGTGGTTTGTGGCAGGTAGAGTATTTTAGGAAGTTGCTCCTTCGCCATAACATTGATGTAATTGTAGGGTAACGCAGCAGAAAACAAAAAAATTCCGACCTACGCACCAGCCCAGGACCACTATGGAGACTGCATACAAGGTTTGATATTTTCGTTACCGACTCGTAGCGCAGCGGAAGTAGAGTCGATGACGATCGGCGGTGCAGATCCTCGCAGCTAGGATTTACAACCTCCCAACCGCGAGTATGTATACCCTCATCTTCCCCTAGGAAAGCCCTCCGGGAGGCGGTCGGACAGTCCCCCGGACGGTGTCGCGGACAGCCCTTCGGGAGGACCTTCAAAACTCGGACGGTCACTCGGACAGCCCTTCGGGAGGACCTCTGAAACTCGGACGGTCACTCGGACAGCCCTTCGGGAGGCACTCTCGAACTAAGACCGAAACTACGATCTCTCTACAGAGTTGCACACATACGGTGTCATCTATCCGGCAGGGCTTCGCCGTCCAGAACTAGTTCCTGCCGGAACCCAGACAGCCTTTCGGCTCTACGAAACTATTTCGCTGGGAGGGAGAGAGAACCAGACAAGTCAAATGGCATGTGTATCTGAGAAGGGATGAAGGATTGGGCAGCCCCCTCGCCTCCTTTTATAGGAAAACCAAGTGGTAGGATGGGTATTAAAAAATACCAAAGTACCCCCACTTTATGTCACACATAAGGGGCATATGAGGAAATTGGGGTGCCATGTGGAGCTCCATGGAGCTCCTCCCACCTTGGACGGCCACCCCCTTGGGGGGCCCCCATGAGGGGCTCCCTTATCCTCCTTGGCCTTCTAGAAGCCTTTTGGAAATATCCCAAAAGGTAGTTTTCCATAAATATCCCAAAAAGCACTTTCACTATTCACGACGACATTTTTCAGCGTCCGTTCGAACTGAAAATATTTATGTGGGCTTAGAACATTTCCAGTACCCACTAAAATAATTTTCAACGCGTTCCGAAACAATTCCGGATTAGTGATTTCATCTGCGAAAAGCATCTGAAGTGGTTCCGGCAGCTCCGGAACATTTCCGGTTTTTCTTCCGGAAAATTCCTAGAAGTTTCCAGAATGATTCTGGAACCCTCCAAGAATTATCAGGCATGTGCCGAAACCAATTTGACTTAATGGTATCCCCTGAAACAACTTTTCAGTTTTACCGAAACTGTTCCGGTGTTCTCTCTGCGGAACTTTTCCGCTGTCCGAAACTTTTCTGGTGTCCGAAACTTTTCCGGTGATTTTCTCTCAGACTCCCTATCTAGTATTCAGCAGATAGATGACCCTTAAGCGTGTGACCCTATAGGTTCGGTGAAGTATAGACATGACCCAGAACCCCTTCCGATCAATGATCAACATCGAGCCGTGGACACCCATATTGACCCCTATACCCACACGAATGAATATTCGAGTGAACCTCCAATTGACGTGTGGTATTCCTGTTGCTTCGCGATATGTTACAAATACCCAAGGTGAGACATGTTGGCATCCCTGTGGATCAACACCTTGTCCACTATGCCAGTTACCTCGTTACCGGTATTGTTCTCTTTTCTCGTTCCGTGTTCCGGCATCCCCGTGATCAAATCACAAAGTGTCTGGCCAGACGATGATGGATACCATAACACCGAGAGGGCCCAGAGATATCTCTCCATCGTCGGAGGAGCAAATCCCAATCTTGAGCTATCAAGTTACTTGATATACTTTCCCATGAACCTGTAAGCCGCCGTAATAGCCATCCAGTTACGGATGACGTTTAACAAACCCCAAAGTTCATGAATCAAGCATGAAGAAACTCGATACTCTCATGGTCTGAGGAATCATGCAAACGTTAACCATCTCTGTGTTATTAACCATTTAACTTGTGACGAATGTATCTCATAGCATAACATCAATTCGGGTCGATTCAACACAAATGTTCTTCTAACATTGTGCCCTCAAAGTTGCTGGCATAGACATGCCCATGATCAGGAAAACAGAACCATCATGCAACACTTGAGCTAGTCTTAGAGGCCAGACTAGGAATACATTTTACCGTTTATTATACCACACGTGCATATGAGTCTTCCTCCGAGCCTCGTGGTTATTGTAAACTCGAGAACCATAGCAGTTATAGCATGGAACATAAACCTAATTATGAACAGGGAGATAATCAATAACATTTATTATTGCCTCTAGGGCATATCTCCTACAGTAATGCACAATGAGAAAAATGTATCTGGGGCTTTACTAAACACATGCCTTGATATCCCTGAGAAAACTAAGGATAACAACAAAGCACGCCTTGATGTTGCTTTGTATTGTGATTGACCAAAGCTACACCTGAACAAGAATTCAAGGGGTGTGTGGAAGAAACCTAGAGCGAAATATTGTGTCAGCAAGGAAGATAAAATGACCATCCTTAAGTGGTTTAAAGAAGTGAAGTTTTCTGCTGGGTTTGCTGCTAATTTGAGTAAAACAGTCAACTTGAATCAAAAAAAATTCATTGGGCTGAAAAGCCATGACCACCACATCATCAAGGAGCGCCTCTTGCCAGTTACCCTACGAGGCTTCATCCCAGAACCTGAATGGAAGGTCATAGCAGAGTTAAGTTTTTTTTATCGGCAATTGTGTGCCAAAGAAATTGCTCCAAAACGGATGCGTGAACTTGAGGAGGAGGTTCCTGTTCTATTATGCAAGCTTGAGAAAATGTTCCCACCAGGCTTCTTCAATGTAATGCAACACCTGATTGTGCATCTTCCATATGAGGCAAGGGTTGCCGGCCCTGTGGCATATCGTTGGATGTATGTTTTTGAGAGGCATATTAGACTATATAACATTGATCTGTACATTGTGTTTTGATATATTTATGTCATTTATCACTGAAACTTCTAATAATTTGTTATAGGGCAATGCACTATCTTCGTTTAAAAGTGCGAAACAAGGCAAGAGTGGAGGGTTCAATCGTTGAAGCTTGTATTGTGCAGGAGATCATGAATTGTGTTTCTCTTTACTTTAGTGATCATGTTCGTACTATATGGAAGAAGAATCCTCGATATAATAATGGAGGAACGCGCATGCATAATGATGGTTGTACCTTAGATGTGTTTCAGCATGAAGGAAACCTGCATGGAAGGCCTACTGCCCGAGAACTATCGTGTGAAGAGTTGAATGCAGCAAGGTGATAACCCACAAGTATAGGGGATCGCAACAGTTTTTGAGGGTAGATTATTCAACCCAAATTTATAGATTCGACACAAGGGGAGCCAAAGAATACTTGAGAGTATTAGTAGTTGAGTTCTCAATTCAACCACACCTGTAGATTAAATATATGCAGCAGAGTGATCAGTAGCACAGTAATATGATAGTTTTGATAGCAGTAGCAATAGTAACGGTAGCGGTAACAGTAGTAGCAATAGTTTTGTAGCAGTTGGAATTGCAGCAACAGCAGTAGTAACTTAGAAAGAACAATAAGTGGAAAGGTCGTAGGCACTGGATCGGTAACTCGTTGGATGATATTCATCATGTAACAGTCATAACCTAGGGCGATACAGAACTAGCTCATTTCATCAATGTAATGTAGGCATGTATTCCGTAAATAGTCATACGTGCTTATGGAAAAGAACTTGCATGACATATTTTGTCCTACCCTCCCGTGGCAGCGGGGTCCATAAGGAAACTAAGGGATATTAAGGCCTCCTTTTAATAGAGAACCGGAACAAAGCATTAACACATGGTGAATACATGAACTCCTCAAACTACGGTCATCACCGCGAAGTATCCCAAATATTGTCACTATGGGGTTGACGGATCATAACACGTAATAGGTGCATATGACTAGGCAAGATCGGATCAAGAACATGGATATAGAGATGATAACATAAACGGTTCAGATTAGAAATCATGGCACTCGGGCCCTAGTGACAAGCATTAGGCATAGCAAAGTCATAGCAACATCAATCTCAGAACATAATGGATACTAGTGATCAAGCCCTAACAAAACTAACTCGATTACATGATGAATCTCATCCAACTCCTCACCGACCAGCAAGCCTACGAAGGAATTGCCCACTCTCGGTGGGGAGCATCATGGAATTGGCGATGGAGAAAGGTTGGTGATGACGAAGACCGAAGATTCCCCTCTCCGGAGCCCCAAACGGGCTCCAGATCTGGCCTCCCGATGAAGAATAGGAGGTGGCGGCGGCTCCGTATCGTAAAACGCGATAATTCTTTCTCTCTGATTTTTTCCTCCGAATTTAGGAATTTATAGTGGCGGAGATAGGGCAAGTGGGGCCACGAGGTGGGCACAACCCACCAGGGCGCGCCCAGGGGGCCTGACGCGCCCTGGTGGGTGATGCTCACCCTGGCCCCCCTCTTCGGTGGATTTTGGCTCCAATAATTCTTATTTATTCCAAAATAATTCTCCAAAAAGTTTCGTTCCATTCCGAGAACTTTTATTTCTGCACAAAAACAACACCATGGTAGTTCTGCTGAAAACAGCGTCAGTCCGGGTTAGTTTCATTCAAATCATGCAAATTAGAGTCTAAAACAAGGGCAAAAGGGTGAGGAAAAGTAGATACGTTGCAGACGTGTCAACTCCCCCAAGCTTAAACCTTTTCTTGTCCTCAAGCAATTCAGTTGATAAACTGAAAGTGATAAAGAAAAACTTTTATGAACTCTTTTGTTCTTGTTTACATATATATGCTTAAGTGGCACCCAGGTTTTCAGCAAAGATTATGACTAACCATGTCAACAATAACTCTTAAAAATTATATTTACTCATATCAATAAGATAAGCAACTAGCGAGCAATAATAAGATATCTCAAGCGCCAACATTTTGTCAAAACAATCGTGATACAATATGACAATAGTGGTATCTCGCTAGCCCTTTCTGAGACCGCAAAACATAAATGCAGAGCACCTCCAAAGTTCAAGTAGCAACTAAACATTGTAATTCATGGTAGAAAAGATCCAGTCATGCTGCACCCAACATCAACTATACACAATGCATGGGGATGACAATAGTGCTCTCAGGTCTGGCGCTTATTTGAGAAGGTGATGACTCAACATAAAAGTAAATAGATAGTCCCTTCGCAGAGGGAAGCATGGATTTGCAGCGATGCTAGAGCTCAAAGTTTAAAACAGAGATAGATATAATTTTGGGAGGTACACCCTTCCTGTCAACGTCACCACCAAGAGTTATCAATATCTTCCATGCTATACAAATTAGCGGCGGTTCCCAAGCGGTAAAAGTAAAGGTTTACTCCCCTTCCACCAACAATCACACTCCACGGCGAGCCGCATCCACGGGTACCGTCCAAACCAACAACATTCCTGGGGGGAGTTTTGTTTAATTATTTTTGATTTTTGATTTCGGGACTGGGAATCCCTATTAGCGCCCCTCTAGTGTAAGGACAAGTGAATAAACACTTGTCATGAGAATAACCCGCTTAGCATGGAAGATACTGACCGCCCCCTGTCGCTCCATGAGCGGTCCAGGCACACAAAACAGATGTTTATTTGAAATTTTAAATGTGGCACATGCAAATTTACTTTGGAACGGCAGGATAATACCACATATAGGTAGATATAGTGGACTCATCTGGCATAACTTGGTTTAAAGGTTTTGATGCACAAGCAGTATTCCCGCTTAGTACAGGCGAAGTCTAACAGTTAGATTGAGAAGCGGCCAGCTAGAGAGCGAAGACGGTCATGAACATGCATTACATATAATCAACATTGAATACTAGCATGAGTAGGATATGGACACCATGGACATAAATATCATGAAGGCTATGTTGGTTTTGATTCAACTACATGCGTGAACATGTGCCAAGTCAAGCCACTTGAAACATTCAGAGGAGGATACCATATCATCATACCGCATCACAACCATTTTAAATGCATGTTGACACCCAAGATAAATCATTATCCACTCCTAGCTACTTAAGCTTGGCATGAACAACTATAATCTCTAATGGTCATTGCAAACATGTTTGATCATAATGAGCTGAATCAAGGGATACTAGGTTAAACATATTTACAAAAACAAAAACAAGTTGAGTTCGTACCCGCCTTTCTCTGCCACAGTCAATTCATCAAATGTCGTCATTATTGCCTTTCACTTGCACGACTGAATGATAAGAGAATAATAATAGTGCAAGAATGCCGTGGATTGCTACTTCTTGAGCTTGCGTTGGTTTTCCCTTGAAGAGGAAAGGGTGATGCAGCAAAGTAGATAAGTATTTCCCTCAGTTGTTGAGAACCAAGGTATCAATCCAGTAGGAGATACAAGCAAGTCCCCAATCTTCGCACCTACATAAAAAATCAAACTCTTGCACCCAACGCTAAAAGGGGTTGTCAATCCCTTCACGGTTATTTGCAAAGATGAGATCTGATAGAGATAGATATAAAAGATTGCTAGAACGTAAAGTAAAACAAAAATAAAAATAATGCAGCGAGGTATTTTTGGTATTTTTGGTTTATAGATCTGAAAATATAATATGGAAAATAGACCCGGGGGCCATAGGTTTCACTAGAGGCTTCTCTCATGAAGGAAAATAATACGGTGGGTGAACAAATTACTGTCGAGCAATTGATAGAAAAGCGCATAGTTATGACGATATCCAAGGCAATGATTATGCATATAGGCATCACGTCCGTGTCAAGTAGACAAAAACGATTCTGCATCTACTACTATTACTCCACACATCGACCGACTCCTGCCTGCATCTAGAGTATTAAGTTCATGAAGAACAGAGTAACGCATTAGGTAAGATGACATGATGTAGAGGGATAAACTCAGGCAATATGATGAAAACCCCATCTTTTTATCCTCGATGGCAACAATACAAATACGTGCCTCGCTACCCCTACTTTGTCACTGGGTGAGGACACCGCAAGATTGAACCCAAAACTAAGCACTTCTCCCATTGCAAGAATTACCAATCTAGTTGGCCAAACCAAACCAATAACTCGAAGAGACTTGCAAAGATATGAAATCATGCATATAAGAATTCAGAGAAGATTCAAATAATATTCATAGATAAGCTGATCATAAACCCACAATTCATCGGATCTCGACAAACACACCGCAAAAGAGTATTACATCGGATAGATCTCCATGAAGATCATGAAGAACATGGTATTGAAGAACAAAGAAAGAGAAGAAGCCATCTAGCTACTAGCTATGGACCCGAAGGTCTGTGGTAAACTACTCACGCATCATCGGAGGGGCAATGGAGTTGATGTAGATGCCCTCCGTGATCGAATCCCCCTCCGGCAGATTACCGGAAAAGGCTCCAAGATGGGATCTCACGGGAACAGAGGCTTCCGGTGGCGGAAAAGTAGTTTTGTGTCTCTTTTTGGTATCCAGGGAATAATTGGGAATTTATAGGCCGAAGAATAGGGTTAGGAGGGCTGTCGTGGGGCCACAAGCCAGGCCCCCCCCCTAGGGCGCGCCCTGGTGGCTTGTGACTCCACGATAGGTCTCCTGCCTTCATCTCCAAGTCTGCTGGGTTTCTTCTGGTCCAAGTAAAATCATTCCGAAGATTTTATTCCGTTTGGACTCCGTTTAATGTTCCTTATCTGCAATACTCAAAAACAAGGAAAAAACAGAAACTGGCACTAGGCTCTAGATTAATAGGTTAGTCCCAAAAATAATATAAAATAGCATATTAATGCATATAAAACATCCAAAATAGATAATATAATAGCATGGAACAATCAAAATTTATAGATACGTTGGAGACGTATCAAGCATCCCCAAGCTTAATTCCTGCTCGTCCTCGAGTAGGTAAATGATAAAAACAGAATTTTTGATGTGGAATGCTACCTAACATATTTATCCATGTAATATTCTTTATTGTGGCATGAATATTAAGATCCATAAGATTCAAAACAAAAGTCTAATATTGACATAAAAACAGTAATACTTCAAGCATACTAACAAGGCAATTGCATCCTTTCGAAATAACATGGCCTTAGAAAGTTATCCCTACAAAATCATATGGTCTGGCTATGCTCCATCTTCCCCACACAAAGTATCTAAATCATGCACAACCCCGATGACAAGTCAAGCAATTGTTTCACACCTTTTATGTTCTCAAACCTTTTCAACTCTCACGCAATACATGAGCGTGAGCCATGGATATAGCACTATAGGTGGAATAGAATATGGTGGAGGTTATGAGGAAAAAGGAGAAGATAGTCTCACATCAACTAGGCGTATCAACGGGCTATGGAGATGCCCATCAATAGATATCAATGTGAGTGAGTAGGGATTGCCATGCAACGAATGCACTAGAGCTATAAGTGTATGAAAGCTCAAAAAGAAACTAAGTGGTTGTGCATATGATGAAAAATTCCACTAGTTATATGAAAGTGACAAAATAGGAGACTCTCTATCATGAAGATCATGGTGCTACTTTGAAGCACAAGTGTGGAAAAAGATAGTAGCAATTGTCCCTTCTCTCTTTCTCTCATTTTTTTTATTTTGGTGGGCATCTTTGGCCTCTTTTATTATTTGTAAAGTCCGGAGACTCATCCCAACTTGTGAGGGAGTCATAGCTTCCATCATCCTTTTCTCTCATGGGACAATGCTCTAATAATGAAGATCATCACACTTTTATTTACTTACAACTCAAAAATTACAACTCGATACCTAGAACAAAATATGACTCTATATGAATGCTTCCGGTGGTGCACCGGGATGTGCAACAATCTAGCCTAGGAAATGACATCAAAAAACGGAGAAGCCATGAAAACATCATGCTAGCTATCTTACGATCATGCAAAGCAATATGAAAATGATGGTGCATGTCATGAAAAACGGAACGGTGGAGGTTGCATGGCAATATATCTCGGAATGGCTATGGAAATGCCATAATAGGTAGGTATGGTGGCTGTTTTGAGGAGTATATGGTGGCTGTTTTGAGGAAGGTGGGTTTAATGCACCGGCGAAAGTTGCGCGGTACTAGAGAGGCTAGCAAAGGTGGAAGGGTGAGAGTGCGTATAATCCATGGACTCAACATTAGTCATAAAGAACTCACATACTTATTGCAAAAGTCTATTAGTTATCGAAGCAAAGTATTATACGCATGCTCCTAGGGGAGAGGTTGGTAGGAGTTAACCATCGCGCACTCCCGACCCTCACACAAAGGTTGACAATCATTAAACAAATCATGCTCCGACTTCGTTACATAACGGTTCACCATACGTGCATGCTACGGGAATCACAAACTTTAACACAAGTATTTCTTCCAATTCACAATTACTCACTAGCATGACTCTCATATTACCATCTTTATATCTCAAAACTATATGCAAGGAATCAAACTTCTCATAGTATTCAATGCACTTAATATGAAAGTTTTTATTATATCCCTCTTGGATGCCCATTATATTAGGACTAAATTCATAACCTAAACCAATTACCATGCTGTTTAAAGACTCTCAAAATAATATAAGTGAGGTACGAGAGTTCAATAGTTTCTATAAAATCAAACACCACCGTGCTCTAAAAAGATATAAGTGAAGCACTAGAGCAACATTGCCTAGCTCAAAAGATATAAGTGAAGCACATAGAGTATTCTAATAAATTCACGATTAATGCGTGCCCCCTCAAAAGATGTGTACAGCAAGGATGATTGTGGCAAACTAAAAAGCAAAGACTCATATCATACAAGACGCTCCAAGCAAAACACATATCATGTGGTGAATAAAAATATAGCCTCAAGTAAATTTACCGATGGATTGAAGACGAAAGAGGGGATGCCTTCCGGGGTATCCCCAAGCTTAGGCTCTTTGGTATCCTTGAATATGGCTTGGGGTGCCTTGGGCATCCCCAAGCTTAGGCTCTTGCCACTCCTTATTCCATAGTCCATCAAATCTTTACCCAAAACTTGAAAACTTCACAACACAAAACTCAACAGAAAACTCATGAGATCCGTTAGTATAAGAAAAATAAATCACCACTTTAGGTACTGTTGTGAACTCATTCTTTATTTATATTGGTGTAATATCTACTGTATTCCAACTTCTCCATGGTTCATACCCCCCAATACAACCCATAGATACATCAAAATAAGCAAACAACACAAAGAAAACAGAATCTGTCTAAAACAGAACAGTCTGTAGCAATCTATAGACTTAGAATACTTATGTAACTCCAAAAATTCTGAAAAATTAGTACAATCAGGGAAATTTGTATAGCAATCTTGTGTAAAAATTTCAGATCAAAATCACGTTCCAGTGAATTTAAAAAATTCCTGGACTGAGAGAAAAAGTTTCTGTTTTTCAGCAAAATCAAATCACAAACACCGTAGACCATCCCAAAGGTCTTACTTGGCTCAAACACTAATTTAAACAAGAAAACACAATTACTACAGAGGTAATAATGTGTAAAACACTCAAAAACAAAAGCAAAAACAAAAGCAAAATAAATAAAATTGGGTTGCCTCCCAACAAGCGCTATTGTTTAACGCCCCTAGCTAGGCATAACGCAATAGATCTAGGTATTGTCATCTTGGGTTTTGGCAACTTTTGTGAGGGCCTTCTCAAATCCGGGGGGCTCTTTCCTCTTCCCCGGGTTTGTAGGGGAAGAATCCATCTTAATATCCAAAATATCCAAACGCTTATTGCAAAGGGTAATCAAAGTATTCAAGCGATTGAGGTTCCCACTAATGTGTTTAAGGGGTTCGTGATATTGTTGTAAATCGACCAAGTGCTTATGTAAGTCACTCAATTTGTCGAGAATTTGAACTCCCTCTTCTGAGAAAGCAAACCCCTTTTTTACTGGAGGAACCCCCAAAATCCCCTCCAAAACTTCATAAGCAGCGTTCGTATCCAGTTCAATAAAATTCCCTTTTGAGGCGAAATCTAAAAACTCTCTATGGTGCAAAGCCAATCCAATGTAAAAATTTCTAAGCAAAACCTTTGCATCTCCTTTTAGGTTGGAGATACGATAAGATTCCATTAGCCTATACCAGGCATCTTTCAAATTTTCCCCTTGTTTTTGATTGAAGTATAGAACCTCAAAATCTGGTGACAAAGGGGAAGTAGTAACGCTAGTCATAGAAACAAGTAAGAGATCCGGCAGGAAAAAGGCAAACGAAAAAGAGGGCGGATAAAAAGGCAAATCTTTTTGGTTTTTTCTGAAAATCGTTTTAGAAGTGGGGGAGAGGAAAACGAGAGGCAAATGGCAAATAATGTAAATGCAAGAGATGAGTTTGTGATGGGTACTTGGTAGGCTTGATGTAGATCTCCCCGGCAACGGCGCCCGAAATCCTTCTTGCTACTTCTTGAGCTTGCGTTGGTTTTCCCTTGAAGAGGAAAGGGTGATGCAGCAAAGTAGATAAGTATTTCCCTCAGTTGTTGAGAACCAATGTATCAATCCAGTAGGAGATACAAGCAAGTCCCCAATCTTCGCACCTACACAAACAATCAAACTCTTGCACCCAACGCTAAAAGGGGTTGTCAATCCCTTCACGGTTATTTGCAAGGATGAGATCTGATAGAGATAGATATAAAAGATTGCTAGAACGTAAAGTAAAACAAAAGTAAAAATAATGCAGCGAGGTATTTTTGGTTTATAGATCTGAAAATATAATATGGAAAAAAGACCCGGGGGCCATAGGTTTCACTAGAGGCTTCTCTCATGAAGGAAAATAATACGGTGGGTGAACAAATTACTGTCGAGCAATTGATAGAAAAGCGCATAGTTATGACGATATCCAAGGCAATGATTATGCATATAGGCATCACGTCCATGTCAAGTAGACCGAAACGATTCTGCATCTACTACTATTACTCCACACATCGACCGACTCCTGCCTGCATCTAGAGTATTAAGTTCATGAAGAATAGAGTAACGCATTAGGTAAGATGACATGATGTAGAGGGATAAACTCAAGCAATATGATGAAAACCCCATCTTTTTATCCTCGATGGCAACAATACAAATACGTGCCTCGCTACCCCTACTTTGTCACTAGGTGAGGACACCGCAAGATTGAACCCAAAACTAAGCACTTCTCCCATTGCAAGAATTACCAATCTAGTTGGCCAAACCTAACCAATAACTCAAAGAGACTTGCAAAAATATGAAATCATGCATATAAGAATTCAGAGAAGATTCAAATAATATTCATCGATAAGCTGATCATAAACCCACAATTCATCGGATCTCGACAAACACACCGCAAAAGAGTATTACATCGGATAGATCTCCATGAAGATCATGAAGAACATGGTATTGAAGAACAAAGAGAGAGAAGAAGCCATCTAGCTACTAGCTATGGACCCGAAGGTCTGTGGTAAACTACTCACGCATCATCGGAGGGGCAATGGAGTTGATGTAGATGCCCTCCGTGATCGAATCCCCCTCTGGCAGATTACCGGAAAAGGCTCCAAGATGGGATCTCACGGGAACAGAGGCTTCCGGCGGCGGAAAAGTATTTTTGTGGCTCTTTTTGGTATCCAGGGAATATTTGGGAATTTATTGGCCGAAGAATAGGGTTAGGAGGGCTGCCGTGGGGCCACAAGCCAAGGGGGCGCCCCCCCTAGGGCGCGCCCTGGTGGCTTGTGACTCCACGGCAAGTTTCCTGCCTTCATCTCCAAGTCTGCTGGGTTTCTTCTGGTCCAAGAAAAATCATTCCGAAGATTTTATTCCGTTTGGACTCCGTTTAATATTCCTTATCTGCAATACTCAAAAACAAGGAAAAAACAGAAACTGGCACTAGGCTCTAGATTAATAGGTTAGTCCCAAAAATAATATAAAATAACATATTAATGCATATAAAACATCCAAAACAGATAATATAATAGCATGGAACAATCAAAAATTATAGATACGTTGGAGACGTATCATGGACTAAGCTGGAATCTGCAAACATTTTATTCAAGAGGAGAAGACAAGGTAATATGGGTTCTTTGTTAGGTAATCGATAATGCAGATGACAACCACTCAACAATTTCATCGTGGTCTTCTCCTAGGTATGACTCGAGTAAAATGAAAAGAATTTCAGAGAAACACACTCAAATATTTTTGGAGTTTTTGGTTTTTCTTGAAGGAAGCAAATTAAAGAGGAAAAACAAAAACGAGAAAAACTATTTACACGGGAAAGCTCCCGACAAGTAAAAGAAGAAGCGAGAAATCTTTTTGGTTTTTTTAATGCAGCAATTAAACTAAGCTAGAAAGAAAAACTAAAAAGAAGTAGGAAATGATTTTGGGTTTTCTCAAAGTTTTTCAAACACACAAGAAGAAAGCGAGAAAACAAATCTAGCATGGATATTACAATGGAAAAGTATGAATACCGATAACTGGAATGAAATGTGCCAACATGAATGTAATGTCGGTGGAAATACGTACTCCCCCAAGCTTAGGCTTTTGGCCTAGCTTGGTAATCACCATCCGTAGTAGCCGTTCGGTCCCAAGTCGTAGTGAGGCGGAGGCGGCACCTGAGCATCCCACCCCTGGGGCTCCTCCTCAGCAGCTGCTAGGTTGTTCCGGTAAGCTATAATGTCATCTGGCATAATCCTGTATCCGTTCCTGGCGATAGGATCAAACAAAGCAGGTGCAGGCAACAGGATAATATCACTTGTTTCCTTGCTAAATACTAAGTTATAGTGAATATCACGTGGAGAGTCAGTTACATCAAGAAAATGGTGAGCCCGCAGTGACTTATGATCGAGGTAAACTCGGGATAAGAGGTAATCATGTGGGCGAAAGGGTATTCTAAAGTGGTTCGCTAAGCGAGTAGCATAAATACCACCATGTATCTTTCCCTTAGTTTTATTAAGCTGTAAGCGCCGGGCAATAATAGCCCCCATGATAAAGGTGTTATCATCATAAAGTGCACGACGTAAAATAGCGAGGTCAGGAGCACTAAGTGCGCCAACCTTCTCCCTAGCGGTTAAACACTTAGTGATGACTAAGGCGAAATAATGTACTGAGGGAAACTGTAAGCTAATAGCAGTGGCGCTCGACACGCCTCTATCCTCACCCACGGTTAATGCGAGGAGAAAATCCTCAAACTTAGACGGCCTAGGTTCTCTCAAGTCCCCATCAGAAGGGATCAAGCATATGTTACAGAAGTCAGTTAGCGATAATGTGTGAGGTTCAGCATAAAGATTGAACTGCACTTCAGGAGGGTTGTTTCTCCCTAAATAAGTAAAACTTTGCGTGAAGGAATTTGTAAGGATGTGATATTGGTCACACTTATCTGCGAGGAACTCGGTTAACCCAGCGTTTGCGACAAACTGAGCGAACTCTTGATGGATCCCGGCCTACTCCATGAAGGCATCATGCGGCCATTCACACGGCTGCACCTCCACCTTTCTTGGAATATGAAGGTCACGGTCTGATGATTCCATAATGACTCCCTTGGCATTTTCTTGGAGGAAAACTTCCTAAAGATTTGCATTTTTATTCCTCTAAAAATTCTGAAAAAATTTAGTCCACAAAAGTTTGTCAACAAAACTTTGTAAGATTGTTAACAACTACACCCAAGCATGCATAGAGGCCATATTGAGCATTCAAAGTACTTAGAACTCTAAGAATTCAACATGCAAGCTCATCTACAGCAGCACCAAGAGTAGCTAATTACTCTAAAAATAACCCACTAAAACAAAAACTAATTGGAGCAATGGAGGATCACATACCAAGTAGCAATCCCTCCAAACAGTTTCGGAAATGAAGCTTCGACCAATGAGATCGAAATCCGCGGGTTTGAGAGCAAGAACACGAAAATGGTGGCTGTGGTGATTTTTTGCTGGAGGTAGGTGACAATGTGGGCTAAAGAGATAAGTGAGGGGGCCACAACCCACTAGGGCGCGCCTGGGGGTGCTGGCGCGCCCTGGTGTCTTGTGGGCACCAGGTGCACCCCCATCAGGTGTTATTTGCACCAGAAGTTCAAAAACATTCAGAAAAAAATCATGTGAAATTTTCAGGGCATTCTGAGAATTTTTATTTTGGGTCATTTTTTATTGCACGGAGAAAACAGAAAACAGGATAAACATGGCATTTTATTTTATTTGACTAACTAAAACAGAAAATAAAATGTGGGAGCAGAGAGTTGTGCTTACTAGATTCATCGACGTCATACCTCTCAAAAATGATTCATTAATAAGGTTGATCAAGTCTTATTAACAACCACTTCTGATTAGCATGAAACCGAAGAACTTTCGTAAAACACTAAGTTACCTCAATGGGGATGTGCATATCCCCTACAATAAGTATATCATATTTCTTTTTGGCAATAGGTAGAGGTAATTGAAAACTTCCAATAGTGATGGTCGGAGATTCTTCAATAACATTTATACCATTCACTTGAAATTGTTTCTTCGGAAAGTGCACCGTGTGCTCATTACCATTAATATGAAAAGTGACTTTGCTTTTATTGCAATCAATAACAGCCCCTGCAGTATTCAAAAAGGATCTACCAAGGATAATCGACATATTGTTGTCCTCGGGCATCTCAAGAATAACAAAGTCCGTTAAGATAGTAACATTTGCAACAACTACGGGCACATCCTCACAAATACCAATAGGTATGGCTGTTGATTTGTCAGCCATTTGCAATGATATCTCATTAGGTGTGGGTTTATTCAAATCCAGTCTTTTATATAAGGAGAAAGGCATAACACTAACACCGGCTCCCAAATCACACAAAGCAGTTTTAACATAGTTTCTTTTGATGGAGCAAGGTATAGTTGGTATTCCAGGATCTCCAAGTATAGTTGGTATTCCAGGATCTCCAAGTTTATTCAAATCCAGTCTTTTATATAAGGAGAAAGGCATAACACTAACACCGGCTCCCAAATCACACAAAGCAGTTTTAACATAGTTTCTTTTGATGGAGCAAGGTATAGTTGGTATTCCAGGATCTCCAAGTTTTTTAGGTACTCCATCCTTAAAAGAATAATTAGCAAGCATGGTGGAGATTTCAGCTTCAGGTATTTTTCTTTTATTGGTGATGATGTCTTTCATATACTTTGCATAAGGGGCCATTTTCAAAATATCAGTCAAACCGGTACGCAAAAAGACTGGCCTAATCATTTCAGCAAAGCGCTCAAATTCTTCATCATCCTTTTTCTTAGATGGCTTGGGTGGAAATGGCATGGGTTTCTGAACCCATCGTTCTCTTTCTTTACCATGTTTCCTAGCCACAAAGTCTTTCTTATCATAACGTTTATTTTTAGGTTGTGGGTTATCAAGATCAGGGGTAGGCTCTATTTCAACATCATTATCTGGTTATCTATCATTACTAGGTTGAGCATCATCGTGAACATCATCATTATCATTCTCATTATCACTAGGTTGATGTTCACTACCAGACTGAGTTTCAGCATCGGAAATAGAGACGTCATTATTATCAGGAGATTTTTGTGTCTCGGGTTCACTAGAGGTATGCAAAGTCCTATCATTTTTCTTTTTCTTTTTCTTTTTCTTCTTAGAAGGACTAGGTGCATCAGGATTAATTCTCTGAGAGTCTTGTTCAATTCTTTTAGGATGACCCTCAGGATAGAGTGGTTCTTGGGTCATTCTACCTCCTCTTGTTACTACTCTAGCAGCAAAGTCATGCATATTACTATTCATTTCATCAAGCAATTCTTTTTGAGACTTAGCTACTTGTTCTAATTGGGTTTGAACTATAGAGGCATGCTTTCCTACACCTCTAACATCATTACTGATTCTAAATAGCAAGTCACTCAAGCGAGCAATTATATCACAATTGTATTTCAATTGTTTCAGAACATGAGCATTGAAATGATCTTGCTTCATAATATAGTTAGCAAACTCATATAAGCATTGACTAGGAGATTTATTGTGAGGGATGTCACTTTCATTAAACTTTAATAAATAATTTACCTCTACCACCTGTGGAGGTGGTGGTGTGTCAAGGCCATGTATTTCTTTAATAGGTGGCAAATTCTTAACATCATCAGCTTTAATACCTTTTTCCTTCATAGATTTCTTTGCCTCTTGCATATCTTCAGGACTGAGAAATAAGATACCCCACTTCTTTGGAGTAGGTTTAGGCGGTGGTTCAGGAAGAGTCCAATCATCATAATTTTTCAATATGTTATTCAATAATTCTTCAGCTTCTTCAACAGTTCGTTCCCTGAAAACACAAGCAGCACAACTATCTATAAAGTCCCTAGAAGCGTCAGTTAGTCCATTATAAAAGATATCAAGTATTTCATTTTTCTTGAGAGGATGGTCAGACAAAGCATTAAGCAACTGGATAAGCCTCCCCCAAGCTTGTGGGAGACTCTCTTCTTCAATTTGCACAAAGTTAAATATTTCCTGTAAGGCAGCTTGTTTCTTATGAGCAGGAAAATATTTTTCAGAGAAGTGGTAAATAATATCCTGGGGACTACGCACACAACCAGGAGCAAGAGTATTGTACCATGTCTTAGCATCACCCTTTAACTAGAACGGAAACAACTTAAGGATGTAGTGGTAGCGAATCTTCTCATCATGAGCAAAGAGGGTGGCTATATCATTCAGCTTAGTAAGGTGTGCCACTACAATTTCAGTTTCATAGCCATGGAAAGGATCAGATTCAACCAAATTAATTAACTCTGGGTCGACAGAGAACTCATAATCCTTATCGGTAACACAGATAGATGAAGTAGCAAACTTAGGATCACATTTCATTCTTGCATTCAAAGTTTTTTCCTTATACTTGCATAGCAGTTTCTTAAGATCGTCTCTATCCTTGCACGAAAGAATTTCTCTAGTTATCTCCTCGTCCATAACATAACCTTCAGGTATCTTAGGCATTTCAAACTTAGGAGAGCTAGGACTAATAGGAGTTTCATAATCATAATCAGTTTCATAAGCTTCATCAGTTTCAGCAATTTCATTTTCTTTAGCTCTAGCAATTTGTTCATCAAAAAATTCAAGCCATGACCACCACATCATCAAGGAGCGCCTCCTGCCAGTTGCCCTACAAGGCTTCATCCCAGAACCTAATTGGAAGGTCATAGCAGAGTTAAGTTTTTTTTATCGGCAATTGTGTGCCAAAGAAATTGCTCCAAAACGGATGCTTGAACTTGAGGAGGAGGTTCATGTTCTATTATGCAAGCTTGAGAAAATGTTCCCACCAGGCTTCTTCAATGTAATGCAACACCTGATTGTGCATATTCCATATGAGGCAAGGGTTGCCGACCCTAAGGCATATCGTTGGATGTATGTTTTTGAGAGGTATGTTAGACTATATAGCATTGATCTGTACATTGTGTTTTGATATATTTATGTCATTTATCACTGAAACTTCTAATAATTTGTTATAGGGCAATGCACTATCTTTGTTTAAAAGTGTGAAACAAGGCAAGAGTGGAGGGTTCAATCGTTGAAGCTTGTATTGTGCAGGAGATCACGAATTGTGTTTCTCTTTACTTTAGTGATCATGTTCGTACTATATGGAAGAAGAATCCTCGATATAATAATGGAGGAACACGCATGCATAATGATGGTTGTACCTTAGATGTGTTTCAGCATGAAGGAAACCTGCATGGAAGGCCTACTGCCCGAGAACTATCGTGTGAAGAGTTGAATGCAGGAAGGTGATAACCCACAAGTATAGGGGGTCGCAACAGTTTTTGAGGGTAGAGTATTCAACCCAAATTTATAGATTCGACACAAGGGGAGCCAAAGAATACTTGAGAGTATTAGCAGTTGAGTTGTCAATTCAACCACACCTGTAGATTAAATATCTGCAGCAGAGTGATCAGTAGCACAGTAATATGATAGTTTTGATAGCAGTAGCAATAGTAACGGTAGCGGTAACAGTAGTAGCAATAGTTTTGTAGCAGTTGGAACAGCAGCAGCAGTAGTAGTAACTTAGCAAGAACAATAAGTGAGAAGCTCGTAGGCACTGCATTGGTAACTCGTTGGATGATATTCATCATGTAACAGTCATAACCTAGGGCGATACAGAACTAGCTCAGTTCATCAATGTAATGTAGGCATGTATTCCGTAAATAGTCATACGTGCTTATGGAAAAGAACTTGCATGACATCTTTTGTCCTACCCTCCCGCAGCAGCGGGGTCCATAAGGAAACTAAGGGATATTAAGGCCTCCTTTTAATAGAGAACCGGAACAAAGCATTAACACATGGTGAATACATGAACTCCTCAAACTACGGTCATCACCGCGAAGTATCCCAAATATTGTCACTATGGGGTTGACGGATCATAACACGTAATAGGTGCATATGACTAGGCAAGATCGGATCAAGAACATGGATATAGAGATGATAACATAAACGGTTCAGATTAGAAATCATGGCACTCGGGCCCTAGTGACAAGCATTAGGCATAGCAAAGTCATAGCAACATCAATCTCAGAACATAATGGATACTAGTGATCAAGCCCTAACAAAACTAACTCGATTACATGATGAATCTCATCCAATTACTCACCGACCAGCAAGCCTATGATGGAATTACTCACTCTCGGTGGGGAGCATCATGGAATTGGCGATGGAGAAAGGTTGGTGATGACGAAGACCGAAGATTCCCCTCTCCAGAGCCCCAAATGGGCTCCAGATCTGGCCTCCCGATGAAGAACGGGAGGTGGCGGCGGCTCCGTATCGTAAAATACGATGAAACTTTCTCTCTAATTTTTTTCTCCGAAAATAGGAATTTATAGTGGCGGAATTAGGGCAAGTGGGGCCACGAGGAGGGCACAAACCACCAGGGCGCGCCCGGGGGGGTTGGCGCGCCCTGGTGGGTGATGCTCACTCTGGCCCCCCTCTTCGGTGGATTTTGGCTCCAATAATTCACATATATTCTGAAATAATTCTCTGAAAAAGTTTCATTCCATTCCGAGAACTTTTATTTCTACACAAAAACAACACCATGGTAGTTCTGCTGAAAACAGCGTTAGTCCGGGTTAGTTCAATTCAAATCATGCAAATTAGAGTCCAAAACAAGGGCAAAAGGGTGAGGAAAAGTAGATACGTTGGAGACGTATCAACTCCCCCAAGCTTAAACCTTTGCTTGTCCTCAAGCAATTTAGTTGACAAACTGAAAGTGATAAAAAAAACTTTTATGAACTCTTTTGTTCTTGTTTACATATATATGCTTAAGTAGCACCCAAGTTTTCAGCAAAGATTATGACTAACCATGTCAACAATAACTCTTAGAAATTATATTAACTCATAACAATAACATAAGCAACTAGCGAGCAATAATAAGGTATCTCAAGCACCAACACTTTGTCAAAACAATCATGATACAATATGACAATAGTGGCATCTCGCTAGCCCTTTCTGAGACCGCAAAACATAAATGTAGAGCACCTCCAAAGTTCAAGCAGCGACTAAACATTGTAATTCATGGTAGAAAAGATCCAGTCATGCTGCACCCAACATCAACTATACACAATGCATGAGGATGACAATAGTGCTCTCAGGTCTGGCACTTATTTGAGAAGGTGATGACTCAGCATAAAAAAATAGATAGTCCCTTCGCAGAGGGAAACATGGATTTGCAGCGGTGCCAGAGCTCAAAGTTTAAAACAGAGATAAGTATAATTTTGGGAGGTACACCCTTCCTGTCAACGTCACGACCAAGAGTTATCAATATCTTCCATGCTAAACAAATTAGCGGCGGTTCCCAAGTGGTAAAAGTAAAGGTTTACCCCCCCTCCACCAACAATCACACTCCACGGCGAGCCGCATCCACGTATACCGTCCAAACCAACAACATTCCTGGAGGAGTTTTGTTTAATTATTTTTTATTTTTGATTTTGGGTCTGGGAATCCCTATTACCGCCCCTCTCGTGTAAGGACAAATGAATAAACACTCATCATGAGAATAACCCGCTTAGCATGGAAGATACTGACTGCTCCCTGTCGCTCCATGAGCGGTCCAAGCACACAAAACAGATGTTCATTTGAATTTTTAGAGGTGGCGCATGCAAATTTACTTTGGAACGGCAGGGTAATACCGCATATAGGTAGATATAGTGGACTCATCTGGCATAACTTGGTTTAAGGGTTTTGATGCACAAGCAGTATTCCCGCTTAGTATAGGCGAAGGCTAGCAATTAGATTGAGAAGCGGCCAGCTAGAGAGCGAAAACGGTCATGAACATGCATTACATATAATCAACATCGAGTACTAGCATGAGTAGGATATGGACACCATGAACATAAATATCATGAAGGCTATGTTGGTTTTGATTCAACTACATGCGTGAACATGTGCCAGGTCAAGCCACTTGAAACATTCAGAGGAGGATACCATATCATCAAGAGGAGAAGACAAGGTAATATGGGCTCTTTGTTAGATAAACAATAATGCGGATGAGAGCCACTCAACAATTTCATCATGGTCTTATCCTAGGTACGACTCAAGTAAAAAAGAAAAGAATTTCAGAGAAACACACTGAAATATTTTTGGAGTTTTTGGTTTTTCTTGAAGAAAGCAAATTAAAGAGAAAAACAAAAACGAGAAAAACTATTTACGCGGGAAAGCTCCCAACAAGTAAAAGAAGAAGCGAGAAATCTTTTTGGATTTTCTTTTGATGCTTCAATTAAACTAAGCTAGAAAGAAAAACTAAAAAGAAGTAGGAAATATTTTTGAATTTTTCTCAAAGTTTTTCAAACACACAAGAAGAAAGCGAAAAAACAAATTTAGCATGAAAAAGTATGAACACCGACAACTGGAATGAAATGCGTGAACATGAATGTAATGTCGGTGGAAATACGTACTCCCCCAAGCTTAGGCTTTTGGCCTAGCTTGGTAATCACCATCCATAGTAGCCGTACGGTCCCAAGTTGTAGTGAGGCGGAGGCGGCACCTGAGCATCCCACCCCTGGGGCTCCTCCTCAGCAGCTGCTAGGTTGTTCCGGTAAGCTATAATGTCATCTGGCATGATCTTGTATCGGTTCCTGGCAATAGGATCAAACAAAGCAGGTGCAGGCAACGGAATAACATCACGTGTTTCCTTGCTAAATACTAGGTTATAATGAATATCACTGGGTGGGTCAGTTACGTCAAGGAATTGGTGAGCCTGCAGTGACTTATGATCAAGGTAAACTCAGGATAAGAGATAATCATGTGGGCGAAATGGAATTCTAAAGTGTCTTGCTAAGCGAGTAGCATAAATATCACCATGTATCTTTCCCTTAGTTTTGTTAAGATGTAAGCGTCGAGCAATAATAGCTCCCATACTAAAGGTGTGATCATCATAAAGTGCACGACGTAAAATAGCAAGGTCAGGGGCACTGAGTGCGCCGACCTTCTCCCTAGCGGTTAAACACTTAGCGATGACCAAAGAGAAATAATGTACTGAGGGGAACAGCAAGCTGGTAGCAGTGGCGCTCGACACGCCTCTATCCTCATGCACGGTTAACATGAGGAGAAAATCCTCAAACTAAGATGGCCTAGGTTCTCTCAAGTCCCCATCAGAAGGAATCAAGCATATGTTACAGAACTCAGTCAGCGACATTGTGTAAGTTTCAACATAAAGGTTAAACTGCACTTCAGGAGGGTTGTTTCTCCCTAGATAATGAAAGCTTTGCACAAAGGAATTTGTAAGGATGTGATATTGGTCACACTTAGCTGTGAGGAACTCGGTTAACCCGACGTTTGCGACAAACTGAGCGAACTCTTGATGGAACCCGGCCTCCTCCATAAAGGCATCATGCGGCCATTCACACGGCCGCACCTCCACCTTTCTTGGGATGTGAAGATCGTTGTCCGATGATTCCCCAATGACTCCCTTGGCATTTTTCTTGGAGGAGAACTTCCTAAAGATTTGCATTTTATTCCTATAAAAATTCTGAAAAAAAATTAGTCCACAAAAAATTTGTCAACAAAACTTTGTAAGATTGTTAGCAACTACTCCTAAGCATGCATAGAGGCCATATTAAGCATTCAAACTACTTAGAACTCTAAGAATTGAACATGCAAGACCATCTACAGCAGCAGCAAGAATAGCTAATTACTCTAAGAATAACCCACTAAAACAAAAACTAATTGGAGCAATGGAAGAGTCACATACCAAGTAGCAATCCCTCCAAACAGTTTCGGAAACGGAGCTTCGAGCAAAGAGATCGAAATCCGCGGGTTTGAGAGAAAGAACACGAAAATGGTGGATGTGGTGATTTTTTTCTGGAGGTAGGTGATGATGTGGGCTAAGGAGATAAGTGAGGGGGCCCACGTGGGGGACACAACCCACCAGGGCGCGCCTGGGGGTGCTGGCGCGCCCTGGTGTCTTGTGGGCACCAGGTGCACCCCCCCCCCTCTGGTATTATTTGCACCAGAAATTCATAAATATTTGGAAAAAAATCGTGTTAAGTTTTCAAGGCATTCTGAGAATTTTTATTTTTGGGTCATTTTTTTATTGCACGGAGAAAACAGAAAACGGGATAAACATGGCATTTCATTTTATTTGACTAACTAAATGAGAAAATAAAAGGTGGGAGCAGAAGGTTGTGCTTTCTAGATTCATCGACTTCAATTAGCATGAAACCGAAGAACTTTCGTAAAACACTAAGTTACCTCAATGGGGATGTGCATATCCCCAACAATAAGTATATCATATTTCTTTTTGGCAGTAGGAAGAGGTAATTGAAAACTTCCAATAGTGATTGTCGGAGATTCTTCAATAACATTGATACCATTCACTTGGAATTGTTTCTTCGGAAAGTGCACCGTATGTTCATTACCATTAATATGAAAAGTGACTTTGCTTTTATTGCAATCAATAACAGCCCCTGCAGTATTCAAAAAGGGTCTACCAAGGATAATCGACATGTTGTCGTCCTCGGGCATCTCAAGAATAACAAAGTCCGTTAGGATGGTAACATTAGCAACAACAACGGACACATCCTCACAAATACCGATAGGTATGGCAGTTGATTTATCAGCCATTTGCAATGATATCTCATTAGGTGTGAGTTTATTCAAATCAAGTCTTTTATATAAGGAGAAAGGCATAACACTAACACCGGCTCCCAAATCACACAAAGCAGTTTTGACATAGTTTCTTTTAATGGAGCACGGTATAGTTGGTATTCCAGGATCTCCTAGTTTTTTAGGTACTCCATCCTTAAAAGAATAATTAGCAAGCATGGTGGATATTTCAGCTTCCGGTATCTTTCTTTTATTTGTGATGATGTCTTTCATATACTTTGCATAAGGGGCCATCTTCAGAATATCAGTTAAGCAGGTACGCAAAAAGACTGGCCTAATCATTTCAGCAAAGCGCTCAAATTCTTCATCATCCTTTTTCTTCGATGACTTAGGTGGAAATGGCATGGGTTTCTGAACCCATGGCTCTCTTTCTTTACCATGTTTCCTAGCCACAAATTCTTTTTTATCGTAACATTTGTTTTTAGGTTATGGGTTATCAAGATCAGGAGCAAGTTCTATTTCAACATCATTATCTGGTTCTTTATCATTACTAGGTTGAGCATCATCGTGGACATCATCATTATCATTTTCATTATCACTAGGTGAATGTTCACTACCAGATTGAGTTTCAGCATCGGAAATAGAGACATCATTATTATCAGGAGGTTTTTGTGTCTCAGGTTCACTAGAGTTATGCAAAGTCCTATCATTTTTCTTTTTCTTTTTTTTTCTTCTTAGAAGGACTAGGTGCATCAGTATTAATTCTCTGAGAGTCTTGTTCAATTCTTCTAGGATGACCCTCAGGATAGAGTGGTTCTTGGGTCATTCTACCTCCTCTAGTTACTACTCTAGCAGCAAAATCATGCATATTATTATTCATTTCATCAAGCAATTCTTTTTGAGATTTAGCAACTTGTTCTAACTGAGTTTGAACCATAGAGGCATGCTTTCCTACACCTCTAACGTCATTACTGATTCTAAATAGCAAGTCACTCAAGCGAGCAATCATATCAGAATTATATTTCAATTGTTTCAGGACATGTGCATTGAAATGATCTTGCTTCATAATATAGTTATCAAACTCATATAAGCATTGACTAGGATGTTTATTGTGAGGAGTGTCACTTTCATTAAACTTTAATAAATAATTTACCTCTACCACCTGTGGAGGTGGTGGTGTGTCAAGGCCATGTATTTCTTCAATAGGTGGCAGATTCTTAATATCCTCAGCTTTAATACCTTTTTCCTTCATAGATTTCTTTTCAGTTTCAGTAGTTTCAATTTCTTTAGCTCTAGCAATTTGTTCATCAAGAAATTCTCCTAGTGGCATATTATCATCAAGCATGGTACTAGCATCATCATAAGCATCATTCATAGCAGAGGTAGCATCATCAATAACTTGCGACATATCAGGATTACTAGCATGTGGTGTTGTTGCAAGCTTACTCATAACAGAAGGTGAATCAAGTGCAGAGCTAGATGGCAGTTCCTTACCTCCCCTCGTCTTAGAGGGAAAAATATTGGTCTTTGGATCCTTCAGATTCTTCATAATGATAGATTGATATAAATCCCAAGTGACTCAACAAATATTGCTATGCTCCCCGGCAACGGCGCCAGAAAAAGGTCTTGATAACCCACAAGTATAGGGGATCGCAATAGTTTTCGAGGGTAGAGTATTCAACCCAAATTTATAGATTCGACACAAGGGCAGCCAAAGAATACTTGAGAGTATTAGCAGTTGAGTTGTCAATTCAACCACACCTGGAGATTAAATACCTGCAGCAGAGTGATCAGTAGCACAGTAATATGATAGTTTTGATAGCAGTAGAAATAGTAACAGTAGCGGTAATAGTAGTAGCAATAGTTTTGTAGCAGTTGGAACAGCAGCAGCAGCAGTAGTAACTTAGCAAGAACAATAAGTGAGAAGCTCGTAGGCACTGGATCGGTAACTCGTTGGATGATATTCATCATGTAACAGTCATAACCTAGGGCGATACAGAACTAGCTCAGTTCATCAATGTAATGTAGGTATGTATTCCGTAAATAGTCATACGTGCTTATGGAAAAGAACTTGCATGACATCTTTTGTCCTACCCTCCCGTGGCAGCGGGGTCCATAAGGAAACTAAGGGATATTAAGGCCTCCTTTTAATAGAGAACCGGAACAAAGCTTTAACACATGGTGAATACATGAACTCCTCAAACTACGGTCATCACCGCGAAGTATCCCAAATATTGTCACTATGGGGTTGACGGATCATAACACGTAATAGGTGCATATGACTAGGCAAGATCGGATCGAGAATATAGATATAATGGTGATAACATAAACGGTTCAGATCTGAAATCATGGCACTCGGGCCCTAGTGACATGTAACACCCCGTTACGCCTGGCGGGATCTAGACTGGCCCCATAGACCAACACTATTCTTTCCTGTGCACTTTGTCCTCACTCGTGCGCATCCGGGAGCAACTTCTCGGTCGGTCACCCATCCTAGAATTGCTCCAAGCCAAGCACGCTTAACTTTGGAGTTCTTTTCGAGTGGGCTCCCGGAAAAGAAGGAATTCCTTGTTGATATGAGTAGTCTATCATTCCTATTAAGTCAGGCTCTCACATACACCCCAACTCAAAGGAACCGACGTCCTCGTCGGCCCATCAGGAACGTTCCCTTTTGGCACACGTATGCGCATCCAGTCCGGCACATGTGTCGTGCCGTGTGCCACAACGGACCACACGCGCCATGCGCCACATGCCCGAGCACCTGACCCACGCATACCCGTGTAACCGCAACGGTCGGCTCTGATACCAATTGTAACACCCCGTTACGCCTGGCGGGATCTAGACTGGCCCCACAGACCAACACTAGTCTTTCCTGCGCACTTTGTCCTCACTCGTGCGCACCCGGGAGCAACTTCCCGGTCGGTCACCCATCCTAGAATCGCTCCAAGCCAAGCACGCTTAACTTTGGAGTTCTTTTCGAGTGGGCTCCCGAAAAAGAAGGAATTCCTTGTTGATATGAGTAGTCTATCATTCCTATTAAGTCAGGCTCTCACATGACAAGCATTACGCATAGCAAAGTCATAGCAACATCAATCTCAGAACATAATGGATACTAGTGATCAAGCCCTAACAAAACTAACTCGATTACATGATGAATCTCATCCAATTCCTTACCGACCAGCAAGCCTACGAAAGAATTACTCACTCCCGGTGGGGAGCATCATGGAATTGGCGATGGAGAAAGGTTGATGATGACAAAGACCGAAGATTCCCCTCTTCGAAGCCCCAAACGGGCTCCAGATCTGGCCTCCCGATGAAGAACAGGAGGTGGCGGCGGCTCCGTATCGTAAAACGTGATGAAACTTTCTCTCTGATTTTTTTCTCCGAAAATAGGAATTTATAGTGGCGGAATTAGGGCAAGTGGGACCACGAGGTGGGCACAACCCACCAGGGCGCGCCCAGGGGGCCTGGCGCGCCCTGGTGGGTGATGCTCACCCTGGCCCCCCTCTTCGATGGATTTTGGCTCCAATAATTCACATATATTCTGAAATAATTCTCCAAAAAGTTTCGTTCCATTCCGAGAACTTTTATTTTTGCACAAAAACAACACCATGTTAGTTCTGCTGAAAACATCGTTAGTCCGGGTTAGTTCAATTCAAATCATGCAAATTAGAGTCCAAAACAAGGGCAAAAGGGTGAGGAAAAGTAGATACGTTGGAGACGTATCAGGGAGCAGCCCAAGGGGTAAGGGAAACTCCAACGCACGACCCCAAATCGTCCGCACGCGTCCGTTTGGGGGTAAACAGACACAAATCATGGCCCAACGCGCGACGCAAACGTAGAAGTGTCCGTTTTCGGTCCGCTTTCGATCCATTCCCGGCCCAAGTTTGGGCCGCGTTTGCGGCCAAATGGACACGCGCGGACGGGCGCGTCGCGTGCCCTTGTCCTCTCTTGGCCCGCCCGTCGAGGACACCTCCCATTTTCTTCCTCCCCTGTCCTCGCTCCTCGCGCCGCCCTCCGCCCCTCGCCATCGTCGACGCCACCGACGTCGTCCACCTTGCCCGTCGGCGGCACGACCCCTTTTCTTCCTCCCCCTGTTCTCGCTTCGCCCTCCGCCCGCGGTCATCCACCTTGCTTTGCTGCCTGTGAAGGGACTCGACGTGCCCTTTTCGGACGCGTCTCCACCACGACCACAAGGTGTTCGACGCTTTGCTCGCAAGGTACCATGGATAGCGGGGATGAGTATTTCTTTCACAACTTTGTTTGTTCATCGGATGTCGTCCTCGGACGATGAGGACATAGTGGTGGCAGCATTGGTTGTCCATGACCACATCAGTAGGATGCAGCCTCGGTTCAGGGGATCAATCCCCGACCATGCTCCGGCCTTGAACCGCAATAGGGAGAAAGGGCACGCCCTCCTCTATTCCGATTACTTTAAGAATAACACACTTTACAAACCTTATCAATTTCGTAGTCGCTTTCGAATGAGGAGGCATGTGTTCAATCGTATTCGAGAAGGAGTTGTAGCATATGACCCATACTTTGACTGCAAAGAGGATGCCCTTGGGAAGCTTGGCTTCTCTTCTTATCAGAAATACACTGCGGCTATTCGCATGCTTGCATATGGAATTCCTGGTGATCTTATGGATGAGTACGTTCGTATGAGTGAGTCCACGTGTCTCCAATCAATGTACAGTCTCTGCAAGGCCGTGGTGGCTGTGTTTGGCCCTGAATACCTGATAGAGCCAAATGCCACTGATACAGAGAGGTTGTTGACGATCAATGTAGAGAGGGGCTTTCCGGGCATGCTCGATAGTATCGATTGTATGCACTGGAAGTGGAAGAACTGTCCATTTGCTTGGCAGGGGCAGTACAAGGGGCATGTGAAAGGTGCCACTGTCATACTTGAAGCGGTGGCTTCACAAGATCTGTGGATATGGCATTCTTTCTTCGGCATGGCTGGTTCTCACAATGATATTAGCGTTCTTTGGCATTCTCCAGTGTTTGCAAGGCTTGCAGAAGGCCACTCCCCGGAGGTCAACTTTGAGATCAATGGTCACCATTACAACAAGGGATATTACCTAGCTGATGGTATCTATCCCCAGTGGTCCACTCTTGTGAAGACCATACACAATCCACAAGGAGAGAAAAGACATAGGTTTGTCCAAAAGCAGGAGAGTATTAGGAAAGATGTGGAGCGTGCATTTGGTGTGCTTCAATCTCGATGGGATATCGTTCGAAACCCTGCATTGCCATGGAGCACTCAGAAGCTTTGAGAGGTGATGACTACTTGTGTGATCATGCACAACATGATCATTGAGGATGAACATGATGGCAGCATCTACGACCAAGGGTTTGATTTCCAGGGTAAGAATGTTGAGCCTAAGCACCCACCTCCTGCAACCTTTCAACAGTTCGTCAAGTTCCATCGTGAGATGCGTGATCGAGACACTCATACGCAGCTGCAAGATGATTTGGTTGAGCACATGTGGGAAGACATTGGCAATCAGTAGATCTATCGGTTTAATCTGTTTGAGTGCGTACAAACTTTGACTGATTTTGTAAGACTATTTCATATTTTTAAAATTTTGATTTGTTTGTAATAAAAGACTATTTGGGACATGGAACCATTTATTTTGTATGATTTAAACTATTCATGCTATGCTTGATTTTATTGTACTTGGCCTTTAGCGAACGAGATGGGATCGAAGATGTGGCTGCGCATTGGACGCACGGACGGCGTAAACACTATTCCAGGCGGACACGGCTCCATTCACACTCTAAACGGACAAAATCTGAACAAAACGGACGTTCGTTTGGGATCGTGCGTTGGAGTTGGCCTAACCTTTAGTTAATTGCTCGAACGAACCAGCTAGCACGCCTGAAACCTTGCTCCGACTACAAACAAAGCGGGCCCACACGCGAAGAAATGAAAGAAGCAGCTTAACGGGCCACAGCTCAAAAACTGACGTGTGTAGGCGAGCACTCTTTCCCACTCACAGTAGGTGAGATATAGTGTTTACATTGTAGGCGTCAAATGGACAATGTGATGTTCAGAGGCGACTGAACTCGGCTGGTCCAGTAACAAGTTCCATACTGTTGTTTATGCACAACAACTGCAACGTTTTCTCGGTTATCTGTTTGCGTTTATTTATTTTTCGGTGATGCTCACAGGCGACAGAATCGAGCCCTACCAATATCAACTTTCATGATGTTCCGTTCGAGTGCAACAACTAAGCATTTTTTTTCTGATTTTTTGTTTGTTGTTTTTTTTGTTCTGGTTTTGTTTTGGTACTCCCCCATCCGGTTTTTTTTTATATACTCCTTCATCCTGTTCTTTGAGTATTTTAGAAGGTTCTATGCATGTTTTTTTTTCATTTACCTATTTTTTCTTTCCGTTCTTTTTGATTTTTTGTTGGGTTTTTTATTTTATTTTTTCTGTTTATTTTTTGTTCATTTATAAATTTACTTTTTTGTACATGAACATTTTTCAATATATGCTGAATATTTTTTTAATATACAATGACCACTTTTCATTATATGGGAATCTTTTTTTATATACTGTGAAAAAAACTAAATACAAACTGAACATTTAATAAACACAAACTGAAGATTTTTTTTATATATGGTGAACATTTCTAAATACACAGTGAACATGTTTGTAACACAAGGTAAAGATTTTCGAAATATATATTTTTGTAATTTTTTTACATATTTTATTTAATTTTACTAGTATATTTTCATGAATATATTTTTATGTTTTTAAATATATTTAGGTTTTAGACAACTTTATTATATTTAGTTGATATATACATTTGCACAGAAATTAGAACAACATAAATGAACCGCTACACTTCCAGCCCATTTGGCGGATGTGGGTGCTTTTCCATCATATAGGATGACTCCTGTATATTTAGTAGAACATGGTTCTTTTTCCATTCAAAACATTCAATGAAATACAACAAATATCCCCTCAAAAAAAAATACCCCAAATGCTTAAAAATGCAGCTGCGCTATTCTGCTGATGCGAGCGCACACTCTTATCTCTTTCTTTCCTTCTTTTATGTGCTCCCTAGTGTACCCGGATTCCTTTTCCAGAGCGCGTCATCCCATGGAAATGCGCGGTGACTTCACGTGATGGGAAAGCAGAAACTTGCATGCATTTAATTTGCATTTTCAAAATTTCAAAAAGGTATGACTTTTCAACCGAGAATCGAAATTAAGATCTGTTTTCACCGCTTGGTTCCCCGCGATGAGCTCTTCAAAACTAGATCCTATATGAGTATGTTTCAACTAAAAAAATTATGAGCAACTTTGGGTGCTATAGAAGCAACTTTAGTGATATATTAAAGCAACTTGTTGTTAGTCTACGTAGTATGACTGCTTATCATCAGAAATCTCTTTGAAGTTGGTTACCATGACTACCAGGTTAACTTGCTTCGCCTCTAAATTTGCCCCCAATAACTAGCAAGTATTATACATAGCTATCTTCGCGTCCAAGTAGATAGTACTGTAGACAACTTAGTTTTGACGTAGGCTAACATTATCCTAAGTTAACTGCCATGATTAGCGAGGAGCTTAATATCACCGTTAGTTGCATTCAATGACGTTTGCTATTGTAAGAAACTTAGTTTCATAGGTAGGCAACTTGACAACAATAATGGGCAACTTTTCAATGTATTATAGGCAACTGAAATAGTAATGGCAGGCAACTAAGCATCATCGTTAGCCAACTTTATAGTGTTTGTAGGCAACTTTATAGTGTTTGTAGGCAACTTTATAGTGTTTGTAGGCAACTTCAAAAAGCAATGATGAGAAACTTTAGAATATTGTAGGCAACTAATTTGCAAATTTAGGCAACTAATTTGCAAATTTAGGCAACTAATTTGAAAACTTAGACAACTGAGTAGCAATGGTAGGCAACTAATTATGCGGGTAATTGGGCATCAATGGTAGGGAATTTCGTAGTATTTATAGGCAACTGAGCATCAACCATAGGCAACTGACGATCAACGATAGACAACTAAGCAGATATGATAGGCAAGTTGAGATAATGTTAGCAAAAATCTTAGGTACACATAGTGTAGTGAAATTGATTGCATGTAGCACTAAAGACGCCTCATGATTCGTGTGATTTCCTCATTTTTACACAAACCAACCTAATAGACAGTCCTACTAGGCCAAAAAGAAGGTGTTGCTTCCCTATAGCACTAAAGTTGCCTCCATTGCACCCAAAGTTGCCCACGAAAAAATATCATCAAAACTTATCCATATGGGATTTAGTTTCGAAGAATTTGTCACAAGAAAACCAACGGTGAAAACGGTTTTGAATTATGATGCTCGAATCAAAAGTTATGGCTTTTAAATAGTTTGAAACCCCAATTAAATGCATGCACGTAAAATCTTACTGATCAATAATGAGGCGAAAGGGTGCGAGGAGACACGGGACCTGATGCTTTTCTCTTTTAGCATGTGAGGCGTGTGAGTGAAGTGTACTTCTTTTTACGGAAGGGGCGCTCAAACACACCACTGAGCGCATGGGCGCTGCCTAGTCACGTCCAAAAAATACAACAAATATCAGGTAAACGCACCCAGCCAGACATACCAGCCTACATCTAAAGGCTGCAGCAGCTTTAACTAAGCTATGAGCCTCTCCAACTGACTCACTGTTCTCATGTACTCCCTCAAAAAAAATTAAATATTACAGTATGGACTACATACAAATGTATATAGACATATTTCAAAATGTAGATTCACTCATTTTGCTTCATACGTTATCCATATTGGAATCTCTAAAAGGATTATATTTAAGAACAGAGGGAGTCTACTGTAGCTTCATCAGAAAACCTGGAACAATAATAATCAGACTCACGCAAAAATCATAGCTACAACAGAAGTTTTCCCTTTTTTTGCCAGACGAAAGATTATTTGAACCACGCGTCCATGCTTCTTGCTGCTAGGCCGCCTGCCCAGTCCCTACCGCCGCCGCAAGTTGCCATCATCAAGAGACGCAGGCAGATCATACACCAGGACAACCTTCAAACTTTTACAGCCTTCAAACTTTTTTCAACCACACGCTACAACAAACTAAGAGCAATGCTTTTACAACCTTAAAAGATGTAATGTTTTTACAGGCTCGTCCTCCTTGTAAGCACGTTCAATTGGTCATGGCACAATGGAAAGAGATTGAACCAAAATCTGCCCCTAACAAAAATCTGTAAGCACAACGTGAACAAGACTGAAGAGCACATGTACAGCAGCAGAATGTAAAAGGAGGGGAGGAAGCAAAGCCATGTAAATTGACTTCCGGAGATATTTGGCGTCATGGAAGCATCCTGAAATGCTATGAAAGCTCGTGTCCCCAAGAGCCCAAGACAACAGATGACAAGCTCAGGCCCTGAGGAAGGGGACACATGAATATTTCCACGCTCTCTACTCTATCTATACTATCTAGTATCTACTGGAAACAAAGTTCGACCCCCCAGCGATTCAACCATATCAGAATGGGGGGCGCAGCCAATTCTTGATCGCAGTATCACAATAGCAAAATACAGAAACACCATTTTGATTTGCATTGGTGTCCCTATGATATACTAATAGTTCCTATATATCTTTCCTGGGTCGGCGAACTTGAGCTTCTGACTGACTGCTGGTAAGTTTGCTTTTAGTTGTATCCAAAACTGATTTGCCAATTAACATCCTCAAAAAATTGTCATAGGTACATTACCATTATCGATGACATGTAATAATAAAAATGCGGAGATGTATTAAGTACGGCTTGTCAAAAACAAATCTCTGTAATCGGATAACCATAAAAACACGAAAAATCATTGTCTTTGGATAATGTCACTCTTACCTATGATGACACAAGTCATAAACTGGAAGATATTTTAAATAAGACTCCCTAATAATTGTCTATATAAAAACATTTCTGAGCAAGAACAAATGTGCACCTAACAAATGGAGGAGTATCAAGAGCTATTTTGAAGAAATGTGACGGTGTACCATTAGCCATCATTACTATAGCTAGTATTTTGGTTAGTAATAATCAGATGGAGCAAACAATGATTTGTTGCACTTGCTCAATTCAATGGGCCGTGAGGTTACAGAAGACGCTATTTGAAAAAAAGGACATTATTGCTCAGCTATTATGATCTGCCTTCTCATCTAAAGACATGCTTATTATATCTAAACATATTTCCCAGTTGTCCAATGACTCATGAAGTGGAAGAATTATTGCAGTTGTATCAATGATGTTCCCTTGCACTGGGTATCAGCTTGCAATCTCTCTCAATCTCTCAATCTTTCGAAAATATGATTATATATAATAAACTAGTCTTCAGACGAGAAGCAAATCATAACAGTTGAGCAACAATATACCCTTCATTTCCTTCAAAATAGAATCTTTTTTAACCCCCACGACACATAAAATTGAGCAAACGGAACTAATCTTTTCTTGCTCAATTTGATTATTACTAACTAAATAAAATACTAGCTATAGTAATGATGGCTATGGTATACAATCACATTTCTCAAAATAGCTCTCGATATTTCCTCCAATTCACGTCGACATATGTTCTCGCTTTAATATATATTCTTCTACAAAAAATTATTTAGTAGTCTTGTTTGAAAGAGATCCATTTATGAACTATGTCATCATTAAAGAAAGTAACGTGCTTAAGAGATTAAGAAAAGATATTTCATAGCCATTTGATTCGCTTTTAAATAAAATAGACGATTACTATGTGCATGTACCTTTTGTCCATTAGAAACTCCGAGTTGGTCAATGGGTATCTTTTATCTTTTGCGATATATGTTCAAAATTTTGCGTTTATCAAAGCCACAAAGAATGTGTTTCAAAATTTTCTTCAAATCAGGATTTTGACCAACATGGACAAAAAAAAACCGATCAAACGGGCTTTGACTTGTTATAAACTGCTTTGGCGAGGGTTGTCTTACCCAACCCGCCAATGTCAATAATTGAGATCCTCTTCAATTATTCTTCATTTGACTTCTTGACCTCATCAATCAGTTGTTCTTCATTCAGGATGCTCATCTCCAACTTGCAATGCCCTTTGCAGTCGATGGAACATGTGGAGAGTAAAACGAGCTCTGCAAAACGCACATCAAGCTTTAAGAATGAGCAAAATCTGAAGTTGTTTGCTTCGCGGAAGCAACAGTACACATGTGAAAACCTGAAGGAAGAAGAATACCCTGGATAGCAACTCTCCAGCTCCAATTATCCTTTGCAATAACGCCCCTTTATAAACTACTGAAGAATAGATTCAGTTCTGCACATCATAAATTCACATCCGGATCAGGAAACATAGAAATAGAAAGATAACATAGTTGTACAGAGACGGATTCAAAACGCATTTTCTGAAAAGCAGCATTATGCTTTATTTTCCTCTGGCTACTAAGATGTTCCAATAGAACAAGATGAATCTGAAGTTTATTGGCTCATGAACTAATCATTTTTCTACACTGCTACAAATTTAATCGCATGCTGCTACATGGTGATGTATTAGTCTGGACATGTGCCAGCTACAGATGGCTAAGAAAGGAACATGGAAAGCACCGCTGCCAATTCCTAACTACCAAGAGTTTAAATATTGTGCTCTGCTAACTGACATAGATGCGTCAATTTTGTGCCCTACTGTATCCAAACCCTGCACATGCAAGACACCGCATAGCGCAACAGCTCCTTGTCAGTAAAATTCATAGAATTGTCCAACTGAACGTCAGCATTTCATCCCACAATCCAACAAATTGGTAATTAAATGCCACAATATGCATGTAAAAGGAGAAGATGCCAGCAAAAATGAAAATAAGCATCTCAAGCACATACACACCAGCAATCAACTAATCTAGGCCGGAAACAAACAAAAAACAGACACATTGACTGGGAGCTGACCAACATCACCAGCCGAGCTATATTTGTACATCATAATACAGATCAAAATCGACGAAATATTTCCCAATCATGTGAACGCTCTTACAGGTCAATCAGTTTAGCAAGTTCCGGCGGATTCAGCATATTCACAAGCGTTCTTTAGATATACGCCTGATAAGCTCAGACTGAGATAAGTTCAGGACCAAGAATTGATTTTACGTATATACCTCCAGTTTATAAAAGATTATAACAATTAAAGGGCATCCAATTTTCCATAATAGTAGAGGGAAATACAGTATGCTCCACAACTTCACAAGCGGTTTCTCACAAACAAACAAAATAACTTCACGGCAGTCAAGCAAAGAAATACTACTATGTTCAAGCAGGACGTATGAGACACCAATATAACCAGGCAAAGAGATGCAGCAAGTATGGAAACATACTTTCGTGTTGAATCAGTAACTGCTCAAGGGAAAGCTCGGGAGGATCTTACCTTGCAGTCGGGAGGTGCTCGGATGGAGAGCCCAGATCGATGCGGAGGAGAAATCTGGAGCGGGGAAGATCAAACAGGTGATGTGCTTCCAGATCGATGCAAGATCCAACCGGAGGAAACAGCACGCTTGTCGATGCCAGATCCAACCGGAGGAAATTGCTTGTCGACGCAAGATCAAGCCGATGGAACAGTAAGCTGGTCGATGCCAGATGCGAAGACGGCGACGTCCCCTCGTGACCACAAAGCTGCATCTTGGGAGCGACCACAAAGCATGAATCCAGATCAGAACCACAAGAAACGGAGGCCAAAAAAAAACGGAACAGAAGAGCGTAGATCGAGAGAGATGGAGAGAGCATGAAATAGATGTACAGAAGTGTACGAGGAGAAGGCGAGCTACCTTTGGCGCTGCCGCTGGTGCCAGCGCCGGCGAGATCTGATCTGTGTGGGAGGGGAGGAGAGGAGAGGAGACCCGTGGTCGCCGCAGACTGAAGTGAAACAGGGGACGCGAGTAGATCTGGATCGGGATCTGAGTTGCATTTGCTCGGCGGTCACATCACTCTACTACAAGTACCCGCGCGCCCAGGGCGTGCCGACAACGCGGCGGCGAACCATTTCGTCCGGAACTGCGCCGTATCATGTGGGGTCCCCGTAGACAAAAATACTTGGCAAATGCGGTTCAAATTTGCATCTAATTTACATTCATATGGACGAGTTTGGTTGCATGCATGTGGCCCAACCAGGCCCGCAGGAAGGAATTGGACTGTTTGGTTACCTGCATACACTGTTCGGCCTGCATAACGGGAACTTTAAAACACTCCAGCCCAGGCCCGCGACCTACTGTCGAATCTGCAGTTTCTCCAGAGCCAGGCTCGTGCGAGGCAGAGGAGGAGAATGCGGCGCTGAGCTCCTGTGACCAGAGAGATGGCTTGAGCTCGCGCGCGTCTCCGAAAAATCGGCGTGAGGATTTCGGCTCACCTCCCACCGATTCGGTCGCCCTATTTAGCCCCCCTCCTCTCACCGCCCAAAGCCCCCGCCACCCTTCTCCCCCCCCCCCCTTCGATCTTTCCCGCTGACGCGCATCGGCACCGACGACGAGGTAAGCGGAGCTCCTTCACCGACCGGCGGTCCACGGCGGCGGCGACTCCCCTCCTCAGCTTCTTCGACCCCTCCCGCGTGCACCGGAGCTGCAGCCATGGCCTTTGTGAGTTGAATCACCTCTTTACTCACTGTTCGTTGTAGCTAGATCTGATAGGATGTGGTCATAGGGTTCGATGTGCAAGCATGTGGTAGGATGTGATCTGTTAGCAGATGTTAGATTTTAATGTTGTGGTAGCTATTTGTGTTGGATCTGTGTAGCTAGAGTAGCATGACAGTGATGAACACTATGGATGAACACTATGCTATGCTAACTGTCTATGTTGGATCTGTGTAGCTAGAGTAGTATGACAGTGATGAACACAATGGGTGAACACTATACTATGCTAATTGTCTATGTTGGATCTGTGTAGCTAGAGTAGTATGATAGTTCTGATGTTGAGATAGCTATCGGTTGTGATGTTGTGATACTGTCTGTGTTATACTTATTGTCTATGTGTGATACGATTGTAGGACATGACCACGCAGACGCAAGATCTTAGTTAGGCGATTGTCCTCTCGGAAAGCCAGTTCGCGGCCTCCTACGTCGAGGACTCGCAACCCCTCCTCGATCAAAACATGCATCCCGATTCAGATGTGTTCGAGGTGTCACCTGGTGCGTCTATCTTTGTGCTAGTTGTGCTCGTTGAGCCAACTCCCCCTTCTGCTGTTGTTGTTGCTGCTGCCGCTGCACCGAAGGCCAAGAAGGATGGTAGGGGAACAATATGAAGTGGCAGCCATTCATGTCCATGTTTGTGCTGAACAAGATGTGCGAGCTCATCTCTAGTGGGGTTAGGACTGACAAGGGCTTCAAGGAGGTGCACTTGAACACGGGTGCGAAGCAGGTGTTCGAGTTCTGTGGGCAGGAGGTGAGCGCCACCCAGGTGTATGATGACCCACAAGTATAGGGGGTCAATCGTAGTCCTTTCGATAAGTAAGAGTGTCGAACCCAACGAGGAGTAGAAGGAAATGACAAGCGATTTTCAGCAAGGTAATTTCTGCAAGCACTGAAATTGTAGGTAACAGATAGTTTGATAGCAAGGTAATTGGTAACAAGCAAGTAACGGTAACAGTAAATAAAGTGCGGCAAGGTAGCCCAATCCTTTTGTGGCAAAGGACAGGCCAGAACAGTCTCTTATAATAGGCAAAGTGTTCTTGAGGGTACACGGGAATTTCATCTAGTCACTTTCATCATGTTGGTTTGATTCGCGTTCGCTACTTTGATAATTTGATATGTGAATGGACCGGTGCTTGGGTGCTGTTCTTACTTGAACAAACCTCCCACTTATGATTAACCCCCTCGCGAGCATCCGCGACTACGAGAAAAATATTAAGATAAAATCTAACCATAGCATTAAAGGTTTGGATCCAAATCAGCCCCTTACGAAGTAGCGCATAAACTAGGGTTTAAGCTTCTGTCACTCTAGCAACCCATCATCTAATAAATACTCCACAATGCATTCCCTTAGGCCCAAAGATGGTGAAGTGTCATGTAGTCGACGTTCACATGACACCACTAAGGGAATCACAACATACATATCATCAAAATATCGAACACATATCAAATTCACATGATTACTCATGACTTCTCCCGTGACCTCAAGAACAAAGGTAACTACTCACAAATAATATCCATGCTCAAGATCAGAGGGGTATTGAATAGCATAATGGATCTGAACATATAATCTTCCACCAAATAAACCATATAGTAATCAACTACGAGTTGTAATCAATACTACTAGTCACCCACAGGTACCAATCTGAGGTTCCGATACAAAGATTGAACACAAGAGATGAATTAGGGTTTGAGAGGAGATGGTGTTGTTGAAGATGTTGATGAAGATTGGCCTCCCAAAGATGAGAGGGGTGTTGGTGATGACGATGGCTTCGATTTCCCCCTCCGGGAGGGAAGTTCCCCCGGCGGAATCGCTCCGCCGGAGGGCAAAAGTGCTCCTGCCCAAGTTCCGCCTCGAGACGGCGGCGCTCCGTCCCGAAAGTCCTCTCCTTATTTTTTTCTAGGTCAAAAGACCTTAAATACCAGAAGATGGGCACCGGAGGTGGGCCGTGCTGGGCACAACCCACCAGGGCGCGCCTGGGGGGCCTAGCGCGCCCTGGTGTCTTGTGCTCACCAGGTGGCCCCCCTTGATGTCTACTACGCAACCTTCTTCTTGTAGACTCGTGTTGGGCCTCCAAGCGCAGAGTTTTGTAGGACAATAGCAAATTTCCCTCAAGTGGATGACCTAAGGTTTATCAATTCGTGGGAGGCGTAGGATGAAGATGGTCTCTCTCAAACAACCCTACAACCAAATAACAAAGAGTCTCTTGTGTCCCCAACACACCCAATACAATGGTAAATTGTATAGGTGCACTAGTTCGGCGAAGAGATGGTGATACAAGTGCAATATGGATGGTAGATATAGGTTTTTGTAATCTGAAAATATAAAAACAGCAAGGTAGCAAGTAACAAAAGTGAGCAAAAACGGTATTGCAATGCTTGAAAACAAGGCCTAGGGTTCATACTTTCACTAGTGCAAGTTCTCTCAACAATACTGACATAGTTGAATCATATGTAAATCCCTCACGTGCGACAAAGAGTTCACTCCAAAGTCACAAATAGCGGAGAACAAACGAAGAAATTATTGTAGGGTACGAAACCACCTCAAAGTTATCTTTTCCGATCAATCGTATGAGCTATCCCTATAAGTGTCACGAACAGCCCTAGAGTTCGTACTAAAATAACACCTTAAGATACACATCAACCAAAACCCTAATGTCACCTAGATACTCCAATGTCACCACGAGTACCCATGGGCTTGATTATACGATATGCATCACACAATTTCAGATTCATCATGTTCAATCCAACACAAAGAACTTCAAAGAGTGCCCCAAAGTTTCTACCGGAGAGTCAAGACAAAAACATGTGCCAACCCCTATGCATAGATTCCCAAGGTCACGGAACCCGCAAGTTGATCACCAAAACATACATCAAGTGGATCAATAGAACATCCCATTGTCACCACGGATATCCCATCGCAAGACATACATCAAGTGTTCTCAAATCCTTAAAGACTCAATCCGATAAGAAAACTTCAAAGGGAAAACTCAATTCATCACAAGAAGATAGAGAGGGGAAAACTCCATATGATTCATCTATATTAATAAAGCTCGCGGTACATCAAGATCGTGCCATCTCAAGAACACGAGAGAGAGAGATCAAACACTTAGCTACTGGTACATACCCTCAACCCCGAGGGTGAACTACTCCCTCCTCGTCATGGAGACCGCCGGGATGATGGAGATGGCCTCCGGTGATGGTTTCCCCCTCCGGCAGGGTGCCGGAACGGGCTCCCGATTGGTTTTTCTTGGCTACAGAGGCTTGCGGCGGTGGAACTCCCGATCTAGGTTTCTTTCTGGGGGTTACGGGATTTATAGGAGTGCTTGGCGTTGGAATCAAGTCAGGGGGACTCCCGAGGGGCCCACAAGCCAGGGGGGCGCGCCCTAGGCTTGTGGCTGCCTGGGGACTCCTCTCCGGTATCTTTTTGCTCCAGTATTTTTTATATTTTCCAAAAATATTCTCCGTAAATTTTCAGCCCATTCCGAGAACTTTTATTTCTGCACAAAAAATGACACCATGGTAGTTCTGGTGAAAACAGCGTCAGTCCGAGTTAGTTCTAATAAAATCATACCAAAATCATATAAAATTATTGTAAACATGTCATGAATACTTCATAAATTATTGATACGTTGGAGACGTATCACCCCTCTAGTAGTTAATTGCTCCAGTATTTTTTATTTATTCCAAAATAATTCTCCGTGAAGTTTCAGCTTATTTGGAGATGTGCAGAATAGGTATCTCTGATGTGCTTTTTCAGGTCCAGGATTCCAGCTGCCGGTATTCTCCCTCTTTGTGTAAACCTTGCATATTATGAGAGAAAAGGCATTAGAATCACTCCCTAAAGCATTATTATGCATCAAAACATTATAAATAACAGTAGGAAAACACGATGCAAAGCTTAGACCTCGCTTGTCCTCAAGCGAAAGCCAATATTGAAAAGCATGTCCATGTGGTTTGAGAGGGAGGTGTCGATAAAAACAAAATACGAACATAGTAGCATCATGCTTATTATCATAACAGCAGCAAACTTTATCATAGAACTTATTCATATAACTTCTATTATCTAACTTCTTCATATAACTTCTCATGAACAAGTAACAATTCATCACAACATAGAAGTATAAAGCATAAACCTTATTGAAAACCAACAAACTATGTTCTCAGTCAACTTTGCAACTACAATTCATCATATTTTCAGGAAGAGTCTCGTGTCGGAGCCCTTTGGCAAGTCCACATACTCAACTATCATTTAGTCTTCTATGATTGCTAACACTCACAGCATACCCATGAGCAAAAAGTTTCAACCGGACACATAGAAAGATAGGGGCTTATAGTTTCGCCTCCCAACATATTCACCTCAAGGGTGATGTCAACAATAATAACTCATGCTCGCTCATATCCAGCTGGATATATGTGCCTAGATCTTTCCTCACCACATGATGCTTGCAAAAGGAAAAAGTAAAAAGGAATAGGGAAGAATACTTTGACTCTTGCATAAAAGTAAATACACAAAAGTAAAAGATAGGCCCTTCGCAGAGGGAAGCAGAGGTTGTCATGCGCTTTTTGGTTTGTATGCCAAATCCCTTAATGTAAAAGAACGTCACGCTATATTGCCCCCTATGATAGCAACCTTTATTATGCAGTCCGTCGCTTTTATTACTTTGCCATCATAAGTTCGTACAACGCTCAATTTTCTCTTACACTAATTGATCAAACACATTTAGAAGCAATTTTTATTGCCTTATTGCACCGATGACAACTTACTTGAAGGATCTTACTCGATCCATAGGTAGGTATGGTGGACTCTCAAAACATGAGTTTGGGTTTAGGGTTTTTGGATGCACAAGTAGTATCTCTACTTAGTGCGGAATTTTTGGCTAGCAAAGATATTGAGCAAGCACCACATGTTGAAGGATCGATGACAATATAACTTCTATGTGAATATGAACAAACATAAACCATTATGTTGTCTTCCTTATCCATCGTCAACAATTTTGGCATATAATATTTAATGGGGGCTCACAATCATAAAAGATGTCCAAGATAGTGTATTTGCATGTGAATCTTCTCTTCCCTTATTAATTCTTTCATGAATTGCATCATTGACCAATGCTATGTTTGTCAATCTTCAATAAATTTTACCACTTATACTTTTCCTTATGTGATGTCATTACTTACCATAAGATTAGCATATGATTCTTTTCATTTATTTCCTTTCTATTTTGATTGCAGCAAGAAAGTAAAGAAGCAAAAGCTCAAACTAAACTTTATTATATAACTCTCACTCTATTACATAGATAGATAGATCACGAAACTAGCACTCGAAAATAGATCATACTAAACTTTTATTCAACTAGATCACGAAAGAGCCAAAGATCAAACTAAAATAGGTAAAGGTAAATAAAAGTGATGGCGATACGATACCGGGGCACCTCTCCCAAGCTTGGCTCAAGCCAAGGGGAGTGACCATACCCGTGTGTTCAAGTCTCCTTTGGTGGTGAAGATAAGGAAGGTGGCGATGATGAAGTAGCCTTCTTCTTCAACTTATATTTGAGCATAAAATTTTCCTCCCTTAGATCATCATTCTCTAGCTCGAGCTTTAATATCTTCTTGCATAATGCCGCCTTGCTCTTCTGCAGAAAACGATATGGAATAAATTGAACCTCGGGTTTGTACCCTTTAGGGAGGCTTGACTTCTTGAATTCCACATGCATGTCTCCAGGCTGAGGTAGTAGGTCATCCTCTTCCTCAGAGCTATCATCCTTTGTTTCCTTCATGGCAGCGTCTTCCTCCTCGTCTGTGGTCCATCCATAATGTTCCACTTCTCCATAGATATTAGGGTTTGCAATATAGTCAGCAACATAGCTCTCCCCCTCTGAATCTTGAGACGACATATTTTCAGATCTGCCAGGAAAACAACACGAAACAAGAACATGGGATTTTTCTGCGATGTGGTGGTCAAAACGATCGGGAGTATATATAAAGATTTTTTTAATCTTGGGAAGCAAGAATATGGAAGGAAAACGGAGTCGGGAAGGTGTCCGAGGTGGGCACAGCCCACCAGGGCGCTCCTGGCAGGGCTGACGCGCCCTGGTGTATCGTGCTCACCTCGGTTGCTTTCCTGTTTATTTCTTATTTTCCTAATTTTTGTAATATTCCAAAACTGACAGAAAATATTTTTGCGGATTTTTCGGAGTCCGTTTACTTACCGTATCACGTACCTCCTCCTTTTCTTTTCTTTTCTTTTCTTTTCTTTTCTTTTGTAACATTATGTTCTAGTTACTATTTCCTTTTCTTTTCTTTTGACAGATCATTAATGTTTAATGTTATTGGATGCAACTCTTGTTGTGCTTTTGATATATTATGAGATTGTGCAAAATATAATTCCTCTTTTGTCACTTGGGTCAAATATATTGCACTGCCAGTGGTTTTGAAGTATCTCGTCATTGTGATATTTGCACTTTGTGCAATAATTCTGAAATGCTTAGATTTGTAATGCCTTTGTAAGTGAAAATTGCTAGCATAACTAAAGTATATAGATTGTCAAACTCTTGGTAATTATACAAATTGATGGTGTATGAGGACCACTCGGCTATAACAACGTCCCACGGTGTATGCACACCGTCAACCTTTATTAATCCCGATGGTGTTAGACACCCTCTCGGCCATAGTTTTAAATAGCAAAGATAGCGTCCGCTATTGCGTCCGCAATAGCGCTAGCGCAATAGCGACCGCTATCACTCAAATTAAACGTCATTACTTTTTGTTCATGTTCTAGTGATATAAACAAGAATCTAGTGTTTTTATAAAGCCTCTACGCGGACATAGCGTCCCCAATATCGCCCGCTATGCGCATTCCGCTACGCGGAACCATATCCGCTACCAGCCCGCTATCCGCTATTTAAAACCATGCTCTCGGCTATACCTAAACCTGACGGTACTAATATACTGTCAACCATGTCAATACAGACGGGAGAGAAAACTGCTAGCAAATACATAGCTGATGGGGAACGGTCGGTTATGAGCGTCGTCGATACATGGTTAGACAGTTGTTGACCAAGACATGGCCGACGGCTCACCGTCGGCTTTGCACCGTGGGCGAAGATGATAATCGGCAGTACCGTCGGCTATTGTGGTAATGGCCGACCAAGCATCACCGACGGGAGATTTTCGACGGTACACCATCGGTTATAGTCTTAGCCGATGGTGAACTTTAATATTCGAAAGTGATTCAACCCTCGGTTATATCGGGATATCTAGTAGTCTCCAGAAAGATTTGATGTAAGAGCATTGGAAATGGCATGGCGAAAGAGCCGCATAGATTCATTATTTGTTTGTGAAAAACTATGTTGTATTGTGCCAAACTATGTTGTATTTGCGTTGCATTTGTGTTGCATTTGATCTCGTGGATTTGAAGAACTATGTAATAATTTGATATTGTGGACATGTATAATTTTTTATGTTGTTTTTAGATGTTTTTTGCAATATGTGCGGATGTACAGTGGTTGTACATCGGCTGAACAGCAGCCGCACGGCCGCCGGTCGGTTTTACATCTTCGTTTTGGGCCATCTGTTGGAGTTGTTGTTTTAAGTCTTCGTTTTGGATCATCTGTTGGAGTTGCCTCTTTTTCGAAGATGTAAAAAACACTTTTTGGTGATGTAAAATTTTACATCACCGGTTTACATCGCCAAAATATGGACCATCTATTGGAGATGCTCTAAGGTCCCACCAACTCCAACTAAAAGAATCAAATAATTTCATTTACTCCTTGGATAGTTGATAAGTAGCTCCATTAACCAAGCATTTCACCCATGCCACCATGAACTCCTCCTTTGATCAGATGCACTCCTTTACCTCCTCCACAATAGGCCCATAGACTGATTTATCCATTTCTGAGCTTCTTAACTTAGCCGCCACTGTTTTTTGAGTCTGTCTCTAAGATAAGCTTTGCAACATCTAGTTCACGCTTAAGCAGAGCAGCCCATCTACACGCCTTGAGATCAGCCAATTCAAGGTCTGTAGTCTAGGTTTTGTACTCCATCCATCCGTCAAAAACTGTACATCTAGCACTAATTTTTTTCCCACAAAGAGTGTACATCTACACTCCCAATGCACTTAGCCTTTAATTTAACCGGTATTAAGTGACTAATGTAGCAACTTGGGCTCTAGCTATTGGCTACATGCCCAACCTTAATTACTGCATGCAGCAACCTTCATTTGATCTCCTTCTCTCAATGGTTGCATGTACACATAAGAGAATGGTTAATAATACAGCCAACAATCGATTATAAGGAGTTGCCATGTCATATAGAGCCAACCTAATAGCCAGCATATACAATAGTAAGTTTTAAATGTGTACTACTTTATTAGTAGTTGGCCCACTTTACAACCTCACAAAGTGTCTTGGTCCTTGTGCTGCAGCTGGCTACTCATCAAGAGCCGGCTTCTCTTCTCTCTCTCCTCTTTTATTTCCTCCAACTAAGCAAGGATATATTAGTCTAGTCCTTATAGCCTGCTTATATCACCTTATTGTACTTGCTCTAAGTCTGCTACATTTGGGCGTTAATTATGTTAATGAGGTTCCTCTTGGTCTATGTGTGAATCTTTATATGTACAGTCTTTCAGGACGAAGGGAGTATGTGTTATGGCTGTTTCGGCTTGATGCCATGATTTATTAAGAGTGAAACAAGTGGGAGCAAGGTGGATCGAGCGAGGTGGCCAAGTGCGACCCGACAAGGTATGTCATGTCAAATGCGAGCAGTAGGCGTGCCTTTAATTTTACACCTCTACTCCACGTTCTCAGAGTAAGGAGCAGTGAGAACACAACCAGCTCACCACAGAAATGAGTTAGTAGAAAGTTCAACCGAGATCATTTAATGAAACAATGAGTACAGTAGAAAATGAGGCATGTCGATATGACAGTATCTATCCCATTGACGGATTGGCGCACAAATGGAACATTCACTGTCCTACAAAACATGCATTGACTCAATCATGGCACATTAAGGCCTCTTCCAATGCACCGGTGCTAAGATGAAGTGCTAAGAATATTAAATAGTTTAGCAACTAAAGCCCTCAATGCATAGGTGCTTAACTTGTTGATGCTAAGCATTCTTCATTAATGATTTAGCAACCACTGGTAGAAAACATGGCTTTGATCCGGGCCAGATCAGAGCATTAGTCCCGGTTCTGTTACGAACCGGGACTAATGGGTGCATCAGTCCCGGTTCGAGCGGCCAGGGCGCCGGCCGGGCCTCGGCAGGAACCAGTCCCGGTTCGTCTGACCCCTTTAGTCCCGGTTCGATACACGAATTGGGACTGAAGGGCCTCGCTCCTGGCGCAACCCCTTTAGTCCCAGTGCTAGCCACCAACCGGGACTCCTGCCCGCTCACTCCTCTGTTTTTTGGCCGGCCGGCGTATGGGAGGTGTGCTGCTCTCTGTTCTCACCTCTTATGCACATGAGGTGTTCGATGAAATGCCGGAGCCACACTTAAGCTTTCTCCTCTCCAAGCTCGACCTCCAAGCTACATTTTCCCCAAGATTTGTCTAGGTTTGGCGGTGCACCAACTACACAAGTATTCTAAAAGGTTAGCGACTTCATCGTTTCATCTCTCACTGCTAGTTTAGCTCATTTCAAATGCTCTAGAAGTAGAGTGGTTTGTCGGTTTTAGTGGAGGAGTGTATTAATTAACTTTTGAGCACATGCTATGTGGGTGAAATTATGATACCATGCCAAGTTTCAACCTTTTCAGAGTTCATTTGCAGTGCTTTTCAAATTCAGGGTCATTTTAGCTCAAAATAAATCATGAAATGCATGAAAAATAGCAAATGAAGTCAGAAAAGGTATGAAAATTGATGATGTGTCTTTGAATGGTGCATATTGAATGCAGAAAAAATCTGGAGTTAAAATATGTCAAAAAAATGAAATCCCTTTGTAATAGATGAGATTTCGTCCGAAACCCTCATACTTCGAAAGAGATTGTCCAGTTTGTACACGAAGTGCATCCAGTTTTGGTCGTCACCCTCTAAACTTTTTAGCACATGCTATGTGGGTGAAATTATGATACCATGCCAAGTTTCAACCTTTTCAGAGTTCATTTGCAGTGCTTTTCAAATTCAGGGTCATTTTAGCTCAAAATAAATCATGAAATGCATGAAAAATAGCAAATGAAGTCAGAAAAGGGATGAAAATTGATGTTGTGTCTTTGAATGGTGCATATTGAATGCAGAAAAAGTCTGGAGTTAAAATATGTCAAAAAAATGAAATCCCTTTCTCATAGATGAGTTTTCGTCCGAAACCCTCATACTTCGAAAGAGATTGTCCAGTTTGTACACGAAGTGCATCCAGTTTTTGCCGTAACCCTCTAAACTTTTTAGTACATGCTATCTGGGTGAAATTATGATACCATGCCAAGTTTCAACCTTTTCAGAGTTCATTTGCAGTGCTTTTCAAATTCAGGGTCATTTTAGCTCAAAATAAATCATAATATGCATGAAAAATAGCAAATGAAGTCAGAAAAGGGATGAAAATTGATGATGTGTCTTTGAATGGTGCATATTGAATGCAGAAAAAGTCTGGAGTTAAAATATGTCAAAAAAATTAAAATCCCTTTGTAATAGATGAGTTTTCGTCCGAAAGCCTCATACTTCGAAAGAGATTATCCAGTTTGTACACGAAGTGCATCCAGTTTTTGCCGTAACCCTCTAAACTTTTTAGCACATGCTATGTGGGTGAAATTATGATACCATGCCAAGTTTCAACCTTTTCAGAGTTCATTTGCAGTGCTTTTCAAATTCAGGGTCATTTTAGCTCAAAATAAATCATTAATGCATGAAAAATAGCAAATGAAGTCAGAAAAGGGATAAAAATTGATGATGTGTCTTTGAATGGTGCATATTGAATGCAGAAAAAGTCTGGAGTTAAAATATGTCAAAAAAATGAAATCCCTTTATAATAGATGAGTTTTCGTCCGAAACCCTCATACTTCGAAAGAGATTGTCCAGTTTGTACACGAAGTGCATCCAGTTTTTGCCGTAACCCTCTAAACTTTTTAGCACATGCTATGTGGGTGAAATTATGATACCATGCCAAGTTTCAACCTTTTCAAAGTTCATTTGTAGTGCTTTTCAAATTCAGGGTCATTTTAGCTCAAAATAAATCATTAATGCATGAAAAATAGCAAATGAAGTCAGAAAAGGGATGAAAATTCATGATGTGTCTTTGAATGGTGCATATTGAATGCAGAAAAAGTTTGGAGTTAAAATATGTCAAAAAATGAAATCCCTTTGTAATAGATGAGTTTTCGTCCGAAACCCAAATACTTCGAAAGAGATTGTCCAGTTTGTACATGAAGTGCATCCAGTTTTTGCCGTAACCCTCTAAACTTTTTAGCACATGCTATGTGGGTGAAATTATGATACCATGCCAAGTTTCAACCTTTTCAGAGTTCATTTGCTGTGCTTTTCAAATTCAGGTCATTTTAGCTCAAAATAAATCATTAATGCATGAAAAATAGCAAATGAAGTCAGAAAAGGGATGAAAATTGATTATGTGTCTTTGAATGGTGCATATTGAATGCAGAAAAAGTCTAGAGTTAAAATATGTCAAAAAATTTGAAATCCCTTTGTAATAGATGAGTTTTCGTCCGATCAAAGTTATTTAACTTAATATTATATAAGATTTATGCAACTAAAATTATCAAAGTTATTTTTTTAAACACTTTAATAGCAAAAAGAATTTTCATAAAGTATTTTTTGTTAAAAAATTAATAGCAAAACTTTTCATAAAGTATTTTTTGTTAAGAACTTTTAATATGCAAAAAAATAACATAAAAAAATGCCCACCTACTAGGCCACCATGGCCTGCATACGACTAGTAACCCAATATACATGGGCCAGGACACAGGCCCAAGGGCAAGTAGGCCCAACAGGGCAGAGACAGTTAGGCATGCAATGCCTGCGATAGAGAGGAGCTCGAGACGGTAGGTGCATCCGAGCTTATAAACCAGCACGAGCGCTCCTCGCTCGGCGAGGTGGGACTAAACTCCCACCGTGCCAGGAACAGGGATTTAGTCCCGGTTGGTGGATCCAACCGGGACTAAAGATGCCCCTTTAGTCCCGGTTGGAGCCCCCAACCGGGACTAAAGCCCTGGGCTTCCCGCCCTTTCGCCTGGTGAAAATTCACCTTTAGTCCTGGTTGGTGGCCCAAACCGGGAATAATGGGGGGTCTTTAGTCCCGGTTGGAGCCACCAACCAGGACTAAATGTTGGGGTATATAAGTGGACCAAAATCCATCTACAGTTTTCGATCTCCATCTCCCCCGACGGCACCGAAGACCACCTCGACGCCGCCAGGCTGCCGGACGTCGGCGTCGCCTCCCCGAGCCCGCTCCCCCTCCTCCTCCTCCTAGGTGAGCCGCCGGCCACACCGCCGTTCCCCTCCTCCTATCCATCCCCCCCCCCCCCCCGCGGTCACCGTCGTCTCCCGCGTCCGTCGTCGGCCGAAGCAGTGGCGGCGTGGGATCCAATCTCCATGGAGTCTCATAATTTGGTTCATAGGATATATATAGCTAGCTAGGGTTTATCATAGGATAGAATTATCATAGAAGATTTTATAGATAAATTGGACAGAAACAAAAAAAAAACCAAACCTTAATTAGGCCTCCTTTTGGTTCATAGGATAGGATTATCATAGGAATATATAGGAAATTTGTAGGAAATGAGATGACATGCATCTCAAATCCTATGAGTAGGATTAGAAAAAGATATGTCATTTTGGTTCACATCATAGGAATTTTTCCATTGAGTCTAGGATCTTTTTTGTTTTCCTTTGAAATGTGGAGGATAGGAATCAATCCTATGTAGGAATAGGAATGCATTCCCTAGCTATGAACCAAAAAAATCATATCTTAGGTGCGGCCTCCTTTTGGTTCATAGGATAGGATTATCATAGGAATATATAGGAAATTAATTTGTAGGAAATGAGATGACATGCATCTCAAATCCTATGAGTAGGATTAGAAAAAGATGTGTCATTTTGGTTCACATCATAGGAATTTTTCCATTGAGTCTAGGCTCTTTTTTGTTTTCCTTTGAAATGTGGAGGATAGGAATCAATCCTATGTAGGGATAGGAATGCATTCCTATGAACCAAAGGGCTTTAAAGGAAAAATTCCTATTTTTCTTCGGGAGAGAAGAAAATTAGAAGAGGCGGATCATAGAACTTATGTAGGGAGGAATGCATTCCTATGAACCAAAGGGCTCTAAAGGAAATCTCTCTCTTTTGCCACAAAAATTAAATATGGTATTGTTGTTAAATAAAATGATATTTTCTATAGCCACAATTTGTTCTCGTCGACGATGCCAATCTCGCATCCTCGTCGTCGACTCGGTGCCGACAACCAGTTTGAGAGGCGCCATGTCCGGGACTGGGCTCCGCCGGGCTGGCACTGGGGGTGCTACCTTTCGGGGTGCGCAGCTTGGTGAGGAATCCGGGTCTCGTCGTCGACCCGGAGCTTCTTTGGTAGCGGTCGCGTGGGCCACTATCAGTGCGGAGGCAGCCAGCAACCGAGGAGGTGGTACGTCGCCGTGTCAGGGAGGAGGACGAGCACGTCCATCGCTACATGGTTGCGTTGGACGCCAGGTTCTCCAATACCTGGCAGTTCCTTTAGGGATCTCACCCGAGCTATGATCCTGTGATGGTTCCTTCTCTTTGGGTGTCCACCGCCCACACCTCAGGAACCGCGAGTGAACTAGATTATTCGATAGTATTCGAGTTGTATTAGTGATAATATTCGATGCTTCATTAACTGGATTATTCGAGATGTATTAGTGATATTATATGATAATATTATATGAAGAGTCCCCGACGATCGCCTGTGATATCATATGTATTAGTGATATTATATGATGATCTTGCTTAAAAATTTTGACGTCGATTTTTAATCTTAGAATCATGAACACAGGAAATGTCGACGTCGTCTGACGACGATAGGATCCCTCAGTGCCCTTTGTGCTGGGATGACAGGGGTATATGCGAGCTTTATCCTCACCTGGACAACGATAGGTCGTTCACCGTCAAGCTAACAGAAGAATTTAGTATTATTACGGTATGTAAAGACGACATGTATTTTTTGTTAATGAAGTATGACGTGTGCTTTTTTGCTTTAATTAACCTTTAATTTTCTTTTGTACAATTCGACTAGTGTGTTCCCTGTCATGCAAGATTCGCTGTCTTGGACAAGTTCCATTTCAAAGAGAAGGATAGTACAGAGCCTAAGATAGCTCACCTAAGAACGGAGCATTCCACTTTTGTTATTAAGGTGAAAAATAACGAAGATCACACATATTTTGGTTGTTCTAATTGGAGAGCATTTTGCAACACGTATGGGTTGGATGAGGACATGAACATTACCTTCGATCTTGGTAATGACGATGTTCGTGATAATAATATAGATATTTGGGTGCATGCGGAGGATGACTTGATTCCGGTGCTACCTCCACGTGCGTTTGTCAATAGATTTGTTAGGTACTTTATATTGATTATTGAAAAGTATTTGGTACTCATCCCGACTAAATTTCATTATTTTTAATTATCAGCTTATTTCCGTGCTACAAGAACTACCCGACAGATAATAGATCGGACGTACTACAGTCATGACTCCAAACTTACTTGTTTGGAGATAAATCATCTCATCTCATTTATTCATGATGTTGAGGATCATGCTAAACATTACCGGACTGGCAACATTTATCATGGATATGTGCCACTAGTGCACAAGTTGAACCATCATAACATCACTTCAAACAACTTTGTAAGAATTTTTTTACCATTGCATCACTAGTCCATCTTTTTCATATATACATTGTTCTTAAGCAAAACTAGTTTGCTAACTATGTTATTATTACTAATGTTTTTCAATAGGTACTCCCCCCAGAGACCGTGCCTAAATGGATGTTCAAAAATGGTGATTTGCAAATGGTTAGCTTACGGCCGCCACTCCCGAGTAATTACAGTGGTAAATACAGGATATCTCAAAGTGAAGAAACCCTGAAAATCACAGGATGGAGAAATGCAATACAAGCATTGACGCTACCACTTGGAGAGGAATACTTGCGCATTCCACAAGTTGGAGATAGGTTGATCTGTGTTCTTCAATCGGGAGATGACGGAGTTCGCCTTTATTATGCTTTTTTACCTAGCAGTAGTTAGTGTTTCAACCATGTGATAACTACAATAATGAGGATCGTTGATTAAGATGATGATGAGTTGTTGGATGTTGAATGATGAAGAGTTGATTAAGATGATGATGATGACTTGTTATATGACATATACGAGTACAAATTAGATGGATGCAATGGACCAAGTTGAATTAGAGGAAAATACGATGTTGCGACCAAGTTGAATTAGAGGAAAATACGATGTTGCGACCAAGTTGAATTAGAGGAAAATACGATGTTGCGACTATTGGATCCATCTAATTTGTACTGATGTTGGATGTTTTTTCCATAATATGTACTGATGATGTTGTATATTAATATGTGTAACCGCGTGAAAATACAGTATAAATATAAAAGAAAATGAAAACAAAAAATGAAACACGGCCCTTTCCAAAAAAAACAACGCCTTATTGTCCCGGTTCGTGTTACGAACCGGGACTAAAGGTCCTCCTGCCTCGGCGCCGCACAGCGGCCACGTGGAGCACCTTTGGTCCCGGTTCGTAACAGGACCGGGCCTAAAAGTGGAGGGCATTAGTCCCGATCGTTTTGTCCTGGTTGCTGAACCGGGACTAAAGGGCCTCAGGAACCGGGACTAATGGCCCGTTTTCTACTGGTGAACTAAAGTTCTCCATGCATTGGTGGGTTTCATTCATTTAATTGTTTTACCTAGGTTCCCGTGCTTAGCATTGTTTCTTCCTGAGGTCACCACACACATCTCTCTCCTCATAATGGCATTGACACATCAGATTTTTTCCCTACGTGGCAGTCTTAGCACCTGTACAAGGTGGAGCATTGGGAGGGGCCTTATTGAGACGAGAAAAAAACGATAATAAGTACTACATCGGGATTTGCATAGGTGCAAGGGTTTTAAATTTGACTGATAAAATATGTGTAATATTGGGCGCTCAAAGTTTTATAACATGATGTACTATCTTCATCTTAGTCCCCTCAGTATTTTGCGTCATATTTTGATCATGATTTTAATTAATAAAATATAAGTCATACGTAACAAAAATAGTATCATTAGAAACTACATTCAAATAAGAATTCAATAATATATATTTTTGTGGCATGCATTAACATTCCCTAGTTAAATATATGGTCAAAATTTAACCTAAAATACGAAGGGACTTGTAAACCAGAACGAAGGTAGTACTACATAGATATATGCGCGTAAAAATATAGGCTACGTCTGAATCTCGCCTCTTACGAGCTAGAGGCAGCGGTTGCCCCACGCCGTGTTAGGTGGGCCGGCCCAGCATGGCGTATCATCGCTAGTTTTTTCTTCCATCGAAGTATGGTATCTAATTTGATGTGCGGGAGATGGGCGGCACTGACTGAAGATTTTGTCGAGATCAACGTGGACGCAGGGGTATCTACTGCTCACAACATGGGTACTACAGTCGTTGTTTGCCACGATTTGGACGGGACATATCTGGTGTCTTCGGTTGCTAGTTATACAAGGGCTTGTCAATCCGCCTATATTGGAAGCTCTCGCTTGCAGGGAAGCACTCGCCTTGGCACAAGATCTGGGTATGCAACACATCCAGGTGGCATCGGACTGCAAACAGGTGGTAAACCACATTCATCAAGGTGTAGGTGGAGAAGACAGAGACGTTATCAAAGAGATAAAAGAAACTTTACAAACTTTTATTACTTGTAATTTCTCGTTTGAACCTCGAGCTTCTAATGTTGAAGCTCATAATCTAGCTAGGTTTGGTGTCTCCCTTTCACAACGGAGGCACCCGTGGTTGGGATCTCCTCATGATCCAATCGTCATTCCTCTAAACATTGTTATTGACAAACACAACTTAGATAGTTTTGCTCAAAAAAAATTGATGCACTATGAACTGTTTTTTTACGACGGTATGTACAATTTTGTTGGCTCTAAAAAATACTACATACAGTTTTGTTAGCTCTAAAAGGACGTGGAGTTTCTAGGCTTTTTCCGTTTTCCATTTTTATATAGAGTAATTATTTTTACTTTACTTAATTTAATTACAATGTCGTGTAGTAAAATATTTCTAAATTTTTACAAAAATCGTCATGAGTTAAAAGTTATTTATTGTGTAGAAAAATGTCAATGTTTATTTAAAAATATATGTATAATGTATTAAAATTATCATCGTAAATTTTAAAAATATTGATCTAGTATTGAATTTTTTTAATCATTATTCAAAAAAGTACAACTTCGAAATTATTTATTATTTATTTAAAAAAATCATGTTTTAAAAATTATCCATCATACCTTAAAAATTACCCGTTGTATTTAAAAATATATATATTATAAAATGTTTGCCGTGTTTTTTAAAATTGTTCTTCTTATTTTGAAAAATGTTCATCATGCATTTTAAAATGTGTATAGTGTAATACCAAAAGCCAAAATCATGTATTCATAATTTTTCATTGTGTATTTTCCAAATGACCATGTAACTCACAAATATTCATTTAATTTTGAAAAGTGATTGTGTATTTTGAAGAAGTATGCATATCTTTTAAACATTATTCATGGATTATTCATAAAAACAAAAGCCAAAAAAGAATGAAAGCAAGAAAAGGAATTAAAAGACACAAAGAACAAAAGATAAAGAAAAACAAAACAAAACAAAAAACATGAACATATAAATAAAAAGGAAAAGAAACACGAAAAAGAAAATAAACGATAGGAACAACCGGAAAAGAAAAAAAGTAAAACAATTTCAATGGACGAACCAACGAAATCAATAGTTAAGAACTACCCTTTGTGTAGTTCACTCTTCACATTTTCAGGTGTTGACAAGTGGCGCACTAGTAACCTAGGAGTTTTTCTTTGTCGTAGATTCGTTTATTCAAAAAAGAAATATTTTGAATCGTGCGTCAAAATACCGAATCGTTTTCATAGTTGGGTTTCTCACGTCGAGATCTTCGAAACTAGATCCCATGTTAATAGGTTTTCACGAACTTTTTTTCATGTAAAAATAAGAGAGAGAAAATCATAAGCCAAAACAACCAGAAACGCAAAAAAAATTCAAAAATAAAACAACAGAATCGGAAAAAACGAAAAAGCAACCACCAAAAAAAAATACCAAAAACCTAGGAATCACCGAACAAAGCAACCACCAAAAGGCGAGGGCCCAATAACACGGTTGCGATTTTCTATTTTTTTTAGAAGTACGGGTTGTGCTTTTCCCTTTTTTTCACGGAAGCAAAGTTGTGTTTTTTTTCTTTTCGAGCTTCTCGTGGAAGCATAGGATGTGATTTTCCCTTTTTCTAAAAGCACAATTATGTTTCTTGCAGAAGCACATGTTGTGCCTTTTGCGGAAAAGCATTGCTTCCAAAACACATTTTTTCCTTCAGAACCTAGGAACAACCACACAAAACCAAAAAGACAAAGAAAGCAAAAAAAACATTAAAATTAAAAATGAGTATAGAAAAATAAAATCAAGATCCAGAGGGAGCGTCCAACAAGTGACACGTGGCGGTGGCTTGATGCGCTCCCAGATCAAAAAAATGACCCATGCGGGAGTGATAACCCACAAGTATAGGGGATCGCAACAGTTTTCGAGGGTAGAGTATTCAACCCAAATTTATAGATTCGACACAAGGGGAGCCAAAGAATACTTGAGAGTATTAGCAGTTGAGTTGTCAATTCAACCACACATGAAGATTAAATATTTGCAGCAGAGTGATCAGTAGCACAGTAATATGATAGTTTGATAGTAGTAGTGACAGTAACAGTAGCGGTAACAGTAGTAGCAATAGTTTTGTAGCAGTTGGAATAGCAGCAGCAGTAGTAGTAACTTAGCAAGAACAATAAGTGAGAAGCTCGTAGGCACTGGATCGGTAACTCGTTGGATGATATTCATCATGTAACAGTCATAACCTAGGGCGATAAAGAACTAGCTCCAGTTCATCAATGTAATATAGGCATGTATTCCGTAAATAGTCATGCGTGCTTATGGAAAAGAACTTGCATGACATCTTTTGTCCTACCCTCCTGTGGCAGCGGGGTCCATAAGGAAACTAAGGGATATTAAGGCCTCCTTTTAATAGAGAACCGGAACAAAGCATTAACACATGGTGAATACATGAACTCCTCAAACTACGGTCATCACCGCGAAGTATCCCAAATATTGTCACTATGGGGTTGACGGATCATAACACGTAATAGGTGCATATGACTAGGCAAGATCGGATCAAGAACATAAATATAATGGTGATAACATTAACGGTTCAGATTAGAAATCATGGCACTCGGGCCCTAGTGACAAGCATTAGGCATAGCAAAGTCATAGCAGCATCAATCTCAGAACATAATGGATACTAGTGATCAAGCCCTAACAAAACTAACTCGATTACATGATGAATCTCATCCAATTACTCACCGACTAGCAAGCCTACGAAGGAATTACTCACTCCCGGTGGGAGCATCATGGAATTGGCGATGGAGAAAGGTTGGTGATGACGAAGACCGAAGATTCCCCTCTCCGGAGCCCCAAATGGGCTCCAGATCTGGCCTCCCGATGAAGAACAGGAGGTGGCGGCGGCTCCTTATCGTAAAACGCGATGAAACTTTCTCTCTGATTTTTTTCTCCGAAAATAGGAATTTATAGTGGCGGAATTAGGGCAAGTGGGGCCACGAGGAGGGCACAAACCACCAGGGCGCGCCCGGGGGGGCTGGCGCGCCCTGGTGGGTGATGCTCACTCTGGCCCCCCTCTTCGGTGGATTTTGGCTCCAATAATTCACATATATTCTGAAATAATTCTCCGAAAAAGTTTCGTTCCATTCCGAGAACTTTTATTTCTGCACAAAAACAACACCATGGTAGTTCTGCTGAAAACAGCGTTAGTCCGGGTTAGTTCAATTCAAATCATGCAAATAAGAGTCCAAAACAAGGGCAAAAGGGTGAGGAAAAGTAGATACGTTGGAGACGTTGGAGACGTATCAACTCCCCCAAGCTTAAACCTTTGCTTGTCCTCAAGCAATTTAGTTGACAAACTGAAAGTGATAAAAAAAACTTTTATGAACTCTTTTGTTCTTGTTTACATATATATGCTTAAGTAGCACCCAGGTTTTCAGCAAAGATTATGACTAACCATGTCAACAATAACTCTTAGAAATTATATTAACTCATAACAATAACATAAGCAACTAGCGAGCAATAATAAGGTATCTCAAGCACCAACACTTTGTCAAAACAATCATGATACAATATGACAATAGTGGCATCTCGCTAGCCCTTTCTGAGACCGCAAAACATAAATGTAGAGCACCTCCAAAGTTCAAGCAGCGACTAAACATTGTAATTCATGGTAGAAAAGATCCAGTCATGCTGCACCCAACATCAACTATACACAATGCATGAGGATGACAATAGTGCTCTCAAGTCTGGCGCTTATTTGAGAAGGTGATGACTCAGCATAAAAGTAAATAGATAGTCCCTTCGCAGAGGGAAACATGGATTTGTAGCGGTGCCAGAGCTCAAAGTTTAAAACAGAGATAAGTATAATTTTGGGAGGTACACCCTTCCTGTCAACGTCACGACCAAGAGTTATCAATATCTTCCATGCTAAACAAATTAGCGGCGGTTCCCAAGTGGTAAAAGTAAAGGTTTACCCCCCTCCACCAACAATCACACTCCACGGCGAGCCGCATCCACGGGTACCGTCCAAACCAACAACATTCCCGGAGGAGTTTTGTTTAATTATTTTTTATTTTTGATTTTGGGTCTGGGAATCCCTATTACCGCCCCTCTCGTGTAAGGACAAATGAATAAACACTCATCATGAGAATAACCCGCTTAGCATGGAAGATACTGACTGCTCCCTGTCGCTCCATGAGCGGTCCAGGCACACAAAACAGATGTTCATTTGAATTTTTAGAGGTGGCGCATGCAAATTTACTTTGGAACGGCAGGGTAATACCGCATATAGGTAGATATAGTGGACTCATCTGGCATAACTTGGTTTAAGGGTTTTGATGCACAAGCAGTATTCCCGCTTAGTATAGGCGAAGGCTAGCAATTAGATTGAGAAGCGGCCAGCTAGAGAGCGAAAACGGTCATGAACATGCATTACATATAATCAACATCGAGTACTAGCATGAGTAGGATATGGACACCATGAACATAAATATCATGAAGGCTATGTTGGTTTTGATTCAACTACATGCGTGAACATGTGCCAGGTCAAGCCACTTGAAACATTCAGAGGAGGATACCATATCATCAAGAGGAGAAGACAAGGTAATATGGGCTCTTTGTTAGATAAACAATAATGCGGATGAGAGCCACTCAACAATTTCATCATGGTCTTCTCCTAGGTACGACTCCAGTAAAAAGAAAAGAATTTCATAGAAACACACTGAAATATTTTTGGAGTTTTTGTTTTTTCTTGAAGAAAGCAAATTGAAGAGAAAAACAAAAACGAGAAAAACTATTTACACGGGAAAGCTCCCAACAAGTAAAAGAAGAAGCGAGAAATCTTTTTGGGTTTTCTTTTGATGCTTCAATTAAACTAAGCTAGAAAGAAAAACTAAAAAGAAGTAGGAAATATTTTTGAATTTTTCTCAAAGTTTTTCAAACACACAAGAAGAAAGCGAAAAAACAAATTTAGCATGAAAAAGTTTGAACATCGACAACTGGAATGAAATGCATGAACATGAATGTAATGTCGGTGGAAATACGTACTCCCCCAAGCTTAGGCTTTTGGCCTAGCTTGGTAATCACCATCCATAGTAGCCGTACGGTCCCAAGTTGTAGTGAGGCGGAGGCGGCACCTGAGCATCCCACCCCTGGGGCTCCTCCTCAGCAGCTGCTAGGTTGTTCCGGTAAGCTATAATGTCATCTGGCATGATCTTGTATCGGTTCCTGGCAATAGGATCAAACAAAGCAGGTGCAGGCAACGGAATAACATCACGTGTTTCCTTGCTAATTACTAGGTTATAATGAATATCACGGGGTGGGTCAGTTACGTCAAGGAATTGGTGAGCCTGCAGTGACTTGTGATCAAGGTAAACTCAGGATAAGAGATAATCATGTGGGCGAAATGGAATTCTAAAGTGTCTTGCTAAGCGAGTAGCATAAATATCACCATGTATCTTTCCCTTAGTTTTGTTAAGATGTAAGCGTCGAGCAATAATAGCTCCCATACTAAAGGTGTGATCATCATAAAGTGCACGACATAAAATAGCAAGGTCAGGGGCACTGAGTGCGCCGACCTTCTCCCTAGCGGTTAAACACTTAGCGATGACCAAAGCGAAATAATGTACTGAGGGGAACTACAAGCTGGTAGCAGTGGCGCTCGACACGCCTCTATCCTCACGCACGGTTAACATGAGGAGAAAATCCTCAAACTCGGATGGCCTAGGTTCTCTCAAGTCCCCATCAGAAGGTATCAAGCATATGTTACAGAACTCAGTCAGCGACATTGTGTAAGTTTCAGCATAAAGGTTAAACTGCACTTCAGGAGGGTTGTTTCTCCCTAGATAATGAAAGCTTTGCACAAAGGAATTTGTAAGGATGTGATATTGGTCACACTTAGCTGCGAGGAACTCGGTTAACCCGACGTTTGCGACAAACTAAGCGAACTCTTGATGGAACCCGGCCTCCTCCATAAAGGCATCATGCGGCCATTCACACGGCCGCACCTCCACCTTTCTTGGGATGTGAAGATCGTTGTCCGATGATTCCCCAATGACTCCCTTGGCATTTTTCTTGGAGGAGAACTTCCTAAAGATTTGCATTTTATTCCTATAAAAATTCTGAAAAAAAATTAGTCCACAAAAAATTTGTCAACAAAACTTTGTAAGATTGTTAGCAACTACTCCTAAGCATGCATAGAGGCCATATTGAGCATTCAAACTACTTAGAACTCTAAGAATTCAACATGCAAGACCATCTACAGCAGCACCAAGAATAGCTAATTACTCTAAGAATAACCCACTAAAACAAAAACTAATTGGAGCAATGGAAGAGTCACATACCAAGTAGCAATCCCTCCAAACAGTTTCGGAAATGGAGCTTCGAGCAAAGAGATCGAAATCCGCGGGTTTGAGAGCAAGAACACGAAAATGGTGGATGTGGTGATTTTTTTCTGGAGGTAGGTGATGATGTGGGCTAAGGAGATAAGTGAGGGGGCCCACGTGGGGGACACAACCCACCAGGGCGCGCCTGGGGGTGCTGGCGCGCCCTGGTGTCTTGTGGGCACCAGGTGCACCCCCCTCTGGTATTATTTGCACCAAAAATTCATAAATATTTGGAAAAAAATCATGGTAAATTTTCAAGGCATTCTGAGAATTTTTATTTTTGGGTCATTTTTTTATTGCACGGAGAAAACAGAAAACAGGATAAACATGGCATTTTATTTTATTTGAATAACTAAAAGAGAAAATAAAAGGTGGGAGCAGAAGGTTGTGCTTTCTAGATTCATCGACTTCATACCTCTCGAAAATGATTCATTAATAAGGTTGATCAAGTCTTATTAACAACCACCTCCAATTAGCATGAAACCGAAGAACTTTCGTAAAACACTAAGTTACCTCAATGGGGATGTGCATATCCCCAACAATAAGTATATCATATTTCTTTTTGGCAGTAGGAAGAGGTAATTGAAAACTTCCAATAGTGATTGTCGGAGATTCTTCAATAACATTGATACCATTCACTTGGAATTGTTTCTTCGGAAAGTGCACTGTATGTTCATTACCATTAATATGAAAAGTGACTTTGCTTTTATTGCAATCAATAACAGCCCATGCAGTATTCAAAAAGGGTCTACCAAGGATAATCGACATGTTGTCGTCCTCGGGCATCTCAAGAATAACAAAGTCCGTTAGGATAGTAACATTAGCAACAACAACGGACACATCCTCACAAATACCGATAGGTATGGCAGTTGATTTATCAACCATTTGCAATGATATCTCAGTAGGTGTGAGTTTATTCAAATCAAGTCTTTTATATAAGGAGAAAGGCATAACACTAACACCGGCTCCCAAATCACACAAAGCAGTTTTGACATAGTTTCTTTTAATGGAGCAAGGTATAGTTGGTATTCCAGGATCTCCTAGTTTTTTAGGTACTCCATCCTTAAAAGAATAATTAGTAAGCATGGTGGATATTTCAGCTTCCGGTATCTTTCTTTTATTTGTGATGATGTCTTTCATATACTTTGCATAAGGGGCCATCTTCAGAATATCAGTTAAGCGGGTACGCAAAAAGACTGGCCTAATCATTTCAGCAAAGCGCTCAAATTCTTCATCATCCTTTTTCTTAGATGACTTAGGTGGAAATGGCATGGGTTTCTGAACCCATGGCTCTCTTTCTTTACCATATTTCCTAGCCACAAATTCTTTTTTATCGTAACATTTGTTTTTAGGTTGTGGGTTATCAAGATCAGGAGCAAGTTCTATTTCAACATCATTATCTGGTTCTTTATCATTACTAGGTTGAGCATCATCGTGGACATCATCATTATCATTTTCATTATCACTAGGTGAATGTTCACTACCAGATTGAGTTTCAGCATCGGAAATAGAGACATCATTATTATCAGGAGGTTTTTGTGTCTCGGGTTCACTAGAGTTATGCAAAGTCCTATCATTTTTCTTTTTCTTTTTCTTTTTCTTCTTAGAAGGACTAGGTGCATCAGTATTAATTCTCTGAGAGTCTTGTTCAATTCTTCTAGGATGACCCTCAGGATAGAGTGGTTCTTGGGTCATTCTACCTCCTCTAGTTACTACTCTAGCAGCAAAATCATGCATATTATTATTCATTTCATCAAGCAATTCTTTTTGAGATTTAGCAACTTGTTCTAACTGAGTTTGAACCATAGAGGCATGCTTTCCTACACCTCTAACGTCATTACTGATTCTAAATAGCAAGTCACTCAAGCGAGCAATCATATCAGAATTATATTTCAATTGTTTCAGGACATGTGCATTGAAATGATCTTGCTTCATAATATAGTTATCAAACTCATATAAGCATTGACTAGGATGTTTATTGTGAGGAGTGTCACTTTCATTAAACTTTAATAAATAATTTACCTCTACCACCTGTGGAGGTGGTGGTGTGTCAAGGCCATGTATTTCTTCAATAGGTGGCAGATTCTTAACATCCTCAGCTTTAATACCTTTTTCCTTCATAGATTTTTTTGCCTCTTGCATATATTCAGGACTGAGAAATAAGATACCCCTCTTCTTCGGAGTGGGTTTAGGCGGTGGTTCAGGAAGAGTCCAATCATCATAATTCTTCAATATATTATTCAATAATTCCTCGGCTTGTTCAACAGTTCATTCCCTGAAAACACAACCAGCACAACTATCTAGGAAGTCCCTAGAAGCATCGGTTAGTCCATTATAAAAGATATCAAGTATTTCATTTTTCTTGAGAGGATGATCAGGTAAAGCATTAAGCAACTGGATAAGCCTCCCCCAAGCTTGTGGGAGAATCTCTTCTTCAATTTGCACAAAGTTAAATATTTCCTGTAAGGCAGCTTGTTTCTTATGAGCAGGAAAATATTTTTCAGAGAAGTAGTAGATCATATCCTCGGGACTACGCACACAACCAAGAGCAAGAGTATTGTACCATGTCTTAGCATCACCCTTTAATGAGAATGGAAATAACTTAAGGATATAATACTAGCGAATCTTCTCATCATGAGCAAAGAGGGTGGCTATATCATTCAGCTTAGTAAGTTGTGCCACTACGGTTTCAGTTTCATAGCCATGGAAAGGATCTGATTCAACCAAAGTAATTAACTCTGGGTCGAAAGAGAATTCATAATCCTTATCAGTAACAAAGATAGGTGAAGTAGCAAACTTAGGATCACATTTCATTCTAGCATTCAAAGTCTTTTCCTTATACTTGCGTAGCAATTTCTTAAGATCGTTTCTATCCTTGCAAGAAAGAATTTCTCTAGTTATCTCTTCGTCCATAACATAACCTTCAGGTATCTTAGGCATTTCAAACTTAGGAGAGCTAGGACTAATAGGTGTTTCATAATCATCATCAGTTTCATAAGCTTCATCGGTTTCAGCAATCTCATCAGTTTCAGTAGTTTCAATTTCTTTAGCTCTAGCAATTTGTTCATCAAGAAATTCTCCTAGTGGCATATTATCATCAAGCATGGTACTAGCATCATCATAAGCATCATTCATAGCAGAGCTAGCATCATCAATAACTTGCGACATATCAGGATTACTAGCATGTGGTGTTGTTGCAAGCTTACTCATAACAGAAGGTGAATCAAGTGCAGAGCTAGATGACAGTTCCTTACCTCCCCTCGTCTTAGAGGGAAAAATCTTGGTCTTTGGATCCTTCAGATTCTTCATAATGATAGATTGATATAAATCCCAAGTGACTCAACAAATATTGCTATGCTCCCCGGCAACGGCGCCAGAAAAAGGTCTTGATAACCCACAAGTATAGGGGATCGCAATAGTTTTAGAGGGTAGAGTATTCAACCCAAATTTATAGATTCGACACAAGGGGAGCCAAAGAATACTTGAGAGTATTAGCAGTTGAGTTGTCAATTCAACCACACCTGGAGATTAAATATCTGCAGCAGAGTGATCAGTAGCACAGTAATATGATAGTTTTGATAGCAGTAGCAATAGTAACGGTAGCGGTAATAGTAGTAGCAATAGTTTTGTAGCAGTTGGAACAGCAGCAGCAGCAGTAGTAACTTAGCAAGAACAATAAGTGAGAAGCTCGTAGGCACTGGATCGGTAACTCGTTGGATGATATTCATCATGTAACAGTCATAACCTAGGGCGATAGAGAACTAGCTCAGTTCATCAATGTAATGTATGCATGTATTCCGTAAATAGTCATACGTGCTTATGGAAAAGAACTTGCATGACATCTTTTGTCCTACCCTCCCGTGGCAGCGGGGTCCATAAGGAAACTAAGGGATATTAAGGCCTCCTTTTAATAGAGAACCGGAACAAAGCATTAACACATGGTGAATACATGAACTCCTCAAACTACGGTCATCACCGCGAAGTATCCCAAATATTGTCACTATGGGGTTGACGGATCATAACACGTAATAGGTGCATATGACTAGGCAAGATCGGATCGAGAACATAGATATAATGGTGATAACATAAACGGTTCAGATCTGAAATCATGGCACTCGGGCCCTAGTGACATGTAACACCCCGTTACGCCTGGCGGGATCTAGACTGGCCCCACAGACCAACACTAGTCTTTCCTGTGCACTTTGTCCTCACTCGTGCGCACCCGGGAGCAACTTCCGGTCGGTCACCCATCCTAGAATCGCTCCAAGCCAAGCACGCTTAACTTTGGAGTTCTTTTCGAGTGGGCTCCCGGAAAAGAAGGAATTCCTTGTTGATATGAGTAGTCTATCATTCCTATTAAGTCAGGCTCTCACATACACCCCCACTCAAAGGAACCGACGTCCTCGTCGGCCCATCAGGAACGTTCCCTTTTGGCACGCGTATGCGCGTCCAGTTCGGCACATGTGTCGTGCCGTGTGCCACAACGGACCACACCCGCCATGCGCCACATGCCCGAGCACCTGACCCACGCATGCCCGTGTAACCGCAAGGGTCGGCTCTGATACCAATTGTAACACCCCGTTACGCCTGGCGGGATCTAGACTGGCCCCACAGACCAACACTAGTCTTTCCTGCGCACTTTGTCCTCACTCGTGCGCACCCGGGAGCAACTTCCCGGTCGGTCACCCATCCTAGAATCGCTCCAAGCCAAGCACGCTTAACTTTGGAGTTCTTTTCGAGTGGGCTCCCGGAAAAAAAGGAATTCCTTGTTGATATGAGTAGTCTATCATTCCTATTAAGTCAGGCTCTCACATGACAAGCATTAGGCATAGCAACATCAATCTCAGAACATAATGGATACTAGTGATCAAGCCCTAACAAAACTAACTCGATTACATGATGAATCTCATCCAATTCCTTACCGACCAGCAAGCCTACGAAAGAATTACTCACTCCCGGTGGGGAGCATCATAGAATTGGCGATGGAGAAAGGTTGATGATGACAAAGACCGAAGATTCCCCTCTCCGAAGCCCCAAACGGGCTCCAGATCTGGCCTCCCGATGAAGAACAGGAGGTGGCGGCGGCTCCATATCGTAAAACGCGATGAAACTTTCTCTCTGATTTTTCTCTCCGAAAATAGGAATTTATAGTGGCGGAATTAGGGCAAGTGGGGCCACGAGGTGGGCACAACCCACCAGGGCGCGCCCAGGGGGCCTGGCGCGCCCTGGTGGGTGATGCTCACCCTGGCCCCCCTCTTTGATGGATTTTGGCTCCAATAATTCACATATATTCTGAAATAATTCTCCAAAAAGTTCCGTTCCATTCCGAGAACTTTTATTTCTGCACAAAAACAACACCATGTTAGTTCTGCTGAAAACAGCGTTAGTCCGGGTTAGTTCAATTCAAATCATGCAAATTAGAGTCCAAAACAAGGGCAAAAAGGTGAGGAAAAGTAGATACGTTGGAGACGTATCAGGGAGCAGCCCAAGGGGTAAGGGAAACTCCAACGCACGACCCCAAATCATCCGCACGCGTCCGTTTGGGGGTAAACAGACACAAATCATGGCCCAACGCGCGACGCAAACGTACAAGTGTCCGTTTTCAGTCCGCTTTCGATCCATTCCCGGCCCAAGTTTGGGCCGCGTTTGCGGCCAAATGGACACGCGCGTCGCATGCCCTTGTCCTCTCCTGGCCCGCCCGTCGGGGACACCTCCCATTTTCTTCCTCCCCTGTCCTCGCTCCTCGCTCCGCCCTCCGCCCCTCGCCATCGTCGACGCCACCGACGTCGTCCACCTTACCCGTCGGCGGCACGACCCCTTTTCTTCCTCCCCCTGTTCTTGCTTCGCCCTCCGCCCGCGGTCATCCACCTTGCTTTGCTGCCTGCGAAGGGACTCGACGTGCCCTTTTCGGCCGCGTCTCCACCACGACCACAAGGTGTTCGACGCTTTGCTCGCAAGGTACCATGGATAGCGGGGATGAGTATTTCTTTCACAACTTTGTTTGTTCATCGGATGTCGTCCTCGGACGATGAGGACATAGTGGTGACAGCATTGGTTGTCCATGACCACATCAGTAGGATGCAGCCTCGGTTCAGGGGATCAATCCCCGGCCATGCTCCGGCCTTGAACCGCAATAGGGAGAAAGGGCACACCCTCCTCTATTCCGATTACTTTGAGAATAACACACTTTACAAACCTCATCAATTTCGTAGTCGCTTTCGAATGAGGAGGCATGTGTTCAATCGTATTCGGGAAGGAGTTGTAGCATATGACCCATACTTTGACTGCAAAGAGGATGCCCTTGGGAAGCTTGGCTTCTCTTCTTATCAGAAATACACTGCGGCTATTCGCATGCTTGCATATGGAATTCCTGGTGATCTTATGGATGAGTACGTTCGTATGAGTGAGTCCACGTGTCTCCAATCAATGTACAGTCTCTGCAAGGCCGTGGTGGCTGTGTTTGGCCCTGAATACCTGATAGAGCCAAATGCCACTGATACAGAGAGGTTGTTGACGATCAATGTAGAGAGGGGCTTTCCGGGCATGCTCGATAGTATCGATTGTATGCACTGGAAGTGGAAGAACTGTCCATTTGCTTGGCAGGGGCAGTACAAGGGGCATGTGAAAGGTGCCACTGTCATACTTGAAGCGGTGGCTTCACAAGATCTGTGGATATGGCATTCTTTCTTCGGCATGGCTGGTTCTCACAATGATATTAGCGTTCTTTGGCATTCTCCAGTGTTTGCAAGGCTTGCAGAAGGCCACTCCCCGGAGGTCAACTTTGAGATCAATGGTCACCATTACAACAAGGGATATTACCTAGCTGATGGTATCTATCCCCAGTGGTCCACTCTTGTGAAGACCATACACAATCCACAAGGAGAGAAAAGACATAGGTTTGTCCAAAAGCAGGAGAGTATTAGGAAAGATGTGGAGCGTGCATTTGGTGTGCTTCAATCTCGATGGGATATCGTTCGAAACCCTGCATTGCCATGGAGCACTCAGAAGCTTTGAGAGGTGATGACTACTTGTGTGATCATGCACAACATGATCATTGAGGATGAACATGATGACAACATCTACGACCAAGGGTTTGATTTCCAGGGTAAGAATGTTGAGCCTAAGCACCCACCTCCTGCAACCTTTCAACAGTTCGTCAAGTTCCATCGTGAGATGCGTGATCGAGACACTCATACGCAGCTGCAAGATGATTTGGTTGAGCACATGTGGGAAGACATTGGCAATCAGTAGATCTATCGGTTTAATCTGTTTGAGTGCGTACAAACTTTGACTGATTTTGTAAGACTATTTCATATTTTTAAATTTTTGATTTGTTTGTAATAAAAGACTATTTGGGACATGGAACCATTTATTTTGTATGATTTAAACTATTCATGCTATCCTTGATTTTATTGTACTTGGCCTTTAGCGAACGAGATGGGATCGAAGATGTGGCCGCGCATTGGACGCACGGACGGCGTAAACACTATTCCAGACGGACACGGCTCCATTCACACTCCAAACGGACAAAATCCGGACAAAACGGACGTCCGTTTGGGATCGTGCGTTGGAGTTGGCCTAACCTTTAGTTAATTGCTCGAACGAACCAGCTAGCACGCCTGAAACCTTGCTCCGACTACAAACAAAGCGGGCCCACACGCGAAGAAATGAAAGAAGCAGCTTAACGGGCCACAGCTCAAAAACTGACGTGCGTAGGCGAGCACTCTTTCCCACTCACAGTAGGTGAGATATAGTGTTTACATTGTAGGCGTCAAATGGACAATGTGATGTTCAGAGGCGACTGAACTCGGCTGGTCCAGTAACAAGTTCCGTACTGTTGTTTATGCACAACAACTGCAACGTTTTCTCGGTTATCTGTTTGCGTTTATTTATTTTTCGGTGATGCTCACAGGCGACAGAATTGAGCCCTACCAATATCAACTTTCATGATGTTCCGTTCGTGTGCAACAACTAAGCATTTTTTTTCTGATTTTTTGTTTGTGGTTTTTTTTGTTCTGGTTTTGTTTTGGTACTCCCCCATCCGGTTTTGTTTTATATACTCCTTCATCCTGTTCTTTGAGTATTTTAGAAGGTTCTATGCATGTTTTTTTTTCATTTACCTGTTTTTTCTTTCCGTTCTTTTTGATTTTTTGTTGGGCTTTTTATTTTATTTTTTCTGTTTATTTTTTGTTCATTTATAAATTTACTTTTTTGTACATGAACATTTTTCAATATATGCTGAATATTTTTTTAATATACAATGACCACTTTTCATTATATGGGAATCTTTTTTTATATACTGTGAAAAAAACTAAATACAAACTGAACATTTAATAAACACAAACTGAAGATTTTTTTTATATATGGTGAACATTTCTAAATACACAGTGAACATGTTTTTAACACAAGGTAAAGATTTTCGAAATATATATTTTTGTAATATTTTTACATATTTTATTTAATTTTACTAGTATATTTTCATGAATATATTTTTATGTTTTTTAATATATTTAGGTTTTAGACAACTTTATTATATTTAGTTGATATATACATTTGCAGAGAAATTAGAACAACATAAATGAACCGCTACACTTCCAGCCCATTTGGCGGATGTGGGTGCTTTTCCATCATATAGGAGGACTCCTGTATATTTAGTTGAACATGGTTCTTTTTCCATTCAAAACATTCAATGAAATACAACAAATATCCCCTAAAAAAAATACCCCAAATGCTTAAAAATGCAGCTGCGCTATTCTGCTGATGCGAGCGCACACTCTTATCTCTTTCTTTCCTTCTTTTATGTGGTCCCTAGTGTACTCGGATTCCTTTCCCAGAGCGCGTCATCCCATGGAAATGCGCGGTGACTTCACGTGATGGGAAAGCAGAAACCTGCATGCATTTAATTTGCATTTTCAAAATTTCAAAAAGGTATAACTTTTCAACCGAGAATCGAAATTAAGATCTGTTTTCACCGCTTGGTTCCCCGCGATGAGCTCTTCAAAACTAGATCCTATATGAGTATGTTTCAACTAAAAAAATTATGAGCAACTTTGAGTGCTATAGAAGCAACTTTAGTGATATATTATAGCAACTTGTTGTTAGTCTACGTAGTATGACTGCTTATCATCAGAAATCTCTTTGAAGTTGGTTACCATGACTACCAGGTTAACTTGCTTCGCCTCTAAATTTGCCCCCAATAACTAGCAAGTATTATACATAGCTATCTTCGCGTCCAAGTAGATTGTACTGTAGACAACTTAGTTTTGACGTAGGCTAACATTATCCTAAGTTAACTGCCATGATTAGAGAGGAGCTTAATATCACCGTTAGTTGCATTCAATGACGTTTGCTATTGTAAGAAACTTAGTTTCATAGGTAGGCAACTTGACAACAATAATGGGCAACTTTTCAATGTATTATAGGCAACTGAAATAGTAATGGCAGGCAACTAAGCATTATCGTTAGCCAACTTTATAGTGTTTGTAGGCAACTTTATAGTGTTTGTAGGCAACTTCAAAAAGCAATGATGAGAAACTTTAGAATATTGTAGGCAACTAATTTGCAAATTTAGGCAACTAATTTGAAAACTTAGACAATTGAGTAGCAATGGTAAGCAACTAATTATGCGGGTAATTGGGCATCAATGGTAGGGAATTTCGTAGTATTTATAGGCAACTGAGCATTAACCATAGGCAACTGACGATCAACGATAGACAACTAAGCAGATATAATAGGCAAGTTGAGATAATATTAGCAAAGATCTTAGGTACACATAGTGTAGTGAAATTGATTGCATGTAGCACTAAAGACGCCTCATGATTCGTGTGATTTCCTCGTTTTTACACAAACCAACCTAATAGACAGTCCTACTAGGCCAAAAAGAAGGTGTTGCTTCCCTATAGCACTAAAGTTGCCTCCATTGTACCCAAAGTTGCCCACGAAAAAAATATCATCGAAACTTATCCATATGGGATTTAGTTTCGAAGAATTTGTCGCAAGAAAACCAACGGTGAAAACGGTTTTGAATTATGATGCTCGAATCAAAAGTTATGGCTTTTAAATAGTTTGAAACCCCAATTAAATGCATGCACGTAAAATCTTACTGATCAATCATGAGGCGAAAGGGTGCGAGGAGACACGGGACCTGATGCTTTTCTCTTTTAGCATGTGAGGCGTGTGAGTGAAGTGTACTTCTTTTTACGGAAGGGGCGCTCAAACACACCACTGAGCGCATGGGCGCTGCCTAGTCACGTCCAAAAAATACAACAAATATCGTGTAAACGCACCCAGCCAGACATACCAGCCTACATCTAAGGCTGCAGCAGCTTTAACTAAGCTATGAGCCTCTCCAACTGACTCGCTGTTCTCATGTACTCCCTCAAAAAAAAAAATTACAGTATGGACTAAATACAGATGTATATAGACATATTTCAAAATGTAAATTCACTCATTTTGCTTCATACGTTATCCATATTGGAATCTCTAAAAAGGATTATATTTAAGAACAGAGGGAGTCTACTGTAGCTTCATCAGAAAACCTGGAACAATAATAATCAGACTCACGCAAAAATCATAGCTACAACAGAAGTTTTCCCTTTTTTTGCCAGACGAAAGATTATTTGAACCACGCGTCCATGCTTCTTGCTGCTAGGCCGCCTGCCCAGTCCCTACCGCCGCCGCAAGTTGCCATCATCAAGAGACGCAGGCAGATCATACACCAGGACAACCTTCAAACTTTTACAGCCTTCAAACTTTTTTCAACCACACGCTACAACAAACTAAGAGCAATGCTTTTACAACCTTAAAAGATGTAATGTTTTTACAGGCTCGTCCTCCTTGTAAGCACGTTCAATTGGTCATGGCACAATGGAAAGAGATTGAACCAAAATCTGCCCCTAACAAAAATCTGTAAGCACAACGTGAACAAGACTGAAGAGCACATGTACAGCAGCAGAATGTAAAAGGAGGGGAGGAAGCAAAGCCATGTAAATTGACTTCCGGAGATATTTGGCGTCATGGAAGCATCCTGAAATGCTATGAAAGCTCGTGTCCCCAAGAGCCCAAGACAACAGATGACAAGCTCAGGCCCTGAGGAAGGGGACACATGAATATTTCCACGCTCTCTACTCTATCTATACTATCTAGTATCTACTGGAAACAAAGTTCGACCCCCCAGCGATTCAACCATATCAGAATGGGGGGCGCAGCCAATTCTTGATCGCAGTATCACAATAGCAAAATACAGAAACACCATTTTGATTTGCATTGGTGTCCCTATGATATACTAATAGTTCCTATATATCTTTCCTGGGTCGGCGAACTTGAGCTTCTGACTGACTGCTGGTAAGTTTGCTTTTAGTTGTATCCAAAACTGATTTGCCAATTAACATCCTCAAAAAATTGTCATAGGTACATTACCATTATCGATGACATGTAATAATAAAAATGCGGAGATGTATTAAGTACGGCTTGTCAAAAACAAATCTCTGTAATCGGATAACCATAAAAACACGAAAAATCATTGTCTTTGGATAATGTCACTCTTACCTATGATGACACAAGTCATAAACTGGAAGATATTTTAAATAAGACTCCCTAATAATTGTCTATATAAAAACATTTCTGAGCAAGAACAAATGTGCACCTAACAAATGGAGGAGTATCAAGAGCTATTTTGAAGAAATGTGACGGTGTACCATTAGCCATCATTACTATAGCTAGTATTTTGGTTAGTAATAATCAGATGGAGCAAACAATGATTTGTTGCACTTGCTCAATTCAATGGGCCGTGAGGTTACAGAAGACGCTATTTGAAAAAAAGGACATTATTGCTCAGCTATTATGATCTGCCTTCTCATCTAAAGACATGCTTATTATATCTAAACATATTTCCCAGTTGTCCAATGACTCATGAAGTGGAAGAATTATTGCAGTTGTATCAATGATGTTCCCTTGCACTGGGTATCAGCTTGCAATCTCTCTCAATCTCTCAATCTTTCGAAAATATGATTATATATAATAAACTAGTCTTCAGACGAGAAGCAAATCATAACAGTTGAGCAACAATATACCCTTCATTTCCTTCAAAATAGAATCTTTTTTAACCCCCACGACACATAAAATTGAGCAAACGGAACTAATCTTTTCTTGCTCAATTTGATTATTACTAACTAAATAAAATACTAGCTATAGTAATGATGGCTATGGTATACAATCACATTTCTCAAAATAGCTCTCGATATTTCCTCCAATTCACGTCGACATATGTTCTCGCTTTAATATATATTCTTCTACAAAAAATTATTTAGTAGTCTTGTTTGAAAGAGATCCATTTATGAACTATGTCATCATTAAAGAAAGTAATGTGCTTAAGAGATTAAGAAAAGATATTTCATAGCCATTTGATTCGCTTTTAAATAAAATAGACGATTACTATGTGCATGTACCTTTTGTCCATTAGAAACTCCGAGTTGGTCAATGGGTATCTTTTATCTTTTGCGATATATGTTCAAAATTTTGCGTTTATCAAAGCCACAAAGAATGTGTTTCAAAATTTTCTTCAAATCAGGATTTTGACCAACATGGACAAAAAAAAACCGATCAAACGGGCTTTGACTTGTTATAAACTGCTTTGGCGAGGGTTGTCTTACCCAACCCGCCAATGTCAATAATTGAGATCCTCTTCAATTATTCTTCATTTGACTTCTTGACCTCATCAATCAGTTGTTCTTCATTCAGGATGCTCATCTCCAACTTGCAATGCCCTTTGCAGTCGATGGAACATGTGGAGAGTAAAACGAGCTCTGCAAAACGCACATCAAGCTTTAAGAATGAGCAAAATCTGAAGTTGTTTGCTTCGCGGAAGCAACAGTACACATGTGAAAACCTGAAGGAAGAAGAATACCCTGGATAGCAACTCTCCAGCTCCAATTATCCTTTGCAATAACGCCCCTTTATAAACTACTGAAGAATAGATTCAGTTCTGCACATCATAAATTCACATCCGGATCAGGAAACATAGAAATAGAAAGATAACATAGTTGTACAGAGACGGATTCAAAACGCATTTTCTGAAAAGCAGCATTATGCTTTATTTTCCTCTGGCTACTAAGATGTTCCAATAGAACAAGATGAATCTGAAGTTTATTGGCTCATGAACTAATCATTTTTCTACACTGCTACAAATTTAATCGCATGCTGCTACATGGTGATGTATTAGTCTGGACATGTGCCAGCTACAGATGGCTAAGAAAGGAACATGGAAAGCACCGCTGCCAATTCCTAACTACCAAGAGTTTAAATATTGTGCTCTGCTAACTGACATAGATGCGTCAATTTTGTGCCCTACTGTATCCAAACCCTGCACATGCAAGACACCGCATAGCGCAACAGCTCCTTGTCAGTAAAATTCATAGAATTGTCCAACTGAACGTCAGCATTTCATCCCACAATCCAACAAATTGGTAATTAAATGCCACAATATGCATGTAAAAGGAGAAGATGCCAGCAAAAATGAAAATAAGCATCTCAAGCACATACACACCAGCAATCAACTAATCTAGGCCGGAAACAAACAAAAAACAGACACATTGACTGGGAGCTGACCAACATCACCAGCCGAGCTATATTTGTACATCATAATACAGATCAAAATCGACGAAATATTTCCCAATCATGTGAACGCTCTTACAGGTCAATCAGTTTAGCAAGTTCCGGCGGATTCAGCATATTCACAAGCGTTCTTTAGATATACGCCTGATAAGCTCAGACTGAGATAAGTTCAGGACCAAGAATTGATTTTACGTATATACCTCCAGTTTATAAAAGATTATAACAATTAAAGGGCATCCAATTTTCCATAATAGTAGAGGGAAATACAGTATGCTCCACAACTTCACAAGCGGTTTCTCACAAACAAACAAAATAACTTCACGGCAGTCAAGCAAAGAAATACTACTATGTTCAAGCAGGACGTATGAGACACCAATATAACCAGGCAAAGAGATGCAGCAAGTATGGAAACATACTTTCGTGTTGAATCAGTAACTGCTCAAGGGAAAGCTCGGGAGGATCTTACCTTGCAGTCGGGAGGTGCTCGGATGGAGAGCCCAGATCGATGCGGAGGAGAAATCTGGAGCGGGGAAGATCAAACAGGTGATGTGCTTCCAGATCGATGCAAGATCCAACCGGAGGAAACAGCACGCTTGTCGATGCCAGATCCAACCGGAGGAAATTGCTTGTCGACGCAAGATCAAGCCGATGGAACAGTAAGCTGGTCGATGCCAGATGCGAAGACGGCGACGTCCCCTCGTGACCACAAAGCTGCATCTTGGGAGCGACCACAAAGCATGAATCCAGATCAGAACCACAAGAAACGGACGCCAAAAAAAAACGGAACAGAAGAGCGTAGATCGAGAGAGATGGAGAGAGCATGAAATAGATGTACAGAAGTGTACGAGGAGAAGGCGAGCTACCTTTGGCGCTGCCGCTGGTGCCAGCGCCGGCGAGATCTGATCTGTGTGGGAGGGGAGGAGAGGAGAGGAGACCCGTGGTCGCCGCAGACTGAAGTGAAACAGGGGACGCGAGTAGATCTGGATCGGGATCTGAGTTGCATTTGCTCGGCGGTCACATCACTCTACTACAAGTACCCGCGCGCCCAGGGCGTGCCGACAACGCGGCGGCGAACCATTTCGTCCGGAACTGCGCCGTATCATGTGGGGTCCCCGTAGACAAAAATACTTGGCAAATGCGGTTCAAATTTGCATCTAATTTACATTCATATGGACGAGTTTGGTTGCATGCATGTGGCCCAACCAGGCCCGCAGGAAGGAATTGGACTGTTTGGTTACCTGCATACACTGTTCGGCCTGCATAACGGGAACTTTAAAACACTCCAGCCCAGGCCCGCGACCTACTGTCGAATCTGCAGTTTCTCCAGAGCCAGGCTCGTGCGAGGCAGAGGAGGAGAATGCGGCGCTGAGCTCCTGTGACCAGAGAGATGGCTTGAGCTCGCGCGCGTCTCCGAAAAATCGGCGTGAGGATTTCGGCTCACCTCCCACCGATTCGGTCGCCCTATTTAGCCCCCCTCCTCTCACCGCCCAAAGCCCCCGCCACCCTTCTCCCCCCCCCCTTCGATCTTTCCCGCTGACGCGCATCGGCACCGACGACGAGGTAAGCGGAGCTCCTTCACCGACCGGCGGTCCACGGCGGCGGCGACTCCCCTCCTCAGCTTCTTCGACCCCTCCCGCGTGCACCGGAGCTGCAGCCATGGCCTTTGTGAGTTGAATCACCTCTTTACTCACTGTTCGTTGTAGCTAGATCTGATAGGATGTGGTCATAGGGTTCGATGTGCAAGCATGTGGTAGGATGTGATCTGTTAGCAGATGTTAGATTTTAATGTTGTGGTAGCTATTTGTGTTGGATCTGTGTAGCTAGAGTAGCATGACAGTGATGAACACTATGGATGAACACTATGCTATGCTAACTGTCTATGCTGGATCTGTGTAGCTAGAGTAGTATGACAGTGATGAACACAATGGGTGAACACTATACTATGCTAATTGTCTATGTTGGATCTGTGTAGCTAGAGTAGTATGATAGTTCTGATGTTGAGATAGCTATCGGTTGTGATGTTGTGATACTGTCTGTGTTATACTTACTGTCTATGCGTGATACGATTGTAGGACATGACCACGCAGACGCAAGATCTTAGTTAGGCGATTGTCCTCTCGGAAAGCCAGTTCGCGGCCTCCTACGTCGAGGACTCGCAACCCCTCCTCGATCAAAACATGCCTCCCGATTCAGATGTGTTCGAGGTGTCACCTGGTGCGTCTATCTTTGTGCTAGTTGTGCTCGTTGAGCCAACTCCCCCTTCTGCTGTTGTTGTTGCTGCTGCCGCTGCACCGAAGGCCAAGAAGGATGGTAGGGGAACAATATGAAGTGGCAGCCATTCATGTCCATGTTTGTGCTGAACAAGATGTGCGAGCTCATCTCTAGTGGGGTTAGGACTGACAAGGGCTTCAAGGAGGTGCACTTGAACACGGGTGCGAAGCAGGTGTTCGAGTTCTGTGGGCAGGAGGTGAGCGCCACCCAGGTGTATGATGACCCACAAGTATAGGGGGTCAATCGTAGTCCTTTCGATAAGTAAGAGTGTCGAACCCAACGAGGAGTAGAAGGAAATGACAAGCGGTTTTCAGCAAGGTAATTTCTGCAAGCACTGAAATTGTAGGTAACAGATAGTTTGATAGCAAGGTAATTGGTAACAAGCAAGTAACGGTAACAGTAAATAAAGTGCGGCAAGGTAGCCCAATCCTTTTGTGGCAAAGGACAGGCCAGAACAGTCTCTTATAATAGGCAAAGTGTTCTTGAGGGTACACGGGAATTTCATCTAGTCACTTTCATCATGTTGGTTTGATTCGCGTTCGCTACTTTGATAATTTGATATGTGAATGGACCGGTGCTTGGGTGCTGTTCTTACTTGAACAAACCTCCCACTTATGATTAACCCCCTCGCGAGCATCCGCGACTACGAGAAAAATATTAAGATAAAATCTAACCATAGCATTAAAGGTTTGGATCCAAATCAGCCCCTTACGAAGTAGCGCATAAACTAGGGTTTAAGCTTCTGTCACTCTAGCAACCCATCATCTAATAAATACTCCACAATGCATTCCCTTAGGCCCAAAGATGGTGAAGTGTCATGTAGTCGACGTTCACATGACACCACTAAGGGAATCACAACATACATATCATCAAAATATCGAACACATATCAAATTCACATGATTACTCATGACTTCTCCAGTGACCTCAAGAACAAAGGTAACTACTCACAAATAATATCCATGCTCAAGATCAGAGGGGTATTGAATAGCATAATGGATCTGAACATATAATCTTCCACCAAATAAACCATATAGTAATCAACTACGAGTTGTAATCAACACTACTAGTCACCCACAGGTACCAATCTGAGGTTCCGATACAAAGATTGAACACAAGAGATGAATTAGGGTTTGAGAGGAGATGGTGTTGTTGAAGATGTTGATGAAGATTGGCCTCCCAAAGATGAGAGGGGTGTTGGTGATGACGATGGCTTCGATTTCCCCCTCCGGGAGGGAAGTTCCCCCGGCGGAATCGCTCCGCCGGAGGGCAAAAGTGCTCCTGCCCAAGTTCCGCCTCGAGACGGCGGCGCTCCGTCCCGAAAGTCCTCTCCTTATTTTTTTCTAGGTCAAAAGACCTTAAATACCAGAAGATGGGCACCGGAGGTGGGCCGTGCTGGGCACAACCCACCAGGGCGCGCCTGGGGGGCCTAGCGCGCCCTGGTGTCTTGTGCTCACCAGGTGGCCCCCCTTGATGTCTACTACGCAACCTTCTTCTTGTAGACTCGTGTTGGGCCTCCAAGCGCAGAGTTTTGTAGGACAATAGCAAATTTCCCTCAAGTGGATGACCTAAGGTTTATCAATTCGTGGGAGGCGTAGGATGAAGATGGTCTCTCTCAAACAACCCTACAACCAAATAACAAAGAGTCTCTTGTGTCCCCAACACACCCAATACAATGGTAAATTGTATAGGTGCACTAGTTCGGCGAAGAGATGGTGATACAAGTGCAATATGGATGGTAGATATAGGTTTTTGTAATCTGAAAATATAAAAACAGCAAGGTAGCAAGTAACAAAAGTGAGCAAAAACGGTATTGCAATGCTTGAAAACAAGGCCTAGGGTTCATACTTTCACTAGTGCAAGTTCTCTCAACAATACTGACATAGTTGAATCATATGTAAATCCCTCACGTGCGACAAAGAGTTCACTCCAAAGTCACAAATAGCGGAGAACAAACGAAGAAATTATTGTAGGGTACGAAACCACCTCAAAGTTATCTTTTCCGATCAATCGTATGAGCTATCCCTATAAGTGTCACGAACAGCCCTAGAGTTCGTACTAAAATAACACCTTAAGATACACATCAACCAAAACCCTAATGTCACCTAGATACTCCAATGTCACCACGAGTACCCATGGGCTTGATTATACGATATGCATCACACAATTTCAGATTCATCATGTTCAATCCAACACAAAGAACTTCAAAGAGTGCCCCAAAGTTTCTACCGGAGAGTCAAGACAAAAACATGTGCCAACCCCTATGCATAGATTCCCAAGGTCACGGAACCCGCAAGTTGATCACCAAAACATACATCAAGTGGATCAATAGAACATCCCATTGTCACCACGGATATCCCATCGCAAGACATACATCAAGTGTTCTCAAATCCTTAAAGACTCAATCCGATAAGAAAACTTCAAAGGGAAAACTCAATTCATCACAAGAAGATAGAGAGGGGAAAACTCCATATGATTCATCTATATTAATAAAGCTCGCGGTACATCAAGATCGTGCCATCTCAAGAACACGAGAGAGAGAGATCAAACACTTAGCTACTGGTACATACCCTCAACCCCGAGGGTGAACTACTCCCTCCTCGTCATGGAGACCGCCGGGATGATGGAGATGGCCTCCGGTGATGGTTTCCCCCTCCGGCAGGGTGCCGGAACGGGCTCCCGATTGGTTTTTCTTGGCTACAGAGGCTTGCGGCGGTGGAACTCCCGATCTAGGTTTCTTTCTGGGGGTTACGGGATTTATAGGAGTGCTTGGCGTTGGAATCAAGTCAGGGGGACTCCCGAGGGGCCCACAAGCCAGGGGGGCGCGCCCTAGGCTTGTGGCTGCCTGGGGACTCCTCTCCGGTATCTTTTTGCTCCAGTATTTTTTATATTTTCCAAAAATATTCTTCGTAAATTTTCAGCCCATTCCGAGAACTTTTATTTCTGCACAAAAAATGACACCATGGTAGTTCTGGTGAAAACAGCGTCAGTCCGAGTTAGTTCTAATAAAATCATACCAAAATCATATAAAATTATTGTAAACATGTCATGAATACTTCATAAATTATTGATACGTTGGAGACGTATCACCCCTCTAGTAGTTAATTGCTCCAGTATTTTTTATTTATTCCAAAATAATTCTCCGTGAAGTTTCAGCTTATTTGGAGATGTGCAGAATAGGTATCTCTGATGTGCTTTTTCAGGTCCAGGATTCCAGCTGCCGGTATTCTCCCTCTTTGTGTAAACCTTGCATATTATGAGAGAAAAGGCATTAGAATCACTCCCTAAAGCATTATTATGCATCAAAACATTATAAATAACAGTAGGAAAACACGATGCAAAGCTTAGACCTCGCTTGTCCTCAAGCGAAAGCCAATATTGAAAAGCATGTCCATGTGGTTTGAGAGGGAGGTGTCGATAAAAACAAAATACGAACATAGTAGCATCATGCTTATTATCATAACAGCAGCAAACTTTATCATAGAACTTATTCATATAACTTCTATTATCTAACTTCTTCATATAACTTCTCATGAACAAGTAACAATTCATCACAACATAGAAGTATAAAGCATAAACCTTATTGAAAACCAACAAACTATGTTCTCAGTCAACTTTGCAACTACAATTCATCATATTTTCAGGAAGAGTCTCGTGTCGGAGCCCTTTGGCAAGTCCACATACTCAACTATCATTTAGTCTTCTATGATTGCTAACACTCACAGCATACCCATGAGCAAAAAGTTTCAACCGGACACATAGAAAGATAGGGGCTTATAGTTTCGCCTCCCAACATATTCACCTCAAGGGTGATGTCAACAATAATAACTCATGCTCGCTCATATCCAGCTGGATATATGTGCCTAGATCTTTCCTCACCACATGATGCTTGCAAAAGGAAAAAGTAAAAAGGAATAGGGAAGAATACTTTGACTCTTGCATAAAAGTAAATACACAAAAGTAAAAGATAGGCCCTTCGCAGAGGGAAGCAGAGGTTGTCATGCGCTTTTTGGTTTGTATGCCAAATCCCTTAATGTAAAAGAACGTCACGCTATATTGCCCCCTATGATAGCAACCTTTATTATGCAGTCCGTCGCTTTTATTACTTTGCCATCATAAGTTCGTACAACGCTCAATTTTCTCTTACACTAATTGATCAAACACATTTAGAAGCAATTTTTATTGCCTTATTGCACCGATGACAACTTACTTGAAGGATCTTACTCGATCCATAGGTAGGTATGGTGGACTCTCAAAACATGAGTTTGGGTTTAGGGTTTTTGGATGCACAAGTAGTATCTCTACTTAGTGCGGAATTTTTGGCTAGCAAAGATATTGAGCAAGCACCACATGTTGAAGGATCGATGACAATATAACTTCTATGTGAATATGAACAAACATAAACCATTATGTTGTCTTCCTTATCCATCGTCAACAATTTTGGCATATAATATTTAATGGGGGCTCACAATCATAAAAGATGTCCAAGATAGTGTATTTGCATGTGAATCTTCTCTTCCCTTATTAATTCTTTCATGAATTGCATCATTGACCAATGCTATGTTTGTCAATCTTCAATAAATTTTACCACTTATACTTTTCCTTATGTGATGTCATTACTTACCATAAGATTAGCATATGATTCTTTTCATTTATTTCCTTTCTATTTTGATTGCAGCAAGAAAGTAAAGAAGCAAAAGCTCAAACTAAACTTTATTATATAACTCTCACTCGATTACATAGATAGATAGATCACGAACCTAGCACTCGAAAATAGATCATACTAAACTTTTATTCAACTAGATCACGAAAGAGCCAAAGATCAAACTAAAATAGGTAAAGGTAAATAAAAGTGATGGCGATACGATACCGGGGCACCTCTCCCAAGCTTGGCTCAAGCCAAGGGGAGTGACCATACCCGTGTGTTCAAGTCTCCTTTGGTGGTGAAGATAAGGAAGGTGGCGATGATGAAGTAGCCTTCTTCTTCAACTTATATTTGAGCATAAAATTTTCCTCCCTTAGATCATCATTCTCTAGCTCGAGCTTTAATATCTTCTTGCATAATGCCGCCTTGCTCTTCTGCAGAAAACGATATGGAATAAATTGAACCTCGGGTTTGTACCCTTTAGGGAGGCTTGACTTCTTGAATTCCACATGCATGTCTCCAGGCTGAGGTAGTAGGTCATCCTCTTCCTCAGAGCTATCATCCTTTGTTTCCTTCATGGCAGCGTCTTCCTCCTCGTCTGTGGTCCATCCATAATGTTCCACTTCTCCATAGATATTAGGGTTTGCAATATAGTCAGCAACATAGCTCTCCCCCTCTGAATCTTGAGACGACATATTTTCAGATCTGCCAGGAAAACAACACGAAACAAGAACATGGGATTTTTCTGCGATGTGGTGGTCAAAACGATCGGGAGTATATATAAAGATTTTTTTAATCTTGGGAAGCAAGAATATGGAAGGAAAACGGAGTCGGGAAGGTGTCCGAGGTGGGAACAGCCCACCAGGGCGCTCCTGGCAGGGCTGACGCGCCCTGGTGTATCGTGCTCACCTCGGTTGCTTTCCTGTTTATTTCTTATTTTCCTAATTTTTGTAATATTCCAAAACTGACAGAAAATATTTTTGCGGATTTTTCGGAGTCCGTTTACTTACCGTATCACGTACCTCCTCCTTTTCTTTTCTTTTCTTTTCTTTTCTTTTCTTTTGTAACATTATGTTCTAGTTACTATTTCCTTTTCTTTTCTTTTGACAGATCATTAATGTTTAATGTTATTGGATGCAACTCTTGTTGTGCTTTTGATATATTATGAGATTGTGCAAAATATAATTCCTCTTTTGTCACTTGGGTCAAATATATTGCACTGCCAGTGGTTTTGAAGTATCTCGTCATTGTGATATTTGCACTTTGTGCAATAATTCTGAAATGCTTAGATTTGTAATGCCTTTGTAAGTGAAAATTGCTAGCATAACTAAAGTATATAGATTGTCAAACTCTTGGTAATTATACAAATTGATGGTGTATGAGGACCACTCGGCTATAACAACGTCCCACGGTGTATGCACACCGTCAACCTTTATTAATCCCGATGGTGTTAGACACCCTCTCGGCCATAGTTTTAAATAGCAAAGATAGCGTCCGCTATTGCGTCCGCAATAGCGCTAGCGCAATAGCGACCGCTATCACTCAAATTAAACGTCATTACTTTTTGTTCATGTTCTAGTGATATAAACAAGAATCTAGTGTTTTTATAAAGCCTCTACGCGGACATAGCGTCCCCAATATCGCCCGCTATGCGCATTCCGCTACGCGGAACCATATCCGCTACCAGCCCGCTATCCGCTATTTAAAACCATGCTCTCGGCTATACCTAAACCTGACGGTACTAATATACTGTCAACCATGTCAATACAGACGGGAGAGAAAACTGCTAGCAAATACATAGCTGATGGGGAACGGTCGGTTATGAGCGTCGTCGATACATGGTTAGACAGTTGTTGACCAAGACATGGCCGACGGCTCACCGTCGGCTTTGCACCGTGGGCGAAGATGATAATCGGCAGTACCGTCGGCTATTGTGGTAATGGCCGACCAAGCATCACCGACGGGAGATTTTCGACGGTACACCATCGGTTATAGTCTTAGCCGATGGTGAACTTTAATATTCGAAAGTGATTCAACCCTCGGTTATATCGGGATATCTAGTAGTCTCCAGAAAGATTTGATGTAAGAGCATTGGAAATGGCATGGCGAAAGAGCCGCATAGATTCATTATTTGTTTGTGAAAAACTATGTTGTATTGTGCCAAACTATGTTGTATTTGCGTTGCATTTGTGTTGCATTTGATCTCGTGGATTTGAAGAACTATGTAATAATTTGATATTGTGGACATGTATAATTTTTTATGTTGTTTTTAGATGTTTTTTGCAATATGTGCGGATGTACAGTGGTTGTACATCGGCTGAACAGCAGCCGCACGGCCGCCGGTCGGTTTTACATCTTCGTTTTGGGCCATCTGTTGGAGTTGTTGTTTTAAGTCTTCGTTTTGGATCATCTGTTGGAGTTGCCTCTTTTTCGAAGATGTAAAAAACACTTTTTGGTGATGTAAAATTTTACATCACCGGTTTACATCGCCAAAATATGGACCATCTATTGGAGATGCTCTAAGGTCCCACCAACTCCAACTAAAAGAATCAAATAATTTCATTTACTCCTTGGATAGTTGATAAGTAGCTCCATTAACCAAGCATTTCACCCATGCCACCATGAACTCCTCCTTTGATCAGATGCACTCCTTTACCTCCTCCACAATAGGCCCATAGACTGATTTATCCATTTCTGAGCTTCTTAACTTAGCCGCCACTGTTTTTTGAGTCTGTCTCTAAGATAAGCTTTGCAACATCTAGTTCACGCTTAAGCAGAGCAGCCCATCTACACGCCTTGAGATCAGCCAATTCAAGGTCTGTAGTCTAGGTTTTGTACTCCATCCGTCCGTCAAAAACTGTACATCTAGCACTAATTTTTTTCCCACAAAGAGTGTACATCTACACTCCCAATGCACTTAGCCTTTAATTTAACCGGTATTAAGTGACTAATGTAGCAACTTGGGCTCTAGCTATTGGCTACATGCCCAACCTTAATTACTGCATGCAGCAACCTTCATTTGATCTCCTTCTCTCAATGGTTGCATGTACACATAAGAGAATGGTTAATAATACAGCCAACAATCGATTATAAGGAGTTGCCATGTCATATAGAGCCAACCTAATAGCCAGCATATACAATAGTAAGTTTTAAATGTGTACTACTTTATTAGTAGTTGGCCCACTTTACAACCTCACAAAGTGTCTTGGTCCTTGTGCTGCAGCTGGCTACTCATCAAGAGCCGGCTTCTCTTCTCTCTCTCCTCTTTTATTTCCTCCAACTAAGCAAGGATATATTAGTCTAGTCCTTATAGCCTGCTTATATCACCTTATTGTACTTGCTCTAAGTCTGCTACATTTGGGCGTTAATTATGTTAATGAGGTTCCTCTTGGTCTATGTGTGAATCTTTATATGTACAGTCTTTCAGGACGAAGGGAGTATGTGTTATGGCTGTTTCGGCTTGATGCCATGATTTATTAAGAGTGAAACAAGTGGGAGCAAGGTGGATCGAGCGAGGTGGCCAAGTGCGACCCGACAAGGTATGTCATGTCAAATGCGAGCAGTAGGCGTGCCTTTAATTTTACACCTCTACTCCACGTTCTCAGAGTAAGGAGCAGTGAGAACACAACCAGCTCACCACAGAAATGAGTTAGTAGAAAGTTCAACCGAGATCATTTAATGAAACAATGAGTACAGTAGAAAATGAGGCATGTCGATATGACAGTATCTATCCCATTGACGGATTGGCGCACAAATGGAACATTCACTGTCCTACAAAACATGCATTGACTCAATCATGGCACATTAAGGCCTCTTCCAATGCACCGGTGCTAAGATGAAGTGCTAAGAATATTAAATAGTTTAGCAACTAAAGCCCTCAATGCATAGGTGCTTAACTTGTTGATGCTAAGCATTCTTCATTAATGATTTAGCAACCACTGGTAGAAAACATGGCTTTGATCCGGGCCAGATCAGAGCATTAGTCCCGGTTCTGTTACGAACCGGGACTAATGGGTGCATCAGTCCCGGTTCGAGCGGCCAGGGCGCCGGCCGGGCCTCGGCAGGAACCAGTCCCGGTTCGTCTGACCCCTTTAGTCCCGGTTCGATACACGAATTGGGACTGAAGGGCCTCGCTCCTGGCGCAACCCCTTTAGTCCCAGTGCTAGCCACCAACCGGGACTCCTGCCCGCTCACTCCTCTGTTTTTTGGCCGGCCGGCGTATGGGAGGTGTGCTGCTCTCTGTTCTCACCTCTTATGCACATGAGGTGTTCGATGAAATGCCGGAGCCACACTTAAGCTTTCTCCTCTCCAAGCTCGACCTCCAAGCTACATTTTCCCCAAGATTTGTCTAGGTTTGGCGGTGCACCAACTACACAAGTATTCTAAAAGGTTAGCGACTTCATCGTTTCATCTCTCACTGCTAGTTTAGCTCATTTCAAATGCTCTAGAAGTAGAGTGGTTTGTCGGTTTTAGTGGAGGAGTGTATTAATTAACTTTTGAGCACATGCTATGTGGGTGAAATTATGATACCATGCCAAGTTTCAACCTTTTCAGAGTTCATTTGCAGTGCTTTTCAAATTCAGGGTCATTTTAGCTCAAAATAAATCATGAAATGCATGAAAAATAGCAAATGAAGTCAGAAAAGGTATGAAAATTGATGATGTGTCTTTGAATGGTGCATATTGAATGCAGAAAAATTCTGGAGTTAAAATATGTCAAAAAAATGAAATCCCTTTGTAATAGATGAGATTTCGTCCGAAACCCTCATACTTCGAAAGAGATTGTCCAGTTTGTACACGAAGTGCATCCAGTTTTGGTCGTCACCCTCTAAACTTTTTAGCACATGCTATGTGGGTGAAATTATGATACCATGCCAAGTTTCAACCTTTTCAGAGTTCATTTGCAGTGCTTTTCAAATTCAGGGTCATTTTAGCTCAAAATAAATCATGAAATGCATGAAAAATAGCAAATGAAGTCAGAAAAGGGATGAAAATTGATGTTGTGTCTTTGAATGGTGCATATTGAATGCAGAAAAAGTCTGGAGTTAAAATATGTCAAAAAAATGAAATCCCTTTCTCATAGATGAGTTTTCGGCCGAAACCCTCATACTTCGAAAGAGATTGTCCAGTTTGTACACGAAGTGCATCCAGTTTTTGCCGTAACCCTCTAAACTTTTTAGTACATGCTATCTGGGTGAAATTATGATACCATGCCAAGTTTCAACCTTTTCAGAGTTCATTTGCAGTGCTTTTCAAATTCAGGGTCATTTTAGCTCAAAATAAATCATAATATGCATGAAAAATAGCAAATGAAGTCAGAAAAGGGATGAAAATTGATGATGTGTCTTTGAATGGTGCATATTGAATGCAGAAAAAGTCTGGAGTTAAAATATGTCAAAAAAATTAAAATCCCTTTGTAATAGATGAGTTTTCGTCCGAAAGCCTCATACTTCGAAAGAGATTATCCAGTTTGTACACGAAGTGCATCCAGTTTTTGCCGTAACCCTCTAAACTTTTTAGCACATGCTATGTGGGTGAAATTATGATACCATGCCAAGTTTCAACCTTTTCAGAGTTCATTTGCAGTGCTTTTCAAATTCAGGGTCATTTTAGCTCAAAATAAATCATTAATGCATGAAAAATAGCAAATGAAGTCAGAAAAGGGATAAAAATTGATGATGTGTCTTTGAATGGTGCATATTGAATGCAGAAAAAGTCTGGAGTTAAAATATGTCAAAAAAATGAAATCCCTTTATAATAGATGAGTTTTCGTCCGAAACCCTCATACTTCGAAAGAGATTGTCCAGTTTGTACACGAAGTGCATCCAGTTTTTGCCGTAACCCTCTAAACTTTTTAGCACATGCTATGTGGGTGAAATTATGATACCATGCCAAGTTTCAACCTTTTCAAAGTTCATTTGTAGTGCTTTTCAAATTCAGGGTCATTTTAGCTCAAAATAAATCATTAATGCATGAAAAATAGCAAATGAAGTCAGAAAAGGGATGAAAATTCATGATGTGTCTTTGAATGGTGCATATTGAATGCAGAAAAAGTTTGGAGTTAAAATATGTCAAAAAATGAAATCCCTTTGTAATAGATGAGTTTTCGTCCGAAACCCAAATACTTCGAAACAGATTGTCCAGTTTGTACATGAAGTGCATCCAGTTTTTGCCGTAACCCTCTAAACTTTTTAGCACATGCTATGTGGGTGAAATTATGATACCATGCCAAGTTTCAACCTCTTCAGAGTTCATTTGCAGTGCTTTTCAAATTCAGGTCATTTTAGCTCAAAATAAATCATTAATGCATGAAAAATAGCAAATGAAGTCAGAAAAGGGATGAAAATTGATGATGTGTCTTTGAATGGTGCATATTGAATGCAGAAAAAGTCTAGAGTTAAAATATGTCAAAAAATTTGAAATCCCTTTGTAATAGATGAGTTTTCGTCCGATCAAAGTTATTTAACTTAATATTATATAAGATTTATGCAACTAAAATTATCAAAGTTATTTTTTAAAACACTTTAATAGCAAAAAGAATTTTCATAAAGTATTTTTTGTTAAAAAATTAATAGCAAAACTTTTCATAAAGTATTTTTTGTTAAGAACTTTTAATATGCAAAAAAATAACATAAAAAAATGCCCACCTACTAGGCCACCATGGCCTGCATACGACTAGTAACCCAATATACATGGGCCAGGACACAGGCCCAAGGGCAAGTAGGCCCAACAGGGCAGAGACAGTTAGGCATGCAATGCCTGCGATAGAGAGGAGCTCGAGACGGTAGGTGCATCCGAGCTTATAAACCAGCACGAGCGCTCCTCGCTCGGCGAGGTGGGACTAAACTCCCACCGTGCCAGGAACAGGGATTTAGTCCCGGTTGGTGGATCCAACCGGGACTAAAGATGCCCCTTTAGTCCCGGTTGGAGCCCCCAACCGGGACTAAAGCCCTGGGCTTCCCGCCCTTTCGCCTGGTGAAAATTCACCTTTAGTCCTGGTTGGTGGCCCAAACCGGGAATAATGGGGGGTCTTTAGTCCCGGTTGGAGCCACCAACCAGGACTAAATGTTGGGGTATATAAGTGGACCAAAATCCATCTACAGTTTTCGATCTCCATCTCCCCCGACGGCACCGAAGACCACCTCGACGCCGCCAGGCTGCCGGACGTCGGCGTCGCCTCCCCGAGCCCGCTCCCCCTCCTCCTCCTCCTAGGTGAGCCGCCGGCCACACCGCCGTTCCCCTCCTCCTATCCATCCCCCCCCCCCCCGCGGTCACCGTCGTCTCCCGCGTCCGTCGTCGGCCGAAGCAGTGGCGGCGTGGGATCCAATCTCCATGGAGTCTCATAATTTGGTTCATAGGATATATAGAGCTAGCTAGGATTTATCATAGGATAGAATTATCATAGAAGATTTTATAGATAAATTGGACAGAAACAAAAAAAAACCAAACCTTAATTAGGCCTCCTTTTGGTTCATAGGATTGGATTATCATAGGAATATATAGGAAATTTGTAGGAAATGAGATGACATGCATCTCAAATCCTATGAGTAGGATTAGAAAAAGATATGTCATTTTGGTTCACATCATAGGAATTTTTCCATTGAGTCTAGGATCTTTTTTGTTTTCCTTTGAAATGTGGAGGATAGGAATCAATCCTATGTAGGAATAGGAATGCATTCCCTAGCTATGAACCAAAAAAATCATATCTTAGGCGCGGCCTCCTTTTGGTTCATAGGATAGGATTATCATAGGAATATATAGGAAATTAATTTGTAGGAAATGAGATGACATGCATCTCAAATCCTATGAGTAGGATTAGAAAAAGATGTGTCATTTTGGTTCACATCATAGGAATTTTTCCATTGAGTCTAGGCTCTTTTTTGTTTTCCTTTGAAATGTGGAGGATAGGAATCAATCCTATGTAGGGATAGGAATGCATTCCTATGAACCAAAGGGCTTTAAAGGAAAAATTCCTATTTTTCTTCGGGAGAGAAGAAAATTAGAAGAGGCGGATCATAGAACTTATGTAGGGAGGAATGCATTCCTATGAACCAAAGGGCTCTAAAGGAAATCTCTCTCTTTTGCCACAAAAATTAAATATGGTATTGTTGTTAAATAAAATGATATTTGCTATAGCCACAATTTGTTCTCGTCGACGATGCCAATCTCGCATCCTCGTCGTCGACTCGGTGCCGACAACCAGTTTGAGAGGCGCCATGTCCGGGACTGGGCTCCGCCGGGCTGGCACTGGGGGTGCTACCTTTCGGGGTGCGCAGCTTGGTGAGGAATCCGGGTCTCGTCGTCGACCCGGAGCTTCTTTGGTAGCGGTCGCGTGGGCCACTATCAGTGCGGAGGCAGCCAGCAACCGAGGAGGTGGTACGTCGCCGTGTCAGGGAGGAGGACGAGCACGTCCATCGCTACATGGTTGCGTTGGACGCCAGGTTCTCCAATACCTGGCAGTTCCTTTAGGGATCTCACCCGAGCTATGATCCTGTGATGGTTCCTTCTCTTTGGGTGTCCACCGCCCACACCTCAGGAACCGCGAGTGAACTAGATTATTCGATAGTATTCGAGTTGTATTAGTGATAATATTCGATGCTTCATTAACTGGATTATTCGAGATGTATTAGTGATATTATATGATAATATTATATGAAGAGTCCCCGACGATCGCCTGTGATATCATATGTATTAGTGATATTATATGATGATCTTGCTTAAAAATTTTGACGTCGATTTTTAATCTTAGAATCATGAACACAGGAAATGTCGACGTCGTCTGACGACGATAGGATCCCTCAGTGCCCTTTGTGCTGGGATGACAGGGGTATATGCGAGCTTTATCCTCACCTGGACAACGATAGGTCGTTCACCGTCAAGCTAACAGAAGAATTTAGTATTATTACGGTATGTAAAGACGACATGTATTTTTTGTTAATGAAGTATGACGTGTGCTTTTTTGCTTTAATTAACCTTTAATTTTCTTTTGTACAATTCGACTAGTGTGTTCCCTGTCATGCAAGATTCGCTGTCTTGGACAAGTTCCATTTCAAAGAGAAGGATAGTACAGAGCCTAAGATAGCTCACCTAAGAACGGAGCATTCCACTTTTGTTATTAAGGTGAAAAATAACGAAGATCACACATATTTTGGTTGTTCTAATTGGAGAGCATTTTGCAACACGTATGGGTTGGATGAGGACATGAACATTACCTTCGATCTTGGTAATGACGATGTTCGTGATAATAATATAGATATTTGGGTGCATGCGGAGGATGACTTGATTCCGGTGCTACCTCCACGTGCGTTTGTCAATAGATTTGTTAGGTACTTTATATTGATTATTGAAAAGTATTTGGTACTCATCCCGACTAAATTTCATTATTTTTAATTATCAGCTTATTTCCGTGCTACAAGAACTACCCGACAGATAATAGATCGGACGTACTACAGTCATGACTCCAAACTTACTTGTTTGGAGATAAATCATCTCATCTCATTTATTCATGATGTTGAGGATCATGCTAAACATTACCGGACTGGCAACATTTATCATGGATATGTGCCACTAGTGCACAAGTTGAACCATCATAACATCACTTCAAACAACTTTGTAAGAATTTTTTTACCATTGCATCACTAGTCCATCTTTTTCATATATACATTGTTCTTAAGCAAAACTAGTTTGCTAACTATGTTATTATTACTAATGTTTTTCAATAGGTACTCCCCCCAGAGACCGTGCCTAAATGGATGTTCAAAAATGGTGATTTGCAAATGGTTAGCTTACGGCCGCCACTCCCGAGTAATTACAGTGGTAAATACAGGATATCTCAAAGTGAAGAAACCCTGAAAATCATAGGATGGAGAAATGCAATACAAGCATTGACGCTACCACTTGGAGAGGAATACTTGCGCATCCCACAAGTTGGAGATAGGTTGATCTGTGTTCTTCAATCGGGAGATGACGGAGTTCGCCTTTATTATGCTTTTTTACCTAGCAGTAGTTAGTGTTTCAACCATGTGATAACTACAATAATGAGGATCGTTGATTAAGATGATGATGAGTTGTTGGATGTTGAATGATGAAGAGTTGATTAAGATGATGATGATGACTTGTTATATGACATATACGAGTACAAATTAGATGGATGCAATGGACCAAGTTGAATTAGAGGAAAATACGATGTTGCGACCAAGTTGAATTAGAGGAAAATACGATGTTGCGACCAAGTTGAATTAGAGGAAAATACGATGTTGCGACCAAGTTGAATTAGAGGAAAATACGATGTTGCGACTATTGGATCCATCTAATTTGTACTGATGTTGGATGTTTTTTCCATAATATGTACTGATGATGTTGTATATTAATATGTGTAACCGCGTGAAAATACAGTATAAATATAAAAGAAAATGAAAACAAAAAATGAAACACGGCCCTTTCCAAAAAAAACAACGCCTTATTGTCCCGGTTCGTGTTACGAACCGGGACTAAAGGTCCTCCTGCCTCGGCGCCGCACAGCGGCCACGTGGAGCACCTTTGGTCCCGGTTCGTAACAGGACCGGGCCTAAAAGTGGAGGGCATTAGTCCCGATCGTTTTGTCCTGGTTGCTGAACCGGGACTAAAGGGCCTCAGGAACCGGGACTAATGGCCCGTTTTCTACTGGTGAACTAAAGTTCTCCATGCATTGGTGGGTTTCATTCATTTAATTGTTTTACCTAGGTTCCCGTGCTTAGCATTGTTTCTTCCTGAGGTCACCACACACATCTCTCTCCTCATAATGGCATTGACACATCAGATTTTTTCCCTACGTGGCAGTCTTAGCACCTGTACAAGGTGGAGCATTGGGAGGGGCCTTATTGAGACGAGAAAAAAACGATAATAAGTACTACATCGGGATTTGCATAGGTGCAAGGGTTTTAAATTTGACTGATAAAATATGTGTAATATTGGGCGCTCAAAGTTTTATAACATGATGTACTATCTTCATCTTAGTCCCCTCAGTATTTTGCGTCATATTTTGATCATGATTTTAATTAATAAAATATAAGTCATACGTAACAAAAATAGTATCATTAGAAACTACATTCAAATAAGAATTCAATAATATATATTTTTGTGGCATGCATTAACATTCCCTAGTTAAATATATGGTCAAAATTTAACCTAAAATACGAAGGGACTTGTAAACCAGAACGAAGGTAGTACTACATAGATATATGCGCGTAAAAATATAGGCTACGTCTGAATCTCGCCTCTTACGAGCTAGAGGCAGCGGTTGCCCCACGCCGTGTTAGGTGGGCCGGCCCAGCATGGCGTATCATCGCTAGTTTTTTCTTCCATCGAAGTATGGTATCTAATTTGATGTGCGGGAGATGGGCGGCACTGACTGAAGATTTTGTCGAGATCAACGTGGACGCAGGGGTATCTACTGCTCACAACATGGGTACTACAGTCGTTGTTTGCCACGATTTGGACGGGACATATCTGGTGTCTTCGGTTGCTAGTTATACAAGGGCTTGTCAATCCGCCTATATTGGAAGCTCTCGCTTGCAGGGAAGCACTCGCCTTGGCACAAGATCTGGGTATGCAACACATCCAGGTGGCATCGGACTGCAAACAGGTGGTAAACCACATTCATCAAGGTGTAGGTGGAGAAGACAGAGACGTTATCAAAGAGATAAAAGAAACTTTACAAACTTTTATTACTTGTAATTTCTCGTTTGAACCTCGAGCTTCTAATGTTGAAGCTCATAATCTAGCTAGGTTTGGTGTCTCCCTTTCACAACGGAGGCACCCGTGGTTGGGATCTCCTCATGATCCAATCGTCATTCCTCTAAACATTGTTATTGACAAACACAACTTAGATAGTTTTGCTCAAAAAAAATTGATGCACTATGAACTGTTTTTTTACGACGGTATGTACAATTTTGTTGGCTCTAAAAAATACTACATACAGTTTTGTTAGCTCTAAAAGGACGTGGAGTTTCTAGGCTTTTTCCGTTTTCCATTTTTATATAGAGTAATTATTTTTACTTTACTTAATTTAATTACAATGTCGTGTAGTAAAATATTTCTAAATTTTTACAAAAATCGTCATGAGTTAAAAGTTATTTATTGTGTAGAAAAATGTCAATGTTTATTTAAAAATATATGTATAATGTATTAAAATTATCATCGTAAATTTTAAAAATATTGATCTAGTATTGAATTTTTTTAATCATTATTCAAAAAAGTACAACTTCGAAATTATTTATTATTTATTTAAAAAAATCATGTTTTAAAAATTATCCATCATACCTTAAAAATTACCCGTTGTATTTAAAAATATATATATTATAAAATGTTTGCCGTGTTTTTTAAAATTGTTCTTCTTATTTTGAAAAATGTTCATCATGCATTTTAAAATGTGTATAGTGTAATACCAAAAGCCAAAATCATGTATTCATAATTTTTCATTGTGTATTTTCCAAATGACCATGTAACTCACAAATATTCATTTAATTTTGAAAAGTGATTGTGTATTTTGAAGAAGTATGCATATCTTTTAAACATTATTCATGGATTATTCATAAAAACAAAAGCCAAAAAAGAATGAAAGCAAGAAAAGGAATTAAAAGACACAAAGAACAAAAGATAAAGAAAAACAAAACAAAACAAAAAACATGAACATATAAATAAAAAGGAAAAGAAACACGAAAAAGAAAATAAACGATAGGAACAACCGGAAAAGAAAAAAAGTAAAACAATTTCAATGGACGAACCAACGAAATCAATAGTTAAGAACTACCCTTTGTGTAGTTCACTCTTCACATTTTCAGGTGTTGACAAGTGGCGCACTAGTAACCTAGGAGTTTTTCTTTGTCGTAGATTCGTTTATTCAAAAAAGAAATATTTTGAATCGTGCGTCAAAATACCGAATCGTTTTCATAGTTGGGTTTCTCACGTCGAGATCTTCGAAACTAGATCCCATGTTAATAGGTTTTCACGAACTTTTTTTCATGTAAAAATAAGAGAGAGAAAATCATAAGCCAAAACAACCAGAAACGCAAAAAAAATTCAAAAATAAAACAACAGAATCGGAAAAAACGAAAAAGCAACCACCAAAAAAAAATACCAAAAACCTAGGAATCACCGAACAAAGCAACCACCAAAAGGCGAGGGCCCAATAACACGGTTGCGATTCTCTATTTTTTTTAGAAGTACGGGTTGTGCTTTTCCCTTTTTTTCACGGAAGCAAAGTTGTGTTTTTTTTCTTTTCGAGCTTCTCGTGGAAGCATAGGATGTGATTTTCCCTTTTTCTAAAAGCACAATTATGTTTCTTGCAGAAGCACATGTTGTGCCTTTTGCGGAAAAGCATTGCTTCCAAAACACATTTTTTCCTTCAGAACCTAGGAACAACCACACAAAACCAAAAAGACAAAGAAAGCAAAAAAAACATTAAAATTAAAAATGAGTATAGAAAAATAAAATCAAGATCCAGAGGGAGCGTCCAACAAGTGACACGTGGCGGTGGCTTGATGCGCTCCCAGATCAAAAAAAATGACCCATGCGGGAGTGATAACCCACAAGTATAGGGGATCGCAACAGTTTTCGAGGGTAGAGTATTCAACCCAAATTTATAGATTCGACACAAGGGGAGCCAAAGAATACTTGAGAGTATTAGCAGTTGAGTTGTCAATTCAACCACACATGAAGATTAAATATTTGCAGCAGAGTGATCAGTAGCACAGTAATATGATAGTTTGATAGTAGTAGTGACAGTAACAGTAGCGGTAACAGTAGTAGCAATAGTTTTGTAGCAGTTGGAATAGCAGCAGCAGTAGTAGTAACTTAGCAAGAACAATAAGTGAGAAGCTCGTAGGCACTGGATCGGTAACTCGTTGGATGATATTCATCATGTAACAGTCATAACCTAGGGCGATAAAGAACTAGCTCCAGTTCATCAATGTAATATAGGCATGTATTCCGTAAATAGTCATGCGTGCTTATGGAAAAGAACTTGCATGACATCTTTTGTCCTACCCTCCTGTGGCAGCGGGGTCCATAAGGAAACTAAGGGATATTAAGGCCTCCTTTTAATAGAGAACCGGAACAAAGCATTAACACATGGTGAATACATGAACTCCTCAAACTACGGTCATCACCGCGAAGTATCCCAAATATTGTCACTATGGGGTTGACGGATCATAACACGTAATAGGTGCATATGACTAGGCAAGATCGGATCAAGAACATAAATATAATGGTGATAACATTAACGGTTCAGATTAGAAATCATGGCACTCGGGCCCTAGTGACAAGCATTAGGCATAGCAAAGTCATAGCAGCATCAATCTCAGAACATAATGGATACTAGTGATCAAGCCCTAACAAAACTAACTCGATTACATGATGAATCTCATCCAATTACTCACCGACTAGCAAGCCTACGAAGGAATTACTCACTCCCGGTGGGAGCATCATGGAATTGGCGATGGAGAAAGGTTGGTGATGACGAAGACCGAAGATTCCCCTCTCCGGAGCCCCAAATGGGCTCCAGATCTGGCCTCCCGATGAAGAACAGGAGGTGGCGGCGGCTCCTTATCGTAAAACGCGATGAAACTTTCTCTCTGATTTTTTTCTCCGAAAATAGGAATTTATAGTGGCGGAATTAGGGCAAGTGGGGCCACGAGGAGGGCACAAACCACCAGGGCGCGCCCGGGGGGGCTGGCGCGCCCTGGTGGGTGATGCTCACTCTGGCCCCCCTCTTCGGTGGATTTTGGCTCCAATAATTCACATATATTCTGAAATAATTCTCCGAAAAAGTTTCGTTCCATTCCGAGAACTTTTATTTCTGCACAAAAACAACACCATGGTAGTTCTGCTGAAAACAGCGTTAGTCCGGGTTAGTTCAATTCAAATCATGCAAATAAGAGTCCAAAACAAGGGCAAAAGGGTGAGGAAAAGTAGATACGTTGGAGACGTTGGAGACGTATCAACTCCCCCAAGCTTAAACCTTTGCTTGTCCTCAAGCAATTTAGTTGACAAACTGAAAGTGATAAAAAAAACTTTTATGAACTCTTTTGTTCTTGTTTACATATATATGCTTAAGTAGCACCCAGGTTTTCAGCAAAGATTATGACTAACCATGTCAACAATAACTCTTAGAAATTATATTAACTCATAACAATAACATAAGCAACTAGCGAGCAATAATAAGGTATCTCAAGCACCAACACTTTGTCAAAACAATCATGATACAATATGACAATAGTGGCATCTCGCTAGCCCTTTCTGAGACCGCAAAACATAAATGTAGAGCACCTCCAAAGTTCAAGCAGCGACTAAACATTGTAATTCATGGTAGAAAAGATCCAGTCATGCTGCACCCAACATCAACTATACACAATGCATGAGGATGACAATAGTGCTCTCAGGTCTGGCGCTTATTTGAGAAGGTGATGACTCAGCATAAAAGTAAATAGATAGTCCCTTCGCAGAGGGAAACATGGATTTGTAGCGGTGCCAGAGCTCAAAGTTTAAAACAGAGATAAGTATAATTTTGGGAGGTACACCCTTCCTGTCAACGTCACGACCAAGAGTTATCAATATCTTCCATGCTAAACAAATTAGCGGCGGTTCCCAAGTGGTAAAAGTAAAGGTTTACCCCCCTCCACCAACAATCACACTCCACGGCGAGCCGCATCCACGGGTACCGTCCAAACCAACAACATTCCCGGAGGAGTTTTGTTTAATTATTTTTTATTTTTGATTTTGGGTCTGGGAATCCCTATTACCGCCCCTCTCGTGTAAGGACAAATGAATAAACACTCATCATGAGAATAACCCGCTTAGCATGGAAGATACTGACTGCTCCCTGTCGCTCCATGAGCGGTCCAGGCACACAAAACAGATGTTCATTTGAATTTTTAGAGGTGGCGCATGCAAATTTACTTTGGAACGGCAGGGTAATACCGCATATAGGTAGATATAGTGGACTCATCTGGCATAACTTGGTTTAAGGGTTTTGATGCACAAGCAGTATTCCCGCTTAGTATAGGCGAAGGCTAGCAATTAGATTGAGAAGCGGCCAGCTAGAGAGCGAAAACGGTCATGAACATGCATTACATATAATCAACATCGAGTACTAGCATGAGTAGGATATGGACACCATGAACATAAATATCATGAAGGCTATGTTGGTTTTGATTCAACTACATGCGTGAACATGTGCCAGGTCAAGCCACTTGAAACATTCAGAGGAGGATACCATATCATCAAGAGGAGAAGACAAGGTAATATGGGCTCTTTGTTAGATAAACAATAATGCGGATGAGAGCCACTCAACAATTTCATCATGGTCTTCTCCTAGGTACGACTCCAGTAAAAAGAAAAGAATTTCATAGAAACACACTGAAATATTTTTGGAGTTTTTGTTTTTTCTTGAAGAAAGCAAATTGAAGAGAAAAACAAAAACGAGAAAAACTATTTACACGGGAAAGCTCCCAACAAGTAAAAGAAGAAGCGAGAAATCTTTTTGGGTTTTCTTTTGATGCTTCAATTAAACTAAGCTAGAAAGAAAAACTAAAAAGAAGTAGGAAATATTTTTGAATTTTTCTCAAAGTTTTTCAAACACACAAGAAGAAAGCGAAAAAACAAATTTAGCATGAAAAAGTTTGAACATCGACAACTGGAATGAAATGCATGAACATGAATGTAATGTCGGTGGAAATACGTACTCCCCCAAGCTTAGGCTTTTGGCCTAGCTTGGTAATCACCATCCATAGTAGCCGTACGGTCCCAAGTTGTAGTGAGGCGGAGGCGGCACCTGAGCATCCCACCCCTGGGGCTCCTCCTCAGCAGCTGCTAGGTTGTTCCGGTAAGCTATAATGTCATCTGGCATGATCTTGTATCGGTTCCTGGCAATAGGATCAAACAAAGCAGGTGCAGGCAACGGAATAACATCACGTGTTTCCTTGCTAATTACTAGGTTATAATGAATATCACGGGGTGGGTCAGTTACGTCAAGGAATTGGTGAGCCTGCAGTGACTTGTGATCAAGGTAAACTCAGGATAAGAGATAATCATGTGGGCGAAATGGAATTCTAAAGTGTCTTGCTAAGCGAGTAGCATAAATATCACCATGTATCTTTCCCTTAGTTTTGTTAAGATGTAAGCGTCGAGCAATAATAGCTCCCATACTAAAGGTGTGATCATCATAAAGTGCACGACATAAAATAGCAAGGTCAGGGGCACTGAGTGCGCCGACCTTCTCCCTAGCGGTTAAACACTTAGCGATGACCAAAGCGAAATAATGTACTGAGGGGAACTACAAGCTGGTAGCAGTGGCGCTCGACACGCCTCTATCCTCACGCACGGTTAACATGAGGAGAAAATCCTCAAACTCGGATGGCCTAGGTTCTCTCAAGTCCCCATCAGAAGGTATCAAGCATATGTTACAGAACTCAGTCAGCGACATTGTGTAAGTTTCAGCATAAAGGTTAAACTGCACTTCAGGAGGGTTGTTTCTCCCTAGATAATGAAAGCTTTGCACAAAGGAATTTGTAAGGATGTGATATTGGTCACACTTAGCTGCGAGGAACTCGGTTAACCCGACGTTTGCGACAAACTAAGCGAACTCTTGATGGAACCCGGCCTCCTCCATAAAGGCATCATGCGGCCATTCACACGGCCGCACCTCCACCTTTCTTGGGATGTGAAGATCGTTGTCCGATGATTCCCCAATGACTCCCTTGGCATTTTTCTTGGAGGAGAACTTCCTAAAGATTTGCATTTTATTCCTATAAAAATTCTGAAAAAAAATTAGTCCACAAAAAATTTGTCAACAAAACTTTGTAAGATTGTTAGCAACTACTCCTAAGCATGCATAGAGGCCATATTGAGCATTCAAACTACTTAGAACTCTAAGAATTCAACATGCAAGACCATCTACAGCAGCACCAAGAATAGCTAATTACTCTAAGAATAACCCACTAAAACAAAAACTAATTGGAGCAATGGAAGAGTCACATACCAAGTAGCAATCCCTCCAAACAGTTTCGGAAATGGAGCTTCGAGCAAAGAGATCGAAATCCGCGGGTTTGAGAGCAAGAACACGAAAATGGTGGATGTGGTGATTTTTTTCTGGAGGTAGGTGATGATGTGGGCTAAGGAGATAAGTGAGGGGGCCCACGTGGGGGACACAACCCACCAGGGCGCGCCTGGGGGTGCTGGCGCGCCCTGGTGTCTTGTGGGCACCAGGTGCACCCCCCTCTGGTATTATTTGCACCAAAAATTCATAAATATTTGGAAAAAAATCATGGTAAATTTTCAAGGCATTCTGAGAATTTTTATTTTTGGGTCATTTTTTTATTGCACGGAGAAAACAGAAAACAGGATAAACATGGCATTTTATTTTATTTGAATAACTAAAAGAGAAAATAAAAGGTGGGAGCAGAAGGTTGTGCTTTCTAGATTCATCGACTTCATACCTCTCGAAAATGATTCATTAATAAGGTTGATCAAGTCTTATTAACAACCACCTCCAATTAGCATGAAACCGAAGAACTTTCGTAAAACACTAAGTTACCTCAATGGGGATGTGCATATCCCCAACAATAAGTATATCATATTTCTTTTTGGCAGTAGGAAGAGGTAATTGAAAACTTCCAATAGTGATTGTCGGAGATTCTTCAATAACATTGATACCATTCACTTGGAATTGTTTCTTCGGAAAGTGCACTGTATGTTCATTACCATTAATATGAAAAGTGACTTTGCTTTTATTGCAATCAATAACAGCCCATGCAGTATTCAAAAAGGGTCTACCAAGGATAATCGACATGTTGTCGTCCTCGGGCATCTCAAGAATAACAAAGTCCGTTAGGATAGTAACATTAGCAACAACAACGGACACATCCTCACAAATACCGATAGGTATGGCAGTTGATTTATCAACCATTTGCAATGATATCTCAGTAGGTGTGAGTTTATTCAAATCAAGTCTTTTATATAAGGAGAAAGGCATAACACTAACACCGGCTCCCAAATCACACAAAGCAGTTTTGACATAGTTTCTTTTAATGGAGCAAGGTATAGTTGGTATTCCAGGATCTCCTAGTTTTTTAGGTACTCCATCCTTAAAAGAATAATTAGTAAGCATGGTGGATATTTCAGCTTCCGGTATCTTTCTTTTATTTGTGATGATGTCTTTCATATACTTTGCATAAGGGGCCATCTTCAGAATATCAGTTAAGCGGGTACGCAAAAAGACTGGCCTAATCATTTCAGCAAAGCGCTCAAATTCTTCATCATCCTTTTTCTTAGATGACTTAGGTGGAAATGGCATGGGTTTCTGAACCCATGGCTCTCTTTCTTTACCATATTTCCTAGCCACAAATTCTTTTTTATCGTAACATTTGTTTTTAGGTTGTGGGTTATCAAGATCAGGAGCAAGTTCTATTTCAACATCATTATCTGGTTCTTTATCATTACTAGGTTGAGCATCATCGTGGACATCATCATTATCATTTTCATTATCACTAGGTGAATGTTCACTACCAGATTGAGTTTCAGCATCGGAAATAGAGACATCATTATTATCAGGAGGTTTTTGTGTCTCGGGTTCACTAGAGTTATGCAAAGTCCTATCATTTTTCTTTTTCTTTTTCTTTTTCTTCTTAGAAGGACTAGGTGCATCAGTATTAATTCTCTGAGAGTCTTGTTCAATTCTTCTAGGATGACCCTCAGGATAGAGTGGTTCTTGGGTCATTCTACCTCCTCTAGTTACTACTCTAGCAGCAAAATCATGCATATTATTATTCATTTCATCAAGCAATTCTTTTTGAGATTTAGCAACTTGTTCTAACTGAGTTTGAACCATAGAGGCATGCTTTCCTACACCTCTAACGTCATTACTGATTCTAAATAGCAAGTCACTCAAGCGAGCAATCATATCAGAATTATATTTCAATTGTTTCAGGACATGTGCATTGAAATGATCTTGCTTCATAATATAGTTATCAAACTCATATAAGCATTGACTAGGATGTTTATTGTGAGGAGTGTCACTTTCATTAAACTTTAATAAATAATTTACCTCTACCACCTGTGGAGGTGGTGGTGTGTCAAGGCCATGTATTTCTTCAATAGGTGGCAGATTCTTAACATCCTCAGCTTTAATACCTTTTTCCTTCATAGATTTTTTTGCCTCTTGCATATATTCAGGACTGAGAAATAAGATACCCCTCTTCTTCGGAGTGGGTTTAGGCGGTGGTTCAGGAAGAGTCCAATCATCATAATTCTTCAATATATTATTCAATAATTCCTCGGCTTGTTCAACAGTTCATTCCCTGAAAACACAACCAGCACAACTATCTAGGAAGTCCCTAGAAGCATCGGTTAGTCCATTATAAAAGATATCAAGTATTTCATTTTTCTTGAGAGGATGATCAGGTAAAGCATTAAGCAACTGGATAAGCCTCCCCCAAGCTTGTGGGAGAATCTCTTCTTCAATTTGCACAAAGTTAAATATTTCCTGTAAGGCAGCTTGTTTCTTATGAGCAGGAAAATATTTTTCAGAGAAGTAGTAGATCATATCCTCGGGACTACGCACACAACCAAGAGCAAGAGTATTGTACCATGTCTTAGCATCACCCTTTAATGAGAATGGAAATAACTTAAGGATATAATACTAGCGAATCTTCTCATCATGAGCAAAGAGGGTGGCTATATCATTCAGCTTAGTAAGTTGTGCCACTACGGTTTCAGTTTCATAGCCATGGAAAGGATCTGATTCAACCAAAGTAATTAACTCTGGGTCGAAAGAGAATTCATAATCCTTATCAGTAACAAAGATAGGTGAAGTAGCAAACTTAGGATCACATTTCATTCTAGCATTCAAAGTCTTTTCCTTATACTTGCGTAGCAATTTCTTAAGATCGTTTCTATCCTTGCAAGAAAGAATTTCTCTAGTTATCTCTTCGTCCATAACATAACCTTCAGGTATCTTAGGCATTTCAAACTTAGGAGAGCTAGGACTAATAGGTGTTTCATAATCATCATCAGTTTCATAAGCTTCATCGGTTTCAGCAATCTCATCAGTTTCAGTAGTTTCAATTTCTTTAGCTCTAGCAATTTGTTCATCAAGAAATTCTCCTAGTGGCATATTATCATCAAGCATGGTACTAGCATCATCATAAGCATCATTCATAGCAGAGCTAGCATCATCAATAACTTGCGACATATCAGGATTACTAGCATGTGGTGTTGTTGCAAGCTTACTCATAACAGAAGGTGAATCAAGTGCAGAGCTAGATGACAGTTCCTTACCTCCCCTCGTCTTAGAGGGAAAAATCTTGGTCTTTGGATCCTTCAGATTCTTCATAATGATAGATTGATATAAATCCCAAGTGACTCAACAAATATTGCTATGCTCCCCGGCAACGGCGCCAGAAAAAGGTCTTGATAACCCACAAGTATAGGGGATCGCAATAGTTTTAGAGGGTAGAGTATTCAACCCAAATTTATAGATTCGACACAAGGGGAGCCAAAGAATACTTGAGAGTATTAGCAGTTGAGTTGTCAATTCAACCACACCTGGAGATTAAATATCTGCAGCAGAGTGATCAGTAGCACAGTAATATGATAGTTTTGATAGCAGTAGCAATAGTAACGGTAGCGGTAATAGTAGTAGCAATAGTTTTGTAGCAGTTGGAACAGCAGCAGCAGCAGTAGTAACTTAGCAAGAACAATAAGTGAGAAGCTCGTAGGCACTGGATCGGTAACTCGTTGGATGATATTCATCATGTAACAGTCATAACCTAGGGCGATAGAGAACTAGCTCAGTTCATCAATGTAATGTATGCATGTATTCCGTAAATAGTCATACGTGCTTATGGAAAAGAACTTGCATGACATCTTTTGTCCTACCCTCCCGTGGCAGCGGGGTCCATAAGGAAACTAAGGGATATTAAGGCCTCCTTTTAATAGAGAACCGGAACAAAGCATTAACACATGGTGAATACATGAACTCCTCAAACTACGGTCATCACCGCGAAGTATCCCAAATATTGTCACTATGGGGTTGACGGATCATAACACGTAATAGGTGCATATGACTAGGCAAGATCGGATCGAGAACATAGATATAATGGTGATAACATAAACGGTTCAGATCTGAAATCATGGCACTCGGGCCCTAGTGACATGTAACACCCCGTTACGCCTGGCGGGATCTAGACTGGCCCCACAGACCAACACTAGTCTTTCCTGTGCACTTTGTCCTCACTCGTGCGCACCCGGGAGCAACTTCCGGTCGGTCACCCATCCTAGAATCGCTCCAAGCCAAGCACGCTTAACTTTGGAGTTCTTTTCGAGTGGGCTCCCGGAAAAGAAGGAATTCCTTGTTGATATGAGTAGTCTATCATTCCTATTAAGTCAGGCTCTCACATACACCCCCACTCAAAGGAACCGACGTCCTCGTCGGCCCATCAGGAACGTTCCCTTTTGGCACGCGTATGCGCGTCCAGTTCGGCACATGTGTCGTGCCGTGTGCCACAACGGACCACACCCGCCATGCGCCACATGCCCGAGCACCTGACCCACGCATGCCCGTGTAACCGCAAGGGTCGGCTCTGATACCAATTGTAACACCCCGTTACGCCTGGCGGGATCTAGACTGGCCCCACAGACCAACACTAGTCTTTCCTGCGCACTTTGTCCTCACTCGTGCGCACCCGGGAGCAACTTCCCGGTCGGTCACCCATCCTAGAATCGCTCCAAGCCAAGCACGCTTAACTTTGGAGTTCTTTTCGAGTGGGCTCCCGGAAAAAAAGGAATTCCTTGTTGATATGAGTAGTCTATCATTCCTATTAAGTCAGGCTCTCACATGACAAGCATTAGGCATAGCAACATCAATCTCAGAACATAATGGATACTAGTGATCAAGCCCTAACAAAACTAACTCGATTACATGATGAATCTCATCCAATTCCTTACCGACCAGCAAGCCTACGAAAGAATTACTCACTCCCGGTGGGGAGCATCATAGAATTGGCGATGGAGAAAGGTTGATGATGACAAAGACCGAAGATTCCCCTCTCCGAAGCCCCAAACGGGCTCCAGATCTGGCCTCCCGATGAAGAACAGGAGGTGGCGGCGGCTCCATATCGTAAAACGCGATGAAACTTTCTCTCTGATTTTTCTCTCCGAAAATAGGAATTTATAGTGGCGGAATTAGGGCAAGTGGGGCCACGAGGTGGGCACAACCCACCAGGGCGCGCCCAGGGGGCCTGGCGCGCCCTGGTGGGTGATGCTCACCCTGGCCCCCCTCTTTGATGGATTTTGGCTCCAATAATTCACATATATTCTGAAATAATTCTCCAAAAAGTTCCGTTCCATTCCGAGAACTTTTATTTCTGCACAAAAACAACACCATGTTAGTTCTGCTGAAAACAGCGTTAGTCCGGGTTAGTTCAATTCAAATCATGCAAATTAGAGTCCAAAACAAGGGCAAAAAGGTGAGGAAAAGTAGATACGTTGGAGACGTATCAGGGAGCAGCCCAAGGGGTAAGGGAAACTCCAACGCACGACCCCAAATCATCCGCACGCGTCCGTTTGGGGGTAAACAGACACAAATCATGGCCCAACGCGCGACGCAAACGTACAAGTGTCCGTTTTCAGTCCGCTTTCGATCCATTCCCGGCCCAAGTTTGGGCCGCGTTTGCGGCCAAATGGACACGCGCGTCGCATGCCCTTGTCCTCTCCTGGCCCGCCCGTCGGGGACACCTCCCATTTTCTTCCTCCCCTGTCCTCGCTCCTCGCTCCGCCCTCCGCCCCTCGCCATCGTCGACGCCACCGACGTCGTCCACCTTACCCGTCGGCGGCACGACCCCTTTTCTTCCTCCCCCTGTTCTTGCTTCGCCCTCCGCCCGCGGTCATCCACCTTGCTTTGCTGCCTGCGAAGGGACTCGACGTGCCCTTTTCGGCCGCGTCTCCACCACGACCACAAGGTGTTCGACGCTTTGCTCGCAAGGTACCATGGATAGCGGGGATGAGTATTTCTTTCACAACTTTGTTTGTTCATCGGATGTCGTCCTCGGACGATGAGGACATAGTGGTGACAGCATTGGTTGTCCATGACCACATCAGTAGGATGCAGCCTCGGTTCAGGGGATCAATCCCCGGCCATGCTCCGGCCTTGAACCGCAATAGGGAGAAAGGGCACACCCTCCTCTATTCCGATTACTTTGAGAATAACACACTTTACAAACCTCATCAATTTCGTAGTCGCTTTCGAATGAGGAGGCATGTGTTCAATCGTATTCGGGAAGGAGTTGTAGCATATGACCCATACTTTGACTGCAAAGAGGATGCCCTTGGGAAGCTTGGCTTCTCTTCTTATCAGAAATACACTGCGGCTATTCGCATGCTTGCATATGGAATTCCTGGTGATCTTATGGATGAGTACGTTCGTATGAGTGAGTCCACGTGTCTCCAATCAATGTACAGTCTCTGCAAGGCCGTGGTGGCTGTGTTTGGCCCTGAATACCTGATAGAGCCAAATGCCACTGATACAGAGAGGTTGTTGACGATCAATGTAGAGAGGGGCTTTCCGGGCATGCTCGATAGTATCGATTGTATGCACTGGAAGTGGAAGAACTGTCCATTTGCTTGGCAGGGGCAGTACAAGGGGCATGTGAAAGGTGCCACTGTCATACTTGAAGCGGTGGCTTCACAAGATCTGTGGATATGGCATTCTTTCTTCGGCATGGCTGGTTCTCACAATGATATTAGCGTTCTTTGGCATTCTCCAGTGTTTGCAAGGCTTGCAGAAGGCCACTCCCCGGAGGTCAACTTTGAGATCAATGGTCACCATTACAACAAGGGATATTACCTAGCTGATGGTATCTATCCCCAGTGGTCCACTCTTGTGAAGACCATACACAATCCACAAGGAGAGAAAAGACATAGGTTTGTCCAAAAGCAGGAGAGTATTAGGAAAGATGTGGAGCGTGCATTTGGTGTGCTTCAATCTCGATGGGATATCGTTCGAAACCCTGCATTGCCATGGAGCACTCAGAAGCTTTGAGAGGTGATGACTACTTGTGTGATCATGCACAACATGATCATTGAGGATGAACATGATGACAACATCTACGACCAAGGGTTTGATTTCCAGGGTAAGAATGTTGAGCCTAAGCACCCACCTCCTGCAACCTTTCAACAGTTCGTCAAGTTCCATCGTGAGATGCGTGATCGAGACACTCATACGCAGCTGCAAGATGATTTGGTTGAGCACATGTGGGAAGACATTGGCAATCAGTAGATCTATCGGTTTAATCTGTTTGAGTGCGTACAAACTTTGACTGATTTTGTAAGACTATTTCATATTTTTAAATTTTTGATTTGTTTGTAATAAAAGACTATTTGGGACATGGAACCATTTATTTTGTATGATTTAAACTATTCATGCTATCCTTGATTTTATTGTACTTGGCCTTTAGCGAACGAGATGGGATCGAAGATGTGGCCGCGCATTGGACGCACGGACGGCGTAAACACTATTCCAGACGGACACGGCTCCATTCACACTCCAAACGGACAAAATCCGGACAAAACGGACGTCCGTTTGGGATCGTGCGTTGGAGTTGGCCTAACCTTTAGTTAATTGCTCGAACGAACCAGCTAGCACGCCTGAAACCTTGCTCCGACTACAAACAAAGCGGGCCCACACGCGAAGAAATGAAAGAAGCAGCTTAACGGGCCACAGCTCAAAAACTGACGTGCGTAGGCGAGCACTCTTTCCCACTCACAGTAGGTGAGATATAGTGTTTACATTGTAGGCGTCAAATGGACAATGTGATGTTCAGAGGCGACTGAACTCGGCTGGTCCAGTAACAAGTTCCGTACTGTTGTTTATGCACAACAACTGCAACGTTTTCTCGGTTATCTGTTTGCGTTTATTTATTTTTCGGTGATGCTCACAGGCGACAGAATTGAGCCCTACCAATATCAACTTTCATGATGTTCCGTTCGTGTGCAACAACTAAGCATTTTTTTTCTGATTTTTTGTTTGTGGTTTTTTTTGTTCTGGTTTTGTTTTGGTACTCCCCCATCCGGTTTTGTTTTATATACTCCTTCATCCTGTTCTTTGAGTATTTTAGAAGGTTCTATGCATGTTTTTTTTTCATTTACCTGTTTTTTCTTTCCGTTCTTTTTGATTTTTTGTTGGGCTTTTTATTTTATTTTTTCTGTTTATTTTTTGTTCATTTATAAATTTACTTTTTTGTACATGAACATTTTTCAATATATGCTGAATATTTTTTTAATATACAATGACCACTTTTCATTATATGGGAATCTTTTTTTATATACTGTGAAAAAAACTAAATACAAACTGAACATTTAATAAACACAAACTGAAGATTTTTTTTATATATGGTGAACATTTCTAAATACACAGTGAACATGTTTTTAACACAAGGTAAAGATTTTCGAAATATATATTTTTGTAATATTTTTACATATTTTATTTAATTTTACTAGTATATTTTCATGAATATATTTTTATGTTTTTTAATATATTTAGGTTTTAGACAACTTTATTATATTTAGTTGATATATACATTTGCAGAGAAATTAGAACAACATAAATGAACCGCTACACTTCCAGCCCATTTGGCGGATGTGGGTGCTTTTCCATCATATAGGAGGACTCCTGTATATTTAGTTGAACATGGTTCTTTTTCCATTCAAAACATTCAATGAAATACAACAAATATCCCCTAAAAAAAATACCCCAAATGCTTAAAAATGCAGCTGCGCTATTCTGCTGATGCGAGCGCACACTCTTATCTCTTTCTTTCCTTCTTTTATGTGGTCCCTAGTGTACTCGGATTCCTTTCCCAGAGCGCGTCATCCCATGGAAATGCGCGGTGACTTCACGTGATGGGAAAGCAGAAACCTGCATGCATTTAATTTGCATTTTCAAAATTTCAAAAAGGTATAACTTTTCAACCGAGAATCGAAATTAAGATCTGTTTTCACCGCTTGGTTCCCCGCGATGAGCTCTTCAAAACTAGATCCTATATGAGTATGTTTCAACTAAAAAAATTATGAGCAACTTTGAGTGCTATAGAAGCAACTTTAGTGATATATTATAGCAACTTGTTGTTAGTCTACGTAGTATGACTGCTTATCATCAGAAATCTCTTTGAAGTTGGTTACCATGACTACCAGGTTAACTTGCTTCGCCTCTAAATTTGCCCCCAATAACTAGCAAGTATTATACATAGCTATCTTCGCGTCCAAGTAGATTGTACTGTAGACAACTTAGTTTTGACGTAGGCTAACATTATCCTAAGTTAACTGCCATGATTAGAGAGGAGCTTAATATCACCGTTAGTTGCATTCAATGACGTTTGCTATTGTAAGAAACTTAGTTTCATAGGTAGGCAACTTGACAACAATAATGGGCAACTTTTCAATGTATTATAGGCAACTGAAATAGTAATGGCAGGCAACTAAGCATTATCGTTAGCCAACTTTATAGTGTTTGTAGGCAACTTTATAGTGTTTGTAGGCAACTTCAAAAAGCAATGATGAGAAACTTTAGAATATTGTAGGCAACTAATTTGCAAATTTAGGCAACTAATTTGAAAACTTAGACAATTGAGTAGCAATGGTAAGCAACTAATTATGCGGGTAATTGGGCATCAATGGTAGGGAATTTCGTAGTATTTATAGGCAACTGAGCATTAACCATAGGCAACTGACGATCAACGATAGACAACTAAGCAGATATAATAGGCAAGTTGAGATAATATTAGCAAAGATCTTAGGTACACATAGTGTAGTGAAATTGATTGCATGTAGCACTAAAGACGCCTCATGATTCGTGTGATTTCCTCGTTTTTACACAAACCAACCTAATAGACAGTCCTACTAGGCCAAAAAGAAGGTGTTGCTTCCCTATAGCACTAAAGTTGCCTCCATTGTACCCAAAGTTGCCCACGAAAAAAATATCATCGAAACTTATCCATATGGGATTTAGTTTCGAAGAATTTGTCGCAAGAAAACCAACGGTGAAAACGGTTTTGAATTATGATGCTCGAATCAAAAGTTATGGCTTTTAAATAGTTTGAAACCCCAATTAAATGCATGCACGTAAAATCTTACTGATCAATCATGAGGCGAAAGGGTGCGAGGAGACACGGGACCTGATGCTTTTCTCTTTTAGCATGTGAGGCGTGTGAGTGAAGTGTACTTCTTTTTACGGAAGGGGCGCTCAAACACACCACTGAGCGCATGGGCGCTGCCTAGTCACGTCCAAAAAATACAACAAATATCGTGTAAACGCACCCAGCCAGACATACCAGCCTACATCTAAGGCTGCAGCAGCTTTAACTAAGCTATGAGCCTCTCCAACTGACTCGCTGTTCTCATGTACTCCCTCAAAAAAAAAAATTACAGTATGGACTAAATACAGATGTATATAGACATATTTCAAAATGTAAATTCACTCATTTTGCTTCATACGTTATCCATATTGGAATCTCTAAAAAGGATTATATTTAAGAACAGAGGGAGTCTACTGTAGCTTCATCAGAAAACCTGGAACAATAATAATCAGACTCACGCAAAAATCATAGCTACAACAGAAGTTTTCCCTTTTTTTGCCAGACGAAAGATTATTTGAACCACGCGTCCATGCTTCTTGCTGCTAGGCCGCCTGCCCAGTCCCTACCGCCGCCGCAAGTTGCCATCATCAAGAGACGCAGGCAGATCATACACCAGGACAACCTTCAAACTTTTACAGCCTTCAAACTTTTTTCAACCACACGCTACAACAAACTAAGAGCAATGCTTTTACAACCTTAAAAGATGTAATGTTTTTACAGGCTCGTCCTCCTTGTAAGCACGTTCAATTGGTCATGGCACAATGGAAAGAGATTGAACCAAAATCTGCCCCTAACAAAAATCTGTAAGCACAACGTGAACAAGACTGAAGAGCACATGTACAGCAGCAGAATGTAAAAGGAGGGGAGGAAGCAAAGCCATGTAAATTGACTTCCGGAGATATTTGGCGTCATGGAAGCATCCTGAAATGCTATGAAAGCTCGTGTCCCCAAGAGCCCAAGACAACAGATGACAAGCTCAGGCCCTGAGGAAGGGGACACATGAATATTTCCACGCTCTCTACTCTATCTATACTATCTAGTATCTACTGGAAACAAAGTTCGACCCCCCAGCGATTCAACCATATCAGAATGGGGGGCGCAGCCAATTCTTGATCGCAGTATCACAATAGCAAAATACAGAAACACCATTTTGATTTGCATTGGTGTCCCTATGATATACTAATAGTTCCTATATATCTTTCCTGGGTCGGCGAACTTGAGCTTCTGACTGACTGCTGGTAAGTTTGCTTTTAGTTGTATCCAAAACTGATTTGCCAATTAACATCCTCAAAAAATTGTCATAGGTACATTACCATTATCGATGACATGTAATAATAAAAATGCGGAGATGTATTAAGTACGGCTTGTCAAAAACAAATCTCTGTAATCGGATAACCATAAAAACACGAAAAATCATTGTCTTTGGATAATGTCACTCTTACCTATGATGACACAAGTCATAAACTGGAAGATATTTTAAATAAGACTCCCTAATAATTGTCTATATAAAAACATTTCTGAGCAAGAACAAATGTGCACCTAACAAATGGAGGAGTATCAAGAGCTATTTTGAAGAAATGTGACGGTGTACCATTAGCCATCATTACTATAGCTAGTATTTTGGTTAGTAATAATCAGATGGAGCAAACAATGATTTGTTGCACTTGCTCAATTCAATGGGCCGTGAGGTTACAGAAGACGCTATTTGAAAAAAAGGACATTATTGCTCAGCTATTATGATCTGCCTTCTCATCTAAAGACATGCTTATTATATCTAAACATATTTCCCAGTTGTCCAATGACTCATGAAGTGGAAGAATTATTGCAGTTGTATCAATGATGTTCCCTTGCACTGGGTATCAGCTTGCAATCTCTCTCAATCTCTCAATCTTTCGAAAATATGATTATATATAATAAACTAGTCTTCAGACGAGAAGCAAATCATAACAGTTGAGCAACAATATACCCTTCATTTCCTTCAAAATAGAATCTTTTTTAACCCCCACGACACATAAAATTGAGCAAACGGAACTAATCTTTTCTTGCTCAATTTGATTATTACTAACTAAATAAAATACTAGCTATAGTAATGATGGCTATGGTATACAATCACATTTCTCAAAATAGCTCTCGATATTTCCTCCAATTCACGTCGACATATGTTCTCGCTTTAATATATATTCTTCTACAAAAAATTATTTAGTAGTCTTGTTTGAAAGAGATCCATTTATGAACTATGTCATCATTAAAGAAAGTAACGTGCTTAAGAGATTAAGAAAAGATATTTCATAGCCATTTGATTCGCTTTTAAATAAAATAGACGATTACTATGTGCATGTACCTTTTGTCCATTAGAAACTCCGAGTTGGTCAATGGGTATCTTTTATCTTTTGCGATATATGTTCAAAATTTTGCGTTTATCAAAGCCACAAAGAATGTGTTTCAAAATTTTCTTCAAATCAGGATTTTGACCAACATGGACAAAAAAAAACCGATCAAACGGGCTTTGACTTGTTATAAACTGCTTTGGCGAGGGTTGTCTTACCCAACCCGCCAATGTCAATAATTGAGATCCTCTTCAATTATTCTTCATTTGACTTCTTGACCTCATCAATCAGTTGTTCTTCATTCAGGATGCTCATCTCCAACTTGCAATGCCCTTTGCAGTCGATGGAACATGTGGAGAGTAAAACGAGCTCTGCAAAACGCACATCAAGCTTTAAGAATGAGCAAAATCTGAAGTTGTTTGCTTCGCGGAAGCAACAGTACACATGTGAAAACCTGAAGGAAGAAGAATACCCTGGATAGCAACTCTCCAGCTCCAATTATCCTTTGCAATAACGCCCCTTTATAAACTACTGAAGAATAGATTCAGTTCTGCACATCATAAATTCACATCCGGATCAGGAAACATAGAAATAGAAAGATAACATAGTTGTACAGAGACGGATTCAAAACGCATTTTCTGAAAAGCAGCATTATGCTTTATTTTCCTCTGGCTACTAAGATGTTCCAATAGAACAAGATGAATCTGAAGTTTATTGGCTCATGAACTAATCATTTTTCTACACTGCTACAAATTTAATCGCATGCTGCTACATGGTGATGTATTAGTCTGGACATGTGCCAGCTACAGATGGCTAAGAAAGGAACATGGAAAGCACCGCTGCCAATTCCTAACTACCAAGAGTTTAAATATTGTGCTCTGCTAACTGACATAGATGCGTCAATTTTGTGCCCTACTGTATCCAAACCCTGCACATGCAAGACACCGCATAGCGCAACAGCTCCTTGTCAGTAAAATTCATAGAATTGTCCAACTGAACGTCAGCATTTCATCCCACAATCCAACAAATTGGTAATTAAATGCCACAATATGCATGTAAAAGGAGAAGATGCCAGCAAAAATGAAAATAAGCATCTCAAGCACATACACACCAGCAATCAACTAATCTAGGCCGGAAACAAACAAAAAACAGACACATTGACTGGGAGCTGACCAACATCACCAGCCGAGCTATATTTGTACATCATAATACAGATCAAAATCGACGAAATATTTCCCAATCATGTGAACGCTCTTACAGGTCAATCAGTTTAGCAAGTTCCGGCGGATTCAGCATATTCACAAGCGTTCTTTAGATATACGCCTGATAAGCTCAGACTGAGATAAGTTCAGGACCAAGAATTGATTTTACGTATATACCTCCAGTTTATAAAAGATTATAACAATTAAAGGGCATCCAATTTTCCATAATAGTAGAGGGAAATACAGTATGCTCCACAACTTCACAAGCGGTTTCTCACAAACAAACAAAATAACTTCACGGCAGTCAAGCAAAGAAATACTACTATGTTCAAGCAGGACGTATGAGACACCAATATAACCAGGCAAAGAGATGCAGCAAGTATGGAAACATACTTTCGTGTTGAATCAGTAACTGCTCAAGGGAAAGCTCGGGAGGATCTTACCTTGCAGTCGGGAGGTGCTCGGATGGAGAGCCCAGATCGATGCGGAGGAGAAATCTGGAGCGGGGAAGATCAAACAGGTGATGTGCTTCCAGATCGATGCAAGATCCAACCGGAGGAAACAGCACGCTTGTCGATGCCAGATCCAACCGGAGGAAATTGCTTGTCGACGCAAGATCAAGCCGATGGAACAGTAAGCTGGTCGATGCCAGATGCGAAGACGGCGACGTCCCCTCGTGACCACAAAGCTGCATCTTGGGAGCGACCACAAAGCATGAATCCAGATCAGAACCACAAGAAACGGACGCCAAAAAAAAACGGAACAGAAGAGCGTAGATCGAGAGAGATGGAGAGAGCATGAAATAGATGTACAGAAGTGTACGAGGAGAAGGCGAGCTACCTTTGGCGCTGCCGCTGGTGCCAGCGCCGGCGAGATCTGATCTGTGTGGGAGGGGAGGAGAGGAGAGGAGACCCGTGGTCGCCGCAGACTGAAGTGAAACAGGGGACGCGAGTAGATCTGGATCGGGATCTGAGTTGCATTTGCTCGGCGGTCACATCACTCTACTACAAGTACCCGCGCGCCCAGGGCGTGCCGACAACGCGGCGGCGAACCATTTCGTCCGGAACTGCGCCGTATCATGTGGGGTCCCCGTAGACAAAAATACTTGGCAAATGCGGTTCAAATTTGCATCTAATTTACATTCATATGGACGAGTTTGGTTGCATGCATGTGGCCCAACCAGGCCCGCAGGAAGGAATTGGACTGTTTGGTTACCTGCATACACTGTTCGGCCTGCATAACGGGAACTTTAAAACACTCCAGCCCAGGCCCGCGACCTACTGTCGAATCTGCAGTTTCTCCAGAGCCAGGCTCGTGCGAGGCAGAGGAGGAGAATGCGGCGCTGAGCTCCTGTGACCAGAGAGATGGCTTGAGCTCGCGCGCGTCTCCGAAAAATCGGCGTGAGGATTTCGGCTCACCTCCCACCGATTCGGTCGCCCTATTTAGCCCCCCTCCTCTCACCGCCCAAAGCCCCCGCCACCCTTCTCCCCCCCCCTTCGATCTTTCCCGCTGACGCGCATCGGCACCGACGACGAGGTAAGCGGAGCTCCTTCACCGATCGGCGGTCCACGGCGGCGGCGACTCCCCTCCTCAGCTTCTTCGACCCCTCCCGCGTGCACCGGAGCTGCAGCCATGGCCTTTGTGAGTTGAATCACCTCTTTACTCACTGTTCGTTGTAGCTAGATCTGATAGGATGTGGTCATAGGGTTCGATGTGCAAGCATGTGGTAGGATGTGATCTGTTAGCAGATGTTAGATTTTAATGTTGTGGTAGCTATTTGTGTTGGATCTGTGTAGCTAGAGTAGCATGACAGTGATGAACACTATGGATGAACACTATGCTATGCTAACTGTCTATGCTGGATCTGTGTAGCTAGAGTAGTATGACAGTGATGAACACAATGGGTGAACACTATACTATGCTAATTGTCTATGTTGGATCTGTGTAGCTAGAGTAGTATGATAGTTCTGATGTTGAGATAGCTATCGGTTGTGATGTTGTGATACTGTCTGTGTTATACTTACTGTCTATGCGTGATACGATTGTAGGACATGACCACGCAGACGCAAGATCTTAGTTAGGCGATTGTCCTCTCGGAAAGCCAGTTCGCGGCCTCCTACGTCGAGGACTCGCAACCCCTCCTCGATCAAAACATGCCTCCCGATTCAGATGTGTTCGAGGTGTCACCTGGTGCGTCTATCTTTGTGCTAGTTGTGCTCGTTGAGCCAACTCCCCCTTCTGCTGTTGTTGTTGCTGCTGCCGCTGCACCGAAGGCCAAGAAGGATGGTAGGGGAACAATATGAAGTGGCAGCCATTCATGTCCATGTTTGTGCTGAACAAGATGTGCGAGCTCATCTCTAGTGGGGTTAGGACTGACAAGGGCTTCAAGGAGGTGCACTTGAACACGGGTGCGAAGCAGGTGTTCGAGTTCTGTGGGCAGGAGGTGAGCGCCACCCAGGTGTATGATGACCCACAAGTATAGGGGGTCAATCGTAGTCCTTTCGATAAGTAAGAGTGTCGAACCCAACGAGGAGTAGAAGGAAATGACAAGCGGTTTTCAGCAAGGTAATTTCTGCAAGCACTGAAATTGTAGGTAACAGATAGTTTGATAGCAAGGTAATTGGTAACAAGCAAGTAACGGTAACAGTAAATAAAGTGCGGCAAGGTAGCCCAATCCTTTTGTGGCAAAGGACAGGCCAGAACAGTCTCTTATAATAGGCAAAGTGTTCTTGAGGGTACACGGGAATTTCATCTAGTCACTTTCATCATGTTGGTTTGATTCGCGTTCGCTACTTTGATAATTTGATATGTGAATGGACCGGTGCTTGGGTGCTGTTCTTACTTGAACAAACCTCCCACTTATGATTAACCCCCTCGCGAGCATCCGCGACTACGAGAAAAATATTAAGATAAAATCTAACCATAGCATTAAAGGTTTGGATCCAAATCAGCCCCTTACGAAGTAGCGCATAAACTAGGGTTTAAGCTTCTGTCACTCTAGCAACCCATCATCTAATAAATACTCCACAATGCATTCCCTTAGGCCCAAAGATGGTGAAGTGTCATGTAGTCGACGTTCACATGACACCACTAAGGGAATCACAACATACATATCATCAAAATATCGAACACATATCAAATTCACATGATTACTCATGACTTCTCCAGTGACCTCAAGAACAAAGGTAACTACTCACAAATAATATCCATGCTCAAGATCAGAGGGGTATTGAATAGCATAATGGATCTGAACATATAATCTTCCACCAAATAAACCATATAGTAATCAACTACGAGTTGTAATCAACACTACTAGTCACCCACAGGTACCAATCTGAGGTTCCGATACAAAGATTGAACACAAGAGATGAATTAGGGTTTGAGAGGAGATGGTGTTGTTGAAGATGTTGATGAAGATTGGCCTCCCAAAGATGAGAGGGGTGTTGGTGATGACGATGGCTTCGATTTCCCCCTCCGGGAGGGAAGTTCCCCCGGCGGAATCGCTCCGCCGGAGGGCAAAAGTGCTCCTGCCCAAGTTCCGCCTCGAGACGGCGGCGCTCCGTCCCGAAAGTCCTCTCCTTATTTTTTTCTAGGTCAAAAGACCTTAAATACCAGAAGATGGGCACCGGAGGTGGGCCGTGCTGGGCACAACCCACCAGGGCGCGCCTGGGGGGCCTAGCGCGCCCTGGTGTCTTGTGCTCACCAGGTGGCCCCCCTTGATGTCTACTACGCAACCTTCTTCTTGTAGACTCGTGTTGGGCCTCCAAGCGCAGAGTTTTGTAGGACAATAGCAAATTTCCCTCAAGTGGATGACCTAAGGTTTATCAATTCGTGGGAGGCGTAGGATGAAGATGGTCTCTCTCAAACAACCCTACAACCAAATAACAAAGAGTCTCTTGTGTCCCCAACACACCCAATACAATGGTAAATTGTATAGGTGCACTAGTTCGGCGAAGAGATGGTGATACAAGTGCAATATGGATGGTAGATATAGGTTTTTGTAATCTGAAAATATAAAAACAGCAAGGTAGCAAGTAACAAAAGTGAGCAAAAACGGTATTGCAATGCTTGAAAACAAGGCCTAGGGTTCATACTTTCACTAGTGCAAGTTCTCTCAACAATACTGACATAGTTGAATCATATGTAAATCCCTCACGTGCGACAAAGAGTTCACTCCAAAGTCACAAATAGCGGAGAACAAACGAAGAAATTATTGTAGGGTACGAAACCACCTCAAAGTTATCTTTTCCGATCAATCGTATGAGCTATCCCTATAAGTGTCACGAACAGCCCTAGAGTTCGTACTAAAATAACACCTTAAGATACACATCAACCAAAACCCTAATGTCACCTAGATACTCCAATGTCACCACGAGTACCCATGGGCTTGATTATACGATATGCATCACACAATTTCAGATTCATCATGTTCAATCCAACACAAAGAACTTCAAAGAGTGCCCCAAAGTTTCTACCGGAGAGTCAAGACAAAAACATGTGCCAACCCCTATGCATAGATTCCCAAGGTCACGGAACCCGCAAGTTGATCACCAAAACATACATCAAGTGGATCAATAGAACATCCCATTGTCACCACGGATATCCCATCGCAAGACATACATCAAGTGTTCTCAAATCCTTAAAGACTCAATCCGATAAGAAAACTTCAAAGGGAAAACTCAATTCATCACAAGAAGATAGAGAGGGGAAAACTCCATATGATTCATCTATATTAATAAAGCTCGCGGTACATCAAGATCGTGCCATCTCAAGAACACGAGAGAGAGAGATCAAACACTTAGCTACTGGTACATACCCTCAACCCCGAGGGTGAACTACTCCCTCCTCGTCATGGAGACCGCCGGGATGATGGAGATGGCCTCCGGTGATGGTTTCCCCCTCCGGCAGGGTGCCGGAACGGGCTCCCGATTGGTTTTTCTTGGCTACAGAGGCTTGCGGCGGTGGAACTCCCGATCTAGGTTTCTTTCTGGGGGTTACGGGATTTATAGGAGTGCTTGGCGTTGGAATCAAGTCAGGGGGACTCCCGAGGGGCCCACAAGCCAGGGGGGCGCGCCCTAGGCTTGTGGCTGCCTGGGGACTCCTCTCCGGTATCTTTTTGCTCCAGTATTTTTTATATTTTCCAAAAATATTCTTCGTAAATTTTCAGCCCATTCCGAGAACTTTTATTTCTGCACAAAAAATGACACCATGGTAGTTCTGGTGAAAACAGCGTCAGTCCGAGTTAGTTCTAATAAAATCATACCAAAATCATATAAAATTATTGTAAACATGTCATGAATACTTCATAAATTATTGATACGTTGGAGACGTATCACCCCTCTAGTAGTTAATTGCTCCAGTATTTTTTATTTATTCCAAAATAATTCTCCGTGAAGTTTCAGCTTATTTGGAGATGTGCAGAATAGGTATCTCTGATGTGCTTTTTCAGGTCCAGGATTCCAGCTGCCGGTATTCTCCCTCTTTGTGTAAACCTTGCATATTATGAGAGAAAAGGCATTAGAATCACTCCCTAAAGCATTATTATGCATCAAAACATTATAAATAACAGTAGGAAAACACGATGCAAAGCTTAGACCTCGCTTGTCCTCAAGCGAAAGCCAATATTGAAAAGCATGTCCATGTGGTTTGAGAGGGAGGTGTCGATAAAAACAAAATACGAACATAGTAGCATCATGCTTATTATCATAACAGCAGCAAACTTTATCATAGAACTTATTCATATAACTTCTATTATCTAACTTCTTCATATAACTTCTCATGAACAAGTAACAATTCATCACAACATAGAAGTATAAAGCATAAACCTTATTGAAAACCAACAAACTATGTTCTCAGTCAACTTTGCAACTACAATTCATCATATTTTCAGGAAGAGTCTCGTGTCGGAGCCCTTTGGCAAGTCCACATACTCAACTATCATTTAGTCTTCTATGATTGCTAACACTCACAGCATACCCATGAGCAAAAAGTTTCAACCGGACACATAGAAAGATAGGGGCTTATAGTTTCGCCTCCCAACATATTCACCTCAAGGGTGATGTCAACAATAATAACTCATGCTCGCTCATATCCAGCTGGATATATGTGCCTAGATCTTTCCTCACCACATGATGCTTGCAAAAGGAAAAAGTAAAAAGGAATAGGGAAGAATACTTTGACTCTTGCATAAAAGTAAATACACAAAAGTAAAAGATAGGCCCTTCGCAGAGGGAAGCAGAGGTTGTCATGCGCTTTTTGGTTTGTATGCCAAATCCCTTAATGTAAAAGAACGTCACGCTATATTGCCCCCTATGATAGCAACCTTTATTATGCAGTCCGTCGCTTTTATTACTTTGCCATCATAAGTTCGTACAACGCTCAATTTTCTCTTACACTAATTGATCAAACACATTTAGAAGCAATTTTTATTGCCTTATTGCACCGATGACAACTTACTTGAAGGATCTTACTCGATCCATAGGTAGGTATGGTGGACTCTCAAAACATGAGTTTGGGTTTAGGGTTTTTGGATGCACAAGTAGTATCTCTACTTAGTGCGGAATTTTTGGCTAGCAAAGATATTGAGCAAGCACCACATGTTGAAGGATCGATGACAATATAACTTCTATGTGAATATGAACAAACATAAACCATTATGTTGTCTTCCTTATCCATCGTCAACAATTTTGGCATATAATATTTAATGGGGGCTCACAATCATAAAAGATGTCCAAGATAGTGTATTTGCATGTGAATCTTCTCTTCCCTTATTAATTCTTTCATGAATTGCATCATTGACCAATGCTATGTTTGTCAATCTTCAATAAATTTTACCACTTATACTTTTCCTTATGTGATGTCATTACTTACCATAAGATTAGCATATGATTCTTTTCATTTATTTCCTTTCTATTTTGATTGCAGCAAGAAAGTAAAGAAGCAAAAGCTCAAACTAAACTTTATTATATAACTCTCACTCGATTACATAGATAGATAGATCACGAACCTAGCACTCGAAAATAGATCATACTAAACTTTTATTCAACTAGATCACGAAAGAGCCAAAGATCAAACTAAAATAGGTAAAGGTAAATAAAAGTGATGGCGATACGATACCGGGGCACCTCTCCCAAGCTTGGCTCAAGCCAAGGGGAGTGACCATACCCGTGTGTTCAAGTCTCCTTTGGTGGTGAAGATAAGGAAGGTGGCGATGATGAAGTAGCCTTCTTCTTTAACTTATATTTGAGCATAAAATTTTCCTCCCTTAGATCATCATTCTCTAGCTCGAGCTTTAATATCTTCTTGCATAATGCCGCCTTGCTCTTCTGCAGAAAACGATATGGAATAAATTGAACCTCGGGTTTGTACCCTTTAGGGAGGCTTGACTTCTTGAATTCCACATGCATGTCTCCAGGCTGAGGTAGTAGGTCATCCTCTTCCTCAGAGCTATCATCCTTTGTTTCCTTCATGGCAGCGTCTTCCTCCTCGTCTGTGGTCCATCCATAATGTTCCACTTCTCCATAGATATTAGGGTTTGCAATATAGTCAGCAACATAGCTCTCCCCCTCTGAATCTTGAGACGACATATTTTCAGATCTGCCAGGAAAACAACACGAAACAAGAACATGGGATTTTTCTGCGATGTGGTGGTCAAAACGATCGGGAGTATATATAAAGATTTTTTTAATCTTGGGAAGCAAGAATATGGAAGGAAAACGGAGTCGGGAAGGTGTCCGAGGTGGGCACAGCCCACCAGGGCGCTCCTGGCAGGGCTGACGCGCCCTGGTGTATCGTGCTCACCTCGGTTGCTTTCCTGTTTATTTCTTATTTTCCTAATTTTTGTAATATTCCAAAACTGACAGAAAATATTTTTGCGGATTTTTCGGAGTCCGTTTACTTACCGTATCACGTACCTCCTCCTTTTCTTTTCTTTTCTTTTCTTTTCTTTTCTTTTGTAACATTATGTTCTAGTTACTATTTCCTTTTCTTTTCTTTTGACAGATCATTAATGTTTAATGTTATTGGATGCAACTCTTGTTGTGCTTTTGATATATTATGAGATTGTGCAAAATATAATTCCTCTTTTGTCACTTGGGTCAAATATATTGCACTGCCAGTGGTTTTGAAGTATCTCGTCATTGTGATATTTGCACTTTGTGCAATAATTCTGAAATGCTTAGATTTGTAATGCCTTTGTAAGTGAAAATTGCTAGCATAACTAAAGTATATAGATTGTCAAACTCTTGGTAATTATACAAATTGATGGTGTATGAGGACCACTCGGCTATAACAACGTCCCACGGTGTATGCACACCGTCAACCTTTATTAATCCCGATGGTGTTAGACACCCTCTCGGCCATAGTTTTAAATAGCAAAGATAGCGTCCGCTATTGCGTCCGCAATAGCGCTAGCGCAATAGCGACCGCTATCACTCAAATTAAACGTCATTACTTTTTGTTCATGTTCTAGTGATATAAACAAGAATCTAGTGTTTTTATAAAGCCTCTACGCGGACATAGCGTCCCCAATATCGCCCGCTATGCGCATTCCGCTACGCGGAACCATATCCGCTACCAGCCCGCTATCCGCTATTTAAAACCATGCTCTCGGCTATACCTAAACCTGACGGTACTAATATACTGTCAACCATGTCAATACAGACGGGAGAGAAAACTGCTAGCAAATACATAGCTGATGGGGAACGGTCGGTTATGAGCGTCGTCGATACATGGTTAGACAGTTGTTGACCAAGACATGGCCGACGGCTCACCGTCGGCTTTGCACCGTGGGCGAAGATGATAATCGGCAGTACCGTCGGCTATTGTGGTAATGGCCGACCAAGCATCACCGACGGGAGATTTTCGACGGTACACCATCGGTTATAGTCTTAGCCGATGGTGAACTTTAATATTCGAAAGTGATTCAACCCTCGGTTATATCGGGATATCTAGTAGTCTCCAGAAAGATTTGATGTAAGAGCATTGGAAATGGCATGGCGAAAGAGCCGCATAGATTCATTATTTGTTTGTGAAAAACTATGTTGTATTGTGCCAAACTATGTTGTATTTGCGTTGCATTTGTGTTGCATTTGATCTCGTGGATTTGAAGAACTATGTAATAATTTGATATTGTGGACATGTATAATTTTTTATGTTGTTTTTAGATGTTTTTTGCAATATGTGCGGATGTACAGTGGTTGTACATCGGCTGAACAGCAGCCGCACGGCCGCCGGTCGGTTTTACATCTTCGTTTTGGGCCATCTGTTGGAGTTGTTGTTTTAAGTCTTCGTTTTGGATCATCTGTTGGAGTTGCCTCTTTTTCGAAGATGTAAAAAACACTTTTTGGTGATGTAAAATTTTACATCACCGGTTTACATCGCCAAAATATGGACCATCTATTGGAGATGCTCTAAGGTCCCACCAACTCCAACTAAAAGAATCAAATAATTTCATTTACTCCTTGGATAGTTGATAAGTAGCTCCATTAACCAAGCATTTCACCCATGCCACCATGAACTCCTCCTTTGATCAGATGCACTCCTTTACCTCCTCCACAATAGGCCCATAGACTGATTTATCCATTTCTGAGCTTCTTAACTTAGCCGCCACTGTTTTTTGAGTCTGTCTCTAAGATAAGCTTTGCAACATCTAGTTCACGCTTAAGCAGAGCAGCCCATCTACACGCCTTGAGATCAGCCAATTCAAGGTCTGTAGTCTAGGTTTTGTACTCCATCCGTCCGTCAAAAACTGTACATCTAGCACTAATTTTTTTCCCACAAAGAGTGTACATCTACACTCCCAATGCACTTAGCCTTTAATTTAACCGGTATTAAGTGACTAATGTAGCAACTTGGGCTCTAGCTATTGGCTACATGCCCAACCTTAATTACTGCATGCAGCAACCTTCATTTGATCTCCTTCTCTCAATGGTTGCATGTACACATAAGAGAATGGTTAATAATACAGCCAACAATCGATTATAAGGAGTTGCCATGTCATATAGAGCCAACCTAATAGCCAGCATATACAATAGTAAGTTTTAAATGTGTACTACTTTATTAGTAGTTGGCCCACTTTACAACCTCACAAAGTGTCTTGGTCCTTGTGCTGCAGCTGGCTACTCATCAAGAGCCGGCTTCTCTTCTCTCTCTCCTCTTTTATTTCCTCCAACTAAGCAAGGATATATTAGTCTAGTCCTTATAGCCTGCTTATATCACCTTATTGTACTTGCTCTAAGTCTGCTACATTTGGGCGTTAATTATGTTAATGAGGTTCCTCTTGGTCTATGTGTGAATCTTTATATGTACAGTCTTTCAGGACGAAGGGAGTATGTGTTATGGCTGTTTCGGCTTGATGCCATGATTTATTAAGAGTGAAACAAGTGGGAGCAAGGTGGATCGAGCGAGGTGGCCAAGTGCGACCCGACAAGGTATGTCATGTCAAATGCGAGCAGTAGGCGTGCCTTTAATTTTACACCTCTACTCCACGTTCTCAGAGTAAGGAGCAGTGAGAACACAACCAGCTCACCACAGAAATGAGTTAGTAGAAAGTTCAACCGAGATCATTTAATGAAACAATGAGTACAGTAGAAAATGAGGCATGTCGATATGACAGTATCTATCCCATTGACGGATTGGCGCACAAATGGAACATTCACTGTCCTACAAAACATGCATTGACTCAATCATGGCACATTAAGGCCTCTTCCAATGCACCGGTGCTAAGATGAAGTGCTAAGAATATTAAATAGTTTAGCAACTAAAGCCCTCAATGCATAGGTGCTTAACTTGTTGATGCTAAGCATTCTTCATTAATGATTTAGCAACCACTGGTAGAAAACATGGCTTTGATCCGGGCCAGATCAGAGCATTAGTCCCGGTTCTGTTACGAACCGGGACTAATGGGTGCATCAGTCCCGGTTCGAGCGGCCAGGGCGCCGGCCGGGCCTCGGCAGGAACCAGTCCCGGTTCGTCTGACCCCTTTAGTCCCGGTTCGATACACGAATTGGGACTGAAGGGCCTCGCTCCTGGCGCAACCCCTTTAGTCCCAGTGCTAGCCACCAACCGGGACTCCTGCCCGCTCACTCCTCTGTTTTTTGGCCGGCCGGCGTATGGGAGGTGTGCTGCTCTCTGTTCTCACCTCTTATGCACATGAGGTGTTCGATGAAATGCCGGAGCCACACTTAAGCTTTCTCCTCTCCAAGCTCGACCTCCAAGCTACATTTTCCCCAAGATTTGTCTAGGTTTGGCGGTGCACCAACTACACAAGTATTCTAAAAGGTTAGCGACTTCATCGTTTCATCTCTCACTGCTAGTTTAGCTCATTTCAAATGCTCTAGAAGTAGAGTGGTTTGTCGGTTTTAGTGGAGGAGTGTATTAATTAACTTTTGAGCACATGCTATGTGGGTGAAATTATGATACCATGCCAAGTTTCAACCTTTTCAGAGTTCATTTGCAGTGCTTTTCAAATTCAGGGTCATTTTAGCTCAAAATAAATCATGAAATGCATGAAAAATAGCAAATGAAGTCAGAAAAGGTATGAAAATTGATGATGTGTCTTTGAATGGTGCATATTGAATGCAGAAAAATTCTGGAGTTAAAATATGTCAAAAAAATGAAATCCCTTTGTAATAGATGAGATTTCGTCCGAAACCCTCATACTTCGAAAGAGATTGTCCAGTTTGTACACGAAGTGCATCCAGTTTTGGTCGTCACCCTCTAAACTTTTTAGCACATGCTATGTGGGTGAAATTATGATACCATGCCAAGTTTCAACCTTTTCAGAGTTCATTTGCAGTGCTTTTCAAATTCAGGGTCATTTTAGCTCAAAATAAATCATGAAATGCATGAAAAATAGCAAATGAAGTCAGAAAAGGGATGAAAATTGATGTTGTGTCTTTGAATGGTGCATATTGAATGCAGAAAAAGTCTGGAGTTAAAATATGTCAAAAAAATGAAATCCCTTTCTCATAGATGAGTTTTCGGCCGAAACCCTCATACTTCGAAAGAGATTGTCCAGTTTGTACACGAAGTGCATCCAGTTTTTGCCGTAACCCTCTAAACTTTTTAGTACATGCTATCTGGGTGAAATTATGATACCATGCCAAGTTTCAACCTTTTCAGAGTTCATTTGCAGTGCTTTTCAAATTCAGGGTCATTTTAGCTCAAAATAAATCATAATATGCATGAAAAATAGCAAATGAAGTCAGAAAAGGGATGAAAATTGATGATGTGTCTTTGAATGGTGCATATTGAATGCAGAAAAAGTCTGGAGTTAAAATATGTCAAAAAAATTAAAATCCCTTTGTAATAGATGAGTTTTCGTCCGAAAGCCTCATACTTCGAAAGAGATTATCCAGTTTGTACACGAAGTGCATCCAGTTTTTGCCGTAACCCTCTAAACTTTTTAGCACATGCTATGTGGGTGAAATTATGATACCATGCCAAGTTTCAACCTTTTCAGAGTTCATTTGCAGTGCTTTTCAAATTCAGGGTCATTTTAGCTCAAAATAAATCATTAATGCATGAAAAATAGCAAATGAAGTCAGAAAAGGGATAAAAATTGATGATGTGTCTTTGAATGGTGCATATTGAATGCAGAAAAAGTCTGGAGTTAAAATATGTCAAAAAAATGAAATCCCTTTATAATAGATGAGTTTTCGTCCGAAACCCTCATACTTCGAAAGAGATTGTCCAGTTTGTACACGAAGTGCATCCAGTTTTTGCCGTAACCCTCTAAACTTTTTAGCACATGCTATGTGGGTGAAATTATGATACCATGCCAAGTTTCAACCTTTTCAAAGTTCATTTGTAGTGCTTTTCAAATTCAGGGTCATTTTAGCTCAAAATAAATCATTAATGCATGAAAAATAGCAAATGAAGTCAGAAAAGGGATGAAAATTCATGATGTGTCTTTGAATGGTGCATATTGAATGCAGAAAAAGTTTGGAGTTAAAATATGTCAAAAAATGAAATCCCTTTGTAATAGATGAGTTTTCGTCCGAAACCCAAATACTTCGAAACAGATTGTCCAGTTTGTACATGAAGTGCATCCAGTTTTTGCCGTAACCCTCTAAACTTTTTAGCACATGCTATGTGGGTGAAATTATGATACCATGCCAAGTTTCAACCTTTTCAGAGTTCATTTGCAGTGCTTTTCAAATTCAGGTCATTTTAGCTCAAAATAAATCATTAATGCATGAAAAATAGCAAATGAAGTCAGAAAAGGGATGAAAATTGATGATGTGTCTTTGAATGGTGCATATTGAATGCAGAAAAAGTCTAGAGTTAAAATATGTCAAAAAATTTGAAATCCCTTTGTAATAGATGAGTTTTCGTCCGATCAAAGTTATTTAACTTAATATTATATAAGATTTATGCAACTAAAATTATCAAAGTTATTTTTTTAAACACTTTAATAGCAAAAAGAATTTTCATAAAGTATTTTTTGTTAAAAAATTAATAGCAAAACTTTTCATAAAGTATTTTTTGTTAAGAACTTTTAATATGCAAAAAAATAACATAAAAAAATGCCCACCTACTAGGCCACCATGGCCTGCATACGACTAGTAACCCAATATACATGGGCCAGGACACAGGCCCAAGGGCAAGTAGGCCCAACAGGGCAGAGACAGTTAGGCATGCAATGCCTGCGATAGAGAGGAGCTCGAGACGGTAGGTGCATCCGAGCTTATAAACCAGCACGAGCGCTCCTCGCTCGGCGAGGTGGGACTAAACTCCCACCGTGCCAGGAACAGGGATTTAGTCCCGGTTGGTGGATCCAACCGGGACTAAAGATGCCCCTTTAGTCCCGGTTGGAGCCCCCAACCGGGACTAAAGCCCTGGGCTTCCCGCCCTTTCGCCTGGTGAAAATTCACCTTTAGTCCTGGTTGGTGGCCCAAACCGGGAATAATGGGGGGTCTTTAGTCCCGGTTGGAGCCACCAACCAGGACTAAATGTTGGGGTATATAAGTGGACCAAAATCCATCTACAGTTTTCGATCTCCATCTCCCCCGACGGCACCGAAGACCACCTCGACGCCGCCAGGCTGCCGGACGTCGGCGTCGCCTCCCCGAGCCCGCTCCCCCTCCTCCTCCTCCTAGGTGAGCCGCCGGCCACACCGCCGTTCCCCTCCTCCTATCCATCCCCCCCCCCCCCGCGGTCACCGTCGTCTCCCGCGTCCGTCGTCGGCCGAAGCAGTGGCGGCGTGGGATCCAATCTCCATGGAGTCTCATAATTTGGTTCATAGGATATATAGAGCTAGCTAGGATTTATCATAGGATAGAATTATCATAGAAGATTTTATAGATAAATTGGACAGAAACAAAAAAAAACCAAACCTTAATTAGGCCTCCTTTTGGTTCATAGGATTGGATTATCATAGGAATATATAGGAAATTTGTAGGAAATGAGATGACATGCATCTCAAATCCTATGAGTAGGATTAGAAAAAGATATGTCATTTTGGTTCACATCATAGGAATTTTTCCATTGAGTCTAGGATCTTTTTTGTTTTCCTTTGAAATGTGGAGGATAGGAATCAATCCTATGTAGGAATAGGAATGCATTCCCTAGCTATGAACCAAAAAAATCATATCTTAGGCGCGGCCTCCTTTTGGTTCATAGGATAGGATTATCATAGGAATATATAGGAAATTAATTTGTAGGAAATGAGATGACATGCATCTCAAATCCTATGAGTAGGATTAGAAAAAGATGTGTCATTTTGGTTCACATCATAGGAATTTTTCCATTGAGTCTAGGCTCTTTTTTGTTTTCCTTTGAAATGTGGAGGATAGGAATCAATCCTATGTAGGGATAGGAATGCATTCCTATGAACCAAAGGGCTTTAAAGGAAAAATTCCTATTTTTCTTCGGGAGAGAAGAAAATTAGAAGAGGCGGATCATAGAACTTATGTAGGGAGGAATGCATTCCTATGAACCAAAGGGCTCTAAAGGAAATCTCTCTCTTTTGCCACAAAAATTAAATATGGTATTGTTGTTAAATAAAATGATATTTGCTATAGCCACAATTTGTTCTCGTCGACGATGCCAATCTCGCATCCTCGTCGTCGACTCGGTGCCGACAACCAGTTTGAGAGGCGCCATGTCCGGGACTGGGCTCCGCCGGGCTGGCACTGGGGGTGCTACCTTTCGGGGTGCGCAGCTTGGTGAGGAATCCGGGTCTCGTCGTCGACCCGGAGCTTCTTTGGTAGCGGTCGCGTGGGCCACTATCAGTGCGGAGGCAGCCAGCAACCGAGGAGGTGGTACGTCGCCGTGTCAGGGAGGAGGACGAGCACGTCCATCGCTACATGGTTGCGTTGGACGCCAGGTTCTCCAATACCTGGCAGTTCCTTTAGGGATCTCACCCGAGCTATGATCCTGTGATGGTTCCTTCTCTTTGGGTGTCCACCGCCCACACCTCAGGAACCGCGAGTGAACTAGATTATTCGATAGTATTCGAGTTGTATTAGTGATAATATTCGATGCTTCATTAACTGGATTATTCGAGATGTATTAGTGATATTATATGATAATATTATATGAAGAGTCCCCGACGATCGCCTGTGATATCATATGTATTAGTGATATTATATGATGATCTTGCTTAAAAATTTTGACGTCGATTTTTAATCTTAGAATCATGAACACAGGAAATGTCGACGTCGTCTGACGACGATAGGATCCCTCAGTGCCCTTTGTGCTGGGATGACAGGGGTATATGCGAGCTTTATCCTCACCTGGACAACGATAGGTCGTTCACCGTCAAGCTAACAGAAGAATTTAGTATTATTACGGTATGTAAAGACGACATGTATTTTTTGTTAATGAAGTATGACGTGTGCTTTTTTGCTTTAATTAACCTTTAATTTTCTTTTGTACAATTCGACTAGTGTGTTCCCTGTCATGCAAGATTCGCTGTCTTGGACAAGTTCCATTTCAAAGAGAAGGATAGTACAGAGCCTAAGATAGCTCACCTAAGAACGGAGCATTCCACTTTTGTTATTAAGGTGAAAAATAACGAAGATCACACATATTTTGGTTGTTCTAATTGGAGAGCATTTTGCAACACGTATGGGTTGGATGAGGACATGAACATTACCTTCGATCTTGGTAATGACGATGTTCGTGATAATAATATAGATATTTGGGTGCATGCGGAGGATGACTTGATTCCGGTGCTACCTCCACGTGCGTTTGTCAATAGATTTGTTAGGTACTTTATATTGATTATTGAAAAGTATTTGGTACTCATCCCGACTAAATTTCATTATTTTTAATTATCAGCTTATTTCCGTGCTACAAGAACTACCCGACAGATAATAGATCGGACGTACTACAGTCATGACTCCAAACTTACTTGTTTGGAGATAAATCATCTCATCTCATTTATTCATGATGTTGAGGATCATGCTAAACATTACCGGACTGGCAACATTTATCATGGATATGTGCCACTAGTGCACAAGTTGAACCATCATAACATCACTTCAAACAACTTTGTAAGAATTTTTTTACCATTGCATCACTAGTCCATCTTTTTCATATATACATTGTTCTTAAGCAAAACTAGTTTGCTAACTATGTTATTATTACTAATGTTTTTCAATAGGTACTCCCCCCAGAGACCGTGCCTAAATGGATGTTCAAAAATGGTGATTTGCAAATGGTTAGCTTACGGCCGCCACTCCCGAGTAATTACAGTGGTAAATACAGGATATCTCAAAGTGAAGAAACCCTGAAAATCATAGGATGGAGAAATGCAATACAAGCATTGACGCTACCACTTGGAGAGGAATACTTGCGCATCCCACAAGTTGGAGATAGGTTGATCTGTGTTCTTCAATCGGGAGATGACGGAGTTCGCCTTTATTATGCTTTTTTACCTAGCAGTAGTTAGTGTTTCAACCATGTGATAACTACAATAATGAGGATCGTTGATTAAGATGATGATGAGTTGTTGGATGTTGAATGATGAAGAGTTGATTAAGATGATGATGATGACTTGTTATATGACATATACGAGTACAAATTAGATGGATGCAATGGACCAAGTTGAATTAGAGGAAAATACGATGTTGCGACCAAGTTGAATTAGAGGAAAATACGATGTTGCGACCAAGTTGAATTAGAGGAAAATACGATGTTGCGACCAAGTTGAATTAGAGGAAAATACGATGTTGCGACTATTGGATCCATCTAATTTGTACTGATGTTGGATGTTTTTTCCATAATATGTACTGATGATGTTGTATATTAATATGTGTAACCGCGTGAAAATACAGTATAAATATAAAAGAAAATGAAAACAAAAAATGAAACACGGCCCTTTCCAAAAAAAAAACAACGCCTTATTGTCCCGGTTCGTGTTACGAACCGGGACTAAAGGTCCTCCTGCCTCGGCGCCGCACAGCGGCCACGTGGAGCACCTTTGGTCCCGGTTCGTAACAGGACCGGGCCTAAAAGTGGAGGGCATTAGTCCCGATCGTTTTGTCCTGGTTGCTGAACCGGGACTAAAGGGCCTCAGGAACCGGGACTAATGGCCCGTTTTCTACTGGTGAACTAAAGTTCTCCATGCATTGGTGGGTTTCATTCATTTAATTGTTTTACCTAGGTTCCCGTGCTTAGCATTGTTTCTTCCTGAGGTCACCACACACATCTCTCTCCTCATAATGGCATTGACACATCAGATTTTTTCCCTACGTGGCAGTCTTAGCACCTGTACAAGGTGGAGCATTGGGAGGGGCCTTATTGAGACGAGAAAAAAACGATAATAAGTACTACATCGGGATTTGCATAGGTGCAAGGGTTTTAAATTTGACTGATAAAATATGTGTAATATTGGGCGCTCAAAGTTTTATAACATGATGTACTATCTTCATCTTAGTCCCCTCAGTATTTTGCGTCATATTTTGATCGTGATTTTAATTAATAAAATATAAGTCATACGTAACAAAAATAGTATCATTAGAAACTACATTCAAATAAGAATTCAATAATATATATTTTTGTGGCATGCATTAACATTCCCTAGTTAAATATATGGTCAAAATTTAACCTAAAATACGAAGGGACTTGTAAACCAGAACGAAGGTAGTACTACATAGATATATGCGCGTAAAAATATAGGCTACGTCTGAATCTCGCCTCTTACGAGCTAGAGGCAGCGGTTGCCCCACGCCGTGTTAGGTGGGCCGGCCCAGCATGGCGTATCATCGCTAGTTTTTTCTTCCATCGAAGTATGGTATCTAATTTGATGTGCGGGAGATGGGCGGCACTGACTAAAGATTTTGTCGAGATCAACGTGGACGCAGGGGTATCTACTGCTCACAACATGGGTACTACAGTCGTTGTTTGCCACGATTTGGACGGGACATATCTGGTGTCTTCGGTTGCTAGTTATACAAGGGCTTGTCAATCCGCCTATATTGGAAGCTCTCGCTTGCAGGGAAGCACTCGCCTTGGCACAAGATCTGGGTATGCAACACATCCAGGTGGCATCGGACTGCAAACAGGTGGTAAACCACATTCATCAAGGTGTAGGTGGAGAAGACAGAGACGTTATCAAAGAGATAAAAGAAACTTTACAAACTTTTATTACTTGTAATTTCTCGTTTGAACCTCGAGCTTCTAATGTTGAAGCTCATAATCTAGCTAGGTTTGGTGTCTCCCTTTCACAACGGAGGCACCCGTGGTTGGGATCTCCTCATGATCCAATCGTCATTCCTCTAAACATTGTTATTGACAAACACAACTTAGATAGTTTTGCTCAAAAAAAATTGATGCACTATGAACTGTTTTTTTACGACGGTATGTACAATTTTGTTGGCTCTAAAAAATACTACATACAGTTTTGTTAGCTCTAAAAGGACGTGGAGTTTCTAGGCTTTTTCCGTTTTCCATTTTTATATAGAGTAATTATTTTTACTTTACTTAATTTAATTACAATGTCGTGTAGTAAAATATTTCTAAATTTTTATAAAAATCGTCATGAGTTAAAAGTTATTTATTGTGTAGAAAAATGTCAATGTTTATTTAAAAATATATGTATAATGTATTAAAATTATCATCGTAAATTTTAAAAATATTGATCTAGTATTGAATTTTTTTAATCATTATTCAAAAAAGTACAACTTCGAAATTATTTATTATTTATTTAAAAAATTCATGTTTTAAAAATTATCCATCATACCTTAAAAATTACCCGTTGTATTTAAAAATATATATATTATAAAATGTTTGCCGTGTTTTTTAAAATTGTTCTTCTTATTTTGAAAAATGTTCATCATGCATTTTAAAATGTGTATAGTGTAATACCAAAAGCCAAAATCATGTATTCATAATTTTTCATTGTGTATTTTCCAAATGACCATGTAACTCACAAATATTCATTTAATTTTGAAAAGTGATTGTGTATTTTGAAGAAGTATGCATATCTTTTAAACATTATTCATGGATTATTCATAAAAACAAAAGCCAAAAAAGAATGAAAGCAAAAAAAGGAATTAAAAGACACAAAGAACAAAAGATAAAGAAAAACAAAACAAAACAAAAAACATGAACATATAAATAAAAAGGAAAAGAAACACGAAAAAGAAAATAAACGATAGGAACAACCGGAAAAGAAAAAAAGTAAAACAATTTCAATGGACGAACCAACGAAATCAATAGTTAAGAACTACCCTTTGTGTAGTTCACTCTTCACATTTTCAGGTGTTGACAAGTGGCGCACTAGTAACCTAGGAGTTTTTCTTTGTCGTAGATTCGTTTATTCAAAAAAGAAATATTTTGAATCGTGCGTCAAAATACCGAATCGTTTTCATAGTTGGGTTTCTCACGTCGAGATCTTCGAAACTAGATCCCATGTTAATAGGTTTTCACGAACTTTTTTTCATGTAAAAATAAGAGAGAGAAAATCATAAGCCAAAACAACCAGAAACGCAAAAAAAATTCAAAAATAAAACAACAGAATCGGAAAAAACGAAAAAGCAACCACCAAAAGGCGAGGGCCCAATAACACGGTTGCGATTTTCTATTTTTTTTAGAAGTACGGGTTGTGCTTTTCCCTTTTTTTCACGGAAGCAAAGTTGTGTTTTTTTTCTTTTCGAGCTTCTCGTGGAAGCATAGGATGTGATTTTCCCTTTTTCTAAAAGCACAATTATGTTTCTTGCAGAAGCACATGTTGTGCCTTTTGCGGAAAAGCATTGCTTCCAAAACACATTTTTTCCTTCAGAACCTAGGAACAACCACACAAAACCAAAAAGATAAAGAAAGCAAAAAAAACATTAAAATTAAAAATGAGTATAGAAAAATAAAATCAAGATCCAGAGGGAGCGTCCAACAAGTGACACGTGGCGGTGGCTTGATGCGCTCCCAGATCAAAAAAATGACCCATGCGGGAGTGATAACCCACAAGTATAGGGGATCGCAACAGTTTTCGAGGGTAGAGTATTCAACCCAAATTTATAGATTCGACACAAGGGGAACCAAAGAATACTTGAGAGTATTAGCAGTTGAGTTGTCAATTCAACCACACATGAAGATTAAATATTTGCAGCAGAGTGATCAGTAGCACAGTAATATGATAGTTTGATAGTAGTAGTGACAGTAACAGTAGCGGTAACAGTAGTAGCAATAGTTTTGTAGCAGTTGGAATAGCAGCAGCAGTAGTAGTAACTTAGCAAGAACAATAAGTGAGAAGCTCGTAGGCACTGGATCGGTAACTCGTTGAATGATATTCATCATGTAACAGTCATAACCTAGGGCGATAAAGAACTAGCTCCAGTTCATCAATGTAATATAGGCATGTATTCCGTAAATAGTCATGCGTGCTTATGGAAAAGAACTTGCATGACATCTTTTGTCCTACCCTCCTGTGGCAGCGGGGTCCATAAGGAAACTAAGGGATATTAAGGCCTCCTTTTAATAGAGAACCGGAACAAAGCATTAACACATGGTGAATACATGAACTCCTCAAACTACGGTCATCACCGCGAAGTATCCCAAATATTGTCACTATGGGGTTGACGAATCATAACACGTAATAGGTGCATATGACTAGGCAAGATCGGATCAAGAACATAAATATAATGGTGATAACATAAACGGTTCAGATTAGAAATCATGGCACTCGGGCCCTAGTGACAAGCATTAGGCATAGCAAAGTCATAGCAGCATCAATCTCAGAACATAATGGATACTAGTGATCAAGCCCTAACAAAACTAACTCGATTACATGATGAATCTCATCCAATTACTCACCGACTAGCAAGCCTACGAAGGAATTACTCACTCCCGGTGGGAGCATCATGGAATTGGCGATGGAGAAAGGTTGGTGATGACGAAGACCGAAGATTCCCCTCTCCGGAGCCCCAAATGGGCTCCAGATCTGGCCTCCCGATGAAGAACAGGAGGTGGCGGCGGCTCCTTATCGTAAAACGCGATGAAACTTTCTCTCTGATTTTTTTCTCCGAAAATAGGAATTTATAGTGGCGGAATTAGGGCAAGTGGGGCCACGAGGAGGGCACAAACCACCAGGGCGCGCCCGGGGGGGCTGGCGCGCCCTGGTGGGTGATGCTCACTCTGGCCCCCCTCTTCGGTGGATTTTGGCTCCAATAATTCACATATATTCTGAAATAATTCTCCGAAAAAGTTTCGTTCCATTCCGAGAACTTTTATTTCTGCACAAAAACAACACCATGGTAGTTCTGCTGAAAACAGCGTTAGTCCGGGTTAGTTCAATTCAAATCATGCAAATAAGAGTCCAAAACAAGGGCAAAAGGGTGAGGAAAAGTAGATACGTTGGAGACGTTGGAGACGTATCAACTCCCCCAAGCTTAAACCTTTGCTTGTCCTCAAGCAATTTAGTTGACAAACTGAAAGTGATAAAAAAAACTTTTATGAACTCTTTTGTTCTTGTTTACATATATATGCTTAAGTAGCACCCAGGTTTTCAGCAAAGATTATGACTAACCATGTCAACAATAACTCTTAGAAATTATATTAACTCATAACAATAACATAAGCAACTAGCGAGCAATAATAAGGTATCTCAAGCACCAACACTTTGTCAAAACAATCATGATACAATATGACAATAGTGGCATCTCGCTAGCCCTTTCTGAGACCGCAAAACATAAATGTAGAGCACCTCCAAAGTTCAAGCAGCGACTAAACATTGTAATTCATGGTAGAAAAGATCCAGTCATGCTGCACCCAACATCAACTATACACAATGCATGAGGATGACAATAGTGCTCTCAGGTCTGGCGCTTATTTGAGAAGGTGATGACTCAGCATAAAAGTAAATAGATAGTCCCTTCGCAGAGGGAAACATGGATTTGTAGCGGTGCCAGAGCTCAAAGTTTAAAACAGAGATAAGTATAATTTTGGGAGGTACACCCTTCCTGTCAACGTCACGACCAAGAGTTATCAATATCTTCCATGCTAAACAAATTAGCGGCGGTTCCCAAGTGGTAAAAGTAAAGGTTTACCCCCCTCCACCAACAATCACACTCCACGGCGAGCCGCATCCACGGGTACCGTCCAAACCAACAACATTCCTGGAGGAGTTTTGTTTAATTATTTTTTATTTTTGATTTTGGGTCTGGGAATCCCTATTACCGCCCCTCTCGTGTAAGGACAAATGAATAAACACTCATCATGAGAATAACCCGCTTAGCATGGAAGATACTGACTGCTCCCTGTCGCTCCATGAGCGGTCCAGGCACACAAAACAGATGTTCATTTGAATTTTTAGAGGTGGCGCATGCAAATTTACTTTGGAACGGCAGGGTAATACCGCATATAGGTAGATATAGTGGACTCATCTGGCATAACTTGGTTTAAGGGTTTTGATGCACAAGCAGTATTCCCGCTTAGTATAGGCGAAGGCTAGCAATTAGATTGAGAAGCGGCCAGCTAGAGAGCGAAAACGGTCATGAACATGCATTACATATAATCAACATCGAGTACTAGCATGAGTAGGATATGGACACCATGAACATAAATATCATGAAGGCTATGTTGGTTTTGATTCAACTACATGCGTGAACATGTGCCAGGTCAAGCCACTTGAAACATTCAGAGGAGGATACCATATCATCAAGAGGAGAAGACAAGGTAATATGGGCTCTTTGTTAGATAAACAATAATGCGGATGAGAGCCACTCAACAATTTCATCATGGTCTTCTCCTAGGTACGACTCCAGTAAAAAGAAAAGAATTTCATAGAAACACACTGAAATATTTTTGGAGTTTTTGTTTTTTCTTGAAGAAAGCAAATTGAAGAGAAAAACAAAAACGAGAAAAACTATTTACACGGGAAAGCTCCCAACAAGTAAAAGAAGAAGCGAGAAAGAAATCTTTTTGGGTTTTCTTTTGATGCTTCAATTAAACTAAGCTAGAAAGAAAAACTAAAAAGAAGTAGGAAATATTTTTGAATTTTTCTCAAAGTTTTTCAAACACACAAGAAGAAAGCGAAAAAACAAATTTAGCATGAAAAAGTATGAACATCGACAACTGGAATGAAATGCATGAACATGAATGTAATGTCGGTGGAAATACGTACTCCCCCAAGCTTAGGCTTTTGGCCTAGCTTGGTAATCACCATCCATAGTAGCCGTACGGTCCCAAGTTGTAGTGAGGCGGAGGCGGCACCTGAGCATCCCACCCCTGGGGCTCCTCCTCAGCAGCTGCTAGGTTGTTCCGGTAAGCTATAATGTCATCTGGCATGATCTTGTATCGGTTCCTGGCAATAGGATCAAACAAAGCAGGTGCAGGCAACGGAATAACATCACGTGTTTCCTTGCTAATTACTAGGTTATAATGAATATCACGGGGTGGGTCAGTTACGTCAAGGAATTGGTGAGCCTGCAGTGACTTGTGATCAAGGTAAACTCAGGATAAGAGATAATCATGTGGGCGAAATGGAATTCTAAAGTGTCTTGCTAAGCGAGTAGCATAAATATCACCATGTATCTTTCCCTTAGTTTTGTTAAGATGTAAGCGTCGAGCAATAATAGCTCCCATACTAAAGGTGTGATCATCATAAAGTGCACGACATAAAATAGCAAGGTCAGGGGCACTGAGTGCGCCGACCTTCTCCCTAGCGGTTAAACACTTAGCGATGACCAAAGCGAAATAATGTACTGAGGGGAACTGCAAGCTGGTAGCAGTGGCGCTCGACACGCCTCTATCCTCACGCACGGTTAACATGAGGAGAAAATCCTCAAACTCGGATGGCCTAGGTTCTCTCAAGTCCCCATCAGAAGGTATCAAGCATATGTTACAGAACTCAGTCAGCGACATTGTGTAAGTTTCAGCATAAAGGTTAAACTGCACTTCAGGAGGGTTGTTTCTCCCTAGATAATGAAAGCTTTGCACAAAGGAATTTGTAAGGATGTGATATTGGTCACACTTAGCTGCGAGGAACTCGGTTAACCCGACGTTTGCGACAAACTAAGCGAACTCTTGATGGAACCCGGCCTCCTCCATAAAGGCATCATGCGGCCATTCACACGGCCGCACCTCCACCTTTCTTGGGATGTGAAGATCGTTGTCCGATGATTCCCCAATGACTCCCTTGGCATTTTTCTTGGAGGAGAACTTCCTAAAGATTTGCATTTTATTCCTATAAAAATTCTGAAAAAAAATTAGTCCACAAAAAATTTGTCAACAAAACTTTGTAAGATTGTTAGCAACTACTCCTAAGCATGCATAGAGGCCATATTGAGCATTCAAACTACTTAGAACTCTAAGAATTCAACATGCAAGACCATCTACAGCAGCACCAAGAATAGCTAATTACTCTAAGAATAACCCACTAAAACAAAAACTAATTGGAGCAATGGAAGAGTCACATACCAAGTAGCAATCCCTCCAAACAGTTTCGGAAATGGAGCTTCGAGCAAAGAGATCGAAATCCGCGGGTTTGAGAGCAAGAACACGAAAATGGTGGATGTGGTGATTTTTTTCTGGAGGTAGGTGATGATGTGGGCTAAGGAGATAAGTGAGGGGGCCCACGTGGGGGACACAACCCACCAGGGCGCGCCTGGGGGTGCTGGCGCGCCCTGGTGTCTTGTGGGCACCAGGTGCACCCCCCTCTGGTATTATTTGCACCAAAAATTCATAAATATTTGGAAAAAAATCATGGTAAATTTTCAAGGCATTCTGAGAATTTTTATTTTTGGGTCATTTTTTTATTGCACGGAGAAAACAGAAAACAGGATAAACATGGCATTTTATTTTATTTGAATAACTAAAAGAGAAAATAAAAGGTGGGAGCAGAAGGTTGTGCTTTCTAGATTCATCGACTTCATACCTCTCGAAAATGATTCATTAATAAGGTTGATCAAGTCTTATTAACAACCACCTCCAATTAGCATGAAACCGAAGAACTTTCGTAAAACACTAAGTTACCTCAATGGGGATGTGCATATCCCCAACAATAAGTATATCATATTTCTTTTTGGCAGTAGGAAGAGGTAATTGAAAACTTCCAATAGTGATTGTCGGAGATTCTTCAATAACATTGATACCATTCACTTGGAATTGTTTCTTCGGAAAGTGCACTGTATGTTCATTACCATTAATATGAAAAGTGACTTTGCTTTTATTGCAATCAATAACAGCCCATGCAGTATTCAAAAAGGGTCTACCAAGGATAATCGACATGTTGTCGTCCTCGGGCATCTCAAGAATAACAAAGTCCGTTAGGATAGTAACATTAGCAACAACAACGGACACATCCTCACAAATACCGATAGGTATGGCAGTTGATTTATCAACCATTTGCAATGATATCTCAGTAGGTGTGAGTTTATTCAAATCAAGTCTTTTATATAAGGAGAAAGGTATAACACTAACACCGGCTCCCAAATCACACAAAGCAGTTTTGACATAGTTTCTTTTAATGGAGCAAGGTATAGTTGGTATTCCAGGATCTCCTAGTTTTTTAGGTACTCCATCCTTAAAAGAATAATTAGTAAGCATGGTGGATATTTCAGCTTCCGGTATCTTTCTTTTATTTGTGATGATGTCTTTCATATACTTTGCATAAGGGGCCATCTTCAGAATATCAGTTAAGCGGGTATGCAAAAAGACTGGCCTAATCATTTCAGCAAAGCGCTCAAATTCTTCATCATCCTTTTTCTTAGATGACTTAGGTGGAAATGGCATGGGTTTCTGAACCCATGGCTCTCTTTCTTTACCATATTTCCTAGCCACAAATTCTTTTTTATCGTAACATTTGTTTTTAGGTTGTGGGTTATCAAGATCAGGAGCAAGTTCTATTTCAACATCATTATCTGGTTCTTTATCATTACTAGGTTGAGCATCATCGTGGACATCATCATTATCACTAGGTGAATGTTCACTACCAGATTGAGTTTCAGCATCGGAAATAGAGACATCATTATTATCAGGAGGTTTTTGTGTCTCGGGTTCACTAGAGTTATGCAAAGTCCTATCATTTTTCTTTTTCTTTTTCTTTTTCTTCTTAGAAGGACTAGGTGCATCAGTATTAATTCTCTGAGAGTCTTGTTCAATTCTTCTAGGATGACCCTCAGGATAGAGTGGTTCTTGGGTCATTCTACCTCCTCTAGTTACTACTCTAGCAGCAAAATCATGCATATTATTATTCATTTCATCAAGCAATTCTTTTTGAGATTTAGCAACTTGTTCTAACTGAGTTTGAACCATAGAGGCATGCTTTCCTACACCTCTAACGTCATTACTGATTCTAAATAGCAAGTCACTCAAGCGAGCAATCATATCAGAATTATATTTCAATTGTTTCAGGACATGTGCATTGAAATGATCTTGCTTCATAATATAGTTATCAAACTCATATAAGCATTGACTAGGATGTTTATTGTGAGGAGTGTCACTTTCATTAAACTTTAATAAATAATTTACCTCTACCACCTGTGGAGGTGGTGGTGTGTCAAGGCCATGTATTTCTTCAATAGGTGGCAGATTCTTAACATCCTCAGCTTTAATACCTTTTTCCTTCATAGATTTTTTTGCCTCTTGCATATATTCAGGACTGAGAAATAAGATACCCCTCTTCTTCGGAGTGGGTTTAGGCGGTGGTTCAGGAAGAGTCCAATCATCATAATTCTTCAATATATTATTCAATAATTCCTCGGCTTGTTCAACAGTTCATTCCCTGAAAACACAACCAGCACAACTATCTAGGAAGTCCCTAGAAGCATCGGTTAGTCCATTATAAAAGATATCAAGTATTTCATTTTTCTTGAGAGGATGATCAGGTAAAGCATTAAGCAACTGGATAAGCCTCCCCCAAGCTTGTGGGAGAATCTCTTCTTCAATTTGCACAAAGTTAAATATTTCCTGTAAGGCAGCTTGTTTCTTATGAGCAGGAAAATATTTTTCAGAGAAGTAGTAGATCATATCCTCGGGACTACGCACACAACCAAGAGCAAGAGTATTGTACCATGTCTTAGCATCACCCTTTAATGAGAACGGAAATAACTTAAGGATATAATACTAGCGAATCTTCTCATCATGAGCAAAGAGGGTGGCTATATCATTCAGCTTAGTAAGTTGTGCCACTACGGTTTCAGTTTCATAGCCATGGAAAGGATCTGATTCAACCAAAGTAATTAACTTTGGGTCGAAAGAGAATTCATAATCCTTATCAGTAACAAAGATAGGTGAAGTAGCAAACTTAGGATCACATTTCATTCTAGCATTCAAAGTCTTTTCCTTATACTTGCGTAGCAATTTCTTAAGATCGTTTCTATCCTTGCAAGAAAGAATTTCTCTAGTTATCTCTTCGTCCATAACATAACCTTCAGGTATCTTAGGCATTTCAAACTTAGGAGAGCTAGGACTAATAGGTGTTTCATAATCATCATCAGTTTCATAAGCTTCATCGGTTTCAGCAATCTCATCAGTTTCAGTAGTTTCAATTTCTTTAGCTCTAGCAATTTGTTCATCAAGAAATTCTCCTAGTGGCATATTATCATCAAGCATGGTACTAGCATCATCATAAGCATCATTCATAGCAGAGCTAGCATCATCAATAACTTGCGACATATCAGGATTACTAGCATGTGGTGTTGTTGCAAGCTTACTCATAACAGAAGGTGAATCAAGTGCAGAGCTAGATGACAGTTCCTTACCTCCCCTCGTCTTAGAGGGAAAAATCTTGGTCTTTGGATCCTTCAGATTCTTCATAATGATAGATTGATATAAATCCCAAGTGACTCAACAAATATTGCTATATTCCCCGGCAACGGCGCCAGAAAAAGGTCTTGATAACCCACAAGTATAGGGGATCGCAATAGTTTTCGAGGGTAGAGTATTCAACCCAAATTTATAGATTCGACACAAGGGGAGCCAAAGAATACTTGAGAGTATTAGCAGTTGAGTTGTCAATTCAACCACACCTGGAGATTAAATATCTGCAGTAGAGTGATCAGTAGCACAGTAATATGATAGTTTTGATAGCAGTAGCAATAGTAACGGTAGCGGTAATAGTAGTAGCAATAGTTTTGTAGCAGTTGGAACAGCAGCAGCAGCAGTAGTAACTTAGCAAGAACAATAAGTGAGAAGCTCGTAGGCACTGGATCGGTAACTCGTTGGATGATATTCATCATGTAACAGTCATAACCTAGGGCGATACAGAACTAGCTCAGTTCATCAATGTAATGTATGCATGTATTCCGTAAATAGTCATACGTGCTTATGGAAAAGAACTTGCATGACATCTTTTGTCCTACCCTCCCGTGGCAGCGGGGTCCATAAGGAAACTAAGGGATATTAAGGCCTCCTTTTAATAGAGAACCGGAACAAAGCATTAACACATGGTGAATACATGAACTCCTCAAACTACGGTCATCACCGCGAAGTATCCCAAATATTGTCACTATGGGGTTGACGGATCATAACACGTAATAGGTGCATATGACTAGGCAAGATCGGATCGAGAACATAGATATAATGGTGATAACATAAACGGTTCAGATCTGAAATCATGGCACTCGGGCCCTAGTGACATGTAACACCCCGTTACGCCTGGCGGGATCTAGACTGGCCCCACAGACCAACACTAGTCTTTCCTGTGCACTTTGTCCTCACTCGTGCGCACCCGGGAGCAACTTCCGGTCGGTCACCCATCCTAGAATCGCTCCAAGCCAAGCACGCTTAACTTTGGAGTTCTTTTCGAGTGGGCTCCCGGAAAAGAAGGAATTCCTTGTTGATATGAGTAGTCTATCATTCCTATTAAGTCAGGCTCTCACATACACCCCCACTCAAAGGAACCGACGTCCTCGTCGGCCCATCAGGAACGTTCCCTTTTGGCACACGTATGCGCGTCCAGTTCGGCACATGTGTCGTGCCGTGTGCCACAACGGACCACACCCGCCATGCGCCACATGCCCGAGCACCTGACCCACGCATGCCCGTGTAACCGCAAGGGTCGGCTCTGATACCAATTGTAACACCCCGTTACGCCTGGCGGGATCTAGACTGGCCCCACAGACCAACACTAGTCTTTCCTGCGCACTTTGTCCTCACTCGTGCGCACCCGGGAGCAACTTCCCGGTCGGTCACCCATCCTAGAATCGCTCCAAGCCAAGCACGCTTAACTTTGGAGTTCTTTTCGAGTGGGCTCCCGGAAAAAAAGGAATTCCTTGTTGATATGAGTAGTCTATCATTCCTATTAAGTCAGGCTCTCACATGACAAGCATTAGGCATAGCAACATCAATCTCAGAACATAATGGATACTAGTGATCAAGCCCTAACAAAACTAACTCGATTACATGATGAATCTCATCCAATTCCTTACCGACCAGCAAGCCTACGAAAGAATTACTCACTCCCGGTGGGGAGCATCATAGAATTGGCGATGGAGAAAGGTTGATGATGACAAAGACCGAAGATTCCCCTCTCCGAAGCCCCAAACGGGCTCCAGATCTGGCCTCCCGATGAAGAACAGGAGGTGGCGGCGGCTCCATATCGTAAAACGCGATGAAACTTTCTCTCTGATTTTTCTCTCCGAAAATAGGAATTTATAGTGGCGGAATTAGGGCAAGTGGGGCCACGAGGTGGGCACAACCCACCAGGGCGCGTCCAGGGGGCCTGGCGCGCCCTGGTGGGTGATGCTCACCCTGGCCCCCCTCTTTGATGGATTTTGGCTCCAATAATTCACATATATTCTGAAATAATTCTCCAAAAAGTTCCGTTCCATTCCGAGAACTTTTATTTCTGCACAAAAACAACACCATGTTAGTTCTGCTGAAAACAGCGTTAGTCCGGGTTAGTTCAATTCAAATCATGCAAATTAGAGTCCAAAACAAGGGCAAAAAGGTGAGGAAAAGTAGATACGTTGGAGACGTATCAGGGAGCAGCCCAAGGGGTAAGGGAAACTCCAACGCACGACCCCAAATCATCCGCACGCGTCCGTTTGGGGGTAAACAGACACAAATCATGGCCCAACGCGCGACGCAAACGTACAAGTGTCCGTTTTCAGTCCGCTTTCGATCCATTCCCGGCCCAAGTTTGGGCCGCGTTTGCGGCCAAATGGACACGCGCGTCGCATGCCCTTGTCCTCTCCTGGCCCGCCCGTCGGGGACACCTCCCATTTTCTTCCTCCCCTGTCCTCGCTCCTCGCGCCGCCCTCCGCCCCTCGCCATCGTCGACGCCACCGACGTCGTCCACCTTACCCGTCGGCGGCACGACCCCTTTTCTTCCTCCCCCTGTTCTTGCTTCGCCCTCCGCCCGCGGTCATCCACCTTGCTTTGCTGCCTGCGAAGGGACTCGACGTGCCCTTTTCGGCCGCGTCTCCACCACGACCACAAGGTGTTCGACGCTTTGCTCGCAAGGTACCATGGATAGCGGGGATGAGTATTTCTTTCACAACTTTGTTTGTTCATCGGATGTCGTCCTCGGACGATGAGGACATAGTGGTGACAGCATTGGTTGTCCATGACCACATCAGTAGGATGCAGCCTCGGTTCAGGGGATCAATCCCCGGCCATGCTCCGGCCTTGAACCGCAATAGGGAGAAAGGGCACACCCTCCTCTATTCCGATTACTTTGAGAATAACACACTTTACAAACCTCATCAATTTCGTAGTCGCTTTCGAATGAGGAGGCATGTGTTCAATCGTATTCGGGAAGGAGTTGTAGCATATGACCCATACTTTGACTGCAAAGAGGATGCCCTTGGGAAGCTTGGCTTCTCTTCTTATCAGAAATACACTGCGGCTATTCGCATGCTTGCATATGGAATTCCTGGTGATCTTATGGATGAGTACGTTCGTATGAGTGAGTCCACGTGTCTCCAATCAATGTACAGTCTCTGCAAGGCCGTGGTGGCTGTGTTTGGCCCTGAATACCTGATAGAGCCAAATGCCACTGATACAGAGAGGTTGTTGACGATCAATGTAGAGAGGGGCTTTCCGGGCATGCTCGATAGTATCGATTGTATGCACTGGAAGTGGAAGAACTGTCCATTTGCTTGGCAGGGGCAGTACAAGGGGCATGTGAAAGGTGCCACTGTCATACTTGAAGCGGTGGCTTCACAAGATCTGTGGATATGGCATTCTTTCTTCGGCATGGCTGGTTCTCACAATGATATTAGCGTTCTTTGGCATTCTCCAGTGTTTGCAAGGCTTGCAGAAGGCCACTCCCCGGAGGTCAACTTTGAGATCAATGGTCACCATTACAACAAGGGATATTACCTAGCTGATGGTATCTATCCCCAGTGGTCCACTCTTGTGAAGACCATACACAATCCACAAGGAGAGAAAAGACATAGGTTTGTCCAAAAGCAGGAGAGTATTAGGAAAGATGTGGAGCGTGCATTTGGTGTGCTTCAATCTCGATGGGATATCGTTCGAAACCCTGCATTGCCATGGAGCACTCAGAAGCTTTGAGAGGTGATGACTACTTGTGTGATCATGCACAACATGATCATTGAGGATGAACATGATGACAACATCTACGACCAAGGGTTTGATTTCCAGGGTAAGAATGTTGAGCCTAAGCACCCACCTCCTGCAACCTTTCAACAGTTCGTCAAGTTCCATCGTGAGATGCGTGATCGAGACACTCATACGCAGCTGCAAGATGATTTGGTTGAGCACATGTGGGAAGACATTGGCAATCAGTAGATCTATCGGTTTAATCTGTTTGAGTGCGTACAAACTTTGACTGATTTTGTAAGACTATTTCATATTTTTAAAATTTTGATTTGTTTGTAATAAAAGACTATTTGGGACATGGAACCATTTATTTTGTATGATTTAAACTATTCATGCTATCCTTGATTTTATTGTACTTGGCCTTTAGCGAACGAGATGGGATCGAAGATGTGGCCGCGCATTGGACGCACGGACGGCGTAAACACTATTCCAGACGGACACGGCTCCATTCACACTCCAAACGGACAAAATCCGGACAAAACGGACGTCCGTTTGGGATCGTGCGTTGGAGTTGGCCTAACCTTTAGTTAATTGCTCGAACGAACCAGCTAGCACGCCTGAAACCTTGCTCCGACTACAAACAAAGCGGGCCCACACGCGAAGAAATGAAAGAAGCAGCTTAACGGGCCACAGCTCAAAAACTGACGTGCGTAGGCGAGCACTCTTTCCCACTCACAGTAGGTGAGATATAGTGTTTACATTGTAGGCGTCAAATGGACAATGTGATGTTCAGAGGCGACTGAACTCGGCTGGTCCAGTAACAAGTTCCGTACTGTTGTTTATGCACAACAACTGCAACGTTTTCTCGGTTATCTGTTTGCGTTTATTTATTTTTCGGTGATGCTCACAGGCGACAGAATTGAGCCCTACCAATATCAACTTTCATGATGTTCCGTTCGTGTGCAACAACTAAGCATTTTTTTTCTGATTTTTTGTTTGTGGTTTTTTTTGTTCTGGTTTTGTTTTGGTACTCCCCCATCCGGTTTTGTTTTATATACTCCTTCATCCTGTTCTTTGAGTATTTTAGAAGGTTCTATGCATGTTTTTTTTTCATTTACCTGTTTTTTCTTTCCGTTCTTTTTGATTTTTTGTTGGGCTTTTTATTTTATTTTTTCTGTTTATTTTTTGTTCATTTATAAATTTACTTTTTTGTACATGAACATTTTTCAATATATGCTGAATATTTTTTTAATATACAATGACCACTTTTCATTATATGGGAATCTTTTTTTATATACTGTGAAAAAAACTAAATACAAACTGAACATTTAATAAACACAAACTGAAGATTTTTTTTATATATGGTGAACATTTCTAAATACACAGTGAACATGTTTTTAACACAAGGTAAAGATTTTCGAAATATATATTTTTGTAATATTTTTACATATTTTATTTAATTTTACTAGTATATTTTCATGAATATATTTTTATGTTTTTTAATATATTTAGGTTTTAGACAACTTTATTATATTTAGTTGATATATACATTTGCAGAGAAATTAGAACAACATAAATGAACCGCTACACTTCCAGCCCATTTGGCGGATGTGGGTGCTTTTCCATCATATAGGAGGACTCCTGTATATTTAGTTGAACATGGTTCTTTTTCCATTCAAAACATTCAATGAAATACAACAAATATCCCCTAAAAAAAATACCCCAAATGCTTAAAAATGCAGCTGCGCTATTCTGCTGATGCGAGCACACACTCTTATCTCTTTCTTTCCTTCTTTTATGTGGTCCCTAGTGTACTCGGATTCCTTTCCCAGAGCGCGTCATCCCATGGAAATGCGCGGTGACTTCACGTGATGGGAAAGCAGAAACCTGCATGCATTTAATTTGCATTTTCAAAATTTCAAAAAGGTATAACTTTTCAACCGAGAATCGAAATTAAGATCTGTTTTCACCGCTTGGTTCCCCGCGATGAGCTCTTCAAAACTAGATCCTATATGAGTATGTTTCAACTAAAAAAATTATGAGCAACTTTGGGTGCTATAGAAGCAACTTTAGTGATATATTATAGCAACTTGTTGTTAGTCTACGTAGTATGACTGCTTATCATCAGAAATCTCTTTGAAGTTGGTTACCATGACTACCAGGTTAACTTGCTTCGCCTCTAAATTTGCCCCCAATAACTAGCAAGTATTATACATAGCTATCTTCGCGTCCAAGTAGATTGTACTGTAGACAACTTAGTTTTGACGTAGGCTAACATTATCCTAAGTTAACTGCCATGATTAGAGAGGAGCTTAATATCACCGTTAGTTGCATTCAATGACGTTTGCTATTGTAAGAAACTTAGTTTCATAGGTAGGCAACTTGACAACAATAATGGGCAACTTTTCAATGTATTATAAGCAACTGAAATAGTAATGGCAGGCAACTAAGCATCATCGTTAGCCAACTTTATAGTGTTTGTAGGCAACTTTATAGTGTTTGTAGGCAACTTCAAAAAGCAATGATGAGAAACTTTAGAATATTGTAGGCAACTAATTTGCAAATTTAGGCAACTAATTTGAAAACTTAGACAATTGAGTAGCAATGGTAAGCAACTAATTATGCGGGTAATTGGGCATCAATGGTAGGGAATTTCGTAGTATTTATAGGCAACTGAGCATTAACCATAGGCAACTGACGATCAACGATAGACAACTAAGCAGATATAATAGGCAAGTTGAGATAATATTAGCAAAGATCTTAGGTACACATAGTGTAGTGAAATTGATTGCATGTAGCACTAAAGACGCCTCATGATTCGTGTGATTTCCTCGTTTTTACACAAACCAACCTAATAGACAGTCCTACTAGGCCAAAAAGAAGGTGTTGCTTCCCTATAGCACTAAAGTTGCCTCCATTGTACCCAAAGTTGCCCACGAAAAAAATATCATCGAAACTTATCCATATGGGATTTAGTTTCGAAGAATTTGTCGCAAGAAAACCAACGGTGAAAACGGTTTTGAATTATGATGCTCGAATCAAAAGTTATGGCTTTTAAATAGTTTGAAACCCCAATTAAATGCATGCACGTAAAATCTTACTGATCAATCATGAGGCGAAAGGGTGCGAGGAGACACGGGACCTGATGCTTTTCTCTTTTAGCATGTGAGGCGTGTGAGTGAAGTGTACTTCTTTTTACGGAAGGGGCGCTCAAACACACCACTGAGCGCATGGGCGCTGCCTAGTCACGTCCAAAAAATACAACAAATATCGTGTAAACGCACCCAGCCAGACATACCAGCCTACATCTAAGGCTGCAGCAGCTTTAACTAAGCTATGAGCCTCTCCAACTGACTCGCTGTTCTCATGTACTCCCTCAAAAAAAAAAATTACAGTATGGACTAAATACAGATGTATATAGACATATTTCAAAATGTAAATTCACTCATTTTGCTTCATACGTTATCCATATTGGAATCTCTAAAAAGGATTATATTTAAGAACAGAGGGAGTCTACTGTAGCTTCATCAGAAAACCTGGAACAATAATAATCAGACTCACGCAAAAATCATAGCTACAACAGAAGTTTTCCCTTTTTTTGCCAGACGAAAGATTATTTGAACCACGCGTCCATGCTTCTTGCTGCTAGGCCGCCTGCCCAGTCCCTACCGCCGCCGCAAGTTGCCATCATCAAGAGACGCAGGCAGATCATACACCAGGACAACCTTCAAACTTTTACAGCCTTCAAACTTTTTTCAACCACACGCTACAACAAACTAAGAGCAATGCTTTTACAACCTTAAAAGATGTAATGTTTTTACAGGCTCGTCCTCCTTGTAAGCACGTTCAATTGGTCATGGCACAATGGAAAGAGATTGAACCAAAATCTGCCCCTAACAAAAATCTGTAAGCACAACGTGAACAAGACTGAAGAGCACATGTACAGCAGCAGAATGTAAAAGGAGGGGAGGAAGCAAAGCCATGTAAATTGACTTCCGGAGATATTTGGCGTCATGGAAGCATCCTGAAATGCTATGAAAGCTCGTGTCCCCAAGAGCCCAAGAAAACAGATGACAAGCTCAGGCCCTGGGCAAGGGGACACATGAATATTTCCACGCTCTCTACTCTATCTATACTATCTAGTATCTACTGGAAACAAAGTTCGACCCCCCAGCGATTCCACCATATCAGAATGGGGGGCGCAGCCAATTCTTGATCGCAGTATCACAATAGCAAAATACAGAAACACCATTTTGATTTGCATTGGTGTCCCTATGATATACTAATAGTTCCTATATATCTTTCCTGGGTCGGCGAACTTGAGCTTCTGACTGACTGCTGGTAGGTTCATCTTCGTGTTCCTCGGGACTTTGAGATGTGAGGAAGGGCATGCCTGGAGAGAAACTTGCTTCGTCGACAGCCCAAGGGCAGGTCCCCAAGTGTCGTCTCTTTATTTTCCTTCTTTTCATAAACGCCTTCAAACCTTTTTCAAACACACGCTACAACAGACTGGAAGTAATGATTGTACAGGCACTTTTTTAATTCAAATCACACGCAACGTTACAAATACTAACCTTGGCATGCCTAGAACCGGCAGTGTGGCTACCATTGACCCTCGCATGGTTGCCATGTATAAAGATGTGGTGGAGCTTGTTGGCATTGACCGCATAAGGAATGAACTAATCAAAAAGCTGCTTAATGAGGACAAGACATCTAATGAAGAACAATTGAAGACAGTCTTCATTGTTGGCATTGGCGGGCTCGCCAAAGCAGTTTATGACAAGATCAAAGCCCGGTTTGATTGTGTGTCCTTTGTCCCTGCTAGGCAAAATCCTTGTTTGAACAAAAGTTCTAAAGAACATACTTTATGGCCTTGATAAGCAAAAGTTTGAAGACATTCATGATACCACAAGGGATGAAAAACTACTCATCAACCAACTCAGTGAATTTCTAATAGACAAAAGGTACATACACAAAGTACTCGCCTTCTGTTTCATTTAAATAAAAAGAGAATCAAATTGCTAGCAAATGTCTTATTTTCATCTCTTCTTTCATGATAATCTTGGTAGATCCTTTCCTCTTTTTTAATCCCTTTTTTTGCCTTCTTTTAATTTCTAAGCTAGCACGGTATTGGTAATCGATTATTTTTACCATGATTTTCTAAATTCCTATAGTTTGCTTTTAGTTGTATCCAAAACTGATTTGCCAATTAACATCCTCAAAAAATTGTCATAGGTACATTACCATTATCGATGACATGTAATAATAAAAATGCGGAGATGTATTAAGTACGGCTTGTCAAAAACAAATCTCTGTAATTGGATAACCATAAAAACACGCAAAATCATTGTCTTTGGATAATGTCACTCCTACCTATGATGACACAAGTCATAAACTGGAAGATATTTTAAATAAGACTCCCTAATAATTGTCTATATAAAAACATTTCTGAGCAAGAACAAATGTGCACCTAACAAATGGAGGAGTATCAAGAGCTATTTTGAAGAAATGTGGCGGTGTACCATTAGCCATCATTACTATAGCTAGTATTTTGGTTAGTAATAATCAGATGGAGCAAACAATGATTTGTTGCACTTGCTCAATTCAGTGGGCCGTGGGGTTACAGAAGACGCTATTTGAAAAAAAGGACATTATTGCTCAGCTATTATGATCTGCCTTCTCATCTAAAGACATGCTTATTATATCTAAACATATTTCCCAGTTGTCCAATGACTCATGAAGTGGAAGAATTATTGCAGTTGTATCAATGATGTTCCCTTGCACTGGGTATCAGCTTGCAATCTCTCTCATCTCTCAATCTTTCGAAAATATGATTATATATAATAAACTAGTCTTCAGACGAGAAGCAAATCATAACAGTTGAGCAACAATATACCCTTCATTTCCTTCAAAATAGAATCTTTTTTAACCCCCACGACACATAAAATTGAGCAAACGGAACTAATCTTTTCTTGCTCAATTTGATTATTACTAACTAAATAAAATACTAGCTATAGTAATGATGGCTATGGTATACAATCACATTTCTCAAAATAGCTCTCGATATTTCCTCCAATTCACGTCGACATATGTTCTCGCTTTAATATATATTCTTCTACAGAAAATTATTTAGTAGTCTTGTTTGAAAGAGATCCATTTATGAACTATGTCATCATTAAAGAAAGTAACGTGCTTAAGAGATTAAGAAAAGATATTTCATAGCCATTTGATTCGCTTTTAAATAAAATAGACGATTACTATGTGCATGTACCTTTTGTCCATTAGAAACTCCGAGTTGGTCAATGGGTATCTTTTATCTTTTGCGATATATGTTCAAAATTTTGCGTTTATCAAAGCCACAAAGAATGTGTTTCAAAATTTTCTTCAAATCAGGATTTTGACCAACATGGACAAAAAAAACCCGATCAAACGGGCTTTGACTTGTTATAAACTGCTTTGGCGAGGGTTGTCTTACCCAACCCGCCAATGCCAATAATTGAGATCCTCTTCAATTATTCTTCATTTGACTTCTTGACCTCATCAATCAGTTGTTCTTCATTCAGGATGCTCATCTCCAACTTGCAATGCCCTTTGCAGTCGATGGAACATGTGGAGAGTAAAACGAGCTCTGCAAAACGCACATCAAGCTTTAAGAATGAGCAAAATCTGAAGTTGTTTGCTTCGCGGAAGCAACAGTACACATGTGAAAACCTGAAGGAAGAAGAATACCCTGGATAGCAACTCTCCAGCTCCAATTATCCTTTGCAATAACGCCCCTTTATAAACTACTGAAGAATAGATTCAGTTCTGCACATCATAAATTCACATCCGGATCAGGAAACATAGAAATAGAAAGATAACATAGTTGTACAGAGACGGATTCAAAACGCATTTTCTGAAAAGCAGCATTATGCTTTATTTTCCTCTGGCTACTAAGATGTTCCAATAGAACAAGATGAATCAGAAGTTTATTGGCTCACGAACTAATCATTTTTCTACACTGCTACAAATTTAATCGCATGCTGCTACATGGTGATGTATTAGTCTGGACATGTGCCAGCTACAGATGGCTAAGAAAGGAACATGGAAAGCACCGCTGCCAATTCCTAACTACCAAGAGTTTAAATATTGTGCTCTGCTAACTGACATAGATGCGTCAATTTTGTGCCCTACTGTATCCAAACCCTGCACATGCAAGACACCGCATAGCGCAACAGCTCCTTGTCAGTAAAATTCATAGAATTGTCCAACTGAACGTCAGCATTTCATCCCACAATCCAACAAATTGGTAATTAAATGCCACAATATGCATGTAAAAGGAGAAGATGCCAGCAAAAATGAAAATAAGCATCTCAAGCACATACACACCAGCAATCAACTAATCTAGGCCGGAAACAAACAAAAAACAGACACATCGACTGGGAGCTGACCAACATCACCAGCTGAGCTATATTTGTACATCATAATACAGATCAAAATCGACGAAATATTTCCCAATCATGTGAACGCTCTTACAGGTCAATCAGTTTAGCAAGTTCCGGCGGATTCAGCATATTCACAAGCGTTCTTTAGATATATCGCCTGATAAGCTCAGACTGAGATAAGTTCAGGACCAAGAATTGATTTTACGTATATACCTCCAGTTTATAAAAGATTATAACAATTAAAGGGCATCCAATTTTCCATAATAGTAGAGGGAAATACAGTATGCTCCACAACTTCACAAGCGGTTTCTCACAAACAAACAAAATAACTTCACGGCAGTCAAGCAAAGAAATACTACTATGTTCAAGCAGGACGTATGAGACACCAATATAACCAGGCAAAGAGATGCAGCAAGTATGGAAACATACTTTCGTGTTGAATCAGTAACTGCTCAAGGGAAAGCTCGGGAGGATCTTACCTTGCAGTCGGGAGGTGCTCGGATGGAGAGCCCAGATCGATGCGGAGGAGAAATCTGGAGCGGGGAAGATCAAACAGGTGATGTGCTTCCAGATCGATGCAAGATCCAACCGGAGGAAACAGCACGCTTGTCGATGCCAGATCCAACCGGAGGAAATTGCTTGTCGACGCAAGATCAAGCCGATGGAACAGTAAGCTGGTCGATGCCAGATGCGAAGACGGCGACGTCCCCTCGTGACCACAAAGCTGCATCTTGGGAGCGACCACAAAGCATGAATCCAGATCAGAACCACAAGAAACGGACGCCAAAAAGGAAAACGGAACAGAAGAGCGTAGACCGAGAGAGATGGAGAGAGCATGAAATAGACCCACAGAAGTGTGCGAGGAGAAGGCGAGCTACCTTTGGCGCTGCCGCTGGTGCCAGCGCCGGTGAGATCTGATCTGTGTGGGAGGAGAGGAGAGGAGACCCGTGGTCGCCGCAGACTGAAGTGAAACAGGGGACGCGAGTGGATCTGGATCGGGATCGGGATCGGGTTGCATCTGCTCGGCGGTCACATCAGTCTACTACAAGTACCCGCGCGCCCAGGGCGTGCCGACAACGCGGCGGCGACCCATTTCGTCACGGGACTGCGCCGTCTCATCTGGGGTCCAGACAAAAATGCCTCGCAAATGCGGTTCAAATTTGCATCTGATTTACTGCATCCATATGGACACTAAGCAGACGCGCCTCGGGCCCGCACTCGGCCACCCGTTGCTCCTATTTAAGTCCACGTGTGTTAGGGCAACTCCAACGCAGTGACCCAAACGGAAAAGGATTTTGTCTGGATTTTGTCCGTTTGGGTCGCCCGTTCGTCTAGCGGACATGAGGCGGACACGTGTGGCCGGTGGACGAACCCAACGCACAAGATGCAAAAAGCGGACAAGTGAGGCTGTCGGCGTGAAAGACGTAGCTTTCCTCTCGCGCCGCCGCGCTCCTCCGTGGCCGTGGCCTGCACGACGCTTTCCTCCTGCGCCGCCGCGTTCCCCCTCCCACCACGGTCCCGCCACCATGGCCGACGAACCCGCCTCCGCCGCGCCCCCCCGCTCCGCCGCAGGTCCGCGGGGGGCGAGTGTCGCGGCCACGGCGGAGGACTCAAGGCGGCTATTCCAGAGCTGCTCATCCTGCGCGGGTTCCTCGAGTTCACGAGGGCGCCATCTACGACGTCGCGCGCCACATCTGGCGCCCGGCCTTCAAGCGCGACGGCGAGCACCGCGGCGGCCTGCGCCGGTGGCCTCGCCGGTGAACTATTTCGTGTGCATTTGTCATGATGAACTTGATAATATTTACATATAATTGTATTTGCAGGACGGCGAGCCCTCCGACGGGGAATAGATCCTGCAAACGCACCCCGCAAAACATTTGCGGGACGATTTTACGGGAACTGTTCCGCCGGAGGGCTCGCCGTTTGCGGGATCTGTTAGAGATGCTCTAATGCCACACATGCGGCAGAGGGGGCGTCCAATCCACTTCTAGTTCATCTTCTTTCTACTGTCCCTCAGTCGCTCGACACCCATCCCTAGCCGCCACCAGTCCCGCGTGCACTTGCGGTTGTGAAGGAGTCGTGGCCGCTTCTTGGGTAGTCCTGGTTGTGGACGAGCACGGTGCCTTGCTCACCAAGGTGGTGTGGCGCACATTTGTCTGGTTGGGCGTGCTCGAGGAGGAGGCCGAGCGATAGGAGACGCACCAACAGACGATGCAGGCAGCGCGGCCGAATGCAGCATTGGCAGCCTTCCAGCAAGCGTTCACGTGGATTTAGACGCTCGTCTATGTTGACCTGACAAAGGATGAGGAGGACGACGTCTAGATCCGCCGATTGTTTTAATTTAATGTTTTTAGTTTAAATTAACGTAAGAGTGACTTTTGCCGGTTGTTTACAATATTTTTAAATTTTCAAAGTTCACCCCAAGTGTGAAATGTGTCGATACGCGTTGGGCGTACCTACAGACAAACAAATTAAACCGGGCTTTGACGTTGGGCGATCTAAACGGACAAAAAGAACAAAATCCACATACATTTAAGTCGGCGCGTTGAAGTTGCCTTGAGACGCTTGTATAGTCGTCTTAGTCCGTCGGTTTTAGGTTGATGGTGTGAATGTTTTTGCTAAATTGTGTTCCAGACGGGTTGCCATAAGAGCAAGTACAATAAAGTGATGTAAGCGGGCTATAAGAGTTGCCACATCAGAGTTGTGCCTAGTTGGAGGAGAGAAGAGAGAAGAGAGAATAGAAGCGGGCTACAAGCTACATCCGGCTGTAACACGAGAACCAAGAACCTTTGTGAGAGAAGAAAATGGACCATATATTAATTGTATGACATACTAGTATGACTAACTAGTGTATGTGTGGGCTATTATGTTGGCTATAAGTGACATGACAACTCCATATAACCGGCTCATGGCTATACTATTAACCATGCTCTAAGGACCCACCTGATTTAGGCTCCGTGGCGCACAGACCGAGTTAGATAATTAAAGAACAAACCCAATAAAAATCTGGGAAATGCCTTTGGTTCTTGGGACATACACCTTGTATGGAAAAAAAATCCTGAACTCAAATGGGTTTTTACGGTACAATAGGAGGTCAATTTTATTAAAAACAACAGTGTTTTTTGAAATTTTTAATTACTAATTATTACTTCCTCCGTCCCAAAATAAGTAGGGAGTACTTTTTTGCATATAGGGTGTATATATATCCAGGAACCAAACGTTCATGTCCAAATCCAGGAAATGTTCTTTGGTTCTCGGGTGTATATATATACCCTATATGAGAAAAAAAAAGTAAAAGAAATCCAAAACTTCTTTTTGAATAAACTTGACCTTCTTTTACAATAGTATATATATTTTCGCAAAGAAAAAACCCAATTGACTTTAGGGCAAAAAAATAAAATTCTGAAGTCAACCGGCATTTTTCCTTCATAGATTTTTTTTCACGAGTACAATAGAAGGTCAACTTTATACAAAAATCTTTCCGGAGTTTCTTTACTTTTTTGTCATTACTAATAGTTTTTTTCATATAGGGTGAATATCCACCCAGGAACCAAACTTCCATTTCCAATGCGTATAGTGTACAGTTACCACTAAATAGCGTTGGGCTGATTCCCTAAAAAATAAATAGTGTTGGGCTCGAACATGATCAGTGCTATCGGGTGAATAGTGTCACAGACGGAAATACTGCCGTGGCTTCTTTTCCAACGAGGGCCAAGCTTGCCGGAGGTGGTGGTTAGGTGTCACGCCCTGGGTAGGATTTCGGGGAATTTTGACAGGGATTTGCTAGGGTTTGGTGGTCTCCGAAAATGGTCGATCAGGGTAGGAGGAAGTAAGGAGACGCGCTACAGCTAATTACTTTATTTTGGCGTTTTGTTCCTTGTTTTTTCATTCCCAGCCGAATGGCATATATATAGTGTCTGTTACTCCTACAAGTAAACCAAATCACTGCGATAAAGGTAAATGAACGAGTGAACTGATTTAGGCCATTTCTAACCCTTATAACTAGTTAGTGGAGTAAAAAATCATTTTTATTTCATTAACTAGCACCTAGCCGATCCCTTATCCATTATAAGGGAGTAAATTTTTTATTCCGGCCTCAACTTTCTCCCTAAATATACTCCATGCTCGGCGCGCGAGTAAAAGCCACACCTCTCCTCTACTGCCTCCCCTTCACTCCTGCATCGCATCTGCATCGACGCCGCCCTCCCCTCACACCCCTCCCCCCCCCCCCGCCGGCACCCGCCGGCCGTCGCGGACGCTCCCTAGGCTCCGCCGGCAGTTGGATTTGTGCCTCTCGACCCGTCCCCGACGCAGACCGATGGATCTGCGGCCGCAGCCGCCGCTGCCGGATTTGGCGATTCCGGCAGCCGGCGACTGCGCCTTGCCATGGATTGGCCAGGAACCGGACCGTACAGCTCCGACAACGCCTCTGCGCCGCATGCAGGTATCGATTCGTCCTCTAGCCACTAGAATCTATCCCATCGACGGTTCACCGACAAAGACAAGCCCGTCTGTCGCCCGAGCTTGGCACTGGCCCAACGGCTCGTCGGCTCACCGTTGCAGGTCATAAAGTGCGACCACTGCCCGTTGCAGAAGGTGTGTCGAGTTTCTACCACACTGGAACATCCCGGATGGGTGTTCTTCAAGTGCAAAAAGAGATGGGGTATGTGCTTGTTTTGATTCGGTTGTTCACCATATTCGGGATAATTTTGGTAGCTCATTGTTTCTTCGAATTTGTGTGTAGAAAGGATGCAAGTTTTTGTACTGGTAAGAGGAGTACATCGATTTATTGATAGCAAGAAATCTGATAGATGTTCATGCACTTCTTGCTAAAACTAAGGCTAGAGATGAGACTAGAGAAGAGACTAAAGGGAAAGCAACATCTACTTCTTTAGAATCAAAAAAGAAAGAAGTGTGCAAGCTCGAGAATTCACAGATCAACAATGAAGACATTAAAAAGATATTAATCGAACTAGGAGCTGTTATGAAAGTTGGATATCTTTTAAAATATCTAATTATGGTTCTTGTTTTATTTGTTCTTGCTCTCGTAGCAAAGAATTGGTGAATTAAATACTCCAATGTATCAAAATGTCGTCCAATGAAATAAAGCGGGAAAAGAAAAGTGTTTCGGTGACCGAAAATGAAATACAAATAAAATTTGTTTTTAGTCCATTAAATATAAAGGATCGGCTAGGTCTGACCAAAACTTAATGGAGCAAATATACTGAAGTGTGGCCGGAAACTCCTCAACTCCGTCGCCCGTAACCAGCTGCCAGCTTCTCTCCAAATCGCCAGGAGATAGCGATCCGTTCGGCTGGGCAGCTTCTCTTCTGAGCGTACTAAAAAGGCTGGAAGCCCAGAGTGAGCAATTTTGGCCCGTTTCCGCTGGAGAATTGGAGTGAGCTGGCAGCCCAGATCGATGTGAAAGAAGAATGGGCAATAGGCCTGCTAGGGTGGGTGGTTGTGGACATATTTGGCTGGTGATTTTTTTTTTCTGTGTGGCGATTTGGCTGTGTACTGAAGCTGTACAGAGAGCATTTCATCACTGTAAAAAATATATTTTGCAAAGAGAATAAATATGTAAAATTAAAACACACATATCAGTCAAGATAATTTCATGAGCATCAAGTTCCACACGTGTTTCATAGACCAAAAGCCTCACATTTTGCATAAGTTTGCAAATCAAAAGGGGCACACACATGTGTGTATAACATGGCATGAGCATCAAGTTTCAGACATGTTTCATAGAACATAAGCCTCACATTTTGCATAAGTTTGCAAATCAAAAGGGACACATACATGTCTCTAACATCAACAATGCTTCACCTCATAGTTTTGCATAAGTTTGCAAATCAAAAGGGGCACGTACATGTGTCTAACATCAACAATGTCATCATCACTACCATCAACGCTATCACTGTCAGATGACATCTGCACATACACAATCATACATTTATTAGATACCAAATATCATTCAACTAGCAATATCAAACCAAATAGCATGCAAGTACCCAGAACATGCAATTACCAATAATTCATCCAAATAGCAAATGATGGTTCAACATTACATAATTATCATCCAAATAGTGCATACATAAAATGGTTCAATAATACATAAGCAAAAGACATGAGAAACCATCTAGTGGAACCAACTATTTCGCATACTTCATGGCAAACTTCCTACGGAGCCAATCTTTACGTGCGCCAACACCCATGTGTAGAAACATCTCCCTTTGCTCTCTTTTGACGAACAACTCAGTCGCCATGTAGTGTTCATCAGTACCCTCTAAAGCACCACAAGTAAGCACTTCATTCATGGTAGTGGCAACAGAGGTGGCATCATCATTCTTTATGAATGATTGAACAATTTCTTGGGACTCCTTAGCAATGTTTTTAATCTGTCTAATCTCATCCTGCATCACTTGTGCAGTCCTAGGTTTCTTGTGCTTGTCATCAATGCTTTTTCCAAGCCTCTTATTCGAAAATGGCATAGCAGGAGAAGGTGGCACTTCGGAATCTTCCAACAAATCAACATCCATGATGGCTTCAATATCAGTGGTAGCTGGTATTGCTGCACTAGAGGAGGGAGGTATGCCATATGAAGGATTCCAATGATCTGTGCCATCACTAGTGATTCCTCAAACATAATGCGCAAGTTTTCTTCATTGCGTAGTCCATGCTTCTGGAACTTGCCGCAACCTTTAACGTCCTACAATACATTGCAAACAAATATTAGTAATAAGAAACGTTATACGACTTCATTAAAAATAAAGGCAATGCATAAATATGACAACTCACAATTTTTGCCTTTCTTCCACCACTCCTTATCTTGTTTGGCAGTGTTGAGCACAAAGTCCCATCCCCCTCTGGTCTCCTTCAGCTTGAGCTTCTTGAATAAAGTGTAATCGGCTTTCAGCCTGTCCCATTTGTTTTTCATTTGGGTGCGCATGTAGTCCATTCCGGTTCTCACATTGAATTGCAATGCCACTTCGTCAAATGCATTAGGGGTCAAGATTTTGTTTGGCCTATTTCCAGCCTCCACTTGCATGACAAACAAGTTGGTAACAATCCTAGTGTTCTCTTCATCCCACTCGGCAGTCATGCTCGAAACTTGACTATAAAAAACATGTGAGTGCTTTACTATAAGAAAACATCTACAAGTGTTGTTGCTCTCATTATGTACTAGCAAAATGCAATGGGGATATATCAGTAGAACATGTACTGACCATTATCCAATTGTTGTACTGAACATGTACTGAACATACATAGCAGCAAAATGCAATGAAGATATATAGCAGTAGAACATGCACTTGCTGTCAATCAACTTGTAGCAATACTGCAATATACATCACAAAACACCTACTGAGCATTAGCAGCAGCAATTAACTGAACATACATAGCACCAAATTGCTGCACTTTACTGAACATCTACATCTACTGAACATTAGCAGCAGCAAATCATCATAGCATACACATCACAAATACACCATAAGCATGTACAGGGAGAGGTTGCGGGGAGCAAATCGGACTTCACCTTCCAAAAATCGGAAGAGGTGGCGGACGAGGGCGAGCAGGGCGGGGATGGGTGGTCGGGGACGGCGGCGGACGAGGGCGAGTCGGTCGGCGACGATGGCGGACGAGGGCAAGCCGGTCGGCGACGGTGGCGGACGAGGGCGGGCAAGGCGGGGAAGGGTTGGTCACAGCATGGACGAGCGGCGGTGGAGAGCGTGGCCGCCGGCGGTGAAGGTGCAGTGCGCCATCCCCTGCTACGTGCGTCGGCTAGGGTTGGGAAGGGGAAAGAGGAATCGCGGGTGTGGAGTGGCCTCGAGGGAACGCCTGATGCGGTCGATCGATCACTTGGCGGTGGCACAGGCCCATAATTCTATCTGAATCCCGCTTCCCAGTTTCCTCGGAGCCAGGTTTGTCCAGCTCCGCGACTTCGTCGATTTTGCACACCGTTTTCAGCCAGCTTCTCGGTCCAAAAGCCAGGAGTGGACCCGTTCGGCTCGACTCCGAGGCTGGATACGAGGATTTCGGAAGCCAGAGGGCTACCGAACACGCACTAAGATTTTACTCCATCGAATAATCAATTATTTTTGGGGATCGGCTAGAAATTGCCTTAGAACCCAGCCTTACATGATTCTGTCCAATCAAGCATTCATTGCTTTAGATATATGCGTTCTGGACTGTCCGATTGCTGAACCTTGAGGTGCCGCTATTGTTCTGTCTCCTCTTCAGTTATCTTCAGAGGGTACTGGGCCTGAAGAAAAAGTATTGGCTGCACCCAACTTCGATGCACCCACAAAATGAACAATACATTCAAAAAATAATTAAAAAAATCTAAAACTTCATGGATGTGATTATGAGCAAATGTTTTAGGAGCTTGCAAAGTTTGGTCATCAAAAAACTTCAAATGATCTCCATACGAAATGAAATACAAATGTTGCTCTGCACCCAACTTACGATTCACATGTTTTCAGCACAAACTTTGTTTTTTCTATACAGAGCTCCTCGGATGTCATTTCATAACCAAATTTTGCGAGCACCTAAAACATGTGGTCATAATCACATCCACAAAATTTCAGTTTTTTTTTTCTAAAATATTTTGTTAAGTTTTTGATCGTGGGTGCATCGAGGGTGCCATGTCGGGCAAAAGGTAGAGCATGAAGTGGAGAACCCGATTTGGGCACTAGCTGGGCGAAGAGACGTCCGGCCATGCAGACTTGCTACGAGTCCTCGCCACGCGATGGAACCAGCTACTCTTTCCACGGGTTTGGTAAGAGTACGCTATCTCCTGCACATACATGCAGTAGTTAAGGAGCCAAAATTTGTAGCATAATTAAAGCAAACGAGCCAATGCTGATTGATGGCTGTCCAACACTGTGTTGCAAACTTGCAAAAGACAGACTTTATTTACCAAAAAAAAAGGAGGCGTCACAGAAGATAAAAGCAGCCTTACGTACTACTTACCACTTACTGGTTTGTGGATAGGTTGTTACATGGTTCAACTCATGTGTTGTTTGCACCTTCTCTAAGTTTTCGCGCAAACAGATTCACCTACTGACCAACAGTTTTTACACATGTGTCAATTAAAGTTTTGGCACAAATAGACCCACCTACTGACCTACAGTTTCTACACATATACTACGTGTCAGTGTATAGACGGCCGGCTTCCCTATCTATCCAAGGCAGAGCATAGCGTAGAAAATGGTTAAAGACAGACACCATGCAGATTGCAAGCTTCCGCCGCGAGGCCGCCAACACATCTTCACCTTTAGCTTTCCATTTCTTTTAGTGTTAATTAAGAGAGCCCAATGACACATTACACTTGCTAGCGCATGCATCAACTTCTTCTTAGACAACAACTTCATACTATTCCTTCCGTTCCTAAATATAAGTCTTTTTAGATAATCCACTACGGACTACATACGGATGTATAGACATACTTTAGATTATAGATGCATTCATTTTGCTCTGTATGTAGTCTGGAATGAAATCTCTACAAAGACTTATATTTAGGAACTGAGGGAGTACTAGGATAGCCATTAGCATAACATTATTTATATCGCAACGCACTATTGACATGATACTAACATTACATTCATTCCCTCTACTACATAACTATATACTTGATTGTCCTCCCTCGCCAGAACACCCGGCCCGTAGTATTCTTCAACCTCAAGCTGACCCGGCTGACAAGAAATGGACTATATATACATGCTCTACCTCTCACTCACAAACCCCATCAACTGTGTCCGTGCGTGTTTTGCACACATGCGCACGCACAATTTGCAGTCTACTTGACAAATCCTTGTCATTTCAATTCATGAGCTCGAGTATGCAAGAAGGGATGATAAGCTGCTTAGCTCAAGGATCCTCTCGAGCGGAGGAGTCCTTCAGGGTGTACTACAGCCTCGGCGCCGGCACCATGCCGTTCCTATGGGAGACCAAGCCCGGCACGCCCAAGCGCACCATCGATCCCGTCACCGCCACCAACGACGCGCTACCGCCAATCACACCGCCGCCGTTGTACCAGTCCAAGACCATGATGAAGAGGTGCACAAGCACAAGGAAGTCATCTTCTTGCTGGCCTCCGCGGATGACGAGCTGGCTAGACATCAGGAGCCCCCGCCGTCGTCGTCCAATCGAGTCACCTGGCTTGAACCAGACCGTGGCGTCTGTGATCAACGGCGGCGGCATTGTGCCATCCTTGGGTGCTTCTGAGCCCGGCATGAAGCGTTGGAACTAGTGTGTGTACGTCGTTAAAATGTCGACTGACTGGCTGCTGCACCGGTCACCTTTCGGTGTTATATAGGAAGTAGTGTATATTTTGATGTTTGTGCTGGGTCTTTTAATTTCTATGGTTGAATTCTCTGTCTTTCTGATAGATTTTATTGAAGTACTGCATTTGGATGTTTTGAGTTTGGACTTTCTGATAGATTTTATTGAAGTACTGTGTTTGGATGTTTTGAGTTTGGATGATCAATAGTTGGGCATACATATATGCCGTGTCCGTCTGAGTAGGCTATTGCCTTTTTCATCCATGATGAACGCATGATTGTATCTATATTCATGCACCGGGGAAGAAGTGGGTATAGCATCAAGGATATACTTTGTAAAAGATGGATTTTAAAACTGGAAGGAGTATGACAGGACAAAGTCAGTGGGAGGATGGTAGAAAGCTACACAAAGACCTACCTCTGATGTCGTTTTCCCATTGCACTACCGAAGCCAAGATGCTTTTGGAGTTTATTAAGTGTGAACGAAACTGTCGTTCGGTTTAGGTTTTAAGCCACAAAACATACGTCTGAATTTGGCTTAATTTCAAGCCATGATCACAGTACCATGCAGCTGAACGAACACAAGCTGTTATTTTTTATATTGCAACTTGCAGAATTACCCAAATTATTACTGCAGATCAGTTGTATGAAATTCAGAAGCATATAATGGACACTGCATCTTGATAGCATATTTGGTATAACAGGGTCCCATGTATGTATCAGATGCAGATGAGCAGGTTGTCCATGTACGTTGTTATATGAACATGAATTATTATTTTTATAGAAAAGAGGGGCTTATCCGGCTTTGGCTTTAACAAACTGAAGCCCTTAGAGTGTTTACAACAAGTTGTAGCACGAAAGAAAATAAAAGGATTCGACACAGACCCAACGGGACACCTGAAGAAAGACATGGCAACTTGTGGGATAGATTGCCCTCGGTGCCAAAGGAATTTTTTTATTTTTATGGGGATTCCGGCTTTTCAAATATCCATCACTTGGAAAGGAGCTGCACCTTAATGCAGCGCACGATAAAGCGACCTGGTAGAGAACTAGCCGGAGGGCTCGAGCTTCCACCGAAATGAATCCGATTCCATAGATGGTACAACCTCCCTTAACAAAGTTTTTTTTTTGAAAAAGGTAATATATCAATATGGTGAAGATACCAATTACACCTAGTCTCTGCACCAACAAGATGTCTCAAAGACATCCAGGATGCATATAGCCCTAAAAAAAAGGAAAAAGGAAGGAGAAAAAGTAAAGGCCTCGCCAAAGTGATCAACTCGTCTCAGCAGCAACACAAAAACAATCACCAAAGACAACATCCGGAAAGCATAAAAGGTCTCCAAAAATGACGCCTTCAAAAAGAAAATAGTGCACAAGCGTCATCGTCTCCCGATCCAAGATATTAGGTTTTCATCCCGGAGAAAGTTCGAGCTCTAAAAACAATACCTTTAACAAGGCAATTGCCAGACACAACCAATAGAGGTCAGACCTTAGGTTTTCACCCTGAAAATCACAAGTCGGCACCCGAGGAGCACCGCCAAAAATAAAATCCTCTAGTGTTTCCACCCCCACTTGTCACTGCTTCTTCTGAAAGTTATCAAACACCAGGCTGACTCCATCGCCTCCAAGAGGCCCCCTCCGCCTTATTGATCCTCCGGTTTCAGCCACCATGACTTTCTTCACCGTTGTCTACGCCATGGAAATCGAGATACCGACATGCCCCATGGTGTCAACCAAAAACAGAGCTTTGCGTCGCATCCTCGTGGAACCGCGTAGGTTGATATGGACGCGCACGACCGGATTCTATCCGATCTAGATATCCTTGGGAAAGATCTCCGACAGCAGCTCCGGAACACGTCGACGGCCAGATCGAGGAGGATCGATCATGAAGATACCACTGTCTTCAACCTCAGGTTGTCCTAGGGAGCGGGGGAATTGAGGGCACCACTGTTTGTTCCGCCAATTGTCACTAACTAAGGAATTTGGGTGTGATGAGATGTCTAAAAGTCTTGAAAACCTAGAATCAAACGGTTCCGGACCTAACCACACATCTAGCTAGAAGACGGTTGATTTTCCATTCCCAATAGTATGTACCGCCCCTACACGAAGGAGATTTCGGATTTTCACAATTGACTTCGAGAATTGCAAGCCATTTCTGCATGAGGCAGTAGAGACCGGAGCTAGCTGGAGATATTAATGTTTGATGATGTCAAGCCATAACCCCCCTTGTCCGGTGAGCATTTTCCATGCCCACTTGGTCATTAAGCACCAGTTCATGTGCTTGGTGTTCAGGATTCCAAGGCCCCCAACCTCTTGTAGAGCACAAATTGTACTCCAGTGCACCATGTGATATTTCTGTTTTCCAAGTTCTTTACCCCAAAAGAACCTGGATCCAACAAGGCCAAACTTTGGGTGAAACCCATCTTGAAGCAGAAAGAATCCCATGATGAACAACAGTAAGCTAGAAAGACAAACATTCATCAAGGTGGGTTTTCCTCCGGTTGACTGGTATTTGCCACTCCACGGTTCAACTCTCGCAGCCACCCGGTCTGTAATAAAGAGAAAATCCTTAGTGGTCAGATGTTTATTGGTTAAGGGCATACCCAAGTATTTGATCGGAAGGTTACCAAATGACAGTTCATAATGTGGACAGCCCTAAGGTAGTCCTCCAGACTCCATCTGGTGACATACACCTCGCTCTTGTCAAAATTGTGTTTGAGGTGATTCAAAACACATGAGCAGGAACTTCAAGTTTATTAGACTAATTGGATCGTTCTTGATGATAATAAGTGTGTCATCAGCATACTGTAGGTGCGTAATACCCCCTTTGTGTAACTCAGGAGAGACCCCTTTCAAATGGCCGGCCTTCTTAGCACCAAAATGACAGCCAGGGCATCGACGACTATGTTGAATAAAAGCGGGGATATAGGGTCACCTTGTCCGCCCATGGAATTCCTAAAGAAAGGACCAGGTTTCGCATATCAAGTATCAATCGTTCACGCAATACCCAATTATCCATACAACACCACAGGCAAAAGATTGTAGGAGGATCAGCCAACGGCACACCTAACCCATACACCTCTTTATACTTTATATGTGAATTTAAGAATAAACTCAAAACTGCACACTTACAACTCTGCACTCTACATTTAGCATATCCATCAAATTGCCGTTTTCACCTGATACGTCACACCTGCACTATACACCCCTCGTGTCAAGTACTCAAATGTCAATAACCCCGGTCATACCTGTCAATGTTAGCCAACATAAATTCCCTCCCATAATTTCCGCTGATAACAAAATAGAAGATTGGGAATAAAAGCAAATTCTAAGTCTAGTCTCCGCACGAATTAATCCTCTTAATTCACATGCCCATTCCCGGTACTCACCAAACAGGTTGGGAATGATTGTCGAACACTAGCACTTGTCTGTTGTCGCCATATAATTCGAATGATAACATGTATATATTCAATATTACGTGCTAGTAACATGATTTTTTAATTTTTCCTTGCATAATCAGTTCAATTTTTGTCTTTCATAGTCTATTTTTAATTTCCTTTTGTATAATCGGTCCAGTTTTTATCTATTAATTGATCGCTGTCATATTTGTTTGTTGATTGTTGAAAACAGCACAGTTCGGTTTCTTTCGCTGGATAGCTAAAACCAACATCGTTTCTTTGCCTTTATTTCATCTTATACATTTGATCTGCAATGTATTGAATTCATGCACCAACCAGTTTCTTCAAAAGTCCGAACTGATGAATAGAGTCGGGCAATATATTTCAACACAATGGAGAGAAGATATGCATGCACGGCTAAGTCGTTGGGTAACTTTGCTCGGGAAGGCGCCACATTTTGTGCCAGTAGATCGACACCCTGGACCAGCGTGGGAACATGAAGCTGTAATCCGCAACCTCATCAGGTCGTCCAGCTACCATCAAAGGCAGCCACACGTACCTCGAATCTCTTAGATCGGACGGCTTCCACTGTTCGGCCAAGAAGATGAACAGACATGTCAACCCTGCAACTGGCAACACGAATGTACCCTAGGAGAAGAACGTTGTTGATCGGTATATCTTGTTCCCTCCCACGAAAGGATTGCATAGGGTCTCCCAAGGTCCCATGACCGATGTCGTGGCATGAGGCTTTGCAGTGTTTGGTGCCTAGCCGGTGCAACCCAAGGTTATCATGTAGTAGGTGCGGCCAAACTTGAAGAGCGCGGGAGCCTCCCGATATCGTGCGATGAGAATCCTTTGCATGCTGTCAGTCACGTTGAGGTAGTCATCGGTTAGCTGCACAATGTGGAGCTCGCTGTTGCCCTTGGATGAATATATCAGGTAGGCCTTCCCGTCATCATCCTTGAAAATGGCCATGTCTCTCCTTTGGCAGTCATGTGGGCGCTTGTTGTAGAGGTAAGTGAATGATCCTGTGGGAGAATCGCTTGTGGCCACACTGATTGAGGATTTGGTGTAGTTCACATCATCGATGTGCATCCACATCAAGTATTGCCGGTCCGGTCGTTATAGATCACCTTGGGCCTCTCCAAGATAATATTTTCCTCGCCGCGGAGTACACTCCTTCAATTGTCCAAGACCAGAGTTCCTTTGAAGAATAGCAACTTAGTCCAACAATGTCAACCTGAAAAGTAGTTTTTCTTGATTAGAATAACAAGTTGGGGAATTCTACAGTACCTTTTCTCTATTTAGCACTGATGAAGTCGATTAACTGGTAATATTGGATGTAGTGTCACTATCCATGACTAAGGCTCAATTCATTGGGAATAGGAGTGGCATTGGCGGTTGGAAATATGACGTAGAGGCAATGATATTGTATTATTATATTTTCATATTCATAATTAAGATGGTTGACCGTATTTTTTTATGGTTCCCACACAGCGGCACGACTGCATCGCTGGTGATCAGTTTGGCTGTACAGTGTTGGGTCACAAAGAAGGCTCACTACTAGAGATGAACATCTACCTGGATACTGTGTTTTCGGATGTGAGTGACGATCATTATGAGAAAGCCAAGCATAAAAATTCTGAATAATAACTTCTCTCGGGATGTCATGAATATAATATTGACTTAAGCCTTCCCCAAGCTAGAGCGATGCTTTCTCCTTCACGAGGCCAAAAATTATATATATAATTCCAATCATGATGAACTAGATGCATGGGATACAACTTTTGATGGAATTCCAATTGCAATCGATTCCAGTTCCATGATCCAATATCATCACATAGCCTATACCATGTCAATGCTTTTCCCTTCAAAGATAAAGGGAAAACTTTATTCTTAGCTTCATCTCCGGATAAACCTGCAAGCTTAAATAATCCACAAATTTCGTTCACATATAAAAGGTGCATATCAGGATGTTCAGTTCCATCTCCTGCATAAGGTTTAGCAAGCAGTTGTTCTACCATACCCGAAGGAATTTCATAACCAATATTTTCAGTAGGTGCAGTAGGTTGAGGGGCAAATAATTGTGGTTCCGGTCGAGGTGAAGATACCCCGAACAAACCCCTCAAAGGATTGTTTTCCATAGTAATAAGTAACAATAAATTTCAGCACGTAGTATAAGTTTTTTCCTTACCGATTTTCACTTACTAAGAGCGCTTCACTCCCCGGCAACGGCGCCAGAAAAGAGTCTTGATGACCCACAAGTATAGGGGATCAATCGTAGTCCTTTCAATAAGTAAGTTTGTCGAACCCAACGAGGAGCAGAAGGAAATGACAAGCGGTTTTCAACAAGGTAATTTCTGCAAGCACTGAAATTGTAGGTAACAGATAGTTTGATAGCAAGATAATTGGTAACGAGCAAGTAACGGTAACGGTAAATAAGGTGCAGCAAGGTAGCCCAATCCTTTTGTGGCAAAGTACAGGCCAGAACAATCACTACTAATAGGCAAAGTGTTCTTGAGGGTACACATGAATTTCATCTAGTCACTTTTATCATGTTGGTTTGATTCGTGTTCGCTACTTTGATAATTTGATATGTGGGTGGACCGGTGCTTGGGTGTTGTTCTTACTTGAACAACCTCCCACTTATGATTAACCCCCTCGCAAGCATCCGCAACTACGAGAAAAGTATTAAGATAAAATCTAACCATAACATTAAACGTTTGGATCCAAATCAGCCCCTTACGAAGTAGCGCATAAACTAGGGTTTAAGCTTCTGTCACTCTAGCAACCCATCATCTAATAACTACTCCACAATGCATTTCCTTAGGCCCATGAATGGTGAAGTGTCATGTAGTCGACGTTCACATGACACCACTAAGGGAATCACAACATACATATCATCAAAATATCAAACACATATCAAATTCACATGATTACTTGCAACATGACTTCTTCCGTGACCTCAAGAACAAAGGTAACTACTCACAAATAATAATCATGCTCAAGATCAGAGAGGTATTGAATAGCATAATGGATCTGAACATATAATCTTCCATCAAATAAACCATATAGTAATCAACTACGCAAGGTAATCAACACTACTAGTCACCCCCAGGTACCAATCTGAGGTTTCGGTACAAAGATTGAACACAAGAGATGAACTAGGGTTTGAGAGGAGATGGTGCTGTTGAAGATGTTGATGAAGATTGGCCTCCCAAAGATGAGAGGGGTGTTGGTGATGACGATGGCTTCGATTTCCCCCTCCGGGAGGGAAGTTCCCCCGACGGAATCGCTCCGTCGGAGGGCAAAAGTGCTCTTGCCCAAGTTTCGCCTCGAGGCGGCGGCGTTTCGTCCCGAAAGTCCTCCTCTGATTTTTTCTAGGTCAAAAGTGAATATATACCAGAAGATGGGCACCGAAGGTGGGCCGAGGAGGGCACAACCCACCAGGGCGCGCCCAGGGGGGGCTGGCGCGCCCTGGTGTCTTGTGCCCACCAGGGTGGCCCTCTCCGGTACTTCTTTGCTCCAGTATTTTTTATTAATTCCGAAAATAATCTCCGTAAAGTTTCAGCTTCATTGGAGATGTGCAGAATAGGTATCTCTGATGTGCTTTTCTTGGGTCCAGAATTCCACCTCCCGGTATTCTCCCTCTTTGTGTAAACCTTGCATATTATGAGAGAAAAAGCATTAGAATCATTCCCTAAAGCATTATTATTCAACAAAACATAATAAATAACAGTAGAAAATTATGATGCAAAATGGACGTATCAAGCTCTACATAGTGTAACTAGTATATACTAGAAGCGAACGCGCGCTTCATATGGAGTGGCAACTGTAATATTTGATTATTGTTATCATAGTGCATGTGACTTTCCTCGGCGGCGTCTACGTCGTTCCGATCATCTCCCCCGAGATCGCCCGCGAGGTGCTCAAGAAACAGGATGCCAACTTCGCCTCCCGGCCGCTCACCTTTGCCTCCGCCGCCTTCAATCGCGGGTACAAGAACGCCGCGCTCCCGCCCTTCGGGGGCGAGTGGAAGAAGATGTGCCACGTGCTCACCTCGGAGATCGTCTGCCGGCTCGACACCAATGGCTCCAGGACCGACGCGCAGTCGAGGCCGACAACCTCACGCGCTACGTCTACACCCACGCCACGGCGTCGTCTTCAGGCGGCGCCTCCGTGGACGTGAGGCATGTGGCAAGGTACTACTGCGGCAACGTCATCAGGCGGCTCGTCTTCGGCCGGCGGTACTTGGGCGAGCCTCGGCCGGACGGCGGGCCGGGCCAGGCAGAGGAGGAGCACTTGAACATCGTCTTCACGTCGCTGAGACTTGTCTTTGCATTCTGCGTCTCTGACTACCGCCCTTGGCTGCGTTGCCTGGACGCCGGCGGCACGGACAAGATGGTCAACGAGGCGAATGCAATGAACCGCCTACACGACACAGTCATCGACGAGCGGTGGAGGCAGTGGAATTCCGGATGGAGGAAGGAGCTCGACGACTTCCTCGACGTGCTCATCATGATCAAAGACGCCAAGGGGAATTCACTGCTCACCATCGAGGAGGTCAAAGCACAATCGCAAGTAGGGTGACCACTTCAAGTATGCGTTTACCCACTAAAATATTTCAAGCATCAGTACGAAGGGGAGATCACCAGTTCATCATGCATGCATATGCATAGAGAGCACCTCAAACATGTAAAGGAAGCCGAGTACAAGGCGAATGTGACTAGCTACTCCATATATATACTAAATTAATGTGTGCATTGGGATGATGGTGCGGGAGATGTTCTTTGCGGCCATCGACAGCCCGTCTAACACGGTGGAGTGGGCGCTGGCAGAGATGGCGAATGCACCGGTGGTGACGGAGAAGGCCGTGGAGAAGATGGACCGGGTAGTCGGCAGGGAGCGACTTGTGCAAGAGTCGGACATTCCGCAGCTCACCTACGCTAAGGCGTGCATCCGCGAGGCATTCCGGTTACACCCGGTCGGGTCCTTCAACGTGCCACATGTCGCACTTGCCGACACCACCGTCGCTGGCTACCGCGTGCTCAAGGGCAGCCACGTCATCCCAAATATGTCTATGCCTAACCGGTTATGCGCGCAACCCCAATCCGTGTCGTTGCTGCTTCATGTAAATGCGCGCTTCTTGCATGTGCATGGTATTTCTCTCTCTCTTTCTGCATGGTGCTTCTCTCACTGACGCATGCATGTAACAATTTAGATGGCTCATATGTTTAAGACCAAAATTGCGTTATTCACTACTACAAAACTGGCTATAGCCAATATCCATATTAGTGGCGCACCATGGTGGTGGTGCGCCACTGCTATATAGCAATGGCGCACCAGAAACAGGTGCGCCATTGTTATTTTTTTAGTAGTGGCGCACCACCTGAGCAGTGCGCCATTGCTATTTTTTTTGCCCACCCCCCACCCCACCAGACATAGCAATGGCGCACCACACCTAGGTGCGCCATTACTAAGGTGCATAGTAATGGCGCACCTAGGTGTGGTGCGCCATTGCTATGTCTGGTGGGGGGGGGGGGGTGTGTCTGTGTGTGTGAGACATAGTAATGGCGCACCCTCCCTGGTGCGCCATTGCTAACCCAGGGTGCGCCATTACTATGTCTCACACACACAGACACACACCCCACCACACACACAGACACCCCCCCCCCCCCCCCCCGTGGATCGCCTTTTCAGTTTAAAAAAAAATAAAAGAAAATGATAAATGATTCAAAAAAATTCAAAAAAACAGATGCCGATGTGTTATGTGTTCTAGTTGTTACGAAAATTAACAAAGATGAATTTTGAATTTTTTTGCAAAAAAAAACCGCCGTGTTTCGGTAAAATGGCCGTAACTTTTGCATACGACCTCCGATGAAAAAGTTTTTTATATGAAAAAGATACTACTCGAAAAGTTACATCCGAATTTGACAGGCTACGCCTGTTATCGATTTTTTAGAATCCTCAAAAACCTAACAGAAAATAAGTTACAGCCATTTTAAGATCTGCAGGCAAAAAAATAAAAAAATTAAAAAAAGTTAGCAGTGGCGCACCAATGCATAGTGCGCCACTGCTAACTTTCCCGCCTTCCAAATTCAAAAAAATTAAAAAATAGTAATGGCGCACCATGGGGTGGTGCGCCATTGCTATGGTACATAGTAATGGCGCACCTCACCTAGGTGCGCCATTACTATGTACCATAGCAATGGCGCACCACCCCATGGTGCGCCATTACTATGTCACAGCCCCACCACGTGCGCACCCACCCACCCCTCTCCTTCCTCTCTCCTTATCCCCATCCCCCTCCCTCCTCCTTCCTTCTCCTTCCCCGTCTCCCTTCCCCTTCTTCCTCCCTTCCCCTTCATTCTTCTCCTCCTCTCCTCCACTCCATCTCCTCCTCTCCTCCACTCCATCTCCTCCTCTCCTCCACTCCAACTCCTCCTCTCCGGCGACCTCCTCCTCCTCAAGGTGCTCCTCCTCCGGTGACATCCTCCTCACGGCCGGTGCTCCTCCTCCGGCGACCTCCTCCTCCCTCCTCTCCTCCTCACGGTGCTCCTCCTCCTCCCTCCTCTCCTCCTCACGGTGCTCCTTCCTCTCCTGCTCACGGTCCTCCTCCTCCTCTCCGGCGACCTCCTCCTCCTCCTTCTCCGGCGACCTCCTCCTCCTCCTCCTCTCCGGCGACCTCCTCCTCCCTCCTCTCCTCCTCACGGTCTCTCCTCCCTCCTCCTCTACTTCCGGCCACATGTGGAGCCAAAAATTTGAAAAAAATTTAACCAAAAAAAACGAGGCAAAAAAATTTAACCAGGTCGAGAACGAAATTTGAAAAAAATTTAACCAAAAAAAACGAGCCAAAAAAATGAGCCAGATCCAAATTCAAAATTCAAAAATAGCAATGGCGCACGGTGGGGGTTAGACGGTGCGCCACTACTATTTTCCCGCCTTCAAAATTCAAAAAAAATCAAAACAAAAAATTAAAAAAAAAATTACCAGTGGCGCACCTGTAGCAATAGTAATGGCGCACCAGAGGTGCGCCACTGTTACCTGCAATACTAATGGCGCACCAGAGGTGCGCCATTAGTATTTCTTATTAGTGGCGTGGTAATAGTGGCGCACCTATGGTGCGCCATTAATACCCAAAAGTGGTGCGCCACTAATGTGCTTTTTTCTAGTAGTGATTGAAACTTTTTACATATTTGAACTTGTGACGCCAAGCCCTCTAGAACAGTGAAGAACTTTCTGAATATTAGGTCTGTACTTTGTTAGAGATATGAAAGAACTTTGCTAGAATTTTTATCTGGAACCGAAGAACTTAGTTAACATGGTGTCCGAACTTTGCCATCAAAATTACAAGAACTTTATATACACAGCGTGATGAATGCAGCACAAAGAACATGAAGCACAGTACCATACATTGCATGGCTGACAAAGTGGTGGGGCACGAGGATGGGACATCACGTGTGATGAGCGGCAGGGATTCGCGTTGCGCGCGCAAAGCGTTAGAAAAAATCCACGTTCACGTCATCCTCAGTCGCATTGGGCTCGGCCGGAACCCGGCTGTATGTGACGAGCCGCTCCGATTCAAGATGGAGCGCCATATTGATACTACCAATGGCGGGGATGTGACGCTCACAGAGAATGAACTGCGGTTCGTCTCCTCGCATGTGCATTGCGTCGTCGCTCGGGACATCCATGTGCATGATGCTCTTTGGACGGCTACTGAAGGGGTTCACTTGGGGCAAGCCGCTGGGATTGGCGGCTATCGATACCAGTGAGCCGGAGAACGACTTATTCCTGACCAAGCCGCTAGTGTTGCAAGCTGAGCCGCGCCTACCGGTGTGTCTCTACCCTGCCGCCGTCATCTAATCGATCTTTGGTTAGCCAGAGTTGAAATGACGAGTTCCACGCATGCACTCTACATGGTGTGACAACTAGTATATACTACAAGCGGACTCGCGCTTTGCCACATCGTTTTTCTTTCCACGCATGAAAATCAGTGTTGAATAGGCCAACCAATAACACGCCAGTCCCCAAACCAGCAAAGAGCATGGCAATAGGCATACCACCCCCCACATTCCAATAATTCAAACACTCAGAAGTCAATGTACTGAAGTTTTGCAAAGTGATAAATACAGTTTGACCTTTATTTCTTTTGTTCATGTACAATTTCTCCCATCATAGACCAAAGTGCATGTGAGAAAACAATATAGCGCATGCTATTGAATATGCAAATAACTGCACACAATACTCTAGTCGTGCTCAACCAGTTGACATCACAAATCTTAGAATCGCTCTGAAGAACACACATAGTACATTGAGTGCTATGCCATGCATGATTCACAGATTCTATAACAAAAAGGATAATAGCTGCCTCATGGCCTAGGGACATACTGAAAGTAAGGTGGACATATAGGAGTACCTAGGAGCAAAATAAGAGGAATCATCCGCCACACTTTCAGTAGCGGAGCCAGAAAAATCCAATGAGGAGGGCCGAGTGTTCATAATCTTTGTCAGGGAGGGCCAACCCACTTGAATACACCATTTTAGCATCAAATAATCATCTACAAACATGCATATTAGGCTTAACATAATGATGTTAGGGGGGCCAGGGCCCTTGCTGCCCCCCCCCCCCCCCCCCCCCCCCGCGTCTCCGCCACTGCACACTTTATGCCGCCGCGCAAATTCAAAAAGGTCTTCCAAAATAAGCTTGATCTGCATAGGCTTGTGTTGTTCTGCCTGGAATCAGTCAGTGGCTAGAGCGATAGGATGCAATGTTTGATACATCGAGAACTATTGGTTGCTCGTCCATTCACAACACTTGCATGGACGCTAAGATGCTCCAGGTTTGTAAACATATGAAGAATAAATACCAGGAAATCATGCTTTTTTCTACAATATAGAAGAAGAAAATAGTTGTAAGATTCTGCAATGATTCGTCCATGAGTCAAACTTCCATGTACATTGGTCTTGTGACTATATCATGAGTACCGCGGCTACCTCCCAGACTCCATGTGAATGCACCTGCAACCGTAGTCCTTTTTTTCTTAATCACAATCAACACTCCAGCAATACCAAGTTTCCTACTACTTTGTGCTCCCAACTTCCGGAGTATCCATTCAACTTCATCGCACACTGATCACTGGTCTGCATGAAAGTGAACAACTCACTTATCAGGGGCCACACATAAGTGTTACCCGAACTCAACATACATGCTCTTTCTTGACTGCTTGTCTCAAACTTGAAGGAATTTCATCGCTACTTGTAGTCATTCTGAATCAAATCCGCAGAGTGGAAAGGTCAGTAGAAAGGCTACTACAATAATCTAACAATCATTATTGAGGTTGTTGCATCGAAGGATCTATGAATTTGGCATTCATTATTTGGATTGTCTGGCTCTCATAATGACTTGAATGTGTTTTCTAGCTCACCATTGTTTGTTAGGCTTGTTTTCAAAGTTGCTCCTCCTTGCAACTATAAGGTCAATGGTTGTGAGTACATGATGGGTTACTACCTTGCTGATGGCATGTATCCTCCATGGGTTACATGTGTCAAGACAATCATGTGTCCAAAAGGTAACAAGAGATCTCACTTCGCAAAGCGTCAAGAGTCGACAAGGAAGAATGTGGAGAGAGCTTTTTTGGTGTGCTTCAGAAGCGCTTTGTAATCATTTGTGGCCGTGCCGAGTATTGGAACCCCAAGGTGCTATGGCAAATCATGACATGTTGCATCATCTTGCATAACATGATCATTCAAGATGAGACATGCATGCCTAAGAACTTTTGATACATCACCAATAGGGATCTTGTTGAGCTAGAGCACGATGCAAATAGGATACACAGATTCCTCGCAGCGCATCATAGAATAGAGAACCGAAAAGTTCATACGTAGTTCCAAGATAATCTTGTTGAGCATCATCAGCATCTCCATAGCACTTCGTAGTTGTGCTTTTATCATGCTATTCACTTTATTTGAACCCTCCTGTGTGCTTGAATTTGAATAATATGGTTTGTAAATTATGAATTTGTAATATTCATGAATTGTGTGAACCTTAATTATTATGTTTTAATTTAATATGTGTGCAAATATGTAGATGTAAACTAAAATTATAAAGATTTGGCAAAAACAAACTTTTACTACACTGAGTTTAGAGGATCGGTTTGAAATGACCACTTTTTAGAGGAGTTAAATTACTCGGTCGTTTATTCCTCTAAGTTTTAGGGGATGTCGAATTGCTTTTAATTTCCATGTCCATTCCCGTTGCCTGCCAAACATGCTGCGAATGATTGTTGAGCAGTAGCACTTCTCACTACATAATTTGAATGATAACATGTGCAGATTTTCAATATTACGTGCTAGAGAATTTTAATGGTCTACAGGATTTTTCAAACTTTCCTTGCATAATCTGTTCATCGAAGTTCAGTTCCTGTAGCTGAAAGCTGAAAACATGCAACCTTGTTTCTTTGCCTTTATTTCATCTTATACAGTTGGTCTGCAATGGAGAGCAGATATGCATGCACGGCTAAGCCACTCGGTAACTTAGCTCAGGAAGGCGCCACATTTTGTGCCAGTAAATCGACACCCTGGACCAGCGCGGGAACATGAAGCTGTAATCTGCAGCCTCATCAGGCAGTCCACCTAATGTCAAAGGCAGCCACACGTACCGCGAATCCCTCAGATCGGACGGCTTCCACCGGTCGGCCATGAAGACGAATACCAATTGTCTTCATGTTTCGCGTGAATGAAATAATGTGGTAATAGAGAAACCCAAATAATAGCGTCCACACGTGTGGCATGTTTGCACTTCGCCCACACGCGTCGATCCACGTTGATTCTGTTTTGCACGAATCCTAAAGGAATCTGTTGGAATTTCAGTGCCACGTCGGCATCATCGTGTGTGTGGGCGTTGCAGAGTTCGCCCACACGACCCGCAGCGCGCGGTTGCCAGCTGAGCGTATAGGCAAACCAGTTTCTGCTCACACAGTCACCACCTAGTCCACGCGCGTTTGGGCGAACTGCTCTTCGCCTACACGACGCACGTACGTTGCTAGATGGCAACTCCAGTTGCGCGTACGTCGAAACTACGTAAACACACATGGCAACTATGATTCGTTGCTAGATGGCAACTGCAGTTGCGCGTACGTGGCAACCAAATAAACACACATGGAAACTATGATTAACCATACATGGCAACTATGGTTGGACCACACGTGGCAACTAGGCAAACACACAGGGCAACTATCCCTGGTTAACTAAAATGTCATCATGCGGGTAACTATAGTTAACCAAAACAGAGAGAGTTGACATGCGTTTACAACTACATTTGCCATCCCGGGTAACTAGCCATCCCCGGGGGTAACTAAAGTGTCATCCCGCGGGTAACTAGCGTAGCTGCGCCAGGACGTGTGGGCAGATTTGCTTCGTGCCACACGCGCGGGGTGGGGATGAGCAGTACTTGTTGGGTGTGTGGCACGAAGTAGCTGCGCCCACACGTGTGAGCAGTTCTAATGTTCGCCCACACATGACCCGTGTGGGCTGCCTCCTGCGTAAGCCACACACGGTGTGTGGGCGGATGTCTAATATGCCACACGTGTGGTGAATATCGGGACCCTAGAGAAAATATAGGAATTGAGTGTTGTGGCTTGTCGTGAATACACATATATGTGTAGAAATTATTTGGTTACACCATATATGCCGTGCAGTGGCGGAGCCAGGAAAAATGAATTTGGGGGAGGGGGGGGGCAAGGGCTGTTAAAGCATGTTAGGTAGGGCCAAATCATATAAAAACAGGCTTTTGGCAGCAAGTAACCATGATTTTACACTGTTCATTGGTAAATTAGCTATAAATCCTTGATGTTTGGGGGGGGGGGGGGGTGGGTTCAGGGCTCCTGCTGGTCCCCCTGTCTCTGCCACTGGCTACGTGTATATGACATAGTTGTCACGAAAACAAACAAACGTTTACATAGTTTCTTTTACAACTATACAAACCACACATATTCTATGGAAAGAAAAATACCATAAGGAATAGGAGCCTCCAAACTTCATGTGGGATTCCTTTGAATCAAGGAGGTCACAAAGATGTACTTTGGGTGACACGCATAAAACACGTCAATTGTAGTAAAAAAAAACGGAAGAAAACACCTCATATTCGGTTCCCTCCAAAATTCCTATATAATAGCCAAACTCCATGGAAGTTTCAAAGGATTGAAGATATATATTTATCTGTTTTAAATGGTACGAACAGAATTTTCTATATAATAACCGTATACCGCAAATTTCGTAGTCTTACTTTGTGGATAATGTGGTCCAAGATAATGAAAGACGCGAAGTTGTGATAGTTGAGCATACATCGAGAGTGATAAAAAATCCACGGTCACGCTTAAAAGAAGATATTTAAGTTTGTGTGGAAAAACGAGAAGTCGCCCCAACTCCATTCTTTCTATGGCGACGTGTGGACGGTGCCTCCGACTAATTATGTGCAAGCCCTCTTTAACATGTTGTTCATGTGATGCAGAGATCAACGGTCATGATGGTACAACTCTAGCATCGACGGCCCTTACAACAGCTCGTCCAACCCTTCAACGGTGCACATGTGGCAACGAGAGTGTCCCATTCATATCCAAGTAATGTTAGTCAGTTCCCCGTCGATGCAACAGGGAGGACGAGCTGCGTGTGGGGTCCTTGTCAGTGAGGGTTCGCCACGATGTGGTGTGCTCTGCCCACACCCCCATCAAAGGGTCACAGGTTGTACGACCTTCACTTCTTCTCCCAACCGAAGGTGGCTAGGGTTTCCTGCCTCTCGTCGGCAGCAACGTCGATCTGCTTCATCTCCTATGGCCTTAGGGCCATGTGGACACGGTGGATCCCGACCTTTGCCAGTGGGAGGGCTCTGTTTGAAGATGTTTCGGGTTTTGTTAAGGTTTGTGTCCTGCTCAGGAGGACGAGACGATGACGGCTCCCTGGAAATGGAATAAGGTTCTCCCCGCCTAGCCTCCATCTCGACGGTGCTTCTAGCGTCGTTGGAAGTCGTGTGGAGGTTTGTCTCTGATGGACTCATAGCATTCGGTTAGCATTTGTCTATGGTGGATCCACATGGATCCAGTCTTTGTCCATCTATGTTCGTGTGTCTTCATATTGGATCCTTCCAATCTACGCTTCTTTTCATGCGGCGATTGTTGTTCTGGTGCGTGGTCCTATGGGCCTAGCACGATGACTTCTCGACTATCTACTACAACAAGCTTTGCCCGGCTCCGGTGAGGGAGGGGCGATCTATGATGACGACACTTGCGCCTTCGGCTCGCTTCAATGTTTGTAGTCATCGCTAGGTGGTCTATGAATCTGGACGTGATTTTTATTATTCCTGATGTTCGTTGTACTGTCGTGATTTGGGAGTTTTCTCGAAAAGAAAAGGATCGGAGGCTGCGATGTGTAGAGGGCGCGAACATGGACGCCGGCAGGTGGCACGGTGTGTGTGGGCGCGTCCAAATGTGTGAGCTTCTACACGTGAACGTGATGATGATGGCACGTATGGTACGGACTACACCTGGGCATGGGCAGCCCGGCCCGAACACGAAGCTCGAACCCGGCCTGAAAAACCCGAGCCGGGCCGAGTCAGGCTTTATGTTCAGGCCGGACTCGGGCTTGAAAACTAGATTCGGTCTGTATTTCGGGCCGGGCTCGGTCTTGAGAAAATAACCATTTTACACAGAGGCCCGACCCGGCACGACCCTAAATTCATCTTTTAGTCCATTCGGGCCGAGTTCTAGCCTGAATATTCAATTTTTTGGTCGGACCGAGCCGGGCTCGAGCTTGGAATTTTCAGTTCGGCCTTTCTCAAGCCCGGCTCAAAACCCGGCCCGGCTCGGGGTATGCCTAGGTTTAGTACGGACACGGTAGTGGTCGTCGTTCTTTGTAGCTTTTGTTGTCTATATACACATTTCAACTCGTAGCTTTTGGTCACTACTTTGTCATCATGCCATCACGTTATCTTGAACACAACAGGATTGAACAGATGCTTTCATGTGCACATGAAAAAAATACTATAAGATTAACCTCAAGATGTTGGAGCGGAGAGCGACCCTTTTTTTTTTTAACTTATCACATCCGGCACTATAGTAGTAATTTTGTATTAGCGCCAACCTGCGAGCCAAACAAGCAGCCTAAGCCTTAGCCTAGAAGAAACCCTCCTCGGAACCGTCCAAGAAAAATAATCCCTTAATTAATCTCCGATCCAGAGAGGCGCGCGCAAACGGCTGCGACGTGGGCGGAGATGGCCAGCGCCCGCTACCACCGCCCTCCTCCTTCCTCCCGCCCGCCCGCCTGGACTTGCTACTGTGGGCGGCCGCAGTCGCAGACCCCACGCCTTCTTCCTCCTCCTCCTCCTCTTTATATATACACGCGCGCACTCGCCGATCTCCATGACCCCGTCGCACAGATGACCAAAACAACCTGGTACAACTCACAAACCTAGTACTCCTCCCAGTGATCTGCGCGCGCGCAGAGTTAAAAAGGCTCGTGGAGGTCGATCGGCCGGCCGGCCGGCGCGGGCATGGAGAAGCCGCCGATCCCGAGCATCATCTCCACCGTCACCTACTGGTCCGTCCGTCTCCCTCCCTCGCCGCCTGCCTCCGCCGCCACTGCGATTCAGTTTTCTCTCCCTCTCTCTGGTTGACTGACGGGTGCCTGCGGTGCTCCTGCTCGTGCATGCAGCTGCGGGGCGTGCGGGTACGACCTGAGGCTGAGCTCCCTCGCGCGGGACACGGCCGGCGGCGCGGGGAGGCGGTGCGTGGGCGCGGCGGAGGTGGTGTTCGACGCCATCGACGACGCGCGCTTCGGCCACCTGGAGGAGTTCCGGTGGCTGGACGTGCGCGCCTGCCTCCCCTTCTCGCGCCGCACGCGCCTGCTCTGCCGCAAGTGCGGCGCCCGCCTCGGCTACGGCTACCACGACACCGCCGCCGCCGACCGCCCGCCCAGCTACCACATCAAGATCCGGGCCCTCCGCCCCGCCCCCGATCCCGATCCCTCCCCGGACGCCGCCGCGCCGTCTGATCCGTGATCCCTGATCCGAGATATTGCCAGCCTGCCGTATTCTTTGGTTCTCCTGTGCAGCTTCTCCTTCTCCTTTTCTCCCTCGAATCTCCTCCAAAGTCGCCCGCTTTGATTGCATGCACGCACGGGCTGGTTGGTTGATTGGGATCCGATTTTGCTTTCTGGTATGTAGTAGAGTATTTTTAAGCGGAATTATTGGCCTTGACTTGGCTGCGATGTGGAACTGAAAGTCAAAAGTTGTGTACGTACTGTTAACAGTCTGAACTTGGTTGCGACTTGCGACACTGACCGTGTAGGGGGGATGATCTTGATCACCGGCTGCATCTATCAAGCCTGCATCAATCACCAGTTTCGTGTCCATCCATCCATCCATTCACCAACTTGGTACCCATGCCGAAGCACATAATTTCATTGTAGCACACGCGCAGGCCGTGGGCTCGTTTCAGGGTTACAACTGACGTGCGCCTCCTCTGGTTTACATACAAGAAATCTGTAGAAATTCTAAAGGATTGGGATTTTGCAGGAAATTTTTCTTTAGACCTCTTTTATTTATAGGAAACAATCATCTGTAATTCAGAGGAAACAATCATCTGTAATTCAGAGGAAACAGATATTGCCTAGACCCAATTGAAAAAAAACATATGAACCAATTGGCATCTCTTTTGCTACGGTACTTTCTACGGTTTTCCAATTTTCATCATAGTTCTATCCTATGAACAAAAAGAGGGCCGGTTTTCATGATATTTTCTACCCTATGAACCAAAGGATGGCTGAATATATGCGTATGCTGCAGAATCCAACACCCTGCAGGCCCAAAGATCAAAGTCCAAGCCCATATTAGGTCATGAATCGTGACCTATAACGAAAGCCAACTAAAAGGCTACAAATATAAATAGATCTGTCACCTGCTGGTGCTCCCGGGGTTTCGTGAGCAGTAAAAAACAGCTTGCTTGAGGTATGTCCCAAGTTGGGCTGAAGTAAACAAAGTACTGTGTACATGGGAATGACCGAATGCAACCTTCTTGGCTCACACTGGAATCTGAGCTAAGCTGCCTAGCTCCTGTGTTTCATCTCATCGTGATCGTGATCCCCGATGACCACCGTGCTTCGTGTCTAGATTTCGGTGCAGCGCAATTATCTTCTCTGTGCACTCGAAGCGAGCTGAAGCCACGGTTAGAGAGAGCTTTGCCTTCAGAAATGGATGTCACCCATGATGAAGACAATGGTGCAGGCAGGCTCTGGAGTCTGTGGATCAGCTGTGGAGATCACAATGCCAAGTGGCTGAACAAGAGAAAAAAGGGCAGCAGAAATGGATGCCACCAACCGACACCAACAACCCTAATCATCTTCACCAACATCAGCAAGCAGAAACAGTGGTGGAGGGGTGGAGGAGAGGCAGGGAGGGGGGGGGGGGGGGGGGGGGGGGGGGGGCACAGGCATTGGCTTTATGCGAGTTACGTCGTGGGGTTTGGCACTTAGTGGTGCAAATTACTACTGTGCAGTAGTGATGTGTAAAGATGGTGCTCTGTGGGTTTTAGCCCTACACAAGTACTTCCACCATTTGCCCGTAGGTCCCTTTCAGATATAAAAGAAATTTGACAGTGCACCCTCTGACCGTCATGCACCTAACAGCCTTGCATACTAGGGTTACAACCTATAGAGTACAAATTTTACCAATGCAATTATGCAAACCTAACAAGTTCCAATGATGATTAGATATACCAGGAAGCTTGTACCAATGTGACGTGAGCAAAACTGAAATTTGACTGGTCGATATTCGTATGCAACACCCTGCAGGCCCAAAGATCGAATTGCACCCCTAATCATCTTCTCCATCATCAGCAAGCAGAAACAGGGGAGGCGGGGGGGGGGGGGGGGGGGGGGCTCGCATCTAGTGGTGCAAGTTACTGTGCAACAGTAATGTGTAAAGGCGGTACTACCGTTTGCTCAGCGGTCCCTTTCAGACATAAAAGAATTGGCAGACAGTACACACTCTTGACCCTCAGTGCACCTAACAGCCTTGCACACCAGAGTTGCAATTTACAGATTTTACCAATGCAAACCTGAGCTCCAATGATGAGCTAACATCAAGGTGATGTGAGCAAAAACTGAAATTTGCCCTGCTGAATTCTGCAGTCACAACACTGTTACGGCTTGAACATGCTTCCAGAAAATCGCAATGCAAGCCTGGAACAAAATATGGTCGACTGAACCTCCGATGTCACGGTCGTTAAGTCTGCACAGACCAAATCGAACTAATGAGTTAAATTCTCAGACATATGATAATTGGTTGCGGTGAAGAAATAAGTAAACAGAGTGCAGCATCGGATCATCGAATGTGCTAGGCTAAGTAGAGTTACTGTCTTGAGTATTGTGGTTCAGAAGGTAGGCAACCCCCAATTTCATGCAAGTAAACTGAAAAAAAATACAGAAATCCAATGCTAACAAGATACTACTACAAAACAACTAAACACTTACAGCAACAGGCTATTATCAGTAACGGACATGCGGAATGTCATTTTGGACTTTGCCAACAGCGGAGCCAGATTAGTAACAGGAAAGCACACACCAAACATTGGGATGCCTGAAGACTGCCCGTGCTTGCTCTTGCAGACACAAGCCTAAAACATCAACTGTTGGTGATTTGTCCTCCCTATATGGTGCTCGACAGTTTGGCAGTTTGCAGTAATGAGAACGGATGAATTTATCAAACCCCATTACCTTATAGCAGAAATTTCTTCAAAACATGTTTTGTGCTTATTGCCTGTTATTGAGTTCATGTCCCGATGTTGCCGCAATGCCGTCTTCTTGTAGTGCTTTTCATAAAAAAAGATCTGGTGATGTTTTTTAATTCACGGGCAGATCATAACCATTGCACTTTTATCAGCTCTCATAAGCAGTTCCTATCTGTTCTCGCAGCTCCTGAACATATAATACATGACGAACTCTGCCGGACAACAAAGCTGCTTAACTGGCCACTGGCCAGCCAGATATATCCTGCCTTGTCATATTTTGATTTCTGAATAATTGGTTAACCTATGCTATCTTAGTTAAATACAAAAGGAAATGAAGTTGCCTCTGTGTTTTTTAAGCTGAAGCTACCACTGTTATGCGAGACTTATGATTCCAGATAATGTTCACATAACCTACATGAGTAACAAAAGTGCAATAGTAAATGTAAATATATTGTATTGCTGATCGATTTATGCAATGACAAGCTCATGCACAATTCTTCACTGAAAAAAAAACTTAACCTAGCTCATTTGGAACAAAAGAAGCTAGAGGAACAAGAGATGTGTGACTATGCAAGTAGTCAGCAAAATAGCATGTAACTTTACCTAACGCAGTATAGCAAGAAATACGGCAGTAAGCATGGCATGAGAGCAACAGTGCATCACAGTTATTTGTCATGCATAACTAATTCAACCTTTTGAAATTACAAATTAGACCGTACTGTAAATTTGTATGCAGGCTATATATATATAGTAATAAAGACACTTCACAAGTTGGGGTCATTTGAAAATCCTAATCCTAGGCTCCTAACCTCCTAGGGAATAAAGTAATACACATTATCTATTCGCAAGGACTAACCATTTGATGGGAAGAAACTCACCGATCAATTATATGTATATCTAGATTCCGTCATTCCAAAGTAGTTAAGCTCCTACAATATTTGGCAGGGATAGAACAAGTAGGCTGCAAAAACAGCAACAAAAAAAATCCCAATAAGGGACGAGATTAGTGGCGGCAGTAACGGTTTGGCTTACTGGATGGAGTTTCTGTAACAATATCCCAGTTTAGCATTTTTATGCTTGAACTTCCGGTTGATGCTTCTTGGCCGTAGGATATTTAACCACCTGTACAGGCGCAAGTGTTATATCTGTGTGCCTCTGTCTGTTGGTTGTTATTTTCCCAGATTGGAGGTTGACAAATCTAGCGATGGCGGAGCTACAGCCAGGCCGGATGGGCCATGGCCCGTCCAACATTTTCAAATTTGTACACAACTTTTTTTACTATTGAGCCTTAGAACACCAGCCATAGGCTATTTCTTTCATTTTGGCCCGCCCAGCCCGCCCAGAGTTGGGCTTCAAGCTCCGCCACTTTAATCTAGCATTGTGAAGAAGAAAAAGATTGCATAAGCTCGGGGCAGGTGGAGGAACGAAAAGAACTAATAGTAGCCCAACCGTATTTCTAGGTGAACTGACCTTTAATTGCCCTAAACTGCTCATGAATCATTTTTATTAACAACAAGGAACAAACTATTAATCATCGGATGGTAGAATACTAGTAAAGGGAAACATATTTCCCCCTTGTACACAGTTAGGTTTTTATCTTTAAAGAAAATTGTGTTGTAAAGTAAGAAGGATATTTTAATTTTATCCTTTAAGATGATTCTTAACAAATGCTAGCAGGATTCTGACAGTTTATCCTCTAAGGAAATAACAATGCATGTCCTTCAAAAGTTCTACATAATTGCAGTCCCCTAGTTTGTAGACTTGCAAAGTATTTGAAAATCCTTGGTCATTAAACCAACTGTGAATTGTGGACATTCCGCTGAAAAAGACAAGTAGGCAGCATCCTGTTAGAGATTTACCTGCCTGACTGCATTTGTGACCAAGAATACATGGAAGTTGTTCGTAAGCTCCTGAATAGTTTAGGACAACCTCGTATGCAAATTCATATTACACGGACTTCACCACATTCCGCCGTATTTATCATTTCTCTACGCTTGTCTGTACAAAAGCAGAGGGGTCACTTTATTAAACAAACATTAGATTCCAGACAAGGAAATTGTTTATTGATGCTTCACAGGCATAACTAACATGTTCTAACGATTTTACAGGGGAAAACGTTGCATGAGTTGCAGAAATCAGGAGAATTAGTTATGTACTAGAAGAGTTAGACGCGCTTTGCTGCGCTGTAGGTGTTATTGGGTTTTATAGAAAATAATCACTTTGTTTCCAAATATAAGGTGTATTATTTTTTTTAAAGTCAAACCTTTTAAATTTGATCAAATTTGTAGAGAAATGTATCAAAATCCACAATATCAAATTGGTATTTTTGGATTCATCATGAAATGATAAACCGAATCCAATTGAATATCTCAATTGAATGAAAGAGCTTCAAAATTAGGGAGCATAGTAAATTAAAAGAATTGAATGAGAGAGCTTGAGAAATCGTTGACTCGGTCAAAATTGGATGATCCAATTCTAAATTGAATACCTCAAGTAATTGCGAGGCCTTAAAATTTAAAAACATAGTTTATTGTATAAAAAATGAATAAGAGAGTTTTGAGAAATTGTTGACCCGGTCAAAATCGGATGACCCAATTCTAATTGAAGACTTCAATTAAATGTGGGCTCTTTAAACCTAGGAAGATTAGTGTTATAGAGGATTGTGTTAATCTCACACATTTATCTCTACTGCATACACATGCTTAAAACTAGTTGCCTATTTGAACGTGTGGTGGGATAGATTTAGCATTGTATAGAGAGATCGTTCGGCCGTGTACTTTGTTTGGTTGGTGCTTTATATATAAAGCGGGGCGAAAGCCTGTTTCGAGATAGATTTAGCATGGTGTGATGTCTAGTCTTCAGCTTGAAACTTGGGATAAGACTTGAAAACCAAAATGGGAAAGTATAGCTGCTTAAGCATCTATTGCTTGGACAAACAGGCAGCATCTTGTTAGAGATTTACATGCCTGGCTGCATCTATGACTAAGAATAGATTGCTGTTGTTGGTAAACTCCAGAATAGTTTAGGATCACTTCCAATGCAGATTCTGCAGTCCAAGGACTTCCCTAACATTTCCTCGTATTTATCGTTTCTCTACGCTTGTCTGCCTGTACAAAAGCAGAGGGGGTCACTTTACTACTCCCTCCGTTTCTAAATATAAGTCTTTTTAGACATTTCAATAGGGGACTACATACGGAGCAAAATGAGTGAATCTACGGGAAATGCATTGGAGCACCCGGGTGCCACACACCCCTATATATATATATATATAGCATTAAATAAAATATCAGAAAATTTCAAAAAAATCTGAAATTTTGGGATATGAAACCTGGATGCCCATTGTACATACGTGTTCATTTCCATGGGGAATGGGTGCCCGTGGTATCTGTGGCACAAGAATTACTGTCCGACATACGTTACATCCAGATTTTTTTTCTACACATACAGTTTTTTTGTCTTTTTTATGGACATTATCACGGGCACCCATTCCCCACGAAACTGAACACGGGTGTGCAACGGGCATCCAGGTTTCATATCCCAAAAATTTAGATTTTTTTGAAATTTCCTAATATGTTTTTTCATGCTATATTCATATAGGGGTGTGTGGCACCCGAGAGCCACAAATCATCGTCCGTGAATCTACACTCTAAAATATGTCCATATACATCCGTATATAGTACAATAGTGAAATCTCTAAAAAGACTTATATTTAGGAACGGAGGGAGTAGATTTCAGACAAGGAAATTGGTTATTGATGCTTCAGCTTCATGCAGAAGCAGGAATAGCATATTCTTTCTTTCTTTTTGCGGGGAAGGAATAACATGTTCTAACGATCCTACATGGAAAAACATTGCGGGAATTACATCAATTAGCAATGTAAATCATCTATTGTGTTAATTTCACGCATTGATCATCACTGCATCACATACTTAGACGCGCAGCTGCCTCTTTGAGTCTTATTTTCTTGGACAAAGCATCTCTCTTCTACAGAACTCGAATAAGGGGGGTTGATTCTGAAAATACTTTTGCTTGAAAAGGAATTTTTTTTCCTATCTTCCCAAATTGGACTTCCTTCTTATTTTAACCTTTCTGATTTCTGCGTGAAGGATAATAGACTGACAAAGTTGGCCTAGTTTATCACTCCAGCATACATGCTACACGTGGCATGGCGTGTTGTCTGGTCTTCAGTTTAGAAACTTGGGTTAAGGCTTCAAAGAAGAAAAAAAAGGGAAAGATGTAGATTTTTTTTCAAAACTATGACGTATTTTATAGCAAATTCGGAAACTATAGGGCCGAACGCAAAAAATTCAGAAATGTGACCCCGTCGGCCTTTGGCTGGCTGAAGAGTGGCCCGTCGGCCTCTGGCTGGCCGAAGATAGGCCCGTCGGCCTGCGGTGGGCCGAAAAGGGACCCGTCGGCCTGCGGTGGACCGAAGAGGGGCCCGTCGGCCTCCAGGCGGCCGAAGTGTCCCTGGGGGCCTGATCTGAAGTTTATTTTTCACTTAAATGCATTATAATTCCTGCACAACCATTCCCCCTCTTTCACATTCCAACTTTGTACTTTCCCGCAACCATTTCCCGACATTCTATCTCGTCATTTTCTTTCCCGCCCTACTATCCCGCCATTTTCCTTCCCGCCATTTTCTTTCCCGCCCTTCTTTCCCGCCATTTTCTTTCCCGCCATTTTCTTTCCCGCCTTTCTCTCCCGCCATTCTTTCCCGCCATCTTCTCTTCTAAACCTATAAAACCCCCTCCGCAGTAAGGTGGGTGAGCAGGCAAGTGTAGTTTCGTGGAGATGTCCCATTATCCTTTTGATCGTAGTTTTCACTCTGGTATGTCCGATCGTCTTCTCCGTCTAGCCGCCAATTTCAAGATCGACGATAGAGTAGTTACATGGGAGGAACTCATCAGTAGTGACACCATAATGAATGAGTTGGCTCACTCATTAGCTAGGAGTGGGTGGCCTCCCAGGACATTTGAGGAGATACGGAAAGAACTTCTCAGGTTGCATGGCAGATGGCAGAAGCAACTGCATAAAGGTGAATCTTACCTCAGGCTTGCTGTAAATAATTCAGATTTATGGTCAGCAGACAGTGAGGACGAAGACGACCTCTTCATGCCGAGCACCAAGGTCAAGACTACCGCATCGTCGAAGGGCAAGAGCTCTACATCGACGAAGGGCAAGAGATCTGCATCGACGGAGGACGAAGACGACCTCTTCATGCCGAGCACCATGGTCAAGACTACCGCATCGTCGAAGGGCAAGAGTTCTGCATCGACGAAGGGCAGGAGCTCTGCATCGATAAAGGTCAAGAGCTCTGCATCGACAAAGGGCAAGAGCTCTGCATGGACGGAGGAGGACGATGATGCATTCATGTAGTTTTTTAGCTATAATTTGTAATTTCAGTTGTATTGTTTAATTCAGCTGTATTTTATATTATCTTTGTGTATTGTCTTGTTTTGTGGGCATTATGTTTTATGTAAAGTGCGGCGTTGGATGCATTTAGTTTGCAGTACAAGTGTTATCCCTCTAAACCAATTGACCACTGAAATAGAACATGAATATGTCTCATACATAAGTAGATAGTAATTTGTCCCATACATAAAATAGACATATGTCTCATACATAATTAGATAGTCATGTCTCATACATAGATAATGACTCATACATAGATAACCATATCATTGCTGGGGACGACGACAAATCTAGGTCTTCCTCGGACGAGGACCGGAAGGCGATAAGCGCTCAGGCGGTGGACGAGTCTCACGATGACCACGACCATAGACAACCTCGTCTGTCAGTGTATGTGTCTCCTGCGTCCATGGTGGTGTTGGAGTGTGAAGAACTGTCTGCGAGAACTCATAGGTGTTTGCAGCTCGGTCATCGTCGTCGCCGTCGCCGTCTAAGAACGAACCAGCACCACTAAGCATCGGTGACTGGATTGAATGCATGAACGGTTGCGACTGGCTGCCGACTGCGGTAAAGTAAAACATGTAAAATTGATTTGCGAACCTACAATGTTTAAAAGAATGTACAAAGTAGTGTTACCTAGGTCCATCTGATTATGCCAGGAAGAGCTCCCTAGTTGTGAAGGAGGTGGCTGCTGGTAGAAAGAGATCCCTGGTTGTGAAGGAGGTGTCTGCTGCCAGGAAGAGCTCCCTGGTTGTGAAGGAGGTGTCTGCTGCCAGGAAGAGCTCCCTGGTTGTGAAGGAGGTGTCTGCTGCCAGGAAGAGCTCCCTGGTTGTGAAGGTCGTGGTTCTGAACGCTGCACAGAGGGTCGTGGTTCCGAACGGTGCACAGAGGGTCGAGGTTCTGAACGCTGCAGAGAGGGGCGTGACGGACGATGTGCTGGACGAGGAATAGCAACATCCGAAGATCGTCTACATGTAACAGCTGCGTAAATCCCGCGTAGCTTCTCATCAAGACGCCTCAACCATGAGACGTTCTCTCGCGGTGGGATATTATCTCCCCTCTCAAAGCGTTGCATTAAAGCGGAAACCTCCTCTAGCGCCTCGCATGTCAAGTCACCCTGTACACGGAGAGTTAACCAATTAGATCATCGTTGTATGGCAGACAACACGAATAGTTAACCAATTGTATATGTTCAGATTAAGAAAAAACTTAACCTGTGAGAACCATAGCACGTACCGCGTGGTGTCTGGTTCCCACAACAGAGGCAGTTGGGAACAGATCGCTGGTAAGAGGGGCTTCGATCTGATCAGGAGCTGCTGATGGAACCAAGTAGATCCTCGTGCTATGCCGGTAACGCTGCAGATACAACCCGAACTTGCCCCAGTCAAAGGGCCGAACCTCATCCCAGATATTTGTCGGCGCAGTAGTCCATTCGTCCACGTAAGGGCTAATGTCGCGAAGCCAAGAATCCAGGGACTTGTTTCCTCCTACGCGACTGTACCTGAGATTGAAATGCGCATTACATGATTAGTTATATTCTGAATGCAGACATGAGAACTAAAATAGTATTACTTACTTGTACATGTGATCTGGTAAGTGTGGAATAACTGGAATGTCAGGCTCTTGGCATAGACCGAACTGTCTCATCACCCTATGAAGAGCCATCTCCTCAACCGTCACGTCGAACACCAACTTGGCCTTGGTCATCCAATAGTGCCGATCTCTAGTGCACAATCCAGAAATCCCAACTGGACACCTGGATAATATAGCCTGATGGGAGTATGGCTCCCAAATAACTTGATCCTCGTGCAAACTATCAAACTGCGCCGTGAAGGAGGGGTAGCAGCCCCTCACCTGGCTATGCGCAAACTGTCTCTGTGCATGACAACAAATAAGCATTAGTAATACTATTGAATGGCAAGAATAATTCATATTGTTACTTAATATGAAAATACCTCTCTCCGTGCCCAAACAGATCCCATAGTAGGCAAGTCGCCGATAGAAGGCACATAAGTCCCAGCCATGTCCTCAAAACCAAAAGGTTTATCAACGCAGACATAGGGTCGACCAATAGGGAATCTCTCGTATGACCAGAGCTGCAACAATAGTGGACATCCAACAAGACCTGATTTTCTAGACTTCAACAAGCAAGCTTTGCACAGGCCTCTGTACGTAGCCGCTAACACACCAGAACCAAAACTCCTCTGCAGAATGTCCCCCGGGCAACGTGCGTCAGCTATCTCTCGTGCAATACCGATGAGTCGTGCATCGACAGTGGTCACGTGGTTCTCCGTGAACATCGTCTTGCCGAACAACCACATAATATATGCCTCTAGGGATCGGTCAATCTGTGCCTCTGACAACTGAACATCGGGATATCCTAAGGAGACAATCTACGTAGAAACCAAACGATTGTATGAACTATGCAATGAGGACAACAATGAAAACAACATTTTTTAACTGGTCGTGAAGGTTACCTGAAACTGGCTCAACCACCTAAAACGAGGCCCGTGACGATCGTTGTCTAGGCCCGTAGCAGTTGGCACCGCAGCCAAAAAACGGGCCTGCATCGATGCTAGCCAAGCAGGTTCTGCCTCTAAAGGACCTATGGCAGCACCGGCCAGAGGTAATCCCAACAAGTAAGACACATCCTGTAAAGTAGGCGCCATCTCTCCCCAGGGAAAGTGAAACGTATGTGTCTCTGGTCTCCATCTATCTACTAAGCAGGTAAGGAGTGACCTGTCGTAAGAGAAACGTATCACTTGCCTCTTGTGTAACTGCATTGGTTCACCTGCCTCATCCAATTCCGGATGTTCAACCCACTCATCCAATGTACCCTCAACCAGCCGTGCCAAGGGTAGAAGTCCAGCCCAACTTAACCTACAAAATAAAGAGAATGTAGCATACAGTTAGCGGCTATCAAAAGGATGTCAAACATAGTAAGTAATTGTACCGACACATACCTATCAACCCATAAAGGGTGTATCATCCAGTTAGACTTTGGGGTGCGAGTGATCAACACGTCTAAGTTCTTGACCGCTTCCATAAGTGCGGCCCGGTGCCCTCTATCGATATTACCATTAAGCAACGGATACGAAGCCATATCTGCAATTAAAACATAGTCCAGACATATTACAAATTAAAACATAGTCCAGACATATTACAAATTATAACATAGTCCAGACATATTACAGAATAAAACATAGTCCGACATATTACAGAATAAAACATAGTCCGACATATTACACATTAAAACATAGTCCAGACATATTACAAATTAAAACATAGTCCGACACATTATATAGCTTGTGAGTTATTTCTTCCTCGTCCGCCCCTTCGGCCTCGACTGCCACGACCACCACGACTGCCACGACCGTGTCCGCCTCTTGCTACTGTTGTCGCAGTCGTCGATGTGGAAGCACTCGTCGATATGGAAGCACCGTCTTTGTTCAGGTCGGGACAATATTTCATCCTATGCCCATAAGCCGCGCATAGCAAACATTGTCTGGTTGCTCCACCAGCTTCAGATTGGTCCATATAGTTTCGGATGCGCTTTACCTTACGTCTGCCCCTGCTTGTTCGCCGAAGTTCTGGATCCGGGATGTATACTCTCTCCCCATCGTTTACCTTGTTGAAATTGCCGACGACTCTAAATCCTGTCATCTCACCTGTCCAGACATTGAGTATTGCATCTTTTAAATAGTATGGGGACACGAAGGAGATAGCGCCCAACTCAATCTGGCCATAGGCAGCCAACACATGTGAGCAAGGCAGGTGCAACAACTTTGGTTTGTTGCATGTACACTCACAAGTTGGATAAAATTCCGTTCCAATTTTTACCTCGTGCGTCTTCACCTCATTTGCAGAACCAAAACCATCAGTAGGAAGCTGAACCTCATACCTCCTTTCCTGATTACCTATGAGTCTGACAGTGTGCTTCTTTGCTTTCTCTATCTTCTTTGCCATGTACTCCATGACACGGCTACAATAAGGTGTGTTCTGATTATCTGCAATATGCTTCTTTGCTAACTCGTGCCTTTCTCTGAAATATCTCAAAGTGCCATGGAATACAGACATTGGTATACCTTCGACGCGTGTGTCCCCTTCTTCCTCTCCACCCCACCACCTCCTCACCAGCCACACCTCCTCCACCCCACCATGGCTCCTCCTCACGCACAAAAAACTACCCCATAGCAAAAAAAAAATACCGTAGGCCGGCGGAGAATGCTATGATCTATTGTTTCTGCGGGTTGGATAGAAAATGGGTGGACGAGGGAAGAGATCGGCGCGGGGGTGGAAAGTACAGAGAGAAACGAGAGAGAGGAGGAGCTAGCGAGCAGAGGAGGAAGAAAGGAGCTGCTCGCGGCTCGGGCTTATCCAGCGGCTCTTCGGCCGCCTGGAGGCCGACGGGCGCTCTTCGGCCGCCCGCAAGCCGACGGGCCTCTCTTCGGCCTCCTGGAGGCCGACGGGCCCCTCTTCGGCCCACCGCAGGCCGACGGGCCTGTCTTCGGCCAACCGCAGGCCGACGGGCCCCTCTTCGGCCCACCAGAGGCCGACGGGGTCACATTTCTGATTTTTTTGCGTTCGGTCCTATAGTTTCCGAATTTGCTATAAAATACGTCATAGTTTTGAAAAAAATCAAAGATGTATCTGTGTAGTTGCTTACGCATCTCTAATGTCTGGACAATTCCAGGGAAGCTAGAAACCAATGGCGCCGGGATACATTCCACGGGACTATGTGTGTGGTCAGTGGACGATGGACGAGGCGATCCATTCCACGGGCCGTGACGGACGGTCGGGCTACGGCGGCGCCAGAAACAGGCAGGATCACGGTGCCGGCCAACAGATCGGCCAACAAACCGACGAACCGCCGAGCAAAACCAGCAGCCAACCGACCGCGCTTCCTTGCGCGCGCGCGTGCGTGCGTGCCAGCCCCAGCGGATCGAGACGGACCCGCCGCGAAGCGAGGGGCGGCGGGCCGTGGCAGCAAGCAGTAGCGTAGCGCCCACAAGGTCAAGGTCAAACAGAGCCGAACAAGAACCGCCGAGATCGATCTTCGCCACCAACTTCGCGCGGGATCCGACCGCGCCGCGCCGCGCCGGGCCGCCTGGAGCCGGAGCCGCCGCCGCTCCGGCAACAGCCATGGGCTCGCGGCGGCGCAGTCTCCCGCTCAGGCGCTCCCCCTTCCTTCCCCCATCCCTCCCCTGTCCCTTGGCCAGCTTTGGAACTTTTTCCCGGTCATTTTCTGGGCGGATTCCCCCCGTGTCGGCGCCGATCGGGAACCGGATCCTAACCGCCCCGGCGTGTGGATGACGGGAGCTCGGATTCGCGCGCCGCACGTACGGGGGCGGTGACAAAGATGGCACGCACGCGAGGACATGGCGCTGGTGGCTTCGCTCGTGTGGCCGTGGCATGACGGGGCGGGGTAGGTGGGTGGGCGGTTGGGAGGGCTCCCGTCAACGCGATTTAATTTAGAAAAGAGTGAATTGCACATAACACAACCTTCAGGGGCCCTTGAGGACTGAGCCGTAGCTCAGAGGTTGGGAGCGCAGTGGCACACCAGTCCGCTCCGAGTTCGATCCCCAGCGGGGACGAACGAACAGTGTAATAATTTCCGCAAGTACCTTACGACGTCTACGTGTCACAGGCGAGAACAACATGCCCGTTGTTTCTGGAGTCCTAGACTTCAGAAGTCTTATTAGACGTATTAGAGATATTAGCTAAAAGGCCCGTGCGTTGCAACGAGAGGAAAAGAAAACTTCACGCGGGCCTATAACCATATAAGCATGGCTCGAGTCGACCCCCCCCTCCCCGGTCCATGTTCTCTATTTTAACATGACATCACACCCATGTCGTCACTTATCGTCCTTCCCGCCTTCGTCGACGATGGCCCCGGTGTTCACCCAATGCGATGAACTCAACCACCGCACGTCACATTGAACCATGCCAGCGCAAGGGAACGTTAAAAACTCAACCCGTGCACCTGTCGGGCTAGGATTTAAGTAGTAAACATTCATTTTTTGAAATTCATAAGATATCTTTTATGAAAAAAAATATGCACCAAAATCACATTGTAGTATCATTATGTGATAGTTTTTTTTGCTGTTGTTGCTTTTTTCACAATGTGATTGTTCCACACATATGTCACACCAACTTTATGTTGCCGTTGTTGCTTTTTTCATGATTAAATTAAAAAACATCTTATAGAAAAATATTACAAAATTATGTCTTTCTAAGAAATATATGAGGTATTTATATGGGTGGGTTGTTCCTGGGTGTGTTCTGAAACCAATTGACAACCTAATGTGAAGAACAGTTTGTTAATATAGCAATTACAAAATAACTTTTTTTAAGTCAAACAATTACAGAATAAATAAGAGTAAAAAAAACTATGAGATTTAACACGCTAGTACACACCATGCAAAGGCACCATCCCTTTTTTTAGGGTAGCACAGTTTTTTATTTATTTATTCAAAGTTCTAAGATATCTCTGAGGAAATAACATGCAAGATACTATTCCTGGGAATCACGTAAGGCTATTCTTGCATCGTCATTGAGCATGGTCAATGTTGACTTGTTGTCTAGCTCCACATGAATCTTGGCTACATCCAGTTCCCAATTCCCGTGCGAGTTGCGCTCCCTTCCTCCAGACTCCGTCCCTAGCTAGCACATGGTCGCCAGCCATGTCCTTGCGTCCTCGTCGCTGTCTGCTGCTGCTAGCAGGGTGACATGGTCGCCAGCCGTGTCCTTTCCTTGTTCCCTGTGTTTTCACCCAGCCCTCCTTGTCCACGTCCAATGCGTGCTTTTTCTTCCCACGTTATTATCTCTCTCCCTCCACAGGGCCCTTCCTAGTTCTCTTCCCACATTATCTCTCTGTATCAAGTCTCGAGGCTGCTTGTTGACTTGTTTAACTCGTCCGTATTTAAATTGGTGAGAATTAGTGCAAAGAAGCGAGGTGGGACTAATTATTTGGGAAGGAACCTTGTTTTTTAGCACAAGCAGAACGGAGTTCAGTTGGTTGCATTCTTCTTGATGGAACGGGAGGTCCTGTGTTTGAAACTTTGAATCCCACATGAGCACCTTCTTTTCACCTTTTTTTATTTGGCTGATCGTGGAAGCCCACTGGGCATATAGGCCCAGCAAAGCAAGGACCAGGTTGCGTGCGAAAGACCGAGCGAGGCACAAACTCAACGAACGGACTGCGGGTTGAAATTAGTACCACCTCGGATAGCAAATTAAAATAACGAAAATTATGGGAGCGAGGTGGACGGACGAAAAACGGACGAAATTATGGTGGTAAGAAGCAATATCCCCTTTATTAGTAGGTATAGATGTGTTGTAAGTTTGGTTTAGATGCATAGTCGGGGCGTGAGTTGTGGTGTGCGTGCGTGTGGTGTGTGTGACTGTGCGTCCGAACAGATGCTACAGCTTGTATACTCAGTGAGGCTAAAAAAAAAACTTTAGGGGCACTTATAACAGTTTACACCACCTTTTGGGGAAGTTTTCACAAAACCACAACTTATGGGCTAACTACCAACGCACAGCCCAAGTCCTCGTATTAGGCAAACTAACAAGTTGGGCCTACCACGCAGGCATTGTAGATCGAGCAGGTGCTCCTGTTGCGTGCGGTCTCCTCCCGACCCGCCGCCGCCGTCTCACTTCTCACCGGTAGCCCCGCCATCCCCTTCGCCCCGGCGCTTGTCGGCCGAACCTCCACCTCAGTGTCGTCTCGTCCAGCAGCACCTTCTCCTCTGCCTCACCACCGGCTCGTCCGCCTAGCGTCGTCGTCTCCGCGTTGTGCTTCTACGCTCGACGCTGCCGGCTGTCCTCTACGAAGCTCCCCCCGATGACGCTCGCCTCACAAACGAGCTCGGCGTAGCCTAAAAATGGAGTGAGCGTGTGCCTGGAAGTGAAAGAATTAGAGGATTTTTGTTTCTTCAGTGAACTGGCTATAGGACCTTCATTGCAAGCAAATTTTGGGCTGCTGTGTTTGTGCTCTGTTTCTTCAGATTTTTGCAGTGAATAGCTACAGATTTTCCTCAGTGTAATCTAGTGATGTAATTTGCTGGGTATGTGTGAAATTTGAATATATGAAACTGAACCAATTTCAGTATTATCTGTACTCTTTGAAATATGAAGTTTTTGACATATTAGCAAAAGCTACAGAATTGTCTGTCACACTGTATTGGTAAATAGCTACAAAACTGAACCAAAAACTACAAAATTAACATCTGATTGTAAAATAACTGCCGAAATGGAGCATATGCTACCCCTGTACTATTATCTATGGTCACAATAAACCGACATTTAGAACTGAAACATGTACAAAAATGGACAACATTTGCGGTAATCCAGAAGTTTGCAACTTTCATAAGTTGTCTTACAGGAAGAGAATATATGTTGTAACATAAGCATCCACATAGTTATGTGCTTAAGTCACATAAAGCTGACATTTACAAGTCAACGTGCCTAGCTAGATCCCCAAAATATGTAATGTAACATAAGCATCCATCCAAGTCTGAGCTTTAGTTACATAAACCTGACATTTACAAGTCAGTTTTCATAAAGATGTAAACTTTTCATTCACAAAAAAAGCCTTCGACATAGGATTTTCTTCAATGATTGCCACTGGTAGTGAAGTACTCCATGAACCTGCCCCTTGTTGAACTACATCCCCTCATTACTGGCAACTTCTCTCCGCTATTTCCTACAGCTGGTTGTGAGGCAACTTCTTCTAGGTCAAACCCATAGAAAGGATCATGTGCTTGGAATACAACATGTGCATGAAAAGGATCTTGAATTGCAGCTTCAGCTTGTCCTCTTCCTCTTCCTTTGCCTCTGGCTGCACCCATTGTTGTATCTGCTTCAGCTTGAACATGAACTGGTGTTGCTTCGGCTTGACCATGAACTGGTGTTTCTTCAACTTGATCATGGGTTGGTCCTTCTTCAAATATTCTTCTATTACTCTGAGCAACCAGTACAAGCACTCAAAGTTGTGTTAACAAGCAGAAATATATGCTAATTACATTTAGGAATATGTGAATTACCTTGTGCTTGTTTTTTCTTATCACCAAGTCTGCTCTCAGTGGTGTGGAACAACTGGTATACTTGTGACCAGGTTTGTGGCAATTCGAGCATGTCGTTGTTGTCATCCTATGTCTAGAACCTGGCTGAGGCACCTCATGCACCCCCTTCCTTCTGCTCTTCTTAGGTCTTCCGGGGTGTCCAGTGAAAATTGGTGGGTCAATATCGGGTGTTCCAGTCTTTGCCCAGCTATCTTTGCTAGGAACCGGATATATAATATTGTTGTAGGCAACCTGGTACATAGGCCTTTTGAAGAATGCACTCATATAATCTTCAGGATGCTCTTTTTTCTTATAAATGCATGACACTGCATGTTTGCATGGCACGCCATTAATGTCCCACCTTCTACATCCACATGTATTACCATCGACATTAACAACATATGTTTTCAATCCAGAAGTAACTTGCCACAACCCTTTACCTGCACATACTGGCCTACAATGCTTTGCCCTGCTCTTCTCAAGTTCCAACTTCTCTGCATAGTTTCGTGTGATCTCCCAATTTGAATTAGCGAGCCCCTCTCTGTTACTGTTGTATCTGACCATTAGCTTTGTCCTAATGTTGTCTATCATGGTTTGAATGGGCTTGTCTCTAGTTTCTAGGATATACTTGTTGAATACTTCACTTAAGTTGTTCACCACTAAATTTGTTTTGCAATTTGTGTCCATGGCATGCCTTGCCCAATGCCTAGGTGGAATTTTGGACAACCATTCCCACGCACTTTCACTCTCAGCCTTCAAGTCACTCATAGCAGCCTCATAGTCAGACTTTTGGTAAGCATATGCAGTACTATCCATGTGTTTTTTAAGGTCACCACCCTTGTGACCAGCAGTTTGGAAATTTGCGTAAATATGCCTAAGACAATATCTCTGATCACAATTAGGAAATACTTTGTCTATGGCATTGAGCAGGCCCTTTTGTCTATCTGACATGATAGTCCACTTTCCAAATGTCCCTGAGTCGCCACCAAGAGCATACTTGAGCTGTTGGAGGAACCAACACCAATTAGGAATATCTTATTTACCAACAACTCCGAATGCAATGGGGAACAAGTTGTTGTTGCCATCCCTTCCAGAGGCGGCCAACACTTGTGCTCCTGTAGTAAGCTTAACAAAGCATCCATCAACACCAATGAATGGCCTACATCCATGCAAAAATCCTTCCTTAGCCGCATTCACACTAACTTAAGGGGTAATTTAAATGATGTACGACCAAAAGTTATCCCTGCTTTATTATTAGGTAAAGATAAATAACAAAAAATCAAAATAGTTTAGATGTTTTTTCTTTAAATAGACTTTTTTTGAAATTTTTTTGATCTATTTGTCTTCAATAACCGTAGTACAACGAACACTAGAAATAATAAAAATTACATCCAGATCCGTATACCATCTAACGACGACTACAAGCACTGAACCGAGCCGAAGGCGCGCCGCTGTCATCTTCCCTCCATCATTAGAGCCGGGCAAACCTTGTGGTAGTAGACAGTCAGGAAGTCGCCGTGTTAAGGCCCATAGAACCAACGTACCGGAACATCAACCGCCGCTGATGAAGAGTGTTGATCAGAAGAATCCAACGTGAAGACAGAAGAACATAGACAAACGACGAACAGATCCGAGCAAATCCACCAAATACAAATCCGCCGGAGACACACCTCCACAGGCCCACCGACGATGCTAGACACATCAACGGAACGGGGACTAGACGGGAAGACCTTTATTCCATCTTTAGGAAGCCACCGTCGTCTTGCCTTCATGAGGAGAACACAAACCCTAACAAAGCTCGAAAAAAGAACTAAAAATGGAGCCCTCCCATAGGCAAGGGCCGGGATCCACTCCGTCCCCATGGCCCTAAGGCCACCGGACCGGCGATGGCGCCGGCGGGAGGCAGATGAACCCTAGTTTTTTGGGAGGTGGACTAATTTTTTTAAAATAGACTTGAGTTTCTTCTGCATTAGTATATGAATTTTCATGAATAAAAAAACAGCGTTGACTTCGGGACAAAAGTAACAAATTTATTTGCTATCATAGGTCATTATTCACACTGTTTTGATCGAAAATTTGTTTTTATGGAAAGAAGTCAAAGGGGGTTTTTGTTTTTGTGGAATTTTTTCACAAGTACAATGGGAGTTCAAGTTTATTTAAAAAATATTTTCAGAAATTTTTGACTTCTTCTTTAGTTACTAATTTGTTTCTCATATATGATGTATATACCCCCATGCACCAAAAAATTTCCTCCTAACCAGACCTTTCTTTAAGAGAAAAGTAAAGGAAACATATTTTGGGAAACACAGCTGTGTGACATGTGTCCAATTGTATCTATCGTATGGGACGAATTAGCATACTTGATATGCTTACTCGTAAAGGAAACATACTTTCGCAAAAGAAGGGGAAACATACAATGGTCTTTGCTGGGGAACCTTCTGGGTCGCGCTCTATCCTTGAGCACACCTGAAAAGTCTTCTAGAACAAGCAATTCTATCAAATTTTACTTCTTCTGTTCTGGTAAGAAAAATCATGTATGTCCTTGTGCCGCATATACCACATATTTATTATCTTCCCCATGGCCGGTCAGGCGGAGTATGAGTCCCACCGGGACCGATGTGTCCGGCATAGGAAGGAGAGGATAAGGGCCGCCGAGGCCCGACTTGCTACCGAAATGGTGGCGGCGAAGGCGGATGATGCGGCAACGCGGGCGGCCGCAGAGGAGGAAGCCATCCGCGCCCACATTCTGAAGAAGCGGCAGCGGAGGAACACTCGGGCCCTTGCCCAAGAGCAGAATCGGACGGTCCGTGAAATGGTCGGACTGCCAACAAAGGAGGAGAAGGAGGACAACGATGGTGAGGACAGCTCCGGCGAAGAGCAGATCCAGCTCGATCTATACTGCGTCTTCGACCGGTACTTCCTGATGACCCACAAGTATAGGGGGTCAATCGTAGTCCTTTCGATAAGTAAGATTGTCGAACCCAACGAGGAGCAGAAGGAAATGACAAGCGGTTTTCAGCAAGGTAATTTCTGCAAGCATTGAAATTGTAGGTAACAGATAGTTTGATAGAAAGATAATTGGTAACGAGCAAGTAATGGTAATGGTAAATAAAGTGTAGCAAGGTAACCCAATCCTTTTGTGGCAAAGGACAGGCCAGAACAGTATCTTATAATAGGCAAGGTGTTCTTGAGGGTACACGGGAATTTCGTCTAGTCACTTTTATCATGTTGGTTTGATTCGCGTTCGCTACTTTGATAAATTGATATGTGGGTGGACCGGTGCTTGGGTGTTGTTCTTACTTGAACAAACTTCACACTTATGATTAACCCCCTTGCAAGCATCCGCAACTATGAGAAAAGTATTAAGATAAAATCTAACCATAGCATTAAACGTTTGGATCCAAATCAGCCCCTTACGAAGTAGCGCATAAACTAGGGTTTAAGCTTCTGTCACTCTAGCAACCCATCATCTAATAACTACTCCACAATGCATTCACTTAGGCCCAATGATGGTGAAGTGTCATGTAGTCGACGTTCACATGACACCACTAAGGAAATCACAACATACATATCATCAAAATATCGAACACATATCAAATTCACATGATTACTTGCTGTTGGGGAACGTTGCATGGGAAACAAAAATTTTCCTACGCACACGCAAGATCTATCCATGGTGATGAGCATCTACGAGAGGGAGAGTGAATCTACATACCCTTGTAGATCGCTAAGCGGAAGCGTTTAAGAAACGCGGTTGATGTAGTCGAACGTCTCCGCGATCCAAATCGCACGTCGTCCCTCGATCCGATCACGAACTAGTGCCGAACGGACGGCACCTCCGCGTTCAACACACGTACGGCTTGATGACGCCTTCACCTCCTCGATCCAGCGAGCGATGGTGAAGTAGTGGTTGAGTTCCAGCAGCACGACGGCGTGGTGATGGTGGTGAGGAACAATCTCTGCAGGGCTTCGCCAAGCACTACGGAGATTATGACGGAGGAACTAGAGGGTTAGGGTTGCCGCACACGGCTTGGGGAAATCTTGATGTGTCCCGTGTGCTAGCCCTGCCCCTCTATTTATATGTTGAGCCTTGGGGTCTAAACTTGGAGTAAAAGCCTCCTCCGGGTCGGTTTTGCCCGCACAAGGTCGGTTTGGCCCGCAGGGAAAGAGTCCAACTCGGATCCCTGCCGAACCGTGCACAGCCGCGCACAAGCGGTAGTACCGCTTCACACAAGCGGTAGTACCGCTCGGGCGGTAGTACCGCTTCACACAAGCGGTAGTACCGCTCCGGCGGTAGTACCGCTTCACCAAGCGGTAGTACCGCTTACGCGGCAGCAAAACTACTTTTGCACTTTCCAATACCTTGTGGGCTTTATCCCTTTGGCTCATATAAAGTGTTGCTGCACCCGAACACTTCGGTAAACATCCGGAACCCATTCCGGTGAACTCCGGAACTCTTCCGGAGATCAAAACACTATTATCACATATATAAATCTTTACCTCCGGACTATTCCGGAGATCCTCGTCATGTCCGGGATCTTATCCGGGAATCCGAACAACCTTCGGTCACCAACATAATAACTCAACTTTACTAATCGTCACCAAACGTTAAGTGTGTAGACCCTGCGGGTTCGAGAACTATGTAGACATGACCGAGACACCTCTACGGCCAATAACCAATAGCGGGACCTGGATGCCCATATTGGCTCCTACATATTCTACGAAGATCTTTATCGGTCGAACCTCTATGTCAAGGATTCAGTTAATCCCGTATGCTGTTCCCTTTGTTCTTCGGTATGTTACTTGCCCGAGATTCGATCGTCGGTATCACTATACCTAGTTCAATCTCGTTACCGGCAAGTCTCTTTACTCGTTCCGTAATACAAGATCTCGTGGCTAACACTTTAGTCACATTGCTTGCAAGGCTCATTGTGATGTTGTATTACCGAGTGGGCCCTGAGATACCTCTCCGTCGTACGGAGTAACAAATCCCAGTCTTGATCCATGCCAACCCAACAGACACCCTCGGAGATACCTGTAGAGCACCTTTATAGTCACCCAGTTACGTTGCGACGTTTGATACACACAAGGTATTCCTCCGGTGTCAGTGAGTTGCATGATCTCATGGTCAAAGGAACAGATACTTGACATGCAGAAAACAATAGCAATAAACTGACACGATCAAATGCTACGTTTACAGTTTGGGTCTTGTCCATCACATCATTCTCCTAATGATGTGATCCCGTTATCAAATGACATCTCATGTCCATGGCTAGGAAACCTTAACCATCTTTGATCAACAAGCTAGTCAACTAGAGGCTTACTAGGGACACAGTGTTGTCTATGTACCCACACATGTATATGAGTTTCCAATCAATACAATTATAGCATGGATAATAAACGATTATCATGAACAAGGAAATATAATAATAACCAATTTATTATTGCCTCTAGGGCATATTTCCAACAGTCTCCCACTTGCACTAGAGTCAATAATCTAGTTCACATCACTATGTGATTTACATTGTAATGAATCGAACACCCATGCAGTTCTGGTGTTGTTCATGTTTAGCCCTTGGAAGAGGTTTAGTCATCGGATCTGCAACATTTAGATCCGTGTGTACTTTGCAAATATTTATGTCGTCCTCCTTGATGTAATCGCGGATGGAGTTGAAACGTCGCTTTATGTGTCTGGTCCTCTTGTGAAATCTTGGTTCCTTGGCTAGAGCAATGGCACCAGTATTATCACAAAACAGAGTCATTGGGTTAAGCGCACTAGGCACTACTCCAAGATCTGTCATTAACTCCTTCATCCAGACACCTTCCTTCGCCGCCTCCGAGGCAGCGATGTACTCCGCTTCGCATGTAGAATCTGCTACCACGCTTTGCTTGGAACTGCACCAGCTAACCGCACCCCCATTAAGAATAAATACGTATCCGGTTTGCGACTTAGAGTCATCCGGATCAGTGTCAAAGCTTGCATCGACGTAACCCTTTACGACGAGCTCTTGATCACCTCCATAAACGAGAAACATGTCCTTAGTCCTTTTCAGGTACTTCAGGATATTCTTGACCGCCGTCCAGTGTTCCATTCCTGGATCACTTTGAAACCTTCCGACCATACTTATGGCAAGGCTGACATCGGGTCTTGTGCACAGCATTGCATACATGATAGAGCCTATGGCTGAAGCATAGGGGATGACACTCATCTTTTCTCTATCTTCTGCAGTCACTGGGCATTGAGTCTTACTCAACTTCACACCTTGCAATACAGGCAAGAACCCCTTCTTGGACTGATCCATTTTGAACTTCTTCAAAACTTTGTCAAGGTATGTGCTTTGTGAAAGTCCTATTAAGCGTCTCGATCTATCTCTATAGATCTTGATGCCTAATATGAAAGCAGCTTCTCCTAGGTCCTTCATTGAAAAACTCTTGTTCAAATATTCCTTTACGCTTTCCAGCATTTCTATATTGTTTCCAATCAGCAATATGTCATCCACATATAATATTAGAAACGCTATAGAGCTCCCACTCACTTTCTTGTAAATACAAGCTTCTCCGTAAACTTGTATAAACTCGAACGCTTTGATCACCTCATCAAAACGAAGATTCCAACTCCGAGATGCTTGCACCAGTCCATAAATGGATCGCTGGAGTTTGCAAACTTTGTCAGCATTCTCTGGATCGACAAAACCTTCTGGTTGCATCATATACAACTCTTCCTTAAGGAAACCGTTAAGGAACGCTGTTTTGACATCCATCTGCCAAATTTCATAATCAAAAAAGGCAGCTATTGCTAACATGATTCTGACGGACTTAAGCATCGCTACGGGTGAGAAGGTCTCATCGTAGTCAACTCCTTGAACTTGTGAAAAACCCTTTGCCACAAGTCGAGCTTTATAGACGGTGACATTACCGTCCGCGTCCGTCTTCCTCTTAAAGATCCATTTGTTCTGAATGGCCTTACGCCCTTCAGGTAATACTTCCAAAGTCCATACTTTGTTTTCATACATGGATCCCATCTCGGATTTCATGGCCTCTAACCACTTCTCGGAATCCGGGCCCATCATCGCTTCTCCATAGCTCGTAGGTTCATCGTTGTTTAACAACATGACCTCTAAGACAGGGTTGCCGTACCACTCAGGAGCAGTACGCGTCCTTGTCGACCTACGAGGTTCGATAGCAACTTGATCCAAAGCTTCATGATCATCATCATTAACTTCCTCTTCAGCTAATGTAGGCTCCACAGAAACAACTTTCTGCACTGCGCTACTCTCAGGTTGAAGTAAAGGTTCAACAACCTCATCAAGTTCTATCTTCCTCCCACTCAATTCTTTCGAGAGAAACTCTTTCTCAAGAAATGTTCCGTTTTTAGCGACAAACACTTTGCCCTCGGATCTGAGGTAGAAGGTATACCCAATTGTCTCTTTTGGGTATCCTATGAAGACGCATTTCTCCGCTTTGGGTTCCAGCTTTTCAGGCTGAAGCTTTTTGACATAAGCATCACATCCCCAAACTTTAAGAAACGACAGCTTTGGCTTCTTGCCAAACCAAAGTTCATATGGCGTCGTCTCAACGGATTTCGATGGTGCCCTATTTAAAGTGAATGCAGCTGTCTCTAATGCATAACCCCAAAACGATAGTGGCAAATCGGCAAGAGACATCATAGATCGCACCATATCCAATAAGGTTCGATTACGACGTTCGGACACACCATTACGCTGTGGTGTTCCAGGCGGTGTTAATTGTGAAACAATTCCACACTGTCTTAAGTGACTGCCAAACTCATAACTCAGATATTCTCCTTCTCGATCAGATCGTAGGAATTTAATCTTCTTGTTACGATGATTCTCAACTTCACTCTGAAATTGTTTGAACTTTTCAAATGTTTCAGACTTGTGTTTCATTAAGTAAATATACCCATATCTACTTAAGTCATCAGTGAAGGTGAGAAAGTAACGATAACCACCGCGCGCCTCAATGCTCATCGGACCGCACACATCAGTATGTATGATTTCCAATAAGTCACTTGCCCGTTCCATTGTTCCAGAGAACGGAGTTTTAGTCATCTTGCCCATGAGGCATGGCTCACATGTGTCAAGTGATTCAAAATCAAGTGACTCCAAAAGTCCATCAGCATGGAGCTTCCTCATGCGTTTTACGCCAATATGACCTAAACGGCAGTGCCACAAGAAAGTGGTATTATCATTATCAATTCTACATCTTTTGGCATCAATGTTATGAACATGTGTATCATTACTATCGAGATTCAATAAGAATAAACCCCTCACATCGGGTGCATGACCATAAAAGATATTACTCATATAAATAGAACAACCATTATTCTCTGATTTAAATGAGTAACCGTCTCGCAATAAACAAGATCCAGATATAATGTTCATGCTTAACGCAGGCACCAAATAACACTTATTTAGGTTCATCACTAATCCCGACGGTAATCGAAGAGCGAGCGTGCCGACGGCGATCACATCAACCTTGGAACCATTTCCCACGCGCATCGTCACTTCGTCCTTTGCCAGCCTCCGTCTATTCCGCAGTTCCTGTTTTGAGTTGCAAATATGAGCAACCGCACCGGTATCAAATACCCAGGCACTACAACGAGAGTTGGTAAGGTACACATCAATAACATGTATATCATATATACCTTGTTTGTTGTTGGCCGCCTTCTTGTCAGCCAAATGCTTGGGGCAGTTCCGCTTCCAGTGTCCTGTTCCCTTGCAATGAAAACACACAGTTTCTGGTTTGGGTCCAGCCTTGGGTTTCTTCATGAGAGGAGCAACTGCTTTGCCACTCTTCTTGGAGTTACCCTTCTTACCCTTGCCATTTTTCTTGAAACTAGTGGTTTTATTGACCATCAACACTTGATGCTCCTTCTGAATTTCAGACTCAGCGGCTTTCAGCATCGCAAACAGCTCGGCGACTGACTTGTTCATCCCGTGCATGTTATAGTTCAACACGAAGCTCTTGTAGCTAGGTGGCAATGATTGAAGAACTCTGTCAGTGATAGCCTCTGGCGGAAGGGGCATCCCTAACTCAGCCAGACGGGTGGAGTACCCAGACATTCTGAGCACGTGATCACTGATAGACCCGTTCTCCTCCATCTTGCAAGCATAGAACTTATCGGAGATCTCATATCTCTCGATCCGGGCATTCTTCTGAAAGATAAACTTCAATTCCTGGAACATCTCATATGCTCCATGACGTTCAAAACGTCTTTGAAGTCCCGGTTCTAAGCCATACAACATTGCACATTGAACTATTGAGTAATCATCAGAACGAGCCTGCCAGGCGTTCACAACGTCTAGAGACTCAACTGGAGCAGGTGGATCACCAAGCGGTGCATCAAGGACATAAGCCTTCTGGGAAGCCGTAAGGATAATCCTTAGATTACGGGCCCAGTCCACAAAGTTACTTCCATCATCTTTCAACTTAGCTTTCTCTAGGAACGCATTAAAATTCAGGGGTGCTACTGCGCGAGCCATGATCTACAACATAAATATAGCAAAGACAACTTAGACTATTGTTCTTAGATAATGAGTTTAGTTAATCATATTTTAAAAAACTCCCACTCAAATTGACATCCCTCCGGTCATTCGAGTGTAACATGATCCAAATCCACCAACTCAAGTCCGATCATCACGTGAGTTGAGGTGGTTTCAATGGTGAACATCTTTATGTTGATCATATCTACTATATGACTCATGTTCGACCTTTCGGTCTCTTGTGTTCCGAGGCCATGTCTGTACATGCTAGGCTCGTCAAGTTTAACCCGAGTGTTCCGCACGTGCAACATGGCTTGCACCCGTTGTATGCGAACGTAGAGTCTATCACACCCGATCATCACGGCGTGTCTCGAAACGACGAACTTTCGCAACGGTGCACACTCAGGGAGAACACAATTTATCTTGAAATTTAAGTGAGGGATCATCTTATAATGCTACCGTCGTCCTAAGCAAAATAAGATGCATAAAAGGATTAACATCACATGCAAATCATAAGTGACATGATATGGCCATGAACTTGTGCTTTTGATCTCCATCTCCAAAGCACCGGCATGATCTCCATCGTCACCGGCATGACACCATGATCTCCATCATCTTGATCTCCATCAACGTGTCGCCATAAGGTTGTCGCGCCGACTGTTGCTTCCACGACTATTGCTAACGTTTAGCGATAAAGTAAAGCATTACATAGCGCTTAATGATTGACACGCAGGTCATACAATAATTAAAGACAACTCTATGGCTCCTGCCAGTTGCCGTACTCATCGACATGCAAGTCGTGATATTCTATACAACACATGATCATCTCATACATCACATATATCTCATCATGTAATTGGCCATATCACATCACAACATACCCTGCAAAAACAAGTTAGACGTCCTCTAATTGTTGTTGCAAATTTTACGTGGCTGCTACGGGTTTGCAAGAACCGTTCTTACCTACGCAAAACCACAACGTGGTGTAGTGATTGCTTTTTGATCTTCTAAAAGAACCCTCTTCATTGAAATCGATTCAACTAAAGTGAGAGAGACAGACACCCGCTAGCCATCTTTATGCAACGAAGTTACATGTCAGTTGAAGGAACCTGTCTCGCGTAAGTGTACGCGTAATGTCGGTCCGGGCCGCTTCATCTCACAGTACCGCCGAATCAAATATCAACTAGTAACGGCAAGCAATATGTATACATCCACGCCCACAACTCGTTTGTGTTCTACTCGAGATCTCATCTACGCATAGACCTAGCTCTGATACCACTGTTGGGGAACGTTGCATGGGAAACAAAAATTTTCCTACGCACACGCAAGATCTATCCATGGTGATGAGCATCTACGAGAGGGAGAGTGAATCTACATACCCTTGTAGATCGCTAAGCGGAAGCGTTTAAGAAACACGGTTGATGTAGTCGAACGTCTCCGCGATCCAAATCGCACGTCGTCCCTCGATCCGATCACGAACTAGTGCCGAACGGACGGCACCTCCGCGTTCAACACACGTACGGCTTGATGACGCCTTCACCTCCTCGATCCAGCGAGCGATGGTGAAGTAGTGGTTGAGTTCCAGCAGCACGACGGCGTGGTGATGGTGGTGAGGAACAATCTCTGCAGGGCTTCGCCAAGCACTACGGAGATTATGACGGAGGAACTAGAGGGTTAGGGTTGCCGCACACGGCTTGGGGAAATCTTGATGTGTCCCGTGTGCTAGCCCTGCCCCTCTATTTATATGTTGAGCCTTGGGGTCTAAACTTGGAGTAAAAGCCTCCTCCGGGTCGGTTTTGCCCGCACAAGGTCGGTTTGGCCCGCAGGGAAAGAGTCCAACTCGGATCCCTGCCGAACCGTGCACAGCCGCGCACAAGCGGTAGTACCGCTTCACACAAGCGGTAGTACCGCTCGGGCGGTAGTACCGCTTCACACAAGCGGTAGTACCGCTCCGGCGGTAGTACCGCTTCACCAAGCGGTAGTACCGCTTACGCGGCAGCAAAACTACTTTTGCACTTTCCAATACCTTGTGGGCTTTATCCCTTTGGCTCATATAAAGTGTTGCTGCACCCGAACACTTCGGTAAACATCCGGAACCCATTCCGGTGAACTCCGGAACTCTTCCGGAGATCAAAACACTATTATCACATATATAAATCTTTACCTCCGGACTATTCCGGAGATCCTCGTCATGTCCGGGATCTTATCCGGGAATCCGAACAACCTTCGGTCACCAACATAATAACTCAACTTTACTAATCGTCACCAAACGTTAAGTGTGTAGACCCTGCGGGTTCGAGAACTATGTAGACATGACCGAGACACCTCTACGGCCAATAACCAATAGCGGGACCTGGATGCCCATATTGGCTCCTACATATTCTACGAAGATCTTTATCGGTCGAACCTCTATGTCAAGGATTCAGTTAATCCCGTATGCTGTTCCCTTTGTTCTTCGGTATGTTACTTGCCCGAGATTCGATCGTCGGTATCACTATACCTAGTTCAATCTCGTTACCGGCAAGTCTCTTTACTCGTTCCGTAATACAAGATCTCGTGGCTAACACTTTAGTCACATTGCTTGCAAGGCTCATTGTGATGTTGTATTACCGAGTGGGCCCTGAGATACCTCTCCGTCGTACGGAGTAACAAATCCCAGTCTTGATCCATGCCAACCCAACAGACACCCTCGGAGATACCTGTAGAGCACCTTTATAGTCACCCAGTTACGTTGCGACGTTTGATACACACAAGGTATTCCTCCGGTGTCAGTGAGTTGCATGATCTCATGGTCAAAGGAACAGATACTTGACATGCAGAAAACAATAGCAATAAACTGACACGATCAAATGCTACGTTTACAGTTTGGGTCTTGTCCATCACATCATTCTCCTAATGATGTGATCCCGTTATCAAATGACATCTCATGTCCATGGCTAGGAAACCTTAACCATCTTTGATCAACAAGCTAGTCAACTAGAGGCTTACTAGGGACACAGTGTTGTCTATGTACCCACACATGTATATGAGTTTCCAATCAATACAATTATAGCATGGATAATAAACGATTATCATGAACAAGGAAATATAATAATAACCAATTTATTATTGCCTCTAGGGCATATTTCCAACACTTGCAACATGACTTCTCCCGTTACCTCAAGAACAAAGATAACTACTCACAAATAATATTCATGCTCAATATCAGAGGGGTATTGAATAGCATAATGGATCTGAAAATATAATCTTCCACCAAATAAACCATATAGTAATCAACTACAAGATGTAATCAACACTACTAGTCACCCACAGGTACCAATCTGAGGTTCTGGTACAAAGATTGAACACAAGAGATGAACTAGGGTTTGAGAGGAGATGGTGCTGTTGAAGATGTTGATGAAGATTGGCCTCCCAAAGATGAGAGGGGTGTTGGTGATGACGATGGCTTTGATTTCCCCCTCCGGGAGGGAAGTTCCCCCGGTGGAATCGCTCTGCCAGAGGGCAAAAGTGCTCCTGCCCAAGTTCCGCCTCGAGACGGCGGTGTTCCATCCCGAAAGTCCTCCCTTTATTTTTTCTAGGTCAAAAGACCTTATATACCAGAAGATGGGCACCGGAGGTGGGCCGTGCTGGGCACAACCCACCAGGGCGCGCCTGGGGGGCCTGGCGCGCCCTGGTGTCTTGTGCTCACCAGGGTGCCCCCCTCCGGTAGTTATTTGCTCTAGTATTTTTTATATAATCCAAAATAATTCTCCATAAAGTTTCAACTTATTTGGAGATGTGCATAATAGGTATCTCTGATGTGCTTTTTCAGGTCCAGAATTCCAGCTGTCGGTATTCTCCCTCTTTGTGTAAACCTTGCATATTATGAGAGAAAAAGGCATTAGAATCACTCCCTAAAGCATTATTATACATCAAAACATTATAAATAACAGTAGGAAATAATGATGCAAAATGGACGTATCAACTCCCCCAAGCTTAGACCTTGCTTGTCCTCAAGCGAAAGCCGATATTGAAAAGCATGTCCACATGGTTTGAGAGAGAGGTGTCGATAAAAACAAAATACGGACATAGTAGCATCATGCTTATTATTATAACAACAACAAACTTTATCATAGAACTTATTCATATAACTTTTATTACATAACTTCATCATATAACTTCTCATGAACGAGTAACAATTCATCACAACATAGAAGTATAAAGCATAAAACTTATTGGAAACCAACAAACTATGTTCCCAGTCAACTTTGCAACTACAATTCATCATATTTTTAGGAAGAGTCTCTTGTCGGAGACTTTTGGCAAGTCCACATACTCAACCATGATTTAGTCTTCTATGATTGCTAACACTCATAGCGTACCCAGGAGCAAAAAGTTTCAACCGGACACATAGAAAGATAGGGGCTTATAGTTTCGCCTCCCAACGTACTCACCTCAAGGGTGATGTCAACAATAATAACTCTTGCTTAGTCACATCCAACTGGATATATGTGCCTAAATCTTTCCTCACCACATGATGCTTGCAAAAAGAAAAAAGTAAACAGGAATAGGGAAGAATACTTTGACTCTTGTATAAAAGTAAATACATAAAAGTAAAAGATAGGCCCTTCGCAGAGGGGAGCAGAGGTTGTCATGCGTTTTTTGGTTTGTATGCCGAATCCCTTAATGTAAAATAACGTCACGCTATATTGCCCCCTATGATAGCAACCTTTATTATGCAGTTCGTCGCTTTTATTACTTTGCCATCATAAGTTCGTATAACGTTCAATTTTCTCTTACACTAATTGATCAAACACATTTAGAAGCAATTTTTATTGCCTTAGTGCACCGATGACAACTTACTTGAAGGATCTTACTCGATCCATAGGTAGGTATGGTGGACTCTCAAAACATGGATTTGGGTTTTGGGTTTTTGGATGCACAAGTAGTATCTCTACTTAGTGCGGAATTTTTGGCTAGCAAAGATATTGAGCAAGCACCACATGTTGAAGGATCTATGACAATATAACTTCTATGTGAATATGAACAAACATAAATCATTACGTTGTCTTCCTTTTCCAACGTCAACAATTTTGACATATAATATTTAATGGGGGCTCACAATCATAAAAGATGTCCAAGATAGTGTATGTGCATGTGAATCTTCTCTTCCCTTATTAATTCTTTCATGAATTGCATCATTGACCAATGCTATGTTTCTCAATCTCCAATAAATTTTATCACTTATACTTTTCTTTATGTGATGTCATTACTTACCATAAGATTAGCATATGATTCTTTTCCATTTATTTCCTTTTTATTTTGATTGCAACAAGAAAGTAAAGAAGCAAAAGCTCAAACTAAACTTTATTATATAACTCTCACCCGATTACATAGATATATAGATCACGAAACTAACACTCGAAAACAGATCATGCTAAAATTTTATTCAACTAAATCACGAAAAAACTAAGGATCGAACGAAAATAGGTAAAGGTGAATAAAAGTGATGGTGATACGATACCGGGGCACCTCCCCCAAGCTTGGCTCAAGCCAAGGGGAGTGCCCATACCCGTGTATTCAAGTCTCCTTTGGTGGTGGTGATGATGAAGGTGGTGGTGATGAAGTGGCCTTCTTCTTCAACTTATATTTGAGCATAAAATTTTCCTCCCTTAGATCATCATTCTCCAACTCGAGCTTTAATATCTTCTTGCATAATGCAGCCTTGCTCTCCTGCAGAAAATGAGATGGAATAAATTGGGCCTCAGGTTTGTATCCTTTAGGGAGGCTTGACTTCTTGAATTCCACATGCATGTCTCCAGGCTCAGGTAGTGGATCGTCCTCTTCCTCAGAGCTATCATCCTTTGTTTCCTTCATAGCGGAGTCTTCCTCCTCATCTGTGGTCCATCCACAATGATCCACCTCTCCATAGACCTTAGGGTTTGCAATATAGTCAGCGACATAGCTCCCCCCCTCTGAATCTTGAGACGATAAATTTTCAGATCTATCAAGACAACAGCACGAAACAAGAACAGAGTATTTTTCTGCGATGCGGTGGTCAAAACAATCGGGGGTATATATAGAGAATTTTTTATCTTGGGAGGCAAGAATATGGAAGGAAAACAGAGTCGGGAAGGTGTCCGAGGTGGGCACAACCCACCAGGGCGCGCCTGGTAGGGCTGGCGCGCCCTGGTGTATCGTGCTCACCTCGGTTGATTTCCCGTTTATTTCTTATTTCCCTAATTTTTGTAATATTTCAAAACTGACAGAAAATATTTTTGCGGATTTTTCGGAGTCCGTTTACTTACCGTATCACGTACCTCCTCTTTTTCAGAATTCTGGAGTGTTCCAGAAGGTTTCTTTTTTTTGTTCCTCCGGTGTCATGGTTTGGATAACAATGCTTTCAACATTAATAGGCGTACCTGAGATATAGTGTTTAATTCTTTGTCCATTGACCACCTTCGGGTTGGTACCTTCGGCATTATTAATATTGATAGCTCCAGAACGATAAACCTCTTCGATAATATATGGTCCTTCCCATTTGGAGAGAAGCTTACCTGCAAAAAATCTTAAACGAGAGTTGAACAAAACAACATAGTCCCTATTTTGAATTCCCGCTTTTGGATTCTTTTGTCATGCCATCTTTTTTACTTTTTCTTTGAATAGTTTGGCATTTTCATAAGCTTGGGTTCTCGATTCATCTAGTGAGCTAATATCAAATAACCTCTTCTCACCGGCAAGTTTGAAATCATAATTGAGTTATTTAATTGACCAAAATGCTTTATGTTCTAACTCTAGAGGCAAATGACAAGCTTTTCCATATACCATTTTGTATGGAGACATACCCATATGATTTTTATAAGCTGTTCTATAGGCCCAAAGTGCATCATCTAGTTTCTTAGACCAATTCTTTCGAGAACTATCGACAGTTTTTTGTAATATTAATTTTATTTCTCTATTGCTAAGTTCAACTTGACCACTAGATTGAGGATGATAGGGTGATGCAATTTTATGGTTAACATCATATTTAGCAAGCACCATGAATAAAGTGTGAACCACCATCAGTCATTAAATATCTTCGGACTCCAAACCTCGGGAAGATAATTTCTTTAAGCATTTTAATGGAGGTGTTGTGATCAGCACTACTAGTTGGAATAGCTTCTACCCACTTAGTGACATAATCAATAGTAACCAAAATATGAGTGTACTCATTAGAGGAAGGAAAAGGTCCCATGTAATCAAAAGCCCAAACATCAAATGGTTCAACAACAAGTGAGTACTTCATAGGCTTTTCTTGACGCTTACCGATATTACCAATTCTTTGACATTCATCACAAGACAAGACAAACTTACGGGCATCCTTGAAGAGAGTAGGCCAATAAAAACCAGATTGCAATACCTTGTGAGCAGTTCTATCTCCCGCATGATGTCCTCCATAAGCTTCGGAATGACATTTCCATAGGATTTGTTCCTGTTCATGCTCAGGTACACAACGTCTAATAATACCATCTACCCCTTCTTTATAAAGATGTGGGTCATCCCAAAAGTAATGTCTTAATTCATAGAAGAATTTTTTTCTTTTGTTGGTATGTGAAACTTGGTGGTATATATTTAGCGACAATGTAGTTAGCATAATCAGCATACCAAGGAGTGTTTTGAGAAACATTTATTGCAGCTAACTGTTCATCAGGAAAGCTATCATCAATAGGTAGTGGGTCATCAAGAATATTTTCTAACCTAGACAAGTTGTCAGCTACGGGGTTCTCAGCTCCCTTCCTATCAACGATATGTAAGTCAAATTCTTGAAGCAAGAGAACCCACCTAATGAGTCTAGGTTTAGCATCTTTCTTTTCCATAAGATATTTTATAGCAGCATGATCGGTGTGAACAATAACTTTGGAGTCAACAATGTAGGATCTAAATTTATCACAAGCAAACACAACTACTAAAAATTCTTTTTCAGTAGTAGCATAATTTCGTTGGGCATTGTCTAGAGTTTTGCTAGCATAATGGATAAAATTTAATTTCTTATCAACTCTTTGTCTTAGAACAGCACCAACAGCATAATCACTAGCATCACACATGATTTCAAAAGGTAAGTTCCAATCAGGTGGTTGAACGATAGGTGTAGAAGTTAAGGCTTTCTTGAGTGTTTCAAAGGCTTCTACACAATCATCATCAAAAACAAATGGAATATCCTTTTGTAAAAGATTAGTAAGAGGCCTAGAAATTTTAGAGAAGTCTTTAATAAACCCGCTATAGAAACCGGCATGACCAAGGAAACTCCAAATACCTTTAATATCTTTATGACATGGCATTTTCTAAATTGCATCAACTTTAGCTTTATCCACCTCAATACCTCGTTCAGATATTTTATGCCCCAAGACAATACCTTCATTCACCATAAAGTGACACTTCTCCCAATTCAAGACGAGATTAGTTTGTTCACATCTATGCAAAACTCGATCAAGGTTGCTTAAGCAATCATCAAAGGAAATTCCGTAAACGGAAAAATCATCCATGAAAACCTCCACAATCTTTTCACAAAAATCAGAGAATATAGCAGTCATACATCTTTGAAAGGTAGTAGGTGCATTGCATAAACCAAAAGGCATACATCTATAAGCATAGGTTCCAAAAGGACAAGTAAAGGTGGTTTTCTCTTGATCAGATTGTGATACAGGTATTTGAGAAAAACCAGAATATCCATCCAGAAAATAAAAGTGTGTGTGCTTAGATAATCTTTCTAGCATTTGATCAATGAAGGACAGCGGGTAATGATCTTTTCTAGTAGCTTTATTTAATTTTCTAAAATCAATTACCATTCTATAGCCAGTGACAATTCTTTCTGGAATGAGTTCATTCTTATCATTAGGAACAACGGTAATACCTCCTTTCTTAGGGACACAATGAACGGGACTTACCCACCTACTATCAGCTATGGGATAGATTATACCTGCCTCAAAAAGCTTTAATATTTCAGTTCTTACTTCTTCCTTCATCTTAGGATTCAATCATCGTTGATGATCAACAACGGGTTTAGCATCAGGTTCCATATTAATCTTGTGCTGACATAGAGTGGGACTAATGCCCTTAAGATCATTAAGAGTATATCCAATAGCAGCCCGGTGCTTCCTCGGGATTTTTAATAATCTTTCTGTCGGATTTCGGGCTCCGCAAAAACCCTAAGAAGTTCGAACTCAGGGGCGTGTGCGAAGATCTTCAACAGCTTCACCCCCTCCAAGCTCACAACACGATAACCCCGCTCGATGGCGAGGAAGAGGATAGCACACGAGAGTTTACCCAGGTTCGGGCCGCTGCGAAGCATAAAACCCTACTCCTGCTTTTGGTGGATTGCCTCACGGGGAGGTTTGTGGATGAACTAGTACAGTGGTGAGTTGCCTCGTGAGTGCGTTTGGGTGGCGTCCCCCCTCCTATAGGGCAGCCTAGCCTCTATTTATAGTGGCCCGGGTCCTCTCCCCCTATCGCAATGGCGGGAAGGGATCCCACAATGGCCAAATTCGAAAGGGGACAGGAGGTACATCTTATCCTGACGAAAGGTGGTCTTCGCCTGCAAAGTAGGTGGTGGGTGACGCGGTGGTGGGCTCGCTGGTGACATCCGTCCTGCCGCGCCCGCTAGCCTGGTCTCGTTGCACCGGGATGGAAACCTTTGGCGGGGCGCCTCGTGAACCTGCGCTCGTCCCTGTCTCCTTTGCACCAAAGAGGAAACTGTCCCCTCTGGCGCGCTGGCGCCCGCCTGGCCTGGCTGGCGTCACCCTTGACCTCCCGAGGCCGAGCATTGCATAGAGATCTCCGCCACTCAGGAGGGGGTCTGGGGAGGCCTCCCCCTTCCGGGAGCCTTGGCGTTGTCCTCCTCGCGAGGGTGGGACTCTCGCGAGGGTCTTGTCTTGAGTGAAGCCGTGTAGGGCCGTACGGTCCGTCAAGTGGGCCATGCCCTGGGCCGCAGGCAGGCAAGTCTGGGTACCCCCGTTCCCAGAACGCCGACAGTAGCCCCAGGGCCCAAGGCGCGCTCGAGTTGGCTTCGAGGTGAAGCCGAATAAGATGGCCCGGAGCGCAGCGGGCCCTTATTGCCTGCGGGCCAGGTCTGGCGTGCGGTGCGCGGTTGGACGCGGGCGTCCCCGCTCCTGTGTCTCCTCGGCAACTGCCCGAACCGACAAAAGCCTGACGTCCAGCGTTGAGCCATTATTGCTTTCCTCTTCTGCACTCCTGCTCCTCCTTCCAGATCTCCATCCTTTGTGAGAACCTCTCTAGATCTCAACACCGCACCGTCTTCCTTCTTGCTTCCTCGGCCCCAAATACTTCTTGATGGCTCCCGCCGGCAAGTCGAAACCTGAAGCTCAGAGCTCGGCTTCTGCTTCTATCTCATCGGCGCTCTCAGAGTCCACCATAGCCAAGGACGGGGACCTCGCCCCGGTGCTTTCGTCGACGGCGGATGGTACCAATGTGTGGGGGCGGACCTTGATATGGTGCGGCTTCACGGAGAAGCATTGCCTGGCCAAGTCGGTGAGGGAGTCCTGGATTAAGGGGTCCTCGGGAGGCCGACCTATTTCTTATGGGCCGAACTGTATGGGCCGTTCGCCGGACACTGGATGGATCGAAGGCCCTGTCTCCAGGATGGATGCCTCGAGGATCGTGGCTTATTCTCCAAGTTTAGAGTATTGAATAGGCATGTTTATCCCTTCGACGTGTAACCGACCATGTGTAAACCCTAGGTACCCTCGGCGTCTATATAAGCCGGAGGGTTTTAGGTTGTAGAGGAGAACTCATCTAGGGTTTTAGTCATACGATCTCGAGGTAGATCAACTCTGTAATCCTCATACCATCAATATAATCAAGCAGGACGTAGGGTATTACCTCCATAGGAGGGCCCGAACCTGGGTAAAACCGTGTCCCCTTCGTCTCCTGTTACCATCGATTCTAGTCTCACAGCTCGGGACCCCCTACCCGAGATCCGCCGGTTTTGACACCGACATTGGTGCTTTCATTTAGAGTTCCGCTGTGATCACCAGAGGAATCGATGGCTCGCCTAGTCATCAATGAAGAGGTCCGCATTACAGACACTTTCGTCCCCGGACAGATCTTCGCTTTCGGCAGCATTGTGCTGCACGCCGACCTGACCGGCCATCTAGGCCGTGTTGGAAGCTTCGCTCTCGATCAAGAGGTCAGATTCGGGAACTTAGAGTTCTCCGTAGACTCTCGGGGCGATCTATCACTAACCGGGCTTGCCGTCTCGCCTGCCACGCCCGAGGACTCTGAGGCTTTAACCTCAGATCCATCTTTCGGCCCCGCCTACTTGATCTACCCCGGTGGGGGCCCGATCCTCAGTCCGGACCTGGTCATAGTACCAGAAGTCCGGACATCTGTTCTTACCGAATACTCTCCCCGCACGGACGCGTCGGAGGTTCACTCCGGAAGCTCCGAGAAGGCCGATCCGATCGAGCTCTCGATACTCAACGAGGCTCTAGATCGGATCTCGTCGATGAAGATTACCGACGACCCAACCCCGTTCTGTTCCCAGATCGGGCTTCAAATGGGCCAGGACGAATTTTTCGTCCCACCCACCACCCACTTGATAGCCACTGTCGAGTATTTAACCGACATGTTGGACTATGCTTCGGAGGAAGAGGATTACATGGATGAGGAGGATCGCGCCCTCACCCCCGTTAACACCGGGCGATGGACTGCCACCTCCACATACGACGTCTACATGGTGGACACTCCGAAAAACGATGGTGACAAATCGGATGAAGCGCCGTCAAGACGCCAAAAGCCGCATAAACGGTCAAAAGGAAAGAAGGGAAGGAAAGCTACCGATGGCTCCGGGGATGGTGACACCCCGGAAGACCTCGGCGATCCCGAAATCCCCGAACACCCGTTAGAGGGTCAGGAGAGGCCGGAAGACCGGCACAACCCCGACGATCTAGATGATCCTTAGGACGACAATTACCTCCGCTCTGTCGAGGGGGAGGACAACGCAGAAGCCGATGACTTCGCCATCCCTGATAATCCTGAAGATCAGGAGCGGTTCAGGCAACAGCTTATATCCACGGCCCGCAGCCTGAAAGCAAAAGAGCGGCAGCTTAAAGCTGAACAAGATGACCTCAACGATCGATGGACAAGAGTCCTCTCAGCTGAGGAAGGATACGGTACCGGTCTATCGGACCAACCCAAGAGCTATCCGCGCAGAAGGCTGCTGCCACAATTTGATGACGAGCTCACTGATACGCCATCTCCCGAACATACCCCATACAACAAGCCAGACCGCCCTCCTCGAGGACGAGACAGGACGGCTGACAACACCGGCTATAGGCCGACGATACCCCGTAGACGGGGAAAGGAGCCACTAGAGCCTGATGACAGGTTCGACCTGCGACACGACCTGGACGATAGAGCAGGCCGTACACGATCCATCTACGGATCCAGAAGATACTCACCCGACAGACGGGGAGGGTACCGGCCTTGGTTCGACCGTAACAATAAGGGTCGGGAACGAAACCGAGCTAGGACAGACGTCGATCACCGGCGCGAAATAGCTCGAGTCAGAGGCGCTGCCCATCCGCTGTGCTTCACGGACGAGGTAATGCAGCATCAGTTCCCGGAAGGGTTTAAACCCGTAAACATAGAGCAATACGATGGGACAACTGACCCAACCATATGGATCGAGGATTTCCTCCTCCACATCCACATGGCACGAGGAGATGACCTCCACGCCATCAAGTACCTACCCCTGAAGCTCAAGGGGCCAGCTCGGCACTGGTTAAATAGCCTCCTCAAAAACTCTATTGGGTGCTGGGAGGACCTAGAGGATGCATTCCGATCTAACTTCCAGGGCACTTATTTTCGGCCGCCGGACTCCTCCGACCTAAGTAACATCGTTCAGAAGCCAGGAGAATCTGCTCGGCTGTTCTGGAATCGTTTCTTAACAAAGAAAAACCAGATCGTTGACTGCCCGGATGCCGAAGCAATAGCCTCTTTTAGGCACAATATTCGGGATGAATGGCTGGCTCGTCAGCTCGGCCAGGACAAACCAAGGACAATGTCCGCCCTCACATCACTCATGACCTGCTTTTGCGCGGGCGAGAATAACTGGCTAGCAAGACGTAGCCACAACCCCGAAGGCCCCGGAACCTCCGAAGTTCGGGATGGAAATGGGAAACCGAAGCGCAACAAGAACAAGCGCCGGCACAATAATAGTGATGCCGATGACACGGCTGTTAACGCCAACTTCCACAATTCCCGGCCTAGGCAGCGGAAGAAGCCCCCTAAAGGCAAACACGACGGACCCACCCCGCTGGACAAGATCCTGGGGAGGCCTTGCCAGATCTACGGCACTCAAGAGAAGCCCGCCAACCACACCAACCGTAACTGTTGGGTATTTAAACAGGCCGGCAAGCTCGCATCCGAGGACTAAGGCAAGAGCCCATGCAGCGAGGACGAGGATGAACCCCGCGGTCCGATCGGTGGCGGACAAAAGAAATTCCCTCCAGAGGTAAAAACAGTAAACATGATATACGCCACTCATATACCCAAGAAGGAGAGAAAGCGTGCCCTTCGGGACGTCTACGCCGTAGAGCCTGTAGCCCCGAGGTATAACCCATGGTCGGCATACCCGATCACCTTCGATCGCCGTGATCACCCGACCAGTATTCGTCATGGAGGTTCGGCCGCCCTCATCCTCGACCCCATCATAGACGGGTATCACCTCACTAAAGTCCTAATGGACGGAGGAAGTAGCCTCAATCTGATTTATTCAGATACGGTGAAAAAGATGGGCATAGATCTGTCAAGGATCAAGCCCAGCAACACTATCTTTAAAGGAGTGATCCCAGGCGTCGAAGCCCAGTGCACAGGCTCTGTAAGCCTGGAAGTAGTGTTCGGCTCGCCCGATAACTTTCGAAGCGAGGACTTGATCTTCGACATCGTACCTTTCCACATCGGCTATCATGCCCTGCTCGGCCGTACAGCGTTCGCTCGCTTCAACGCCGTCCCGCACTACGCATACCTCAAGCTCAAGATGCCCGGCCCCAAGGGGGTCATTACTGTCAACGGCAACACAGAGCGCTCCCTCCGAACTGAGGAGCATGCGTTGGCCCTGGCGGCCGAATTCCATTACACTGATGATCGGCAAACGCCGAGATCTGCCGTAAAGGCACCCAAGGATGGGAAGCGAGCTCGGTTTCAACCCGAAGTCCCAGAACCTTCCTCTCCCCATAAATAGGGATTCGCCCCCCATCGCACGGCCCTAGAACCGGCAAAGTATGTGCCGAGGAGGCACAACTTCGCGCTCAAAATTCCATGGGCAGCGGTGGGGAAGAATTATTAAAGGGTAAGTGTTCGGCTGGACCGAACTATCACCAACAACATGTCTTCGGACACACCGCAGGCACCATAAAAGTACCTGCTACGGCGTAAAGCTCATTCACACTTCGGCGACTTCTCAAGACTTTTTGACAAAGTCCGCTCGCCGAACAGTACACCCATCGTGGTATACAACTACTTGGGAGATGCATGAGCGGACAAGCGACAGGGCACACAGAAGACGTCAGGTCACCTATCGAAGACCCTTGTTACAACCCCTCCTGTAAGGTTTATATTTCATTTTTTATACCTGTAAAACAGTTGTATCGGCACTTTGCATAATATAAGAGTTGTTGAGCAACCTACAAATCCTTTATGTATGATCGTTTCGCTGTCTTTTCTGGACACACCCTCTATTTTCTCACTCTTCTTGCGAACCTGTTTGGTATATTTTGCGACGCAACTGGCTAATAGACCGGGGGCTCGAACTTAAAAAATCGCCCTCAGCACAATTTATTTTGCGTTCGGCGTCTTGGAATTCTGCTTTATATGCATTGGTTCCGAACTATGTCTTGGGTCAATAGTTGGGTTGCCCGGCTCCTGTGCTTGCCCCTTTATGTTCCGCTCGTTTGGCTAAGAGGGCAAAGGGAGCACCACTGCGATTGTGCTGCCAGCTAGCCTGGTCAAGCACCTCAGTGGAGAAAGCCGAAAACTGACTGTCATAGTATGCGAGAAACCGGTCTGCGAATCCGAGCTTAAATAAACCTCGTTAGACGTTATTCCGTGTCATACGAAGGGTTTGGTATTAGTACAAACCAGTTGGTATAGGCTTTGGCCACGGTTCTTCCGAACACCACAAACACCTGGGGGACTAGTCATCAGCCCCCCGCACTCCTTTCTCGCGCCCCTATGGCTAAGTGAAAGCAATAAAGCATTATGGTCCGATTGCCTTGTCCACCCCACACTACTGCCTTCGGGTACCGATAGCTCGGCTAAGGGTCACAGTGCGTTGGCAGAGACACCCCGCGTAGTATCTACATGGGGGCTGAAGCCGACGACTCGCAGCTTTCAGTTTTAACGGCCACATAGGAGTTATAAAGGATGCAAAAACACGAAAGACATGATATGCCATGCATCTTAAATATAAACACGTTAAAAGGTCTCCAGACATATTACAACACTTTATTCATACATGTTCTCTCTCGAACACTGCGACTCTATGGCCCGAGCACCCTCCATTACTCCGGAGAAATACAGCTCGGGGCGCCTATGCTCCTTTCCAGGAGGCGGAGGGGCGGTGGCTACCTTCATCGGATCCAGCCCCGGCCAGTGCACCTTGGCCTTCGCAAAGGTCATCCGAGCTCCCTCGATGCAGGAGGACCGCCTTAGTGCATCGATCCGAGGTGAGGCGTCGCTCAGCTTCTGCACCAGGCCGAAGTAGCTGCCCGGCAATGGCTCGTTGGGCCATAGCCGGATACAGAGATCCTTCATGGCCGGCTCCGCCAGCCGATGTAGCTCCATCAGCTGCTTCAGCTGTTCCACAAGGAGAGGAGAGCGCTCGGGGGCTTCAAATTGCGCCCAAAACAGCCGAGCTTCATCTCCTTCTCTCCGTGAAGCATAGAATTGGTTTGCATCCGCGGCGCTCTTCTGAAGGTCCGAGCAGGCACCTGAGGAATGCCATACTTGGGTGAGCAATTTGAATTTGCTATCCCCGAAGACACACTGCAATAAAAATGGCTTACCATCCATGATAGCCTTTGATTGGCTGACTTTCTCTTCAAAGGACCGCCTATCCACCCGCTCTTTTTGGAGATCGGTTTTCAGGGTGGATAGTTCGGCTGCTTGCTTCTTGCCTTCCCGCTCAAGGTCCATGCACTTTTGGCTGGTGTCCTTGAGCTCCTGCTGGATTTCCTCCACCCGAGCCTCGTGCTTGTCGCTGGTGGCTCTTAAGGCGGACAGCGCGGTAGCCGCTTCTTTTGCCGCCGCCCTCTCAGCCGCAGCCTCCTGCTTCGCTCTCTCAAGCTCGGCCTTGAGCTTCTCAATTTCTTTCGCCGAGGCTGCGTAAGCATTACAAACATATCAAACATACTGCTTTGACAGTACGGCACTGAGGAATTTGGATATTCTAGTCCGGCTTACCTTGCGCCTCGTCGAATCTTTTATTTAGAACTTCGAGCTCATCCTCGGAGCTCTTGAGCTTCCGATTCAGCTCGTCCAGCTCGGCAGCATTAACAGCCGCCGCCGATGACGAAGCCTGTACAAAACAAAGCCATATCAAGATACATGGGTTCACAAACTTCCGAACTATCATAATTATGATCTGGTGTCCGGTCCCCTTAAGGGCTGTTAGAACATTCCGAACAGATATTGTCTTGTATACTGTTCAGATAATGATCTATGATTGACCCCCAGATAAGTTTTTCCAAAACTTACCTAGGGCTCGGGGGCTGCCATGTATATAATCATAACTCAAAGAAAATAGTATTTCACAAACAGAGCATTACATGGCTTACCTGAAAGCCCGCCAGGAGATCGTTGAAGGCCTCCTTTAGTCCGTTGTCCACAGACTGAATGCTCTGCAACACCACACCCATAAGGGTGCGGTGCTCCCCGGAGATGGAGTCGCTTGTTAGAGCCTCCCGCATAGCCGGCCACCCAGTGGTCGACGGCGCTGGTGGGGATCGGTTGACCCGATCTCCCACTGGAGATTGAACCGGTGCCTCCGGAGGCATAGTGCGCTCCGGAGACAGCCTTGGAGGTGACTGGACATCTCCTCGTCCGGTCTCCTCAGTATCCGGGAGGGGCTTCTCCCCCCGGTCTTCGGCGGCCGATGTGTTAGCCTCGACCATGACGTAGTCGCCCCCACCTCCAGTGTTCGGCTCCAAAGGAGCCTGTTGGGATGACACCTCCGTGGCATCCTTCGTGGCGCCCGGAGGAGAGGGGCGCGACGCGGACCCGCTCTCCGCTAGTTCGGCGGGCGGGGTCTCCCCGTCCGAAACTTGATCGATGGGGAGAACACGTGGCGGGCTGCAAGTCAAATATGCGCTCACATGCCAATAACATCCAACACTTAATGTAAATAGCTCGGGAAGTCTTCGGATCTTTACCTTCGAGCTGGGGGCTTGACCCCGAGGTTCCTTCGTGGAACCCTCTCAAAGTCCTCAGACTCGGTATCCGAGTCCGAACTGTCGTCGGGCAGAACCACCTGTGTCCGACGCGCTTTCTACTGGGCGGGAGGAGATACATCCTCCGAGGCATCCGGTGACGCCGCCCTCTTTCCTGCAAGGGGGGAATCGCCTCCCCCCTCACCCTCTTGCTCCTCCTCTTGATTCGAGGAGGCGTGGGTTTCCTTGGACACAGCCCCTGGCTGGTCCCTGATGCGCAGGCCTGCTCGGCCTGGCTTCTTCGAGCATCTCCGACAGTAGCGGAGACCTAGGGTCTTCGGGCTGTGGAGCCGGACACTTGATGCCCGTTGCCTTGCTCAACCATTCCTGCGGAAGTGATCGGAAAATGCTTAGACTTTCTTTAGGAAAATAGAGCCGATCAAATAAAACTGTATCATACCTCGGAAGGGAGCTTGTCGGCGCAAAGACCCTGATTCTCCTTCTTGGCCGACCACTTCTCCTACGCCTTGAACAACGCCTTCCATAGCTTCTCCCGAGTGGTACGGAAGAGCTGACGGATCGTGGGATCGCCGTCAGACCGATAAGTCCACATAGGAGAGCCCCGGCGCTGGCAGGGTAGAATGCGCCGCCGGAGCATAATTTGGACCACGTTGGTCAGTTCGATGTTGTCCTTGATGAGGGAGGCGACGCGCCTTTGCAGGTCGTCCACCTCTGTGTCCGACCCCCAATCGAGGCCCTTTCTGGTCCACGAGGTCAATCTGGCCGGGGGGGGGGCGGATCTGAATTCGGCAGGAACAGTTCCGGATTCAGCAGGAACAGTTCCGCCCTCCTCCCTTGGCTCGGTGATGTAAAACCACTCTTTTTGCCAAGTTTTGATGGCGTCGATGAAGGTGCCGGACGGCCATACTGCACGGGGAAGCTTGCTGATGACCGCACCGCCGCAGTCTGCGTGTTCGCCTGCGACACACTTCAGTTTGATGTTGAATACCTTGAGCCATAGTCCGAAGTGTGGCTCGACCCGTAAGAAGGCCTCGCAGACGATGATGAAGGCCGATATATGCATGAAAGAGTTCGGCGGGAGGTCATGGAAGTCGAGTCCGTAGAAAAACATGAGGCCCCTAACAAAGGGGTGGAGCGGGAAGCTCAATCCTCGGATGAAGTGAGGAATGAAGACCACCCTCTCGCCTGGTTTGGGGGTAGGGATCACCTGGCCCTCCTCTGCAGCGCGGTGGAAGATATTGGCGGGGAGGTAGCCGGCGTCCTTGAGGTCCCGGATGTCCTGGTCTGTGACCGTGGAAGCCTCCCACTTGCCGCTGGCCATGGCTGAGCTCGGTGGAGAAAGGGTGGAAAACCTAGATCTGGGCTCTGGAGGCTCAGGAGACTGGGGAAGCGGAGATGCGAATGGGAAGTGCGGTTAAGCCTTGGGGTTTTCTTCCCATTTTATTGGGTTTGTTGCCGGTTAGCCTCCCTTCACTGAGCCGTGAATCCCTCCGCTTCCCAAGATGTGCGTGCCGTTATACGCGCATGATTAAACATATCCCGTGTGAAGCGGAGCACGATCCGTGCATTGATGGATCGTGCTGATGAAAACGGCCTCGAACCGCGAATCGAGTCTTTACGACTGGTTTAGCGATCGTGGTGGGCCGTGACCCTTCGTCAGAAAGGTTGTCAGGGAGCACTATTTACCCCTTGACGTTTGGCCTTCGTGGCTGAGCTATTCATGGTGCTCGGATGATCTATGATCGGGAAAACTACACGTCGTCGGAGGCCGAACTAAACTCGGCCGATCGCTATTTGGAGAAAGGAACTCGCCTCGCAAGCCGAAGACTCTGCTTATATGAAGGAGCTGGAGCTTGAACCCTAGGCGTTGGAGGCTAGTTCGGGGGCTACTGAGGGAGTCCTGGATTAAGGGGTCCTCGAGAGGCCGACCTATTTCTTATGGGCCGAACTATATGGGCCGTTCGCCGGAGACTGGATGGATCGAAGACCCTGTCTCCAGGATGGAAGCCTCGAGGATCGTGGCTTATTCTCCAAGTTTAGAGTATTGAATAGGCATGTTTATCCCTTCGACGTGTAACCGACCATGTGTAAACCCTAGGTACCCTCGGCGTCTATATAAGCCGGAGGGTTTTAGGTTGTAGAGGAGAACTCATCTAGGGTTTTAGTCATACGATCTCGAGGTAGATCAACTCTGTAATCCTCATACCATCAATATAATCAAGCAGGACATAGGGTATTACCTCCATAGGAGGGCCCGAACCTGGGTAAAACCGTGTCCCCTTCATCCCCTGTTACCATCGATTCTAGTCTCACAGCTCGGGACCCCCTACCCGAGATCTGCCGGTTTTGACACCGACAGTCGGCCTACCCTTTCTTCCTCCATGGCATCTTCTCTGGGCTCGTTCTGCCTTTCTCCAAGTTCTTCACCGCCATCCTTGAGCACTACGGGATCCAAGCTCTCCATCTCCAACCCAACTCCATCCTGCTCTTGTCCATCTTCGCCTTTTACTGCGAGGCCTTCATAGGCGTGAAGCCTTCAGTGGCCCTCTTCCGCCATTTCTTCAGCTTGCGGCTTCATGACGGCGCTCAGCGGTCAGCATGCGTCTCCTTCGTCGTGGCCCAGAGCGGGAACTTGCTATTAAAGGTCGGGAAGAAGGTGGAGAACTTCAGGCACCGCTGGGTCTTCTTGGATCCCAAGAGCGTCAACCCCCGCTTGGATCTCCCGAAGGGGTTGCTGGAGAAGACTCTTGCATGGAGCTCCGCGAAGCTCTCCGACTCCCGGGCGAAGCCCGTCCTGGAGAGGATTTCTCGAGACATCAACGCCAGGAAGCTGACCGGGGGGAGGATGGTGAAGGAGTTCCTGGCGCAGCGCCTGGCGCCCCTCCAGTCTCACTCGAGGCCAATGTGGGACTATCAGGGCAGCGGCGACAACATCAGGCTTCGGTCCGCACGCCTGTATAATTTTTGATTGTTCCATGCTATTATATTATCTATTTTGGATGTTTTATATGCATTAATATGCTATTTTATATTATTTTTGGGACTAACCTATTAATCTAGTTCCTAGTGCCAGTTTCTGTTTTTTCCTTGTTTTTGAGTATTGCAGATAAGGAATATTAAACGGAGTCCGAACGGAATAAAACCTTCGGGATGATTTTTCTTGGACCAGAAGAAACCTACCAGACTTGGAGATGAAGGCAGGAGACCTGCCGGGAGGCGACAAGCCACAGGGGCGCGCCCTAGGGGGGGGGCGCCCCCCTGGCTTGTGGCCCCCAGCAGGCCTCCTAACCCTATTCTTCGGCCTATAAATTCCCAAATATTCCCCCAATACCAAAAAGAGCCACGATAATACTTTTCCGCCGCCGCAAGCCTCTGTTCCCGTGAGATCCCATCTTGGGGCCTTTTCCGGTAATCTGCCGGAGGGGGATTCGATCACGGAGGGCATCTACATCAACTCCATTACCCCTCCGATGATGCGTGAGTAGTTCACCACAGACCTTCGGGTCCATAGCTAGTAGCTAGATGGCTTCTTCTCTCTCTATGTTCTTCAATACCATGTTCTTCATGATCTTCATGGAGATCTATCCGATGTAATACTCTTTTGCGGTGTGTTTGTCGAGATTCGATGAATTGTGGGTTTATGATCAGATTATCTATGAATATTATTTGAGTCTTTTCTGAATTCTTATATGCATGATTTCATATCTTTGCAAGTCTCTTCGAGTTATTGGTTTGGTTTGGCCAACTAGATTGGTAATTCTTGCAATGGGAGAAGTGCTTAGTTTTGGGTTCAATCTTGCGGTGTCCTCACCCAGTGACAAAGTAGGGGTAGCAAGGCACGTATTTGTATTGTTGCCATCGAGGATAAAAAGATGGGGTTTTCATCATATTGCTTGAGTTTATCCCTCTACATCATGTCATCTTACCTAATGCGTTACTTTGTTCTTCATGAACTTAATACTCTAGATGCAGGCAGGAGTTGGTCGATGTGTGGAGTAATAGTAGTAGATGCAGAATCGTTTCGGTCTACTTGACACGGACGTGATGCCTATATGCATAATCATTGCCTTGGATATCGTCATAACTATGCGCTTTTCTATCAATTGCTCGACAGTAATTTGTTCACCCACCGTATTATTTTCCTTCAAGAGAGAAGCCTCTAGTGAAACCTATGGCCCCCGGGTCTATTTTCCATATTTTATTTTCAGATCGATAAACCAAAAATACCAAAAATACCTTGCTGCAATTTTATTTACTTTTATTTTAGTTTTACTTTTGGCAATCTTTTATATCTATCTCTATCAGATCTCATCCTTGCAAGTAACCGTGAAGGGATTGACAACCCCTTTATAGCGTTGGGTGCAAGTGTTTGATTGTTTGTGTAGGTGCAAATATTGGTGCCTTGCTTGTTCCTCCTACTGGATTGATACCTTGGTTCTCAACAAACTGAGGGAAATACTTATCTACTTCGCTGCATCACCCTTTCCTCTTCAAGGGAAAACCAACGCAAGCTCAAGAGGTAGCACAGGGCTATGGCGACCTTGCTCAACGGTGACCCCGGGGACCTTCCCGAGGCCTATGCCCCGTTGTACTGCCGCGACGACAAGGCTGATCTGGTCACCACGATGCCTACCTTTGATGAACTGGGGCTCTCCCCGGCCGAGTGCTCTGGTTCCCCAGTGGCGGTGTCCTCCGGCGACGCCGCGGACGGGGAAGACTCGTAGGGGACAACGGACGACGATATGGAGGAACTGTCCCCTCCGCCGCAGAGCGCGCTTCTCCGTGGCTTCGAAGACGACGACGATTCCGGCGATGCCTCTGCTGCAAGTACTCCGCGTCTCGCCAGGGTCCTCAAGGGGCCGGGGCCCACTCCTCGTGCTGCTCGGTCCGCTGGCCGGGCGACCCCGAGGAAACGCGAGGCCGGGCCCCTCTGGAGTGCCCTCCTCGTGCCAGCAAAGTGGCCGAAGCGCCCGCCTCGCCCCTGCCTGAACTGCAGCCTGTGGGCGAGGCGGACGTGTCTGGGGCCGGAATGGCCTCTCCGGCCACGGCCCTTGCGGACAGTGCCCCTACTCCCCCACGCGGCGGCGCCTCCCCGGAGAAGGGCGAGGGCATTCCCGCCTTCGTCGAGGTGGAGAAGAAGAGGAAATGGGTCGACGTCGAAGAGTAAGTAATCCTGCTTAGCTTTGGCCGCCTGCCGGTGGCTTACGTGCTGATGGTCCCTCCTTTGCTTGGCAACCAGGAGTGCTGCCGTGCTGAAGGCGAGGAAGAAGAAGGCGGGCGTCAAGACGAAGGTGCTTTCCGATGCGATGCCCGTTCCTGGTGCCCTGCCGACGCCTGATGAGGTGCCAGATGTCGCGGGTGAGGGGGCTCATGGGGCGACTCTCCCTGTCACGGACGCGGAGCCCCCAGTGCCCGTTGGAGAGGCCGTTTCTGCCCTTGGGGGCGCGTTCCTGCCGCTGTCTGAGGGGCCAGCCCCCGAGGGCCAACTGGCCGTAGGACCGTCCGTCTCTGCCTTGTCTGTGGTAGTAGCGCAGCCCCTGGCGCCTTCTTCTCTCCATGCTTATGCCCCCCTGGAGGCGGTTCCTACCGCCGCGCAGGCGCCACCTCCGGGCCGGGCCCTGGTGCCTCCGACCTGCAGCCTTCTGGTCGAGTCAGGTGCCCTGGATGGGGCCTACGCCACTCTGGATCAGGTCCGGGGTTCCCTCAGGAGCGCCGACGGTCGCCTCGCGAAGGAGCGCTTGGGGCTCCTCTCTGGGTGGCTCCGGGCCGATGCTTCTGTCGTGGCGGTCTGGAGCCAGGCCGAGGCTACCGCGGCCGAGAGCAGGAAGGAGGCCGCGTCAGCGAAGGCAGATCGTGATGCGGCGCTGGCTGACCCAGCGTCCGTCGTGAAGCGTTGCGACGAGGTGGAGGTTCGCGTGAAGGCTCTTCAGGAGGAAAAGACTGCGCTCGCAGATCAGCTTCGCCAGCGGGAGGAGGACCTCAAGACCTGCGAAGCCAAGCTTGCCGATCGTGATGCCGCTCTGTCCAAGGCGGCGGCCAACCAAGCCGCGGAGCGAGAGCGTCTGGACAGGGTGAGGGAGGAGGTAGCTGCGGAAAAGGCTCGGCTTGAATCCAGGGAGAAGGCCCTCGCCGCGGCTGAGGAGGGGAAGCTTGCGGAGCTCGACGCCCTCCCCTCCGTCGAACTCAGGCTCCGCCAGGCGCTGCAGTCCATCTGCCGGGGGGGATTCACGGAACCCCTGGTGGCTCCTGAGAGCGGCTTCGTGGGGCTCTCTTCAAAGCTCATCGAGGTGCTTGAGGGTGCCGTCGCCAGGGTGGAGAACGTCTTGGAGAGTGAGTGTCGCGACCTCTTCTCCGCGGCCGCGACACGCGTCTTCAGCCACCTCTACCTTCGTGAGCCGAGTTTCGACTTCGGCTCCGTGATTCGTCCGGTTGATCCTGGGGTTCGCGCCGCCACGACGACGGTCGTGGAGGGCGCTGTGGAGGCGCTGCTGAAGAAGTTCGCCTGCGTCGCTGTTCCCCCACCTGCTCCTGCTGCTGCAAGGGTTAGTGATGACGATGATAACGGCAACGATATCGACGACGAGCTCCCCGTGGTCGGGATGGGCGGCGGCGCCAGCTCCTCCTAGTTCCTCTTCCTGGGTCTTTTCCTGTAATGTTCATCGTGCCTCGTGGAGGCATTAGACTTGTTTGCATTTCCGGAGACATTTTAATGCTTGTAATGACTGCTCAGTTGTGTGGTTTCTTTCCTCGCCTCATTTCCTTCCTGCTTGCTGTAGTGCTCTGCATCGGCAGGGCCCGGTCTCGCGCATACCTCGACCGCCGTTGGGGCGTCCGGATCACCAGGACGGTGCCAAGGGGCGAGGGGCTACGTGACCAGTGAGGCTCCTGAGTCGCGATGCTCAGGAGTCCCCCTTGACGTACGAGCAGCCCTCACGAAGGGAACACGGCAAAGGCGTGGTCAACTTGGAGATTTGGAGCGCCTTGAGCTCTACGTCGGCAGGTGTCGGTTCTATATCCGGCATATCTCGTAGTAGGGGTCCTAAGCTAGGCGTCTTGGAGCGATGGTAACATGGACACATGATTTTACCCAGGTTCGGGCTCTCTCAAGGAGATAATACCCTACGTCCTGCTTTTGATTGTATTGATATGGAGATAGTACATAATACAGGTATCTACCATGAGATTGTTGTAATGAATATTAGATTGTCTATTGACTAGCTTGGCCTCGGTTTATATAATGCACCTTAGGCCTAGGGTTTAGAGGAGTCCTTGTCTTGTGCGCCAAGTCTTGTGGAATCTCCCTTGTATGCATCATGGGCTGACCGAAGTGGCCCATTAGTGAATCGCCCTGGGGGTCCTCGGCCCGACCCACTGGTCGGGAGACGACGTGGTGAGTACCCCCTAGTCCAGGACACCATCAGTAGCCCCCTGAACCGGTCTTCAAGTTGGGGACGCTCCTCGGTTCTTCCAAACTGTTCTCCGTCTTCAGACGCCGGTCTTGAAAACTGGTTCAACAAATCTTCCTATCTCCGATCTTGAGGATCGCTGAGGTGTATCCGAAGAGTTCACATGTCGAGCATCCGAGGAGCCCCCTTTAAGTTCTCGGCCTTTATCAATGCCTTGTAATATTTACGCCACACCTCGGGCTCAAAGTGTTTCCCATGTGGCGGCCTCCTCTCGCATCCGAGCTCCAACGCTGGACTACGTCTGAGGTGCCTTTTTACAGCCGAGCTCCAACGCCGGACTGTGTCCGAGCTCCAATGCCAGACTGTATCCGAGGTATCTTTTTGTAGCCAAGCTCCAACGCCGGTACGCATCCGAGGTGTCATAGATTACCTCGGTCTTGAAACATTTGAAGGAGTTCACCTGAGCTTAATGCCAGAAATGCCCTTTATGGAGCCAGCCACTTGCATCCAAACTTTATGCCGGACTACTTCCAAGGTGGTGCACCACCTCGGTCTCGGGCTATTTTTTGCGGGATTTATTTCCGATCGGCGCAATTTATTTACTACCGAGATGTATAGCCAGTAGCCCTCAAGGTGTGTGTCGGTTTAAAACCAGAGACGCACCTAAAGGAAATAATAAAACCACAGATCCCAGTAGCCCCTGAGACTTAGGTCGATTTGTGAAATCGGCCTGAGGATCAAGTCCTTGCTCGGCAGCATACTTAGGAACAGAAACGCGGTGCGCCATAGTTTCCGAGACTCGGGTTGGGTGCAGCCGACCAACCTGAGGATCGAATCTCCTTGGAAACCGTATTACACTTTGAATAGGTAATGCAGTAGCCCCCAAGCCTTAATTTGGGCATGGGTGGTCGAATTAAGGATCGATATTTGTTTGACACAAACTTTGTTACATTCGACACAATTTATGTATAATGATTCTATGTATCCAAGTACTTTACATCATTAATGCTCGGATCCGCATTGTACAAGACTTTGTTGACCGACCATTGGCTTCAACCTCCTCGGCAAGTAGCCGAGGAGTGTTTGTCCTACTTTATAAAGCCTTTATAAGGGCAAAGATTTATAGCAAACAAGGCAATCCGGCCATACGGTTTTATAAACAAAGGTACGCGGAGAGATATGTTATATTACTACTTAACGTAAGAAACATCTTCTGGGAAAAATAGTTCATTTATAAGTTCCTTTTCCCAGGATATCATGTTGACCATGATTGTGAAACCTCAACTCTGATCAATGTGGGAGGAAAATATTGAGGATTTAGTTCGGCGAATATTCCCAAACTTTGTGGTCTTTAATGAACCAAAAATTTTACTTCCGTCGTTGCCGACCAATTATATTCTTAAGATGGCTAGCTTTTGGCTTCACCCAGTCTGAGGTACTAACCCGGATGACCCAGAAGTAACAATCACAGAGGTGCTCCCTTTACCCCCTAGCCGAACAACCGGGAACGTAGGGGGTAAGCACAAGAGCCAGGCAACCAAGCTTGGCCAAAATCTTAAGTCAAATTGATGCATATTTATGGCTTTATAACGATGATTACAGAAGGCAACACTCGCATATTGAATACAGATGCTTTTATGCTATATGCTATTTTGACTCCTTTGTGACCGTTCATCATTTGAGAGTGGCCCATCATCGGCTTCTACCCCTTCGTAGATGCTACGCAGGGTGTTTCCGCAGTAACAAGACAACCCTTAGTCGACGTCTTGGTGCTCGGAGGCGGTTGTGTTAGCGGAAACGAGGCAATCAGATATCTAGGCTTTATAACTTTCACTTAGTCATAGGAGCTTAAAGTTCGGGAGGCCAGTTACTAGCCCCCGGTTAGTGTTCGGCGTCACCCGAGGCAAGCCATCAACACTCTGGCCAAATTTATGAAAGGCCCATGGGGTAACCTCTATCGGTCTATAGTTTGATAGAGTCATCAGATCGCTGACCAGTATGCGCTCATTGTGACAGTCAGTTTTCGTATTTCTCCACTGAGGTACTTGACCAGTTAAATCGGAAGTACAATCGCAGTGGTTCTCCCTTTGCACACCTACCCGAACAAAGCGAAATGTTGGAGGCAATCACAGGAGCAGGGCAACCCAACTATTGACCGAAGACACAATTCGAAACTGATGCATATAAAGCAATATCCGAGAACGTTTTGCCGAGGAGTGCTTGGAGTACCTTGGCTTTTGGTGGGTTCGGCTCTAGTCGGAGTCCCCCGTTGATATTGCCGATACTTTAAAGGCATCTGACGTTGTACTACGAGAGCTATGCTGGAGACACACAGTATCCCCCGAGACTCAGGTTGGGTGCGGCCGACCAACCTGAGGATCGAATCTCCTCGGGAACTAGTCCAGATGTCATGTGTGTTTCGCCAACGCCGAGGTGTTAGTCGGCAGGAAAGATACCGAGTTATTATGCAGGGCACCTCGGTCATGAGGATGTCCCGCCTCCTAAAAGAAAAACATACAAATAGCTTAAAAGTGCCATAAGCTCGAAAAGCCAAAAAACTTATGTAAAAACTTCGACGTCCGAACTAAATCAAGTTTTTTGGTGCCAATCCAAAATTGGTCTTAAAATTAATACGTGCTTCGGTCGTGCTTTAACATGATACATTCGATCTCCAGACTACAAGCGGGTCAGCTTTTGGCTTCAACCTCCATATCCCGAAGGCGGAGTGTTTCTCCAAGGCCTGTTTAGCGAACTAAACTCGAGCAGGTTTAGAAAGAAACCAGGCTATCTGGCTATTGACCACACACTAGTGTCGGAAAAAAGAGTAGTAGAAAAAGACTTTGCAACGACCAAGAAGAAAACACATTTATTATAGAATGGCTCATACAAATTAGAGAGCCCCCGGTTAAATCGGGTAAAGACATTTTTAACAAACAAAGTTTTTAACAAACAATTTTTTTTGTTTAACAAGAAATATAATGTTTGGTTGAACCGAACAAAAAGTAAAATTTCAAAGAGAGCTGAGCACGAAAATGACTTAGCTGGTTAATGTGCTCGGTGCGGTCTGAGGTTGTGGCGGGACGGAGACGTAGTCCACGGCCTGGCCGAGGTCCCAGCCCCTGAGCCTGAGGTAATTGGGCGGAGAGCTCGGGTCGAGAAGTGGCAACGCAACACGGTTGCTGCGGCGAGGCGGAGCCCTCCGGTCCAGCCGAGGAGACAGAGTAGTTCGGCAGCATGACGGCGAAGCCCCCACGTCAATCGACCACATCGACGACACGATTTGGTTGATGGAGGTGGGACGACGACGTCGGCACGCCGAGGTGACCGCATGATGTAGTCGAAGTCAATTACCTACGCACACAATATAGTGCAAGCGAGGAGTAATAACAAATAAAGGTAATATATATATTAAAAAAAACTTCTACTTATATAATTTAAATTAAGTAATTAAATAAATATGGCCTGGACACCGAGGTCAGCTCGGTGGAGTGGCGGGACGGAGACGTCAGCGCAGGTCGGCTGGCCGAGGTGATGATACAGTCACAACCAATTTTAGATGTTCGCTAGGCTTATGAAGAAGCGGTCGTCTAGTGAGATGCTGGGCAGACTGACGCGGACGAAAAGCGCCACATACAAATGTTGGTAGAATATTCCAATATGTGAAGCTGTAGTACTAGCAATTGAATTTCTAGAATTCATTGACTACGCCTCGTGTGCCATTCTGCAACACTAGTACTCAACTGGGTTAGTAATACAATACCTTTTAGTTTACGTACGCTTTTCTGGCAAAAAGTAATAGAGGACCAGTGCAAATACTGGATTCAAAAAATAAAGAGAAGGAGAAGAGCCTCCCTGGTGCTTCATGTTTGACTTCAGCTGCCGATACATGGAGCTGTAGTTGGCCTTTACTAGTGGAATTTTCCATCAAGATTCAGCCGATGAGAAGAACCATCCATATTATTTTTATTACTGGCCGTACATCTCAGATCACCTCGGAACGGCGGCCATAAGCGAAAAAGCTGTACGCACAAAACAATGCCACCCAACAGCAAAATATTTGGGAGGAAATTCAAGTAGTAATTTGTAGAGCTAGTCAATGGAACAACGCACCTGATGGATTGCTCGGCAGTAGTAAAATCAACCAAAGCAAAAACAATTTTTCCATCATTACCAGTGCTTAACACCCACGTGAGGTCCAAACCGATCTGACCTTTGTACAGGTAACGCGGCTGGCCGAACCCTGGCTTTTACGCGGAGATGTGATGCTTGAGCGAGGATCGATCCCATCAGAGCTTGGGACGCGTGATGCCACCCCTTGCAAGCACCCTCGTGGAGCAGCGGCCGATATGGTGCTTGCACCGTGCCTGGTTGATCTGCATGGATCGTGCGAGTTGATTGCCACATATGATGCGGCCGACGCTGAGACGCTGAGTAACATCGCCGCAATTTGTCCATGATGTCAATTATAGCTGCAAACAAAAATTCGCACGGGCCTGTAGCAACAAATCTAAAAGAGATTACTTTAGACTCTTGAATTTAATTGAAAATATAACACCTGATTTGGCGTCGATAGAAGATCCATTGCACCGCAGCGATCGCCAGCAGGCTCTCAATGAAAGCACCAATGTCAGTTCTATATCCGACATATCTCGTAGTAGGGGTCCTAAGCTAGGCGTCTTGGAGCGATGGTAACATGGACACAGGATTTTACCCAGGTTCGGGCTCTCTCAAGGAGATAATACCCTACGTCCTGCTTTTGATTGTATTGATATGGAGATAGTACATAATACAGGTATCTACCATGAGATTGTTGTAATGAATATTAGATTGTCTATTGACTAGCTTGGCCTCGGTTTATATAATGCACCTTAGGCCTAGGGTTTAGAGGAGTCCTTGTCTTGTGCGCCAAGTCTTGTGGAATCTCCCTTGTATGCATCATGGGCTGACCGAAGTGGCCCATTAGTGAATCACCCTGGGGGTCCTCGGCCCGACCCACTGGTCGGGAGACGACGTGGTGAGTACCCCCTAGTCCAGGACACCATCAGTAGCCCCCTGAACCGGTCTTCAAGTTGGGGACGCTCCTCGGTTCTTCCAAACTGTTCTCCGTCTTCAGACGCCGGTCTTGAAAACTGGTTCAACAAATCTTCCTATCTCCGATCTTGAGGATCGCTGAGGTGTATCCGAAGAGTTCACATGTCGAGCATCCGAGGAGCCCCCTTTAAGTTCTCGGCCTTTATCAATGCCTTGTAATATTTACGCCACACCTCGGGCTCAAAGTGTTTCCCGTGTGGCGGCCTCCTCTCGCATCCGAGCTCCAACGCTGGACTATGTCTGAGGTGTCTTTTTACAGCCGAGCTCCAACGCCGGACTGTGTCCGAGCTCCAATGTCAGACTGTATCCGAGGTATCTTTTTGCAGCCGAGCTCCAACGCCGGTACGCATCCGAGGTGTCATAGATTACCTCGGTCTTGAAACATTTGAAGGAGTTCACCCGAGCTTAATGCCAGAAATGCCCTTTATGGAGCCAGCCACTTGCATCCAAACTTTATGCCGGACTACTTCCAAGGTGGTGCACCACCTCGGTCTCGGGCTATTTTTTGCGGGATTTATTTCCGATCGGCGCAATTTATTTACTACCGAGATGTATAGCCAGTAGCCCTCAAGGTGTGTGTCGGTTTAAAACCAGAGACGCACCTGAAGGAAATAATAAAACCACAGATCCCAGTAGCCCCTGAGACTTAGGTCGATTTGTGAAATCGGCCTGAGGATCAAGTCCTTGCTCGGCAGCATACTTAGGAACAGAAACGCGGTGCGCCATAGTTTCCGAGACTCGAGTTGGGTGCAGCCGACCAACCTGAGGATCGAATCTCCTTGGAAACCGTATTGCACTTTGAATAGGTAATGCAGTAGCCCCCAAGCCTTAATTTGGGCATGGGTGGTCGAATTAAGGATCGATATTAGTTTGACACAAACTTTGTTACATTCGACACAATTTATGTATAATGATTCTATGTATCCAAGTACTTTACATCATTAATGCTCGGATCCGCATTGTACAAGTGATAGTCACCAAAAACACCCACAAGCTCTTCGACAAAAGTCTGTCCAAAACCAAATATCCAAAATCAGTGCAACCAACAATTCTACTCGGTGCCACCGATTCCCAGACTCAGACAGACCCATGCCAAACCCTAGCCTTTCGGTGCAACCGATTCTGCTTCGGTGCCACCGAGTTTGGGTTGCCAACTTTCTATTACCTCGATTCACAAAATTGGTACCACCGAGTTTGTTGGATCGGCGTCACCGAGATTGGGCAATTTGACCGTTGGTCACCTTATCGGTGCAACCGAGATTTATATATCGGTCTCACCGAGATTCAAAAGTTACTGCCTTTTGGTCACTTTGGTACCACCGAGATTCACACATCGGTGTCACCGAGTTGGTCACTTCAGGTGTAACGGTTGGGTTTTTGGGGATGCCTATATATACCCCTTCACCACCACCTACTCGAAAGAGATGCACTCTGAACTATTCCATACTTGCCACATCATATTTTCTGAGAGAGGGCCACATACTCATGTGTTGAGATCATGCCATTCCATTCCAACCATATGAATCTTGATCTCTAGCCTCCCCAAGTTGCTTTCCACCAATCCAATCTCTTCCATCAAGCCAAATCTGTGAGAGAGTGATTGTGTGTTGAGGAGTCTATCATCTTGAAACACAAGAGCAAGGAGTTCATCTACATTACCGAGCCTATTACCTTTTGGAGGGTGGTGCCTCCTAGATTGGTTAGGTGTCGCTTGGGAGCCTCCTACTTCGTGTTGTGGAGTTGAACCAAGAAGTTTGTACGGGCAAGGAGATCGCCTACTTCGTGAAGATCTACCCATAGTGAGGCTAGTCCTTCGTGGACGGAAGCCGTTATGGAATAGTCAAGGTTGCTACTTCATGGACCCTTATGGGTGGAGCCCTTCATGGACTCTCGCAGCCGTTACCCTCCGTGGGTTGAAGACTCCATAAACGTGGACGTACGATAGCACCACCTATCGGAACCACGGGAAAAATCTTCGTGTCTACAAATTGCGTTTGATCTTCCTACCCTTCCTTTACTACTCATGCTTGTTGTTACTTTCCGCTGCTATACTCTTAGACATGCATGTGTAGGGTGTGCTTGACTTGCTATGAATGCTAAAATCTACCAACACTTAAAATTGGGAAAAGGCTAGATTTTTATTTGGTCAAGTAGTCTAATCACCCCCCCTCTAGACATACTTTCGGTCCTACAAGTGGTATCAGAGCTTTGGTCTCCATTGCATTGGTTTCACAACCTAGGAGAGTATGGTGTCTAGTGAGGGAAATTATCACCGTAGAGGTCCGTACTTTGATGGCACAAATTTTGCTAGTTGGAAGCACAAAATGAAAATGCATATTCTTGGTCATAACCCCGCCGTATGGGCTGTTGTTCGTGTTGGCTTGCAAGTTGAATTCTTTGGTGATGGAAAGGAACCGGATCGTGAAGCGACCGCGGATGAATTGAAGATGTTGCAATACAACGCTCAAGCATGCGACATTCTCTTCAACTGCTTATGCCCCCAAGAATTCAACAAAATCAGCCATCTTGAGAATGCAAAAGAGATTTGGGATACTTTGGTTGATATGCACGAAGGAACAGAGTCCGTGAGAGAATCCAAGTTGGATGTTCTTCAAGGTCAACTTGACAAGTTCAAGATGAAGGATGGTGAAGGAGTCGCGGAGATGTACTCTAGGCTAGCTCTCATCACCAATGAGATTGCCGGCTTAGGAAGCGAAGAAATGACCGACAAGTTCATCATCAAGAAGATACTTCGAGCTTTGGATGATCGATATGACACCGTGTGCACATTGATCCAAATGATGCCCAACTACAAAGATCTCAAGCCTGCGGAAGTCATTGGAAGGATTGTTGCTCATGAGATGACACTCAAAGACAAAGAAGAGCTTCACAACAAGTCTAGCAGTGCTTACAAAGCCACAAGTGATGCTCCCGCAACTTCAAGCAACAACCTTGTCACCAATGAAGAGATAAGCCTCATGGTCAAGAAATTCAACAAGTTCTACAAGAATAGAGGCAAAGAACGAAGTTCCAACTCAAGATATGAAGAGAAGCGTTCGTCAAGTCGTGACCGCAATTGCTACAATTGTGGGAAGCCCGGACACTACTCCAATGAGTGCACGGCTCCCTACAAACGAAGAGAAGAGTCACCTAGAAGACAAAGCTCAAGGAATGAATCACCTCAAAGAGAGAGAAGGAATAGAGATGATCGTTATGAACGAAGATCCTCAAGGAGAAGTAGGGATTCAGAGAAGAAGGACAAGTACACCAAGAGCTACACAATAAGAAGACATCAAGCTCATGTTGGTGAATGGGTTTCCGGCTCCGACTCCGACAACAACTCGAGAGAAGCTATCACTCCGACTCCGACTATAGTCAAGATGAAGGTGTTGCCGGACTTGCACTAGTGACAACCGACTCCTACGACATATTTGATTCACCAAATGAAGGGAGTGGATGTTGCTTCATGGCTAAAGGCCCCAAGGTATCACACCCCGAGTATCTTGATTTTGATAGTGATGAAGATGATTTGCTTTGTGATGATGACTTGCTCTTTGATAAAACTAGTGATGTTGGTCAAAATGAACTTGATAATTCTCATGCTAGTCAAGATAAGTCATTTGATGATGATAAGATGAAGATAGAACAACTAACTAAAGAATTAAACACTCTTAAGTTAGCCCATGAATCTACTCTCGAAGATCATAGAGAGCTTGTAAGGACTCATGAGAAGCTACACTTCGAGAAGCTCAACTTGGAGCAAGAGCATGAGTTTCTTAAAGCTATCAATGACGATCTCCGAAAGAAGACTTCATCTTATCTAGCCAAACGACTACTCTTGTCTACATTTATGCCACAAGTTAAATCTAAACAAACTAGTAACAAAGGCAAGAAAGGTTCTTCATCTAGTAGCAACAATAAAAATGCCAAACCTAATGATGTTGCTTATAGTAGTTCTATTGATTCCACTAATGATGATTCTCTTAGCCAAGTTACACTTGAGCAAGAAAATGCTTTATTGAAAGGAATTATAGAGAAAGGTATCTACAAGAGTCTTGCCGGGAGTAAGCAATTTGAGGAAATTGTACGCAAGCACGGAGGATACCGAAAGAACCACGGTGTTGGCTACTTCAACGCTAATGGAGTTGAATGGGAAGAAGGTCAATACCCCGAGCCCAAGTTTGTTCCTCAAAAGGACAAGTATGAAAATACTCTTCCCAAGGGAACAAACACCCAAGATGACCTTCCACCACAAGACCACAAGCTCAAGGGCAAGAACAAGCTTCAAGAGGACATTGACTCATATGAAGATGAATCCCTAGCTTTGGTGGAGTGGGTTCCCAAGGCTACTTCAAGCTCAACTTCTACAAAGGCCACTTCAACACCAAGGATCCCCATCAAGTTGATGTGGGTCCCCAAGAAGAAGAACTAGAGAAGTTCTTGAGGGGTGACTCCGCCAATGAAATTCACTCACATTCATTATTGGCAAGAACTATTTGCAACCAACATCAACTCGATGCAATGGTTCAAGGAGTCACACATTCCCTCAAAGGTAAGCAAGGGACAAGGTAATCAACAAATCCCTGGACATCATCACACATGATTTGCACTCCATGTCTATAGATATCCTTGTATTTGTCTCTTGTGTGTTGGGACTAACCCATGTAGGTGAGAAGAGTAAGGAAACAACAAGGATGCTCCCAACTCATGGTGATCTTCATCAACTTTGAGCATCCACCACTACATCACCTACATGAAGTCTTCTTCGACAAAACCCAAGGTTAGTTTATCCCTCCTATGGGGGGATGTCACATCAAGGGGGAGTTTTACTCTAAGACTTGAGTCAAAGCATCTCTTGGTATGTGACAACATTAAATGCTTTATGGAAAAGTGGTAACCCCTCTTGTGCTTAAACGATGAGTATGACCTATGATCAAGTATTCTTACTTGGCTCCTAAGTCAATATACTCATATATAGATGACTCCGTCATCGCTAAAATGCTTGTTACATGCTAGTATGCTTGTGCATGTTTGCCATGATTTTATTTGACATCTTATTGTGTGAGCATGTTGGTCTGCATTTATTTATCCATTCGAGGACATCCAATTGTTGCTATTTGGTTTTTGATTTATCTTTTGCCAATTGGATGGACAAGAATGCCTAGGACCACTCTCTAGCTATCTATGCTTTCTCACCTCATATTGCATTCATGCTACATCACAAAATTTGAACAAGTACTTTTCGATCCCTCTGTGTGTGCAGCACTCGGAGTTCCGTATCGACAAAGGACTGACCATTAAAACCTCCCAAGTGCATCTCGGTGGAACCAACCCAAAATCTCGGTCTCACCGAATGCCTAGGGTTGATCTGGTTTTCAATCTCGGTACCACCGATTCCATATTCTCGGTTACTCCGAGTTTCCCTGTCAGCTGACAGTTGAGGAACTCGGTGACACCGAAAATTTAGAATCGGTGTCACCGACAGCAAAGGGTATATATGCTGTGGACCCGACGCTTTGAAATTCACTCCTCAAACCGTCGCGCCCCAAAACCCTAAGCTACCGAAAAGGACCCCCTGGTCGTCGCCCTTGTCTCCTCGCGCTCCTCCGCCGCTGGGATCCTCGCCGTCGACGGGCATCTTCGCCGCCGTCTTCGCCGTAGCGGACCGTCACCAAGCTAGGGTACGGATCCGATTCTTTCTTGCGCTCCCCGTCCGATTCTTGCGCATTAAAGTTAATTCCATCTATAAGCCACGGATTGCAAACCTTCCCTTCCTCTAGAAATCCCATTAGAATAGCGAATCGAAATTTTTTAGGTTTAGTTGCCGCAAAATTGAATCTCGGTGATACCGAGTCAGAAAAATCAGTTACACCAATTTTCTTTTTGTGCTACTGAGGACAGTACTCGGTGAGACCGAGTGGCAGTTTTCGGTCCGACCGAAGCTGCTGCCAAGTTTCTGTTAAGAGTATTGTGAGTCTCAGCAGCACCTAAATTTTTGACTCGATGACACCGAAATTCATTTTTGCAGTGAACTACATCTATGATTTTTCTGTTCAAACTGTCAAAAATAGCTGCATTTTGTGATGACTTATCTTCTTCCACTCTTCTATACTCTATTCACAGGGTCAGAGATGTCTGCTTCAGATGACAGTGAGAACAACTTCAGAGAGCAGAGTGTTGACTTGGATTCAGGCACTAGTCCTGAGGAGAGTTTATATGATGTGCCTAGTTCCCCTGATTTGCCCAAGGCGGCTACAAGAACTAGGAGGAAGGGCTACGTGACCAGGGAGGCTCCTGAGTCGCGATGCTCAGGAGTCCCCCTTGACGTACGAGCGGCTCCCATACCTTTCCTCGCCAGCTTTCATCTGAGAGGGACGCGTGAAGACCAGGTACCAGAGACCTGGGGAGGTGGCGTGCGCCAGGCCTGGCCTAAGCATACCCCCCATGCAGCCCCCTCACGCGTGCATCCCAAGGGAATGATGTGAGATGGAGTCGCGAGGGGCCGTCCTGCGGTTGAATGCACCCGCTAGGGCACCCTCAGTTGTTTATCCCCCGCGTGGAACATATGGCTTCCACGTTGCGTGGGCATAGCCACTTGGGCGACAGTGTTTTCCACCAGCGCGGAGCATGGGGCTTCCACTTGGGCGTGGGAATGGGGGGCCCCGGCTCCTGAGCCCCCTGGGCGTGTACAACCCATTAAGTTCGTACACGTGGCCTGCATGGTAGAACTGGGAGGTGTATTTGGGCGCTCGTGAGGCCGCTCGGGTCTCATGAGGCCCTACCTCAAAGGCGGGTTGCGCCTGAGTCTTCCGGTAGAAAGCGCCGCTTGAAGTCCTGTATATTTTGAGAAACCTGCGCCGAATGGATTTCCAAGGGCCATCGCATGAGAAGGCAAACACCAATGATGTGATACGTCTCCAACGTATCTATAATTTTTGATTGTTCCATGCTATTATATTATCTGTTTTGGATGTTTTATATGCTATTTTATATTATTTTTTGGACTAACCTATTAATCTAGAGCCTAGTGCCAGTTTCTGTTTTTTCCTTGTTTTTGAGTATTGCAGATAAGGAATATTAAACGGAGTCCAAACGGAATCAAATCTTCGGAAAGATTTTTCTTGGACCAGAAGAAACGTACCTGACCTGGAGATGAAGGCAGGAGAGCCGCTGTGTGGCGACAAGCCACAGGGGAACGCCCTAGGGGGGGGGCGCCCCCCTGGCTTGTGGCCCCACGGCAGCCCTCCTAACCCTATTCTTCGGCCTATAAATTCCCAAATATTCCCTGGATACCAGAAAGAGCCACGAAAATACTTTTCCGCCGCCGTAAGCCTCTGTTCTCGTGAGATCCAATCTTGGAGCCTTTTCCGGTAATCTACCGGAGGGGGATTCGATCACGGAGGGCATCTACATCAACTCCATTGCCCCTCCGATGATGCGTGAGTAGTTTACCACAGACCTTCGGGTCCATAGCTAGTAGCTAGATGGCTTCTTCTCTCTCTTTATTCTTCAATACCATGTTCTTCATGATCTTCATGGAGATCTATCCGATGTAATACTCTTTTGCGGTGTGTTTGTCGAGATCCGATGAATTGTGGGTTTATGTTCATCTTATCTATGGATATTATTTGAATCTTTTCTGAATTCTTATATGCATGATTTCATATCTTTGCAAGTCTCTTCGAGTTATTGATTTGGTTTGGCCAACTAGATTGGTAATTCTTGCAATGGGAGAAGTGCTTAGTTTTGGGTTCAATCTTGCGGTGTCCTCACCCAGTGACAAAGTAGGGCTAGCGAGGCACGTATTGTATTGTTGCCATCGAGGATAAAAAGATGGGGTTTTCATCATATTGCTTGAGTTTATCCCTCTACATCATGTCATCTTACCTAATGCGTTACTCTGTTCTTCATGAACTTAATACTCTAGATGCAGGCAGGAGTCGGTCGATGTGTGGAGTAATAGTAGTAGATGCAGAATCGTTTTGGTCTACTTGACACGGACGTGATGCCTATATGCATAATCATTGCCTTGGATATCTTCATAATTATTCGCTATTCTATCAATTGCTCGACAGTAATTTGTTCACCCACCGTATTATTTTCCTTCATGAGAGAAGCCTCTAGTGAAACCTATGCCCCCCGGGTCTATTTTCCATATTATATTTTCAGATCTATAAACCAAAAATACGAAAAATACCTTGCTATAATTTTATTTACTTTTCTTTTAGTTTTAATTTTGGCAATCATCTATATCTATCTCTATCAGATCTCATCCTTGCAAGTAACCGTGAAGGGATTGACAACCCCTTTATAGCGTTGGGTGCAAGTGTTTGATTGTTTGTGTAGGTGCAAATATTGGTGCCTTGCTTGTTCCTCCTACTGGATTGATACCTTGGTTCTCAACAAACTGAGGGAAATACTTATCTACTTCGCTGCATCACCCTTTCCTCTTCAAGGGAAAAGCAACGCAAGCTTAAGAGGTAGCATGACGCCAGGAGGTGACGTGAACGGGGCCGGCCCGCCAGACAGAGCTCAGCCATTGGATTTGTCAACTCTGCAGGGATGGACCCGAGCACAGACGCCGTGCCCAGTCTTCTCATGCGACAACTCCAAGGAGAAAACACCCGGCGCGCGGCTCCCACGGCGGTGAAAGGCCGACTGTGGTTGTAGGAACCGTGGCGCGCGCCCTGACTCACCCACTCCCGATTAGCTCATGCGAGAGCGAAGCACCGAGGGCCATGGGAGGTGACGTGCGCGGGGCTGGCCCGCGAGACAGAGCTCGACCACTTGGATTTGTCGACACTGCAGGGACGGACCCGAGCACAGATGTCGTGCCAGCCCTTAATCATGAGGCGGTCGAGGGGCAGGATCATTAGGGCGCGGCGACATTCATGGCGGCGAAGCACCGAGCATGCAGGTTGGAATATTTAGGAAATAGATCAAATGCATGAAAGGATCTGATACATGCGAAAACGACGCGGCTGGGATGAGCCCTAGCCGCCTATGGATAATGCAGCCCGATGGGCGCCCTCAAACTGAGCAAACCAAAAAGTTACCTGGTACGGACCAAAAAAGAATCACCTGCCGGCAATACCGCTGAAGCATGGAGGTAGTCGTCGGAGCTTGGCCTTGCGTCTCCACGAGCTTGGCCTTCACGAGCTTGGCGCCTCACGAGGCTCGGGGCACTCGCTCGGGCCCGACACCTCCTCCAACTCCTCGCGGTGCCTGGCCCGGTAAGGCGCGAGCATGGCCTGAGCAAGGCGCTGGAACGTGGCGCCCGCGTTCGCCAGACCGAAGGGCATGAGGATGTAGTTGCACGGGTAGACCCCGATGCGATCGACGCGCGTCGGCCAGAAGATGTCCTGGGATGCGGCCCTGTTGATGCCGAGTACGTTGACGCAGACGCGCGGCATGCCGCCCGAGTCGACGACGGCGACCGCACTCGGTGGTGCAGGGCCGCGCCCGCCTCGCATGGCCTGTGCTTCCCGAAGCTCCTCGATTGCTCTGGTGACGAACTCCCGTGAACTTGGCGCCTCGCGCCGTGCTCCTTGCTTGGATGGATGCGCGCTGAAACACGCTCCCAAGTTGTGCCCGAGCACCTCCCTCGTCTCGCTGGTCAGGTCGGTAGCCTTCCGGGTGGAAGCCCCCAAGCCCGACCCAAGGGAGGCGTCAGGCGCGCCTTCCTATGCGAGGGAGGAAGGGGCCTTGGCCCCAGGCGCGGAGCCTGAGGCGCCATCCTTAGAGGTTTCAGCCCCCTGGTGCCCGTTGGAAAGGAGCTGCTTCTTCTTCCTGGGGACATCCTCGCGAGGCAGGACGTCTCCTTCGTCGTCTGAGTGCTCGGCCGCTGCGGCACGGTAGGCGCGCTCGAGGGAGCAAACGGCGTCCTTCTCATCGCAGGCGATGGTGATGACGCCGCCACTCCCCGGCATCTTGAGGACGTTGTAACCATGGTGAGTCACCGCCATGAACTTAGCAAGGGATGGGTACCCGAGGATCGCGTTGTACGGGAGGTGGATGTGGGCGACGTCAAAGACGATGAGCTCGGTGTGGTAATCATTGCGCCCGCCGAAGGTGACGGGCAGGCGCACTTTCCCGATGGGGACTGTGGAGCCGTCAGTGACCCCTGAGAAAGGCTTGGTTGGCATGAGCTAGTCGTATGGCACTTGGAGCGTCTCGAATGTCTCGATGGAGAGGACATTGATCCCCGCGCCGCCGTCGATGAGGGTCTTGGTGATGAGGACATTGCTGATGGTAGGCGTGCACATCATGGGGAGTGTGCCCGCCATGGCTGAACACCTGAGTTGATCCTTGGAGTCAAAGGTGATGGCACACTGGGACCACTCGAGGGGGCGCGCGGCCTCGAGTTTTGGGAGAGCCGCGTTCACCTCCCGCGAGAACTGCTTGAAGATGCAGTTCGATGCTGGGGCTTGGGCGCCGCCCAGGATGCAAGCTATTGCCCTGACCTCCTGGAAGCCCCCAGCCCCGTCGTTCTGCCTGTCTTCTTCCTTCCTCCTGGGTGGCGACAGCGGGGGAAGGCCGGCCTCACGAGGGCGGGCCTCAGGAGGCTGGCCACAACGTGACCCCTCCGGAGGTTCGTCGCGCCAGCGGTCCTCCCGAGCTTGATCGCGCCAGTGGTCCTCCCGAGGCCGGTCTCGCCACTCCTGGCGCGGGTCTCGATTGTCCCAGCGGCCTTCGCCGCGGCCTCCACCACGTCCATAGCCACGGTCGCTATGCCTAGGGAGCCGACCGAAATGTTCGTCATGGACCACCCTGAGCTACTGACAGTCGATGGTGTTGTGGCTATTAGTGCCATGGAAGATGCAGAACGGCCGCCCTCCCACGGGGGGTTCCTCGTCTCGACTGCGTTTTGCCTCAGGCTCAGCCGCCAGCACCACGGGGGCCTTGCGCTTCGCTTCCTTGGTCTTGGTCTTCTTGTCTTCGGGTTCCGCCTCCGGAAGCTCGCGGAGTGAGAGGCGGCCCTCTTCGGCCTTCGCGCACTTGTTCGCCAGGTTGAACATCTCTAGAGCCAAGCTTAGGTCGTCGTTGATAGCGAGCTCCTCCCTCATCCTGAGGTCCCTGACGCCGTCGGTGAATGCCGAGATGATGGCCTCATCCGACGCCCTCGGGATCTTGAGGCGGACAGTCGTGAAGCACTGTATGAACTTGTGCAACGTCTCGTCCGGCTGTTGCTTCACGCGATGCAGGTCACCCACTCCAAGGGCGCGGTCGCGGGTGCCTTGGAAGTTGGCGACGAAGCGCTCACGCAAGTCCCCCCCGGAGGTGATCGATCCCTACGGGAGGTTGAGGAGCCAGGAGAGCGCACCACCCTTGAGTGCCATAGGGAACCGGCTTGCCATGACCTTGTCGTCCCCGCCGGCCGCCTGGATGCTCAGCGAGTAGAGCTGTAGGAACTCGGCGGGATCTGGGGTGCCGTCGTAGCGAGGAGGTAGGTCAGGCTTGAACTTGCAGGGCCACACGACCGGATGGAGCTCCGGGGCGATGGCGCGGCAACCCACTGGACCTGCGGGTGCCGCGCGCACGGGAGGGACCCGGTCTTGATGCTCCTGCGCGGCTGCCTCTGAGGGCGCCCGGTCGCGACGCTGATGCAGCGGCGCAGGGAGCGCACGCGCGTTAGCGCGCGGCCGCGGCACCACCTAGCAGCTTATTGCATCTCTCACCCTCGCCGGGGGCCCGCGCGGCTGGTCGCGCGGGCGTGCTTCACGCCTGGGCTCGGGGTCGACGTCGCGCTGGGGAGGAGGAGGCGGCACATCATGGGCCTCGTCGCCTGCCAGGGAGGGCTGGGGCTGGAACGAGTAGGAGAGCGCCGAGGCGTCGCCGGCGGCGCTGATGAGCTCTGCAATGCGCCCGAGCCAGTCGTCATAGCGGTTGGGGGCAGGGCGGTAACGCAGCAGCTCGTGCGCCATGAGGAGTGCGCCCGACCCATGCGCCGGCCCGGGGCGAGCGTGGGAGGACGACCCAGTAGCTGGAACGATCGACGGAGTAGCGATGCGGCCATCGCGCCGCGCGGTGACCGGCTGTGACGAGTCCTGCTGCTCGTGGGCTTCAGGGCCCGTGGCGGCGTTAGCCACAGGAGAGGCGGACCGGCGCGCGGCGGTGCGGCCCACGGGCGCTGTCTGGGCGACGCGAGCAGCACGGCGCTCGGCGCGGGCTCGGCGAGCGTCAGCCATCGGAGCGGTGAGGCGGAGAAAGAGCGAGGCTTGAGGAAGATTTCGACACGCCCCCTACCTGGCGCGCCAAATGTCGGATTTCGGGCTCCGCAAAAACCCTAAGAAGTTCGAACTCATGGGCGTGTGCAAAGATCTTCAACAGCTTCACCCCCTCCAAGCTTACAACACGATAACCCCGCTCGATGGCGAGGAAGAGGATAGCACACGAGATTTTACCCAAGTTCGGGTCGCTGCGAAGCGTAAAACCCTACTCCTGCTTTTGGTGGATTGCCTCACGGGGAGGTTTGTGGATGAACTAGTACAGTGGTGAGTTGCCCCGCGAGTGCATTTGGGTGGCGTCCCCCCTCCTACAGGGCAGCCTAGCCTCTATTTATAGTGGCCCGGGTCCTCTCCCCCTATCGCAATGGCTGGAAGGGATCCCACAACGGCCAAATTCGAAAGGGGACAGGAGGTACATCTTATCCTGACGAAAGGTGGTCTTCGCCTGCAAAGTAGGTGGTGGTGACACGGTGGTGGGCTCACTGGTGACATCCGTCCTGCCGCGCCCGCTGGCCTGGTCTCATTGCACCGGGATGGAAACCTTTGGCGGGGCGCCTCGGGAACCCGCGCTCGTCCCTGTCTCCTTTGCACCAAAGAGGAAATTGTCCCCTCTGGCGCGCTGGCGCCCGCCAGGCCTGGCTGGCGTCACCCTTGACCTCTCGAGGCCGAGCATTGCATAGAGATCTCCGCCATTCAGAAGGGGGTCTGGGGAGGTCTCCCCCTTCCGGGAGCCTTGGCGTTGTCCTCCTCGCTAGGGTGGGACTCTTGCGAGGGTCTTGTCTTGAGTGAAGCCACGCAGGGCCGTACGATCCGTCAAGTGGGCCATGCCCTGGGCCGCAGGCAGGCAAGTCTGGGTACCCCCGTTCCCAGAACGCCGACACTTTCTTCTTCATGTTCTGAAAGGTTAGCACTAATAATAACAGGATATATCTTTTTCTCATCAAGATAAGCATACTTCAAAGTGTCAGGCAATTGCTTTAATTCAAACACAGGATCACCTTTAGGTGGAGGAGGACCTCCAAGGGTTTCAATAGGCAAATTGTGTTTTAAGAGAGGTTGTTGTTCAAAGACTTTTTTTATCTATTTCATTTCTTTCACGCAAGTGCATATCATTTTCACGGTCTAACATATATTGTTCTAGTGGATCGGTAGGAGGTACGGCAATAGAAGCAAGACAAATCATTTCATCCTTACTAGATAATTCTCTATCACGAGGTTGTCTACTAAACTTGGAAAAAATAAACTGATGAGACACATCACCAAAACAGACATCGACAGTTTGTTTTTCACAATCTATCTTAGCATTGACGATGCTCAAGAAAGGTCTACCAAAGATAATGGGACAAAAGTCATCTTGTGGGGAGCCAAGAACTAGAAAATCAGTAGGATATTTTACTTTCCCACACAAGACTTCAACATCTCTAACAATCCCAAGTGGTGTGATGGTGTCTCTATTAGCAAGTTTAATAGTAACATCAATGCCTTCTATTTCAGCAGGTGCTATTTCATTCATAATTTCTTGGTATAAGGTAAAAGGAATAGCACTCACGCTAGCACCCAAATCACATAAACAATGATAGCAATGATCTCCTATTTTGACTGAGACAACAGGCATGCCGACTACGGGTCTATGTTTATCTTTTTCATTAGGTTTGGCAATTCTAGCAGCTTCATCACAGAAGTAAATAGCATGCCCATCAATATTTTCTACCAAGAGATCTTTAACCATAGCAACACTAGGTTCTACTCTAATTTGCTCAGAGGGCTAAGGTTCTCTAATATTACTCTTGCGAACCACAGTTGATACCTTAGCATGTTCCTTTATCCTAACAGGGAAAGGTGGTTTTTCAATATAAGCAGTAGGCACAACTGGATCTACATTGTAAATGATGGTTTCATCCATAGCTTTTACCGGTTCTTTAATTTCTTCTTTAATAGGGGGGTGATATTTAAACCACTTCTCTTTAGGGATATCAACGTGAGTAGAAAATGATTCACATAAAGAGGCTACTATCTCAGAGTCAAGTCCATATTTAGTGCTAAACTTGTGAAAAGCATCGGTATTCATAAAAGATTTAACACAATCAAACTTAAGCTTTATACCCGACTCATTACCTTCATCGACTTCCCAATCTTCAGAGTTGCGTTCAATTCTTTCTAAGATATCCCACTTGAATTCAATAGTCTTCTTCATAAAAGAACCAGTACAAGAAGTATCGAGCATGGATTGATCATTATGAGAAAGCCGAGCATAAAAATTCTGAATATTAACTTCTCTCGGGATATCATGATTGGGGCATGAATATGACATTGACTTAAGCCTCCCCCAAGCTAGAGCGATGCTTTCTCCTTCATGAGGCCAAAAATTATATATATAATTCCGATCACGATGAACTAGATGCATGGGATAAAACTTTTGATGGAATTCTAATTGCAATCGATTCCAGTTCCATGATCCAATATCATCACATAGCGTATACCATGTCAATGCTTTTCCCTTCAAAGATAAAGGGAAAAATTTATTCTTAGCTTCATCTCCGGATAAACCTGCAAGCTTAAATAATCCACAAACCTTCATTCACATGTATTAGGTGCATATCAGGATGTTCAGTTCCGTCTCCTGCATATGGATTAGCTAGCAGTTGTTCAACCATACCCGAAGGAATTTCATAACCAATATTTTCAGTAGGTGCAGTAGGTTGAGGGGCAACTAATTGTGGTTCCGGTTGAGGTGAAGATACCCCGAACAAACCCCTCAAAGGATTTGTTTTCCATAGTAACAAGTGACAATAAATTTCAGCACGTAGTATAAGTTTTTCCTTACCGATTTCCACTTACCAAGAGCAATTCACTCCCCGGCAACGGCGCCAGAAAAGAGTCTTGATGACCCACAAGTATAGGGGATCCATCATAGTCCTTTCAATAAGTAAGAGTGTCGAACCCAACGAGGAGCAGAAGGAAATGACAAGCGGTTTTCAGCAAGGTAATTTCTGCAAGCACTGAAATTATAGGTAATAGGTAGTTTGATAGCAAGATAATTGGTAACGAGCAAGTAACGATAACGGTAAATAAGGTGCAGCAAGGTAGCCCAATCCTTTTGTGGCAAAGGACATGCCAGAACAGTCTCTAGTAATAGGCAAAGTGTTCTTGAGGGTACACGGGAATTTCATGTAGTCACTTTTATCATGTTGGTTTGATTTGTGTTCACTACTTTGATAATTTGATATGTGGGTGGATCGGTTCTTGGTTGCTGTTCTTACTTGAACAACCTCCCACTTATGATTAACCCCCTCACAAGCATCCGCAACTACGAGAAAAGTATTAAGATAAAATCTAACCATAGCATTAAACGTTTGGATCCAAATCAGCCCCTTACGAAGTAGCGCATAAACTAGGGTTTAAGCTTCTGTCACTCTAGCAACCCATCATCTAATAACTACTCCACAATGCATTCCCTTAGGCCCAAGGATGGTGAAGTGTTATGTAGTCGACGTTAACATGACACCACTAAGGGAATCACAACATACATATCATCAAAATATCTAACACATATCAAATTCACATGATTACTTGCAACATGACTTCTCCCGTGACCTCAAGAACAAAGGTAACTACTCACAAATAATACTCATGCTCAAGATCAGAGGGGTATTGAATGGCATAATGGATCTGAACGTATAATCTTCCACCAAATAAACCATATAGTAATCAACTACAAGATGTAATCAACACTACTAGTCACCCACAGGTACCAATTTGTGGTTCCGGTACAAAGATTGAACACAAGAGATGAACTAGGGTTTGAGAGGAGATGGTTCTGTTGAAGATTTTGATGAAGATTGGACTCCCAAAGATGAGAGGGGTGTTGGTGATGACGATGGCTTTGATTTCTCCCTCTAGGAGGGAAGTTCCCCCGGCGGAATCGCTTCGCCGGAGGGCAAAAGTGCTCCTGCCCAAGTTCCGCCTCGAGACGGCGGCGTTCCATCCAGAAAGTCCTCCCTTTATTTTTTTCTAGGTCAAAAGACCTTATATACCAGAAGATGGGCACCGGAGGTGGGCCGTGTTGGGCACAACCCACCAGGGCGCGCCTGGGGTGCCTGGCGCGCCCTGGTGTCTTGTGCTCACCAGGGTGCCCCCCTCCGATAGTTATTTGCTCCAGTATTTTTTATATAATCCAAAATAATTATCTGTAAAGTTTCAGCTTATTTGGAGATGTGCAGAATAGGTATCTCTGATGTGCTTTTTCATGTCCAGAATTCCAGCTGCCGGTATTCTCCCTCTTTGTGTAAACCTTGCATATTATGAGAGAAAAATGCATTAGAATCACTCCCTAAAGCATTATTATACATCAAAATATTATAAATAGTAGTAGGAAATCATGATGCAAAATGGACGTATCACTTCCGTGAGAAGGATGACAATGGCGCCGGGAAGGGTAGCCGGGGATGATCTTCTCCACCATAGGCAAACATGCCAAATTTTGGTAGTCCGATGACATGTTGTATGCAGTAGCCAGACGATGTGTATGCATCTACGTGGTTGCATGAGTTAGTATGGATTCGAGATATGCTAATTGAGGTGTCCGGGTGTGAAAACGAAAATATGAGACGTGATCGGTCAGTGCCCGCGGACGCCCGGGACTGAGTACGCGGGTGACAATAACACAAAAAACTTGGGTAAGTGAGTTGTTGCGTACGGGATAAAGGGGGTCTTCATACTTAAAGCTATGGTTGGGTTTTCCTTAATGATCTTTAGTAGTTGCAGATGCTTGCTAGAGTTCCAATCATAAGTGCATATGATCCAAAAACGGAAAGTATGTTAGCTCATCCCTCTCCGTTACGACGAGCGATTTGTTATCAACTGCATAGGACAATCTAGTAAATTCTACCACCATTTTTTCACACTCGCTATACTAACTTAATTGTTCTTTATATAAACAACTCCTAACTTTTATTTATGTGTTCTTTTTTTATCTTGAAAACCTATCCTATTACACCTACAAAATAGTTTTTTACTAGTTTCTAGGTAAAGCGAACATTGTTGCGCATAGAGTTGTATCGGTGGTTGTCGGGGATATTACCCATGGTTTGACCCGGCCAGGAGAATGACCCGGCCCATCATTTGGCGGCTCATACGGGCGCGTGTTTTATCAGGTCAACCTGGACGGCAAGGCCCAAGGCCCGGCGTGCACCGCGGCGGAAGGCGGCTCATAGAGAGGCCAGGAGGGCCGGCTCACAGAGAAGGCCCAAGAAGAGGAAGAATTCCCTCACAAGAGAAACAAGACTTGAATTAGGACTCAAGAGAGACTAGTCCTAGTCCTACTCCCAGTAGGACTCTACATGTAAACCTACCCCTTCAACTTATATAAGGAGGGGTAAGGCACCCCAAGGGGGACAAGTTCAAGTCATTAGAGATAGACAGATTAGAAACCCTCGAGACTAGAGGTAGCGATTCTGCACCCTTGTAATCGAGATCATCATAATCATCAATACACACAAAACAGGACATAGGCTTTTACCTCCATCGGGGGGGCCGAACCTGGGTAAACTCGCGTCTCTCGATTCCGACCAACCCCTCTCAAGCCACCACCTAGTTGCGATGGCCTCACACCTAAGTTCTCTCACGAGGACATCTGCCGTGATAAAAACCACGACAGTTGGCACCCATCGTGGGGCCTGTGCACGGTGGTGTTGTGTTCTTGGAGGAAGATTTTCAAGGATCGAGAAGTTCACAATTGACCGGGTGAAGAAGAGTCGGCATGGAAACAACCGCACAGGGTATCCTGGCATGGTACAACGTATGAGGTTTGAGTTGACACTCAAACCTCATACGTTGTACAAAAAGTTAGCATTCTCGTCCTGCGATCCGCCGAGACCGACAGAAACCTACCAAGCCGTCAATTCGCCAAGCTGCGGAAATGGAAGATTTCCGTTATAGCCTATTTCGTGATGGTACTCGCACGCGCCGCTCCCCCTACATTAAAAGATCTAAGCCAGATCAATTCTGGTGCTCCGCCGCAAAACGCCAGGATCGAGGACCAAGACCAGAGGATCAGATTAGACAAAAAACATCAGCAGATGCAAACGTCAAGACCAATCAGGCGCCGAGTGTAAACCGAGTCCAATACAGTCACCGTGTATGTTTACTTTGTACTTTGAGATATATATAAAAAAAGAAACGAGCAGGCCGCGACCCGGAGGCGGATGTGACCATGACTCGGCCTCGGTCTCCGCCGTCCATCGCCTGGCTTCGCCCCGCGGCCTCGCCTTGAGCCGGCTCGCCCGGCTGCACTTGCCGCCGCAGCCGTGGCTCGCCTCGCCTTGGCCGGCTCTGCCCCTCCTGCCATCACCTCCGCCACCGTGGACCCGCTGGCCTCACCTCAAGACGCACATCCTCCAGCTCCTGCTCACTGCCCCGCCGCTCATCCAGTCACAGCTCTCCGAAGAACTCGCCGTCGCCGCGGCCTCTGACTTCCCCACTAGATGGGAGTCGCTCCTGTTGCGCTGGCTCCGCCGCCGTGCATCACCTCGCCTCATCCCACCACGGGGACGAGGAGATGCTAATGGGCATCAAGGATCAGTTGTAGCTGAATCTCACACTGATGGGGGAAAGAATGACGGGCCTGTCGTCCGTGGAGAGGTGACTGTGAGGGAGGCGAATGAAGCTGCTAAAGTGAGCGAAGCGATTTTGAATGCTGAACCTGTACCACCAGCAAATAATGAAGTGGACAGTGCTTCGGTTTTGAATGCAGCCTCTACAACATTTACTGGAAGTTTTGCGGGCATTGGGACTATGGCTCGTGATGGGATGCAAACAGGATACACATGCAGTACTAAACGCCCAAGCCAAAGTTACGGGTGATAGTGGTGTATACTGTCCTAAATTGGGGGAAGACGCCAGATGATATTCCTCCATTACCCCCCGTCTATGTCTCACCAAGAAAAAAAAACAAACGTCTAAAGAAGGGGGCTAGTCAGCTACATGGGGGAAGGAGTCAGACTCAAGAAAATTACTCCCTCACGCTCAATACCTAAGAAGATAGCAACCGGAGTACTACTCACAGTCTATTACAACAACCAGTAGAAGAGCGTCCGTCCGTGCGACGACATCCGTCCGTGTGCGGTGGACAGGCACGCAAGCCACCGTCTCTACGATCTAGTCAACAACGACACCCGAGGCCACACCAGCCTTCGCGCTCATTCGACAAAAGATACCAGGTGCTATTTGCCCTTTTTGTTTCAATACATATTAATTCATCAGAGAACAATTACTCTGTCTCTTGCAATAAATTTTATGCAGGACATATATTCATTATAAAAGTTGCATTATACCGCGGAGATGGAACGCGCGCCAACATCGTTCCGCACTGGTGTTCGTTCGCGCCGCGCTGCTCGACGGACTCGCGCGTCCGCGCTGGCTCCCAATACCGCGGCCAACTCACACGTCCACGCAGGTTTTCAATGCCGCGGCCGGCTCACGCGTCCGCGCCGGCTTACAACGTCGCGGTCGTCTCTGTCGTCCGTGCCGGCTTCAAACGCCGCCGCCGGCTCGCACGTCTGTGCCGGTTTACAGCACCATGGCCGATCCCCGCTTCTACATCAACACGCCGGTGCCGCGCCTGCTCGCTCAAGCCACCCAACGGATGCGCGCGAGCTGCTGCTACCGCGGTCCAGTCTACAACAACATGCCGGGGCCGCGCCTGCTTGCTCGAGCCGCCCTACGGACACACGCAGGCCGCCGCCCCAGCGACCCGATTTACCTCCGAAGTAAATAATAATATACACATCAGGTGAAATCCATCCAGTCTATTTTTATCAGTACATATTAAATTCCTTTGAGAACAATTACTCTGTCTGCAATATTTTTAATTGCAGGACAATTGTTCACTACAAAGGTGACATAACACAGTGGATATGGAGCTTGAGCCAACATTATCATGCGTCAGCATCTATCCAAACCGCATTGTTCGACGGACACACGTGCAAGACGCCGCCCACATTGCTCCAGGCTACATCAACACGTCACGGGCGACTCGCCGTCCGCGCCGGCTTACAAACGCCGCGGCCAACTCTCGCATCTACGTTATCAAGCCGGTTTCGAACGCTGCGGCTGACTTCCACGCCTATATTGACATGCTGGTGTCGTGCCTGCTCACTCAAGCCCCCCAACGGATGCTCGTGAGTCGCTGCCCCCGCGGTCCAGTCTACATCGACACACTGGTGCCGCGCTTGCTCACTCAAGCCACCCTCGTGAGTCGCCGCCCATGCGGTCCAGTCTATATTGACATGCAGGTGTCGCGCCTGCTCGCTCAAGCTTCCCAACGAATACGCGCGAGCCACCGCCCCCGCGATCCGGTCTACTCCAACAACGCTGGAGCAAAGGAGAAATATATATATCTATTATCAGCCTCCAGCCACGCAGGGTTGCCCAATGGGTAGGCACATTGGCATGTTGTCCCCGCGGTCCGGTCTGCTTCAGCACATCAGAGAAATAAGAATCAGACATGGAGGGAACATCCCTAGAGAAGCTACAATTTGAGCTGGCAATTATCGAGCCGGCAATTCAAAAGTCAGCGGCAAAGAAAAATGGCCCTGGAGGAGCCAGGAGAGCCGGACTACCCGAGAATAACAAAGCATGGGTCAAGAAGCATATAAACTCAATTTGGACACGACATTTGCCAAAGATATACGAGGAGCATCACGAAGATCATCTACTCGCCACATCGTATCCAGTTTCAAAAAATTCCATCGTTCAGCCGTGAAATATATGCCGGCTTATGCCACAGTCAACTATGAAGACTCTCAAGCCGCCTCTTCGAGTCGACTTAAGATTCGGGGGCTACACAGACATGGCTTGGCAGACTTGATTGGTTTCAACAAATACAATAACCACCGGGTCATTATAAGGGAGACAACCCGATCCCGGGGGCTGCTGCTTTATTGGCAAAAAAATTAAAAGTCGCCCAAGAGGACGACCCGCCATGATGTGCCGTTCAAACATGGGTGCCCTGCTTTATTGGCGAAAAAATAAAAGTCACCCAAGAGGACGAGCCGCCACGATGCGCAGTTCAAACATGGGTGCCCTGCCTTATGGGCGAAAAATTAAAGGTTGCCAAAGAGGACCAGCTGCCATGATGCACTGTTCAAACATAGGTATCCTGCCTTATTGGATCATCATATTATCATATTATGATCAATGGAATAAAGCCGGCTTATCTGGACCCCAGATGTTTTGCAGTAGTAGCATTGTCTCCTGTATATCCTATGTTGAGCTTTTCCATGATCATATGTCACTTGGGGGCTTCCAACTCATCGAGTTTAGCTTTCTCACCCTCTTGATCCGGCAAAGATGCCACAAAATGGTTAAACCTGCCTGTATGCTTGATGCGACTCCAATCAGGTGACCCCATGTACTCTTGACAAGTCAATCAATCCGGACCCTGACTTATCAAGGTTAAAACATCGGCTTGAGTCACGTGAGAGCCGGCTTACAGAGATCTAGGATAAACCATGGGTTATCACACCCGCTTCATTGAAGCAAGACTCGAGCCTCGAAAGCCGGTCTTTATGTCATGCCTTGAAAACTGGCACTTTATATTCTGTTATCATATACATACATCATCCTGCATTACATCATGCATCATACATACATATCAAGCCGGTCATCAAACCGGGTTACATCGTAACCTTTGCAGGAACAAATAGATCTTTCATAGCCAAAATGGCTGGATCTTTATCATGGTTTATCATAACCAGTATTAAATGATTGGGGTTTTTCAAGCCAGCTCGGAAGAAATGACTATTCTCGAAGAGCCGCCCTATCACATATAATGTCGGGTCATCTAATTGACCGGCTCTTGGATTTTTTTCAATTTGTACTCTGTAGTAAACTACAACACTTATGGATTTCTCAAACATATATTTGCCGGATTCCACCGCAACCACGAGCAGGGATTTCATTTCAAGAACAAAGGCATTATTTCAGGATATTCGTACCGGGTTACATTACAACCACCGTCAAGGATTCATTCAAATCAGATCAATATCAGTTCAAGAGAACTTCTGAAGTGCATTATGATGGGTTATTCTCATACAGTCCCAAGCATACGACCCGACACTTGGGGGCTACATCATATGATGTTTTTCTTTTCAAAGGAGAAGTACATAAAGTCCCGAGTCGCTGCAGGCAAACAACCCAGCACTTAGGGGCTACACTACTCAGATCAAAAATTCTAAAGTCCCAAGTCGCTGCAGGCATGCGACCCGGCACTTGGGGGCTACAGTATTCAGCTGTTTAAATAGATTATAAGGTCCAAATTGAAGACCCGGCCCATCACATACTGATGAGCCGACCCTTGGGGGCTACACATGTGAAATGCAAGACATTCAGTCCATATCTGGCGACTCATATGACAACCCGGATTTCTCCAAAGCTATCTATTTACAACATTCAAAACCAAGTTCAAAAGTCCCGGGTTGTTGCAAGCAAAACAACCAGGCCCTTGGGGGCTACACTGGCTGAAGTTTTATAAGACAATTACAAGTTCCAGGCTGCTGCAGGCAAGACAACCTGGCACTTGGGGGCTACATAGTCAAAGATATTATTGCAAATCACCAAGTCATCATGAACTGAGAAACTTGGAGCTTGGGGGCTACAGGTAATATGGATATATCAAAAAATTGAAGAACACTTTCAAGCTGTCAATTGTGACCGAGACTGGTCTCATTTCTTGATGGAGGTGTGCAAAGGATCATTTTCTCCAAGTTATTCATAGAAAGGCGCCAAGAAAGCCGATCCAACATCACACGGATTTTCTGTATTCCCAATAATTTTATCAAGTCAACTGGAATCCAGTTGTTTGACCTGGTGTCACCAACAATCATGACCTAGCATTATCAAAGATCATAACCCGGCAGAGTCTATATAAGCAACCCGGCTTCACAAGTTGAAAGTGGTTTAAACAATGGACGAATTTCTATTCCCAATATTTTCATCAAAACCGAAGCAATGGTAAGCTGGCTCAACATCATGTGGATTTCTTATTCCCAAAATTTTCATCAAGCCAAAGCATTGGAGGCTGACTCAATGGCATATGGGTATTTTATTCCCAATATTTTATTGCAAAGGACACGTACATGCAAGATGATTGTGAGGACGGCTCGTTGATATGAAGAAGAAACCTGGATTTTCAAGGAGCCACTTCATTAAATTAAGCCGGCCAGTGGAACAAGCTGGTTGCTTAAACATATCTATTATTCTTATTTCAGGAGCTTACCATGAATAAATTCAAGCTAACCTGGGTGCTACTGCTGGGGATATTACCCACGGTTTGACTCGGCGAGGAGAATGACCCGGCCCATCATTTGGCGGCTCATACGGGCGCCGTGTTTTATCAGGTCAACCTAGACGGCAAGGCCCAAGGCCCGGCGTGCACCCCGGCGGAAGGCGACTCATAGAGAGGCCAGGAGGGCCGACTCACAGAGAAGGCCCAAGAAGAGGAAGAATTCCCTCACAAGAGAAATAAGACTCGGATTAGGACTCAAGAGAGACTAGTCCTAGTCCTACTCCCAATAGGACTCTACATGTAAACCTACTCCTTCAACTTATATAAGGAGGGGTAAGGCACCCCAAGAGGGACAAGTTCAAGTCATTAGAGATAGACAGATTAGAAACCCTCGAGACTAGAGGTAGCGATTATGCACCCTTGTAATCGAGATCATCCTCATCATCAATACACACAAAGTAGGACGTAGGCTTTTACCTCCATCGGAGGGGCCGAACCTGGGTAAACACGCGTCTCTCGATTCCGACCAACCCCTCTCAAGCCGCCACCTAGTTACGTTGGCCTCACACCTAAGTTCTCTCACGAGGACATCTGTCGTGATAAAAACCACGATAGTGGTCGATAGAATTTGAGAGAATATTAATTCTATCATTAGCTCCTCGTTGGATTCGACACTCTTATTTATCGAAAAGACTAAAACGATCCCCTACACTTGTGGGTTATCAAGACCTTTTCTAGTGTCGTTGCCAGGGAGCAATAGTGTAGGGTGAATATTCTCGTGTGTGCTTGTTTGCTTTATCACTACGTAATTTTTTGTTGGTTATCAAGACTTTTCCGCGCACTGCATTTTGGCAGTATTCCCAGGAAACGTCTTTTGGAGTAAATGAGTTATATAGAAGGAATCCCAGGAAATTATGGTGGAATCATGTTATTCAATGTGATAACTAACCGAATAAAAAGAACAAAGCAAAGGAAGGAAGAAGGAAGCCATGCGACCAGTTCAGAGCGCAAGGCGGCCTTCTAGATGAGCATGCACGCTCGTATGGTGGTCTTAGTACTAAGACCAGTAGATCTCGGGTAGGGGGTCCCAAGCTGGTGGTCTTGGCTAGATGGTAACATGAAGTAGAAAAGACACGATGTTTACCCAGGTTTGGGCCCACACTAAGAGGTAAAACCATACGTCCTGCTTTTGATTATAATTGTGATGGGGTACAAAGTACAATATGATCTACCTCGAGATCGTATGAATGAATTGACACTACCTATACGGTCTAAACCCCTCAGCTTATATAGGCATGGGGGTATCTAGGGTTACAAGTATGTCGGCTACATCTAGGGATAACATGCCAATCATGCAAATATGTCTTGGAGTATGCGCCAAGTCTTCTGAAGATTCCATCTTGATCATGTCGGGGATCCATGGGTAGACGACCCATTCTTCAACTGTCGAAGGGTCCTTGGCTCGACCCATGAATGGCAAGCCGACATGGTGAGCACCCCTTAATCCAGGACACCGTCACTGGCGTACTGCTCATGTTGTTCCCCGTCTACGCATGCCTGGTGCTGGCGACACCGACGCGTGCCTTCGTCCATGACGTGTCCCCGGGCCAGGCAAACTTGGTGCGGTGCCTTGATAACCCACAAGTATAGGGGATCACAATAGTCTTCGCGGGTAGTATTTAACACTAATTTATTGATTCGACACAAGGGGAGCCAAAGAATATTTATCGGCCTTAGCAGTTGAGTTGTCAATTTAACCACACCTGGGATATCTCCCTGCACTAAAGATTTAGTAGCACAGCAAATAGTAGTAGCAACAGTAATAGTAACAGTGACAACAGTAATTTTATAGCAGTTGTAACAGTAGCAGCAGCAATAGTAATTTAGCAAGATTCAGTATATGAAAAGCGTAGGAACGTGGATCGATGATGTATAATAATTTAGATGACATCAATCATGTAACAGTTACACACTGGGGCGACACAGAACTAGCTCCAATTCATCAATATAATATAGGCATGTATTTCGTATATAGTCATACGTGCTTGCGATAAGAACTTGTATGACATCTTTTGTCCTACCCTCCTGTGGCAGCGGGGTCCTAATGGAAACTAAGGGATATTAAGGCATGCTTTTAATAGAGAACCGGAACAAAGCATTAATACATGGCGAATACATGAACTCCTCAAACTACGGCAGTCACCGGAAAGAATCCCAATTATTGTCACCTTTGGGTATGCGGATGAAGACACGTAATAGGGGCATACAACTTGCAAGATAGGATCCAACTCACTCTTATATTCATGAAAACATAATAGGTTCAGATCTGAAATCATGGAACTCGGGCCCTAGTGACAATTGACAAGAATTAAGCATAGCAAAGTCATAGCAACATCAATCTCAGAACATAGTGGATACTAGGGATCATGCCTTATCAAACTTAACTTGATTACATGATCAATCTCATCCAATCCCATCACCATCCAGA